>JACRUU010000011.1:13925200-13975200 GCA_030449085.1 Kryptopterus vitreolus | reverse complement strand
CGACTCAGTAAACGTCATGACCACTTTCAGGAGGCAGACGGCAGCCTTCCAGCCTTCCCTGGGCGCCGCCCAAGTCTAAGGTCTACCGCGACACCCTGACGTCGAACAGGCAGATCATTAGCCTCTGGGTGATGGACGCTATCACATTCTCCTATGATCCTCCTATGATCCTCCACCACCTTTTGGGGTCAAGGCTGACTCCACCCAAGGTGGCCGAATGCTCTCGAGACAGACTCCAAGACATTTGCAACGATTTAGGTTGGTCTACCCCTCTGACCTTTGTCAGGTTTTATCACCTTGACCTTTGTGCCACTCAAGGCCCCTCTGTTCTACTACCTAGATGTGCTATTCTATCAATGTGCTATATTATCAGAAGCTAGCGCTAGCTCCAGTGCATGTTCTTCTTATAGCTTCCATGGCCGTGATCTCCCAGCGACGTCTGATTACAAATGGGATTCAGAGCTTGACAAACATGGAAGCGTTTCCCAAACGATGTCGTTCCCTTGAGGAACCGTGGTTATATGCATAACCTGGAGACGTTTATACAGCAGCTGTCTTCCATTGTTGCTGTTTGTGCCTTTCGTTCTGCCTTCAGTTTTGTCTTTATTAACTGAAAAGAATTCTCAACTTTGTTGAAGTCAGTTGACTGAATAATTTAAGGACACTGCACTTCATTTGCCTTAAGAAATCCTTACTTTGCTTTTGCTGTATATTTTGTATGTATTATCCATTTGTACTTTGTAGCGTTATGCTTTATTTGAATCTACGCTTAACATTAGAGGCATTTCTTTTACCTTTTCTTTTCGCCAAAAAAGGACAAAGAATATTCTATCAATGTTGCTGATATATAAAAAACACACTACACTATTATTTACTTTTACATTATAATTGACTCTGAAAGTAAAATTGAATTCTGTGCTGGACATGAACAAAGCAATAGTGCACAGAAATCAGCTCCACACATCCAGATCGGAGTTGGGATGATGGATGTGCCATGCGACAAGGAAGAAAAAGTCCTACAGAAAAGGATTAGGAAAATGAACAAAAGCACATCAAAAATCAATACCTATAGCAGCCATGAATATATCAGTATGGGTTAAATTAACATAAATTTACATTTCTACACATAACACAATATTATACTTCTAAGATCTCAGCTGACTACATAAAATTAAAATTTATTTGTTTTTTTTTTTACTGTAGGTACCTTGAGTATAGTCAATTCTTCTGAGCACATGTTTTCAGCCCAGCTGGCTCTCCTAGACAGCGTGTCTTGTCCTTGCTGCTTGTGGTTGTGTTTCCTTTCCACCCACTCACAAGCTGTCATCAGTCCAACCACTCAGCCCTGCCAGACACACTCTCACTTCATCAGGTGCTCATTCCTTCAGCACACTCAATCTTTTCCTGCAGCTGCTCTTTTTGACATTATTACTTATTCGTAACATTTTCCTATAATCTTAATTCTTCCGTCTTCTTTCAACAGGTCAACTAATAATGTATGTTTGCCAGTTTAGAGTATCTGTAAGGGAATGCACCGAGACACTGGTTCTGGGCTTCCCGAAACCCAGAGCTTGTGCTCAATTGGGGCTGTGCCCATCAAGGAATTTCTGGAATGCCAGAGACAGGAGCTGTCAAGGAGGAAGCACCTGTCCTTGTCAGCCACAAATGCCTCTCCACTGACACTAGGGGTGCCATCGATCTTCCCAGAGCCTTATCCATTTCTTTTTGGTGGCTGCAAGGGAAAGATCAATGGCCTTCCTGAACTTGGTGATGGCCCCACTATTGACTTCCTCCATCTGGTTGAGATCTTTTAATAAGTCGACCTGTAAGTCTACAGCACCACCATGGTTTGACCGGTTGTCAGGTCAAAACGTCTGGAGACTTTTGGGAGCCAGGGAGAGATAGCTAGCAAGGAAATCATCCATACACGACTATTTAGAAGCATTCCCCAAACCCACAGAACTGTCCCGATTGTTTTTTTTGTTTGCTGCTTTGTGATTCCTATAAAGTATATGAATGCTGTACCAGTGAGCAGGGTGAGCACCTGGGACATTTCGCATGATTCCTCATGCGGAAACCTTATATATATATATATATATATATATATATATATATATATATATATATATATATATATATATATATATATTTTTTTTTTTAGAGAAAATGCTAATTTAAAGCATATTCCTGCTTACTAAAGAATGTGTTGTATGTGGTATGTGGGTGCTCTATAGTTTCAAAGGTTGTTGAAGACAATGCCCGTGGTTGATGAAACCATCTTTTGCTGGATCCATTCCATGAAAAATAAACCTTGTGTAAAGGAGGGCTATCTGTCTTATCCGGTGGCCGGTATCTGGTATGAATACAGTTACATATGAAAAAGACGTTTATTGAAACAAACAAACAAAAAAGTCATGCCAATATAAACAAAGTATATTTGAAAAGTGAACAAATCCAAATCAATACTTAAAACCATGGAGGAGCTTCAAATGTAGAAGCTGAGTGAAATACCAGAGCTCAGAAGTTGAATAACACAAACGAGTGAGATTTTCCAAAAGCAAAGCATTGTGGGTGTTATCTTGACTGTGCTTATATAACAATAAAGTTTTTTTATTCTAGTAAACTGACAAGTGTTAATTTATGCATTGCATATACAAATAAAATATTTATTCATACAAGCAATGTTTAATACATCGAATTAGTGTCGATCATATATATATGTCTTAATTGCGATGCAAAGTGCAATAAGAATTAGTCCATTTTAAATAGAATTCTAACTGAAGCTAAAACAAAATCCTCATTCCTGATCTAGAAGAAGAGAAAGGGATAAGAATTATATTTAGGCTGCTTTCCATGTTTGTCAACTGAGATACAAAGGATAAGTCTCAGCCCCAGAACCCCTGGAGCTTGAGCCTTCTGCTGTTTATGCTAAGTCTCCCAGAAGCTCCAACATCCAGCTCACTATCCATCTGGCAATGAATCAGTAGCCTGACACGCTGCTAGGCTCCCTAGGACACAGACCAGAGGGAGAAAGAAATAGAACAGAATGTTTAAATAAATGGGGATTGGATGGCACCCCGAATCAACAGTAAATAATACATAGATATACATCCTTTGTTTTGTACTGCATCATAGATTTATTCAAGCAGTGAAGTAACCACTACTAGAACTGCTACCTATAAGATTCCAAGAGCATTGTGGGTATTGACTACAGGGACACAATACACAAACTTGCTAGTGAACTTTAATACTTGTCTTGAGCCTCATGTCCCACTGGTCTGCCACCTAGAACATTGGACATATAGTATATACAACTGTACATACAAACTACATTTATACATGCATCCCTTGTGTTTTTGTTTATTCATCTTTCTAGTAGAGGAAGAAAAACATTTTTTTTCTAAAATGCCTAACGACTCATGAGCATTCCTTTTTGGTGCTCTTTTAACACGTTTTGTCGACCTAGTCGTTAAAAAAAATACAATTTATCTTGTTGGCAAAATCAAATATTATTCAAAAATATGTAATGCAGACTGGCAGTGTTTATACAAAGGCCTGACTTATTTATGATCTGTATGGTCTATTTATGATGATCCACAAAACTTTGATTTGCAGACCTCCAATACCTCACTGTCATTCTATTGACATGTTGTTCTAATTTCTAGTAAAATTCTCTAATTAGTGGTTTTTAAAGGTCTTATGCCTCAGGACATTACAAGCTAGGTTATCAATATGATTGATAAACAATTGACATATTAAAGTACCTTTTGCAAGCATAGAATAAGAATTTTCATTCTTTTTTATGCTTCATTCCATATCTAAATAATTGCCATGCTTCACCAGGAGACAGAGAATGTAAAAGTGCAGTTCTACTGAACAAAAGTGTAAACGAAATCTTTAAAAGAAATGTAAGATAAGGAGAAAGAAACGAATAGTGAACGGAAGAGTTGGCTACGCAGGAGTAGCAAAGAGTTCAGGTTATTCAGGTGCGTGAAAGAAGGTAGACCTGATGGGAGAGAGAGTAATATATAGGGAGGCTAATTAGGAGAGACAGGTGAGGGTGATTAGAAGGTGAGAAAATATGAACAGGAATAATGAAAGATAGGTTCGGGGGCGTGGCTGGTCAATCCCTGACAACACCATATAAAATGCTCTCTATCCTGGTAGAAACATTTATGATATTTTCATTAACTGTGCCTTTGATAAAATGCAAAATGGGGACATAAATCTTCTGTATATTGGCACGGAGTTATTACAGCCTACAGATATAATTATATTAAAATAAAACTTACCCACAGTAAATGTACTTTTAGTACATGAAGCATGCAGTGAGGCAGTGAAATGAAAGATTCTATCAGCCAACGCTTTTGCACTATTTCAAGAAAGAAGTGGAAACGAGGCTTGTGTCCATAATTGCATAAAAAAAGTTTTCAACAAAGGAAATAACCATTCGAGGGGGCACGGTGGTTTAGTGGTTAGCACGTTCGTCTCACACCGCCAGGGTCTGGGTTCGATTCCTGTCTCGGCCATGTGTCTGTGGAGTTTGCATGTTCTCACCGTGCCTCAGGGGGTTTTTCTCCGGGTTCTCCGGTTTCCCCCAGTCCAAAAAACATGCACTGTAGGCACCTTGGAAAATTGTCCCTAGTGTATGAATGTGTGTGTGTGTGCCCTGCGATGGGTTGGCAAACATTCAGGGTGTATCCTCCCTTAATGCCCATAGACGCCTGAGATAGGCACAGACTCCCCATGACCCGAGGGAAGATCGGATAAAAGCGGTAGAAGATGAATGAATGAAATAACCATTCGAAACATATGTTTTTGTAATCGTTTTCTTTCATGAAAACAATTTTAGGACTCCTATATAAACAGTTTGCACTTATATTAAGCTCTTTTACATCAACATTCTTACAAGCAAGCCTAAAAGATGAAGACACTCCTGTTAGATGTTAGACTTCACATTATTTCTCTTCATCCATATTTTAGATAAGCCTTAAATGCTATTTATTAACACTTTAAATCATTTTAAATGGGTGTCTGGAAATGTTTTGAAGGGGATGATGTGTGGTACCCCGCTACTTTATTCGTACCCTTTTATCATTTGGACAAACTATTTGGTTTTTTTTTTTAATTCTTCGAGAATCACAGGGAGTTGACAAGTTTGAAAGCAACGCCAGGAAAAGCAAAGACCCTGATTAGACTGTGTGAATCCAGGCCAGATCAGCAGGCAGCGAGGCAGATATTGTATATAATCTGAAGTGATAGAATGTCTAGGAAAGTAGTGAAAATGCTTTCACTCTGTCAACCTGCAGCTTTCATCTCATTCTCGTTATTGAATGGCTCAATCACACAACAGCCAGTTGCAAGTGATCGACAAGTGTACAGACTACAATTGTGCAGTGTGAGGTGCATCCTTTATTTCTGCACCACACTCCTGCTTCGTGCAGAAATATAGTTGCCATACCTTACACTACATTAGTGTTGCTATTGACACATAGACAAATAATAAATAAGCTCTTGTGCAAAGTTGAACTTATTTCGATGTAGGAAAAAAATTAACAACAAAGCAGACTTAATTACAGTATACTGACTAAAACTTACATAAAACCAACATTCAGTAACACATCACATTTTTACAGTGATTTACCTGAAGGGCATTTGTCAAATTTGTGGATTATGGTGATTTGGAAACTATATTTCCTTTATTAAAAAATATTTATAATTGGGCTGTCAAAGTTAACACGTTATTAAAATTATTAATAAATAATGTGATAAACAAAGTGCAATATTATGTCAGTGCATCCACTCATACTTCTCAAACTACGCCTACTAGCGTCTCATTCACAACAGGTATGAGCTACTCACTATTTTACCTTATATTACCGTATCTAACCTTACGGAAGCGCATTGTATTCCCAAATCAGTATTACAGAAGCAAATATTTCTTTTGAAGTGAATGCCATGGGTTTCCGTTGAACCTAAACGCATCAGTACTACGTACTACATACTAATCCATACTAAACCTAAAGTTTATATGGAAAGCAACCGGAACATAATTCTTAAAGGAGCCACGTGCCATATTTTACAATTGAATCAACCACTAAAAAAAGTAACATTGAAATGAACAAGAAATTAATATTAAAATAATAATTTGCAGAGTAAAATAAATATTAAATAATAAATAATTTTATTAAAGGAAGAGATTTTGAGTGAATATTGATGAGGTTTTTTTTAATTATTAGCTAGATTTAGCTAATCACAGCTAGATATATATCTATTGCAGCAATCACTGACAAACAGCTCTGGTAATAATAATCAGAGAAACATCTGTACTAACAAAGGGTACTTATATGACTTATACGAATATTGTTTTGAATGGCCAAATGCAAAACAGACAAACAAACAGGAAAAAAACTGTTTGTTGTAAAGTTTAGAAAATAGCTTCATTCCTACCAAACTAGCACTATCGATATGTATAGTCATCTACATCACAAAAGCAAAACTACTGTAAAATATACCCTTCAGAATCATCTTGTTTTTGTTTATGAACGCAGATTCTACACGTAAGTTTGTGCTTGCGTATTACTGCGCAATTAAGCCCACTTGTGAACTTTCACCCAAGCAAATACAAGCTCCTTTTATGTTAGAGCTCTGAAGATCAGATCAGTGCTGGGCTCATCGGAGGGTCAGCACCATAATCAAAGGATTTCTGATCTGGTTACCACACGCCCTGTCCACATCCGAGAGGACGTCTACACCTGCCTCCACTAAAGTGGTGCAGGTGCTGCTACTTGCAAATAAAGGGGGAGGATTAGACGTGGTTTTGCTGCGCATTTGTATTAGCAACAATACCATCATCAACCACCGAGAACCAAAAAAATGAAACTGTAGTACTGTACACCTCTATTTACACAGTCTCGTCTTTCCATTGTTTTGTTTGTAGAATCCTTTGGAGCAGTGATTAGTGTAACACTTAACTCCAGTGAGAAGCTGAGTAGTATGGAGCGCCTCCTGATAGTGATCAGTGACTGTGCAGGTGGTCATGAGTCATGCCTGACAGCTCCAACTCAGTGAAGGGGATTCCAGGCAACATTGGGGAGCTGAGACCGGAGTACACAGCCACTTTCCCTCTCTCATAACACTGCCAGAAAAGCAGCGGGCTGCTAATTAAATAGGCGCCTCTTCGCCTTTGGTTTGCCACAAACACATATGTTGTTGATTGGCCACCTTTCAGGTGGCGCAAGCTGTGTGTATATGTGTGTGTGTGTGTGTGTGAGAGAGTTCATGTGCTAATATTTGTATGTAATGTGTGTGTAATGGAGTGGGAAGAAGAGAGGCTTTGTGCGCACACATAGTGGTTGATACCATATGTCCTGGACCACAGGGGGAGACAGAGATTACAAGGTGCAACCTTTGAACGCTGGTGAACACAGACCTTGACACGAAGCCTTAATGCATTCTTCTTTAGAACAGACAGAGACAGTGTGTCTATGTACCTGTGACTTGAGGTGCAAGGACTCTCGAAACTGAAACAGCTATAAAAGACTGCAAACATTGGGTTCTTACAGACGGCGAAGGGCAACCGTTGAGACCTTTTACAGGCTTTACAGGAAGGTTTAAAAACTCAAAACGGGGAAAAACAAATCACTACTTGTTGACCATCACTTTGTTGTTGCTGATTGTACATGCCTTGTAATAAAACAAACCGCGCTGTTGCCCGTTATCTCGTTATTATGAATTACTTTGAATTAATTAGAGCAATCTTTTCTTCTGTATATCATGGCGCCTTTCAGACAACTGTTCTCGTACTCAAAATAATGGCTTTGCAAATTGATAGAATACCTAAAATAACAACAACGTGAATGCCCTTGATAAAAATCAATAAACGCCGAGAATTCCAATTAACTGCTATAAACTTAAGTCGAATTGGCAAAAGTGCCGCAGCTGTTTTGAGTTTGCGTCGCTGCACTGACATATTGTGTAATCATAAAAGATTATGGCCTTTACAAAAACGACAGACATGAGAGGTATTGTCACCATGACTGCAAAAAAAAAAAATTAGTCAACAACTGCCTCATGACCCTGGATCTCCTCACATTTATCTACTCAGTGATGTGCTTTGGAATGAGCTCCAGCATTAATACAAGAACCTCAAAGTCTCACAGCACATTTAATTAGCAGATTCTGGAAACTCTCAAAATAGAGTTTATTTCATCCAAATTCCTTTGGCAGAAACCGTAACCCTGATGAAAACGAGGAACGCGCTTCATATTAGAGAATGCACTCGGTACGGTGGGGGGTTATTTTATATTATATTATGTTCTCAATGTCAAAGCCATAAATCACATAAACCAGTAGACTACAAATGCACGTACCAATGCCATCTTGCTGATTTTTATCTGAGCACCAAAGCATTTAGTCTAAATTTGCTTTTATAGGATAAGAACATGAAGAAACACTCAAATCAATTTTACAAATCTTACTAGGGCTTGCCTTGATGCCAGGCAAATCCTTTAAACCACTGCAAACATTTGTTGCTATGACAATAAGTCAAACGGAGGTCACCTGCTTTTATTTGCAGCCGAGTACAAAAATGTGGACGGACAGCAGGTGTTAGAATCTTCAATCTGATTATTCATCTTAAAGTGTGACAGACATCATGCAAATGGGATAGATGTACTCCCTTAATCGTTCCAGCACAAGTACCTCATCAGAACACAGAATTGGATCGCATACATACTACACATAAAGCAAAATGTATGGCCCTGCTAAATGTGGTGCATTGTCATTACATTCATTGGGATGTGATTAGGTTTTACTTGCCACCGGGCATTCATTTGGGTGCTAGACTGGAGCACACGAGGAATGTTACGTTCATGGATATCCTGAACATTGCAGAGTGCTAGAATAGTGGTTAATGCATTGACCTTTGGATCTAAAGGTTGTGACTTCAAAATCCCTCCCGTTCCTGGACCACTGAACAAGGCCCATAGCTGCTCGGTTGTATGAATGAATAAATGCAAGTCATTTTTTTAACGGCTTCTCCAAAGAATGACGCAAATGTAAAAATGCAGCGTACGACTTAGCAATGTCTCAATCATCACTAAAATGTAAAATGACATGAAAAATCTAACCTTATGTTCTGTCTTTAAAAGGGGTTCGTAATATTTCATTCATTCATTCATCATTCATCTACCACTTTTATCCGATCTTCCCTCGGGTCATGGGGAATCTTCCCTCGGGAAAGATTCCAGGTCATCTCAGGCGTCTATGGGCATTAAAGTAGGATACACCATGGATGGAATGCCAACCCATCACAGCACACACACACACTCACATTCATACACACATTCATACACTAGGGACAATTTTCCAAGGTGCCAATCAACCTACCATGCATGTTTTTGGACCGGGGGGAAACCGGAGAAAAACCCACTGAGGCAAGGGGAGAACATGCAAACTCCACACACACATGGCGGAGGTGGGAATCGAACCCCGACCCCGGAAGTGTGAGGCGAATGTGCTAACCACTAAGCCACTGTGCCTCTCGTAACATTTCATTTACACTTAATTTAAGCACATACACAAATGTATATACAATATTAAAACAAAACCATTATAAACTTTTTCCATGGCGTCCTTATATTTGAATTCATAATCTATATGGTTGCATTGAAAATGCATATTTCAAAAAATTGTGTTGGTACAGTAGTTGGATTTAAAAAAAAAATAACCCCAAAAAAGTGTTTTTTCACTGCTCGGCTATGCAATGTCATAATTTCACTGAGCCGTGTCCTCATTAAAGCAGCAGGCCCAACTCTGTCTATCCCGTCCCTCATGCTTCGTTTACACAGCTGCACATCTGGCCATTTTTTTTTTTTGATAAAATAAAATGCACTGTCAGGCTGCTTGTATGGTGTGGTGCTGAATGGAATATTTCTAAATGTCATATACTAAGTGTGAATTTGGGGTCAGCTCTGCCTAAATAATTCGGTTTCCAATACTTTTCTAGTTTGGAAACAGTTGTGTACTTGTATAAGGTGTTGGACTCTGGACCAGAAGTCTCTGATGAATCTAGAAGTAAATACACTGTTCTGCACCTACACTACTAGGTTTTCAAAACAGCCATCTCGCGTTCATTTACAACCACTGCTGATAATTTAAAGGCTCGGTCCTAAACAGTACGCTATATTTATGTTAGGGCTGATAAGTTTAACCCTAACACACAATACATATACACAGTCTCTTGGTTGTTCTATTAAAATGAATGGGATAAACATTAGTCAACAATACACTTCAGCCCTTTCAATATAATACTGACATACAACATCATAGTGTTGTGGAATATGTATATGATGTTGCAACCGCCATAACAGATTATAAGGATTATCATTAATACATTAATTAATTACATTAATGTTAATTGTAGCTCTGTAACACGGCCTAGTTTTAGCTAAATGTGCATGGTGAAGTTTTTTGGTCATAAGATTTGAATAATCTGGCCACAGGAAACAAATCGTCCTGCTTGGTTGGCGCTTATTTCTTTTCATTTCTTTTTCATAATGAAGCTTATCATGACAGATAGAGGCAATATTAACTTGACTCTCGAACACATCACTAAAATTTTTCCATCGCAAAATCTTCATAACATGTTACATCACATGGCGCATTGACGCATGAACTAATGCAATTATTTTCATGTCATGTTAAATCATGAGATACTGTATGTCTATTCGTTCATTCATTTTCAGTAAATGCAGTTACTGAATAGATTCTGAGCCTAATTGCTACAACTCTGTATGCAATGCCAGAATAACGCCCTCAGGTGATGCAGAGTATAATAAACACTCACACTCAGTCACAATCATGGAGTATTTTGCCTATTAATTCAAACATAGCCTATATATTTAGTAGGTAGGAGGAAAACCAGGAGAAAACCCCACGTGGGCATGAGTAGACCATGGACATAAAAAAAGCAGTACAGTACAGTAACCGGTGCTCGGCGCTGAATAGGGGCTCTGGAAGCTGTGAGGCAGCAATGCTACACACTGCACCACTATGTCTACATACTCTGTGTTTTAATGAATATTTAATGTGGGGGGGGGGGTCTTTTCATTTTATTGACATCACTGGAAACTTGGTAATTTGAATTTAGAAATTCGAACGACGTGCCAAATCTTAAATACTTTATATGCGTTATCCACTGATATATTATCATCCATGCAGAGTGAGTAGAAGACTCTCGGTTTTACGAGCGCGCACACACACACACACACACACACACACACACACACACACACACGTTTGTATTACTATCCTTGTCATGACCTTCACATTACTGTGGGGATGATGTCTTGTCCACAACAAGAAATGAAAACATGACCACAGACACACACACACACACACACACACACACACCAAAAACAGCGCGCGCTGCACGTTTCTCGGATTGCGCCTGAGCTTGACTCTTTTATCGGAGCTCGGCGCACCTCCACTTACACACCGCATACTAATAGTTTACTGGGGGGAGGGAGGATTGGGAGCACTGGGAAGACTGGGGGCTCAGCAGCAGAACACAATCTCGCGTTTTAAAAGCAAGCTGTGATTGCTTTATACGGATAAATCCCTTTTTTCGTGCCGGCTGATTCTTCCGTTGCTTTTCCTCGCGCTGTTCTGAAGGACACCATCTTCCATGTTGCATTTTGACATCATCATGTATGTAAAGTAGCTTTTCGAGCTGAGCGAATCGTTGACAGCGCAGTCATAAAGGAAAAGCCCCGCACGGAGCGCGTCGATACGGATGAAGAGCGCAGGAGGAGGGAAAAAAAAGAGAAGCATCGTCGTAGTTAATTGAGATTCCTCGTTCAGTCGGAATACAGCTGCTTTTCTGTCGGGTTTGAGTTGATGCATGCGGACTGCGGTGGAACCAGCAAGAAGACATCTCTTCCCCGACGCGGAAAATGTAGCGGTTTAATTCAATCGCTGAATCGCCGTGTGTCCGCGTCGCCATCACTCATAGTCCTCCACTGCGCCAGGATGGAGCGATCGCCACGCTGGAGATGACGCAAATGACCCAGCTCTCCCCCCAAAAAAGTGCTTCAAGACGAACATGGCGGCAACTTAGCACAGGACCAAAGATGATTCTGACTGTCAAGCGCAAAAGCTCGAGGCCATCCGCCCAGATCCGGTGCAGGAAATTCGGCGGGCCACAGCGCAAACTTCTCGCCTTCCCTTGACGAGCGCCGGTAGAGGGAGAGGAGGAGACGAAGAGGCGGCATCCCAGCGACTCATCCTCGGCGGAAAGGAGAGAAGAGGAGAGGAGGAGAGTAGAGGACAGAGACATGCTGGAGCGGAGGAGCGGGCTTTCCTCCTCCCGAGAGCCACGAACTACGGGAATATGCCAGCGTGTGCTTCGTTATCTGTCCGTGCATTAACTGAACCGGAATAGCGGACCGACACAGAAACACCAGGGTAGAGAGAGAGAGGGGGGAAGAGAGATAGAGAGAGAGACGCGTTTACAAGGGGGAAAAATCCATCTAGTCAATGTATATTGTGGCAGAGGAGCCGTCGCGGTGGAGTCGGCCGGCGCCGCGCTTTCCTAAAATATGACCAGGGGTGCTCGGACGTGTCGGCAGCAAGATGACGGCCTAAACATCCGCTCTGTACCCCGCCAGGACCAGAAGCCATCCGCCGATTCGGACCGGGCCCAGCGATGGCGACTGCGCTTGGCCTCCTTCTTGTTTGCGAGCGTCCTGCTCGCTGATCGCCTGTGGCTGTGCGCCGCGGCCAAACGGACCAGACGGGACGCGGTGGCGTTCAGGGACACGGGGGATCAGGAGTACCGATCTTCACACGGCACCACCGACTATACTCATCTCCTCGCAGGGAATTCTAGCGCACCTCTGTGGAGACTGCAAGCGTGCCACCCCGACAGCGTCTCCAAAAGCTGCTTCGCGGTGGCGGACGCCGAGGCCGCGTGCTCGGGCCTCTCGGACGCCGAGTGGAATCTGAGTGATTTGTACCTGCCCTTTTGTGATTCCTTCTCCCTTTTGGATTTGTTTTACGGGTTCTCGAGTCCGGGTAACATAAGCTGCGACCTCAATATGTCGGCGTGTTCCCGGTGCGTCCGGGCTTACCAGCTCCTCGACCGGCGAGCTCAGGAGAAGTACCATGAGTTTGAGCTCATGGTCCAGAAATACGAAACGGACGCGTATTCGGTGCGGACATGCATGGATGAATGCACGGTAGGAATCATTTGAAGGCCGCAACGCGGGTTTCGCTTGCGTTTTTAAGTCGCGTATGAGCGGGACGTAAATTCGGTGCTGTCTTGTGTGATGTTATCTTTGCTATTCACAGTGGGCTTCGGGCGTTACGACTCGTGTGCAGAGTGCTTTCAATGACTGTGATCTTGTGCAGTGTGTGTGTATGCGCGCGCGTACGTGTTGCGTGCCGTGCGCGCGGCCGTGTGCCTCTGCTGTGCGCGCACTTGTGGATCCTTGCGAAAAGAAAAGGGGGTTTTCTTTCATCTGTTGGGATGCTGCACTTACAGTATATAAAGGGTCCACGTCCAAAAACATTACACGCTCGATTACGGTGAGACATCCCCTAGTGTGATCAAAAATGGCAAACCCTATCAAACTAATCTGGTGTATTTCCAGATGAGGCAGTGATGCTCCTCAGTTGGAGGAGAACTCGACGTCTTACACAACGTAACATGCGCTGTCTTACAGCTGGGGCCTTTCTTCAAGCTCGCCTTTTGTGCTTTTGCGCGACAAATAAAAATAATCCGGAAGATGAGAATCATTCGAATGCTTGGCTGGTTTATGCTTGTTTGCGCGCTTGCGTGCGTGCGTGTTATTTGGCGCAGTATTAAGTGGGATTTCAATAACGTTAATAGCGCAACAGTGTTTTTTCCCCCATACCTAATCCCCGCAAGGTTCGTGCATTGATTGCTCAGTGCATGAGCAATATGTTAGAAGACTCACTTAATGTACTTTTAAATTATTGTTGAGATTTGGCATGTATTGGAGGGAAACATGGCATAAGGGCAGAAAATGCATTTTCCAGTATGATACTGGACCATATTAAGTTTTACTTCTTTGAAATAACAGATAAATATATACACGTACAACTTACATCTGCACCTGAACATGTAGTTTTGTTTTTTGGAGTTTATTGTGAACCTTGGCTCTGATCCTGAAACCGTGCCAAGCCATGCACTGGCACACTGTGGCCTCTATATTAAAAGATTTTAAACTTTGTGCAAACTGGAATCTGTTTAACTGTAAAGTAAAGACTCTCTTTGAACTTAATCTATTGAACTATTTGGTTACTTATTTCACTTTGGCCAATAATACATTTCATGCCCAAATATTGTGTGGGCCCGATCATCACACCTATATACCTATATGTGTGTTCTCTTTTCCATTATGATTTAGCTTTACTTGTAATGGTTTTACCTCCATGAAGACGTGGCTTGACAACTTCAAGTTGGTATCATCTGCCCAGATTAGTGATCATAATCCTAGTGAACATCATTGATAAGTGAATTTCAGAAGCTAGTGGAAGACTAGCCAGAAAACCTGGACCAATAGGTGCATATGGATGTGATGCTATGTGTCCAGCATCTGTAGTACTGTGTTCATGTACCAGCCTGTTTTCTCAAGAAAACTGTAGCATGAAAAAGAAACCAGGGACTTCCTGACTGTCCTTCACGAACCCTTGGGGTCCCCACTTAAAGAATGGAATCCCCATTGCTTTAAGTGACAGCGCTAGTACAGTTTACACACACCTTTTCTTGAGATGCAGTTCAGCACTGATTATTAGCTGAATGTGTACTGCAGCTTTTGGAGACTGGCAAAGAGCATTCATAGTTTTCCCAGCATTATAGTTGCACTCAAACAGCACAACTCCATAGCGTCTGTGCACCTAATTTGTGTCTTAATTTTATCTAAGGCCAAAAGCAATGTTATGTTTGCTTGATCAATATGATGAGTTATCTTTGAACATTTTCTGGTCTTTTTCCACAAAACATTGACAAGAAGTGCTTAAATTTAGATTTAAAATGCAATATATCATAAACCAATTAAATTTGTTAAACAGGCAAAGAAAAATAGAAAACAAATATTCACAGCGACAGCCAGAATATAATTGTGGAGTAGATGAGGAATAGAGGTGGTGTATATGCTTGTAAAGTGGAGGACAAATGATATAGTTTCAAACGCTTGTATTTATTATCATAACGTGACTTAACTCTCAGTTGATTGTTTACAGTGCATTGCAAAAGTATTCATACCACCTGAATATTTTCACATTTTGTCACTTTATAACTACAACCCTAAATGTATTTAATTTTGATTTTATGTGAGCGACCAACACAAACGATTGAATAATTGTGCCAAAAAAGTTATACATGGTGTTAAAGATATTTTATGAATAAAAATCTAAAAAGTACATATTCATTCAGCCCCCCTGAATCAATACTTTGCCGAACGACCTTTCACTGCAATTACAGCTACAATTCTTTTTGGGTATGTCTTTTCCAGCTTTGCACATCTGTAATTTTTGCCATTAGAGCTCCAGTCAAATCAGATTGGATGGAGAACCCCTGTGAACAGAAAAATTTCAAGTTGTGCCAAAGATTCTCAAGGTCTGGACTTTGACTGGGCCATTCTAACACATGAATATTCTTTGATCACCACCATTCTATTGTAGCTCTGGCTGTTTGTTTAGGGTTGGTGCCCATGTCTCTGGTCCTTTGCAGCATCTAATAGGTTTTTTTCCAGGAGTGTTTAGCGCCAACCATCTTCCTATCAACTCTGACCATCTTCAATGTCCATGCTGAAGAATAGCATCCATATAGCTTGATGCTGCCGCCACCATGTTTCACGGTGAGGATATTGTTAGGTTTCTGCCATACATAGCGTTTTGCATGTAGGCCAAAACATTAAATTTTTGTCTCATCTGACCACAGCACCTTCTTACACATGTTTTCTGTGTCCCCTACATGACTTGTGGCAAACAGAACGTCTTAGTCCTTTTTGTCAACAATGGCTTTCTTCTTGACCCTCTTTCATAATAGCCTGATTGGTGGATTGCATAACTAACAGTTTTCCTGTTGACAGAGCTCACCTGATCTCAACAGCTCCTCCATAGTTAGCATGGTCCCTCTGGCTGCTTCTTGAATCAGTGATCTCCTTGCCCGGCCTGTCAGTTTAGGTGGAAGGCCATGTCTTGGTAGCTTAGCGGTTGTGCTGTATTCTTTGCATTTTTGGATGATGGACTGAACAGTTATCTGTGAGATGTTCAAAGATCTAACCCTGCTTTAAACTTATCCACAACATAATTCCTGACCTGTCCAGTGTGTTCTGTAGTCCTCATCTTGCAGTTTGCTCAGTAATGTTGCCTAACAAAAAGCTATAATTCTACTGGGATTTAAATACACACAGGTAGACTCTAATTACAGTAAGAGACTTCTGAAGGCAGTTGATTGCACTAAGTTTATTTAGGGGTATCAGTGTAAAGGGGATACATATGCATTTTGCATTAACATCGTGCATCATTTTTCTTCCACTTCTCAGTTATGTAATGGTTTGTGTTGGTCTATCATAAAATCCCAAGTAAATACATTTAAACTTGTGGTTGTAACATGGTAAAACGTGGAAATATTCAAGGGTTATGAATGCTTTTGTAATGCACTGTATCTGCAAACTGTTTATAGTTTGTTGAATGAAGACAGACAAGTATTCATGAATCTTTTCTCTTGTCAAAATGTCTAGATTTGCTTGTGTGTGAGTGTCAGAGAGAATGACAGAGAAAGAGAGTCACACAAGAAGAAGATCGAAAGCTCAGAATGACATATTTCTGTGTTCCAATCTGTCATACGTGGACCATTAGTTCAAAAATGTTTGTCCTCCTCTAGCTTTCTATGAAATCGGTATTGATTGACAGCAGAGTAGAATTTTCGAACACCAGGTTTATGTACAGCGAAGTGGGGTTTTTATGCATAGCAGTGAAACTTTTGAGGTGGAATGTGAATGTGATTATCTGCAGTGTAACTATTTACGGACAAAAGAAAGTAGCTGCACATTTGAATATTACATCATTAACATGCTATTGTGCAAATGTCTATGTTAAACTTGATTAGGGTGTTTTCATTTTTAAGAAACTATTGACCTTTTGGCATTCTCACATACAGCAGTCTTTAGGGTTTTTGCAGAATGGTGCAAAGAAAATCACTTTGTTGATTAAAGAGCATACAGAATGGTTTGAGCTGCCTGGAAAGGTATAGAATATATAATCACACTTTGTAGTCATGCTCAGAAAAAGTATCTCAGCATGTATAAAATATTTGAGCTTGAGGTGGATTTCTTTTTCACTTTAGAATACTACATCACATTCTACTCTTGCCAGCAACGACCAATGACGTGAAACAACCTGGTCAACCTTGACCCGTGTCTGCATGGTGATTTATTTTTTATTTTTGCCAGAATTTGCAGGTGTACTAATACAAGTGTTTATGCATAGAGATGTAAGAATTTGTCTCGCACCCAACATTTGCAGTTCCATCCCAGATAAAACACACCCAACAACACAGAACTAATCCCACTATGCAAAGTAGCACGGACAAAATGTAAGATTATCCCTAAATGTACACGCCAGCATGTTTACTATGCTGGCAGACCTCACCACATTCTTTTGAAAGGATCTTTATTTAAGTTATATGTTTATGCTTTTTAAGTACATTGGTATACAAATGAATAAAAAACTCGTAAATCTTTACTTTTTATTAGCACTAACATTTTTTTCCCTGGAAGTGATTTTTGCAATTGTAAGACAACTCTTATACTATTACCCATCCATTAAAATATATTGCTGAATAATTAAGGAACTTGTATTCATCATTTCATTGGGACTGCACATATAGGCTGTTTTTTTTTTTTCAAACAAAGATTGAGAGGGTTTGGACGAATGCAGAGGATGGAGGTGCCAGGCAGGAGGAAAAGAGGAAGACCAAGGAGGAGGTTTATGGATGTATTGACGGAAGACATGCACGTAGTTGGGGTGAAAGAGTCATATGTAGAGGACAGGGTAATATGGAGAAGGATGATCCGCTATGACGATCCCTAACCGGAAGAGCCAAAATTAGAAGAAGATTCGGTCCACTGCAGTACCTGCTTTTTCATCTGATGATGTTGTGAGAAGAAACCAAAGAACCCAGAGTAAAAGCAGAAAGACCATGTAAAATTACTCACAGAAAACATGCTGAGCTCAGGATTGATCCCAAGAGCTTAGATGTGGCAATACTACCTACTGTGAATCCCTGCAATTGTACATGGGGAAAAAAACACCTTTCAATATACTGTACATTGAAAGGAACATACTGAACATACAGTATAATTACAGAATATTCAAACTATACATTTAGCACATGCTTCCTGTTGATTTTCATGTTTAATGCTCTCTACATTATATGCATTATATTATTAGAAAACCTATCTTGAATGTTTGTCTAAGCTGTGATTGTTCTATAGTGTGTTTGTTTCTGTGTATTCCATTCATTGACTTTCCAAGTGGCAAAGTATTGCATTTTTCTGTCTGGAAATGTATCTGGAGTTTTGTAGCCTTTTTGTAGCCTAATCATTGTACCGAATGCAAAGTTGCATATAGGCTTTGCACCTCGGCAGTAATGTATATCTAAATCAGGGTGCCATTAAGCACTCTCTCTGTCCATGTCGAAAGATAATGTTGAAAAGTCGCCCTTTTTTTCTGAGGGACTTTTGGTGGGACTCTATGTTGACTAGCTAAGCCATAGTGTGTAGTGAGGGAGCCGTGGGCAAAAACCCTCCATCCTTCCCTGCAGCATTAAATATGGATGGTATTAAAGTGCCACGGACCTGTAAGCTGTCTGTTTGCTGGGAGAATTAATGAGGTGGAAAGGCAGGGATTTCTGCCAGCTGTGCTTCTGTGCTTTTAGCTTTCATCAAATGCAGGGGAATTTTGTATTCACTTGTGGTTGCAATTCACACTGAAATATCAGCACTGAATTAAATTGCTGGACAGAGTTTCATAGCTTGCCGAAATCCAGCAAAGCAACTTTTATAATTTGGTTGGACTTTTTATTATTTTTTATTTTTTTATTACATTTAAGAAAAAAAAAAAATTTTATTCATCTTGAAGGAATACACAGAGGATGCGGATCGTTAAATATGATGAGGATGTGTGCCCACAGAGAACTCAAATGCTTTGTTCTTGTTTGGAGGCTTTTCATGTCTTGTGTTTGTGCTTTTTGTTTGAAGACAGAAGGAAAGAACTGCAAATGTGTGTTTGTGCGTGGGTGTAACGTTGTTGTATGTTGTTGAGTCTGGGAAGAGAGTCCTAAAGACCTAGTATTAAAAGAGTAAGGATTTAATTTCCTGAACAGAGAACAGTGTAAATTAGATACTTCACAACATCTCTTCCTGCCATTTCAGTCGACACATTAGTTTAATGAACGCAGATATTCAGGTAAGAATACACAATGATGTTTAACCTGTTCAGTCTTGTTAAAGAAACACACACAGACACACACACACACGCCATGTCTAAATATCCAGCCGAGTGCTTCTAAATTGAGTGATTATTAACCATTCCAGGAAGGACAGATGTTAACAGTGGGTAACTGGGATGTGTTGCCTTGCTCATCAGCTCAGCCATGGGAATGTTATGAGCACTCTGGATCCCTTTATCTGGCTTAATGTCCTTAGCCCTAGGGCTTTTTGACACAGTACAGAAGCTCGATGGAAGCCAGTGGACAAAGCCAAGGATCATTGTTCTATTCTGCTGCCACTCTGCAGATGAGCAGCAGGCTCCCTGCCCTCAAGGCACTCACGTTATCTTTGTTTACCTCATCCTGGAACACTTGTAAAATCAGCACAAATTACCGTCTGCTTTATGAACACATGGTGAAATGGGAATATCCTCAGACGGACTATATCCTGTACACGACACACTACTAAAATAATATCGTTGTCGGCGATTTCATGGAGCGAGCCCAACGTTTAAAAGCAATGCAATTTCGTAATACAATGTGGGTGTTTCTTATTGCACAGAATAAAAATACCATCAGCGACGGAAGATGCTGGTTTTATCACGGAGTATTAACACATCTCTTTACCACCAAATTATTTCAAAGCATCGCCATTCTGTAAAAGATGTATTATGAATTTATTATTTAGCATTGCTATTATTAATATAATAATTCTGCTGATATTGCTAGTAATAATAATAATAATAATAATAATAATAATACCAACCCTGTCAACTTATCTTTTGACATATTAGCAGCATCTGCAGCTACTAACAAATTGAATTTTACCCTAAAAATTATTTTATACATTTTCATGTTTGAGAATACACTGTCCACTGCATTCATTATGGGCAAAATATGGCATAGATTTATGGATTTTTTTAGACTGGTTCTAATAACCATGCTTCTGTGGCAAGCTTCCCACTAGATGTCGGAGTGTGGCAGTGGATATTTGTGTTCATTCAGCCACAGGAGCATTAGCGAGATCGGGCACTGATGTCGAGTCGACGAGGACTGGTGTGCAGTCAGTGATCCAGTTTGTCCCAATGGTGTTAAGTGAAGTTAAGGGCAGTCTCTGTGCATATCACTTCAGTGCTTCCAAACCACCCTTGCTAAACCATGTCTTTATGGGTGTCTCTTTGGGATATGGGCATTGTTATGCTGGGAAACCCACAATTGAATCTTGTCAAATGCCTTCTGAATCATTTCAAGAGCATTTTTTTTGCAGATACAAAAACTCACCTAGGAATACAGTAATTTACAGAAGAAAACAGTTATGCTTAGACATCCCACATTACATACTCCATAATGCAAGCTCTAGATTAGGAAACACCACCAACTGATTGGTGGGAAAGGTCGTTAATGAGACCCGTCTCATTTTAAGCAAGCATTAGATATTGATGTGGCTGGAGAATGAGGACCGAAAAAAGACCATGTGTTCAAGACCAGACATTCAGTGTTGTTTGGGTGCAGCATAAGTAGGACGTATAAACAAAGAGAAATGTTACATGCTCCCTTACTGTCATTTTAAACCACCTATTAAAGCATCCTCAAATCTGATTGGTCAGTGCATGTTTTTTTTTTTGTGTAACGCAAGCCTTGAAGCCATTAGTCTATAATAAAGTGCTTTGATTTTTTTTATGTATCTTAGGAGACATGTATTTGCCGTTTACAGAAGCAGTTTCAAGTGCCAGCACTTTGTAACAGTTAAAAGCTTCTCACCAAGTCAGCAAACAGAAGACGCTTTCCCGAGTTTCTAAATAAAATGACAAGCTGCAATTTTCCCATTAACTTCAAAACAGAGAACAAGGTATGCGAATGACTGTTCATCATTTTTACAATGTAAGGGATAAGAGGAATTAACTGATCCTGTGAGGACGGCCACCTCACTACCTCAGCATGTATTGCATTGCATACTAAAAGTAAGATACTGTTACACTACAAAGCTTTGAAAGCATGATTGTAATAAGTTATTAATTTACCCCCTTCACACACTCATTCACACATGTGCACACGCACACACATTTTTAAAGGAAATAAACTGTGAGTCTGCCTCATGGGTGCTGTATCCTGCAGGTCCAGACCTTGCCTTCTTTTCCGGTCTAATTTAATTTGTGCTCTCATGATTGTGCCTGTTTCAGCTGGCTTCTCCTCTGGGTCTGACCTGTATGTGTGCTCCTACACACTGCACTGATCTTCTGATGGAAGTTAATAAGGCAAAAGAAATGCAACTTTTAATTTTACTGATGAAAACAGAGCTTTAGGCCTGATAGTCCCTCTATGAATGTTGAACACACCCCTTCACCATGGCAACCGTTATATTCTTTACTTGTACTATTACATACTTTTAAACACATTGAGATACTGAAGGAAATCTCCGCGATCGTTTATTATTTCCGTGGATACATTTTCTGTGCCCAGCTCTTGATGGTGGTCCCAGCTAAAATTTGTCATCATTTTTTTTATTGTTCTCAGAGACTCATCTATATGTTATCTCATCTATGGTAGCTGTTCTATTTAATATAAGTCTAATCATGAGCAGACTTAAAATGCTCTTCATCCTGTAAAAAAAAGTATATCCATTGCAATCTGATTGAGATATTTTTCATTTCAAAGCATTTATGTAAAGAGTGACAGGTCAGAGCTTTGCAGCAGTCAGTCGTTTCCATCATGAAAATCAGAATTTTGGCATCATATTGACTTCAATAGAAGACAAATTCTGCCTTTTTCAGAGAAAGTTGTATTTTCAGTTGATTGCCGTCTATGTATACTGTAGATAAAAGCGCTAAATAATGAATAATAAATACAATTTCCACCTACTAATTCAAAAACATCATTCCCAGTTCTAGTTGTATCGCATTATGTCTATATGTCTATTATATCTACGTTAACTCATTGTTGATAACTTATCCCCTCCCCTTCTCTGCAAGCGCTGTATGATCAATAGAACTCCATGACATGTTTGCTGTGTGTGACTCAATCCGGTGAACTTTGGTCCACATTTTAACTATGTTAGAGCTTTATGGCACCCCAATGGTCTAATGAGTGCACTGATTAGCACAGGAGGGACGTGTTTAGTCGCACGGATGGAACAGGCTGAGCGTACAAGCTCTCGGCGGGGTCTGTGAGTGGGGTTCTTGTTGAGGTGGAGGTGCCGTACTACGGGGGCCGGGTAATTAGGAGCGACAACTTCTGCATGTTGGGAGGCAGAGTGCAGCAGTGACACTCATCAGAGCTCACTGCTGGGAGAAGGAAGTGAGGCAGGATTATGCGAATATAATCGCCACACTCCTCTGAATCAGATGGCTGCAGAATCGCTGGTCTCTTCAGAATTTCGACTGTGTGTGACACCGATCTACAGTGTTTTGTTGCATCGTTGGCAAAAGATGGTTGGATTGAATTCACCTTTGTGTAGGTGTGTGTGTGTGTGTGTGTGTGTGTGTGTGTTGTGTTGTTTTGCTTGTTTTAGTTCACACCTTCTGATGAGTGGAATAATTGTGGGAATGGAAGCCTGCTCTTATTTAACACAGCAGGCTGATCTCGGTGCCCTCAGTGGAGATGGATGTGGGAGCGTAGAGAAAACACTTTCCATCTGGCACACTTCAATGAACATATGAACAGTTCAGTTTATTGTTAATGTGTACATAGAGAGATTCATTAAACAGATTCTCCTATCTCTCTCTCTCTCTCTCTCTCTCTCTCTCTATTCCTTGCTCATACAAGCATGATATGTGTCTCTGAAGGTATAGTCTAATTAAATAAAGGGCACTGTTGCTTTTTTTTTTTTTTTGCTTCTGCAAACAACAGAAACCGCACGTCATATTAAATGACAGTGTTCATCTCTCACAAGGGAGCAGATAAGAAGCTTCTCGCTGCCCGTTTCTGTAATGTTGCAAGGGATTACTACTTCCTGCGCTAGCTTTGTGAGGCCACAGCTTAATGACAATGTCTCCCACTCCTGCCATTATGGATGATGTAGTCTCTAAACATCGCTATCCTTTTATTCCCAGTCTCCCCCGTAGCCACTCAATCCATCTCATCTATTCTGCAGGTACACACTGTAGATGGAGCTGCTCCCTCATGGTGAAATCAGCGCAATGCAGTTCAGGGCTAACCAATGCCATGTGGCCCAGAACAAGTTATGATTCAGGATTGTGGGCAGATTGTCATCCAATCGGGCCTGTAGAGGATACTGTACTGTGAAAACTGGTGTAGCTTGGCCACAAAATGCTCATCTCTTTTAATGACTTTCATGATCAGACAATGTGTATTATATATTTAAAAGAAAACACTCCATTCTGTAACCCTGCAAATATTATTTAACCTCATTGTTTCATTTTATGCATTTACTAGTCACAGCTTTGGTTCCTTATGTTGCTCAGCATGTATCACAGATTACAGGGTGAAATAGGACTGAAGCAGTCGGCATCAAAACATGACGGTAGTGCCTAGTATACGTTGTGCCTAGATTACTTTCAAAATAGAATTTAGAAATGTTTCTGTAGGCATGCAACAATTAATGTTCTATTTTAGCTCTACATGGTTGTGCAGCTGTCAGTATTTTCTCCTGGATTTAACTGTACATGCCATCTTATTTATCCTATGGTCATCTGTTTATAGTTGAGGATATGTGATAACTGTATCACATATCAGGTGCTACATAACTGATGATAGGTGATACTTAACAGGTGATACATAACTGTATCAGGGAGGTGGTGGCTTAGTGGTAAGGTGTTGGCCTCTGGACCAGAAGATCGCAGGTTCAAACCCCACAACCACCAAGCTACCACTCGTGGGCCCTTGAGCAAGGCCCTTAACCCTCAATTGCTCAGTTGTAAGTCGCTCTGGATAAGGGCATCTGCTAAATGCTGCAAATGTAAATGTAAAATGTATCTATACAGTTTATACAGATCTCCTCAAGCTAGGATGGATATTTCGACTTTACGATGGTCAGGCCAGTTACGATATTTTCAACGTTACGATCCTTATAATAGGTGTTTGAATTGGATTCAGAGGAGTATATATATGTGTGTGTGTGTGTGTGTGTGTGTGTGTGTGTATTTGTATGTATATGTATGTATGTATGTATGTAGTGATTTCAGTGACCTGGCTCAGATTTGCCCGGTTCTTTTGTAACTCACTCACACGCAGGAGCTATTATAGGACCAATTATGCACAGTATGAAGTACGGCACACTCAGAAAGGCATAGAGAAATTATAGCCTGCAGTTAAACGTCTTAATGCACTGACATTATTTATCACCACCTTTCAAATACATTTTTCATGTTTACAGATTTGTGGAGCATACGCCTTCAGAGAGCACAATCATTGACCCATGTAACTACAGGTTTTTGTTCGTATGCTTGGCATTTTTGTGAGTCTTTTGTGAGTTTTGCATTCAACATTCATCTCTCTCTCTCTCTCTCTCTCGCTCCCTCTCCCTCTGTATGTAAACAGTTCGAGTCTCTCAACACCTGTGACATACACATTGTGGCTTTTATGTGGCTCATTAAAAGCTTTATCAGCTGTAAGGAGCAGTCGGGACATAAGGGTACCGCTTTATAGAATATTCTCCCTAATGCAAACAATGCTTTTATTAGCCTGACCCTATGGAGATCACTATCAGCATGCTTCCCTTCAGTGTCAAAGACCGAGAGTGAGGTAGAGAAAAGCAGAGTGAAAGTAATAAAAAGGTTATAAATAGGAAAAGAAATGTAGAGCCATGAGGAAAAATAGAAAAATACTGCAAAGAGGAGAAACATGGGATACGAAAAGGATAAACAACTCCTCGATAGCACAGTCCATGTTAACTAACACTGAAAGACTCTGAGGGTCAGGTGTATTAAGTTGTTTGTGCCACTTGGGCATAATAAAGTGCATTATTAATGAAAAACTGTGCCTGTTCTGTATAAATATTGGCAAACAAGCCTAAATGGGCCTAAAAGAGCTGTTGTGTTTTGTTTAGTGGTGATTTCTTTAGCATATAATTTTATTCACCTTCCAAAACTAATTGTAAACAATTATCATTCTTGTTACAAGTGTGTTCCAAGCAGTGTTGGCAGTTGTTTTTTCTTTATGAAAAATCAGGCTAATTTTCCACAATGCATGTGTGTCTGAAATTACTATGTGTACACACACACACACACACACACACACACACACACATATATGTATGTATGTATGTATGTATGTATATATGTATGTATGTATGTATGTATGTATGTACGTATAAAATCTTAAATCTATTGTACAATAATATCAGAAGAAAAATGCGAAGAACAGTAGAGCGTTTATTACAGTACAAATTTGTACAAACAGTGGGCGACTGTTTATTAATCAGTGTTATTATATAAAATATTATAATATAATTTGTTACTTTTTTTGCTGTATGATCAAATCCAGGCACGCTGGGTTATTCTTTATGGCTGGATTACTTGTTCCCCATTCTGAAAGCATGAAACAATACACATCTATTAAATAGTGCATCTATTACTGATCTATCTGTTTTCGTTCAGTTAAAAGCCATCAAAGAGGCTTCACTGGTGTCTGGTAATGATGTCACTGCTATAAAAACTGTAAACTACTGTAAACTTATTTATGTAACGGTGAGGAGTTCATTTTATAGCACTCTCAATAATTTGCTTTGACATTTGAAAGTCTTATGCACGAATCTTATTTCCATACAAATGATAATACTCAATGTGCCCGGGAGCCAATGAAGTACAATGAACTATAGTGGCAAGAAGCCATATTGCATTTTTCATAGACAATCAAACATGGACACAAAGACCACCTAATCTCCTTAGAGTTCAGTAGATGGACATATTCTTCTTGAATTCCAGAGTGTCTTAGATACTGATAGTTTAGTAATCACCTTAGGTTTAGCGATGTATTATTGTGATGTATTTTTTTAGGAATGGAACATTTTGTATGCCTAAATAAATCTGTATATTTGTTAACTGTATGTTTTTCACTCTTGAGCTTGCTGTTAAGACATCATGCAGTGTACGTCGAGGTTTTTGGTTGGCTCTGAGCAGTTTAGTTATTTTGGCGCCCGGTTTCCTTCTCCCTATCTCTAAATCCTAAAGATTTTGACGTTATGAGACGTTCAGTGATGATAATTGGCTCAGATTTCCAGCTGCCTAGAGCAGAATTAAATATGAATATGAGGCCTATGTAGGGTTGTCTAGACTTAGAGGAATTATGGATGATTTTTTTTTCCTGAAGAAGTAGCATTAGTATGCCTCGGGCATTGTAATAAAGCAAAACTTAGTCAGATACTGGAATAGTTCTGCTAAACTGAACTACATGTTCGACCGAACTATTTGACAGTGGAAATTTAGATGTAGATGTAGATGAATAGTCATCCTGTAACAGAACTCGGATTGATTTGTTCAAGATAATGCTAGGGGGAGATCGAGATAGACCAGTCTTTGTAGACTTGAGTGAAAGTCTATGCTATAGACCTGCTAACAACCAGGCAACAAGTCAACCAAAGCATAGATCTGCTTCCTTCTGAAGTGACAGGGATGCTTCTTGTTTCAATTCTGCTTTGTATACACATCCTCGGCGCTTGCTTTTATTCTACAAACAGCTTGGAACAGTAGCTCAGCTTTGGAGAGCTTTGCATGACTATTTTCAGCGTGACGAGACGGGATTTACTCCTGCCAATCAAGCCTTTCACGGCACTCATATGAACTCCATTAATCAGCTTCGCTTCACTCAACACCAAAGTATCCAGCCAGTCTTGTGGAAATGAAGACTGTTGGAATTGAGATTAGTTTGGCTGTTAGCATGTGTTTATGGCCTCCAATGCAGTGTTCTTCCAGTCTGCGATAAACGTCTTTCTAATAGAGGGGGGGTGGCAACACAGTGGTTACGGCATCATCATCCGGACTGGAAGATCATCTCACCACCACCAAGCCAGTGGGCCTTTTTAAGCGAGGCCCCTGACCCTCAAATGCTCAGTTGTAAGTCTCTCTGGATAACTGCGTCTGCTAAATGCCGCAAATGTGTTGTTAGATCAGTATATTACAGGTAGGAAGATGAATCTTGGCAAAAGTACAGTCATAAAGCGTTTCTAATTGAATTCCACTACTGTAGTTATTTCACCAAGGGTTTAAAATGGTTTCTTCGGTATACTTGCATAAAGTGAAAGTTAAGAAAAATAATAATGAGCAGAGGATACACATATCTCAAATCATTGGACAAGAAATTGAAAATAAATAAATACTGTTCATATATAATACTGCTCATAACGATCAATGAGCTCCATCAGGCATGGCACATAAGATTCATTTCGATAATTTAGCAGATGAGAAGGGAAAATTGAAAGGAACAGCCTTCAATATAATTTTGCATGCTCACAAATTTGTCATTAAGCAAAGACTTTATATGAGACTCAACAAACATGTGCCGGTTTTACTACGTAGAATTTCAATTCTATCAGTAGTTTGTTTCGGTGAAACAGTTACTGCAGCGATTTTGCCAAATTGAAATGTCAGCTACGTGATATTTGTTTTCTAATTAATTACATTACACTCACAATTGTCCTGTTGTATTGAATATGACTCAATCACAGCCTTTCTGGTGTTCATTATAAAGCAAACTTGCACATGTGTTACTGCTTAAACATGATTAATATGAAAAAGAATATAATTGTTATTGTTTATATTAATATGAATTCTATTCATGTGTAAATATTAAGCAGTAGTCACTTTTCACATGTATTTCTCTGTCAGCACCCTTATCATTTCATGTAATTACCTCCTTTGTTAGCTGTGTATTGCCTGCTGCTTGTGTTTTTTTTTTTTTTTTAGCCGCTGGCGTCTATCATTGAGCAAGGCCATAATTTTATACTGACGGTTGTAGCTGAAAATGTACAAGATATGTTTTACAGTAAAGCTACAACTAACTGACAAACAAAATTTCGTCAGTGTCACAGAATACTGCACAGTGGCTGAGAGGGAAATATTGCTAGTGGTTCGGCTTTTTGCCACCACGATCACATGCGCTTGGTACAGACAGGATTTAATTGGCATCGCAAGAAATAATTGGGTGTCGTGTGTAATGAGGTAGAGCTATAGCTTGTTGTAAAATCTATATAAAGTGCAAACAGTCGAGTGGTTGATTTGAGATCAGAGTGAGTAGTTACATTTATTGCGTTTTAGCAGACACATTTTTAAGACCGTCTTCAGCTGCTGGACACACTCTGTACGACACACGTGGAAACCGTCGCAAAAGCATGACTTTTCTTGGTATCTGTAGTGCGTGTATGGGTGTGTGTGTGTGTGTGTGTGTGTGTGTGTGTGTGTGTGTGATGAAAAGAAGCGCTGCACTCTAGCGGGGGTGGGGAAAGGATATTTAAAGGGCTGGGTGCAGAGAAACCTGTATTTTACAAGATAACCAAGAAAAAAAAACAGTTTTTGTCCAATATCCCAGTCTTTCACCATACCTATTTCATTATTGGACGGGGTATTAAGCAGTCGTAATGTCCACCGCACCATTAAAGGGTCACAGAAGGAAATTGCAAATATCTGTCTATTTGACCTAGATTATAAACATACACATACATTATACTACATACTGTAGGATTACTGCTTTGCCCGTCTTTTTTTCTCAAAAAGAAACATCCCCAGAGTTGCACTGTTTATTGGGTGGTGCCTCACACGTAACTCATAAAGCTGAACTCGTGTGGCAGTGGAACAGCTGAACTCCTTTGTGCAAGTGGAACTGCATTTCAGTGACTGATTAAGAAGCCTGCCAACTAAAAATATGCCATTTTCTTGTGTCAGATGACATTGATAAACTGCAGGATGTTTAATTGAAATTCATTAATCATTCATTTTCCAGCTAGAGGTCATGGTGAACACAAGCTGAGACAGTTAGCCCACACTTAAACAGCACCACCACCCAAAGATCTCAGTTCCTCCTTTGGGATCCCTGGACATTTTTGTAAAATGCCCAAGCAACTGGCTTCTCTTAATTCACCGAAGCAGCAGCCATTCTCTGGCTGTCTCAGATTGCCGAACTCCACCCTATCAGCGTGATTGAGCTCAGTAATTATCCCCAGCGGAGGAACCTGATTAATTCTTTTTCACAGGTTATAAACATAGGTGAGGACAGGGTCATATGCTAAACAGAAAATAGAGCATTGATCATGAGCGATGGACCAACTAGGTAGACATGTTTCAAAACGTCAGTGGTGTCTTAATTGATACACCCTCGCCTGTATCGCACCCGATACAACGTCGCTGTCACCGCTGAGAATGGGTTACCGCTTAAAGAGTATCTGGTTGAAAGTGAACCCATGGTCATTCTTTTACCTTGATCAATGAGGGTAAAGGGAGGCTGGGATGTGTTCGCTGCTGTCGAAGTGTGATGTCATGTAAATGTCAGCCGTGTTAACTGCCTACTAAGAGTAGATAAAAATATTAACCAATTTAGATGTTGAACAAGGGGCACGGTGGCTTAGCGGTTAGCAGGTTCGCCTCACACCTCCAGAGTCTGGGTTCGATTCCCGTCTCGGCCATGTGTGTGTGGAGTTTGCATGTTCTCCCCCGTGCCTCGAGGGGTTTGTCTCCGGTCTGGTCCAAAAACATGCACGTTAGGTTGATTGGCACTTTGGCAAATTTTCCCTAGTGTATGAATGTGTGTTTGAATGTGTGTGTGTGTGTGTGTGTGTGTGTGTGTGTGGTGTGTGTGCCTGCGATGGGTTAACATACCATCCAGGGTGTATCCTGCCTTAATGCCCATAGACGCCTGAGATAGGCACAGGATCCCCGTGACCCAAGTGAAGATCGGATATGGCGGTAGATGTTGAACATCCTAAATATTATGAATGAGCCAAGATCTTTGGCAGACAAAAATATCGTTCTCTACATTTCTTTCACATAATCTTTGAGCTAAAATCACATACAGCACTTATTTATTTATTTATTTATTTATTGCATAATCATGATTTCATTTGTGCCTTGATTAAATTTATCTATCTTGATGGGCCACATTCCTACCTGCAAGTGACCCATATTTGTCTAGAAGAAAACTCCTGTTCCCGAAAACACGTGTGCACATATTGATTTCTCTGGCAAATATTTAACTAATCTGCTCAGTGCCTTCCAGGTTTGTTTAAATCAATTCTGTAAATAACAAGTAAACTAATTTCACTACTCTTCTACTGATTAGGTCACCATCTGACTGTTCCCTATACATGGCGCACACACACACCACACACACACACACACACACACACACACACACACACACACACACACACACACACACACACACACACACACACACACACACACATATATATACATTTACACACAAGATAGGTTGGTTGATTGGCACCTTGGAAAATTGTCCCTAGAATGTGAATGAATGTGTGTGTGAATGTGTGTAAGTGTGTGTGTGTGTCCTGCGATGGGTTGGCATTCCATCCAGGGTGTATCCTGCCTTAATGCCCACAGGCTCCCCGTGACCCCGTGACCCGAGGGATGACCGGATATAGAAGTAGAAGATGAATGAATAAATAAATAAATAATATATAATATATATATATATATATATATATATATATATATATATATATATATACATACATATATACATACATACATATATATACATATATATATATATATATATATATATATATATATATATATATATATATATATATATATATATATATATATATATATATATATATAGGGTCCGGGTTCGATTCCCGTCTCGGCCATGTGTGTGTGTGGAGTTTGCATGTTCTCCCCGTGCCTCAAGGGGGTTTCTCTCCGGGTTCTCCGGTTTCCCCCACGGTCCAAAAACATGCACGGTAGGTTGATTGGCACCTTGGAAAATTGTCCCTAGTGTGTGGGATTGTGAGTGTGTGTGAATGTGAGTGTGTGTTGTGTGTCCTGCGATGGGTTGGCATTCCATCCAGGGTGTATCCTGCCTTAATGCCCATAGACGCCTGAGATAGGCACAGGCTCCCCGTGACCCGAGGGAAAATTGGATATAGCGGTAGAAAGATGAATGAATGAATGATATATATATATATATATATATATATATTAAGGTGTTGTACAATCCCTCACACACACGCACACACACACACACACACACATACACACCACACTATCAAGGTAATTAATCCCTGCAACATATTGGCATACAGCTCCAATCCCAAGTGATCCCAATCCCAAGTGAAAATGTATTATGTTGTGTAAAATTTATATTATGCAATGATTTGCATAAATATACAATAAACTTATATTTTAAGTATGATTAATCGAAAACATATCAAATGTTGGAACTGAGGAAATACACCATTTCAAGGGGAAAAATCTGTATGGTAAATTTAATGACTTTCCATCTTTTTTTAACTGTACTCCATATATCTTGAAATAAGGAGTTCAGGTTCTGGATTGATTTTTTAAAGAAATGTTGCTGTTTTTTAAATGTCTGGTTAACAATTCTATCTGGGTCTTCTGCGTATTATGCGTAAACGTTTTCAGTTGGTTAAAAGACAGAGCATGAAAGCTCGCTTTGCAGGATGTGCAAGCTGCCCATTCCATAGGCATTAATGCACCTCCATGCACACGGAGATCTCAATTCAAGACTTTTGAACTGAGTGCTAATGCAGAGATGAACGACCGCCTCTCCTCTTTAGTTTGGAGAGAGGGTTACAAAACAATCCTTCCTATTTTATGTGAACTTTGGACAGAGAATCCGGCAGTGTTTTGTGATCATGTTCAGATATGGTTTCTTCCTCGCATGACAGAGCTTTAACCTGCAGGTCAAGGTGGTCTGTGGTGTTTCTGTCCCCATGCAGTGATTTCCTTTAAAGAATCATGCCTGTTTTTGATGCAGTGCTGCCTGCGGGCATAAGATCACTGTTGTATTAGGTTCTATACAGCAACCACATAAAGTAGATAGTATGTGGAGGCACCTATATCGTGTGTGTTACAGGACGAGGAAAATAAAGAGTTCTAAAGAGACACGGCTGTCTGTCGTGTAATGCGTCTCATAAAAGGTTTACGCTGACAGAACAATCACGGCATTGCGTACATTAAATATAGTAACACAGTCTTCACAGAGTTATTTTGAGGACCATTATTCTGATATTGTGCAACAATTTGTAGACTTTGTTTTTTGTTTTTTTTGTTTTTCCTTTCTCAAATAGGTTCTCTTTTCTCAAAGAGGTTCTGCTTTTCTATGATAGTATTATTCTTCCCATAATATTTTGATTTGTTGCCAATTAAACAATGTTTTAAGTATCACTTGCTTTACCAGCTTTTTGTCGCATCCGTCACAACTTTCTTGAGACTTGTTCATAATTCTTGTTCACATTCATAATTACACAAAAGGGGTACATTTCCTCAATTTTAATATTTGATATGTTTTCCGTGTTCAACTATGAATAAAGTATGGGTTTATGAAATCATTACATACACAAGAGACAGGGGCTTCACAATCTCTCCCTCCCTTTTTTCTCCCATGTCTTTTTGAGCCGAGTCTAGTAGCGTAGTCGAGAGGAACAGCGAAGTTTGTCCGCGTGCACAGCTTCAGTTGTTCTGCAGCAGTCAGGCTTGGCCCTTCATACATTATTTATCTGTAATTGAATTTTGATGAGTACAAACTCCCAGTCAACCTCACATATGCAGAGATGTGTATACTGTAGTAAAAAAAAACAACAAAAAAAAGGTGGGGGATTCTGGGTTTGCCGCATTACTGGAAGTACTAAAATATTCTCCGTGTGAAATATTCTCTATTTATTTATACTACTAGCAGAAATTCCAGCTATAATCGTGCAGAAACTGTCATCATCAAATGACCACCTGTCTATCTTTTTTTCGTTTTCGTTCTTCCAATGCTAATTCCGCTCGCCTCATCTTCAATAAGCCCTTGGTGCTCATTTGCACCGGAGAAATTCTCCTTCCACAATATGAGTCGTGCTGGACTTCATTGCCCCTGGCAATACAGGCTACCGCTGTGCCTTTCATTTCCCCTCCCCATACAAACACCTCTATTGAACTCTCCCATTCACAACCAGCCACATCTCCATTCACAATATCAGAGTATGGTTAAGGGCTCTGAAATATGGGTCATCATCTTATATTGGCCACTTGCTAAAAGCAGAAAATGTATTTGTTCGGATTTCATATAGTAGATCCAGATGCAGATTTACAGAAACTCTGCATAGAGCCAGTTGGAAAATCCTGAGCCAATAGAATGCTAAAGTGTTATGTCATTTATTCATGCTATTTATACCGTCTGCTTCATATCGTTTCTTGCTTTTTTTGTTGGTTAGATAATTAATGATGCCTTATTTTTTAACATTCTCCATAGTGTTTAACCAAACCTTGACTATACGTATTTATTAGGTATTTGTTTTAAGTAGAAATATGTGAAAAATAAATGATTACAAATGACAAAATTGTATTGAAGAATGAATGAAACTGTCATTAATTGATTACAAGGCACCGGAGATCAGAAATGAATGAAGAACAAATATTTTGTATTTAAGTAGATTTTTCTTTCACTATTTATTTGTTTGGATAACTTTTGACTTCCGCTCACTACATTTAGTATTTGCCTATCGTACATTTTAAAACAGGGCCATACATTAGTTTTACTCTATTTCGTGACATGGATAATATTTCCCTCTCTCATCATGTGCTGTTTTCTGCCTATCAACCGAATTGTGCGTCTTTTTTAATCTACCACTGGTGTATCATTTCCCGTCCATTGCGCACAACATTACCACAACACTTAACATTACGTTAAGTGTTTGCTATAACAGGTAGTAGTAAAGGCTTCTTTGTACTCAAGTGTGCATGTTGGAGCCCATACATCATTACTTTAACAAATAAGTATAGTCAGTACATCAACTTTTACGCGTTTCTTTTAAAACATGAGTACCTGTAGTTCTACTCAATTAAAGGATGTGTGTACTTTTTTCCACATCTTGTGAGATTAGACGACGCGATCGGAATGGATTGGGCGTGTTTGGGGTTGCCTGTGGCAAACAAGTACAGGGAATTCACAGCAATTGGGCAAATATTGCTGTGTTTCCCTGCATACACACTCTGCTAGTATTTCATTGAAGATCGATAATGATAACGCATTAAAAAGGCAGATGTGAGAGATGATCAATGGCGCTATGGATTTTGACGCTTCATAAAGCCATGAAGATGGAGGAGTGGTATTTTTTTTGTTTTGAGGTTTATTAATTCTAAGATTTTTGACACTGCAGTTATACTGGTTACGTTTGGACGGTTATTCCGCGTAACTAACCGTTAATCTAGCAGTTTGACAGGTAACTGGATACTATAGTAAACCACATCTACAGCATTAAATTTGTCTGTTCTTTTCTACAGTGAAAATGGAGATATCTGAACTAAATGCGTATGTATACAGATCCATACCGAGAGTATATGGACAGTATGTTTGGTTATATGCTGATGACAGTCGGGGTTGAGAGTAAAAGGTGAGAATGAGATGATATAACAGTTTCAGCTTTGACTTTGTGATCTTTACCCTAACGATTAAATTATCTTTAGACATGGGACATTTTGTATTAGAGGGAGTGCTAATATAAAATCATTGTATTAGATAGTAATAATACTTTTACATTTAGTTGTTTGTTGTAAACTTTGTTTGTTGTAAAACAATGTAGAACCATCCATCTATTCTTCCAGACGAAGATCTTAGTGGCATTGTGTTTTGGTGTATAGGTGTTGTCTGTGAGTAAATACAGCCTTCACTGTAGAAGTACAGACACTCGGGTTTTAAAAGACTCGCGTAAAAGTTGATGTACTGACTACACTTTTCTACTCTCACACTCTGATAACCGGACCTCCAGACATATTCATATATTAATACAAAATATTTAAATTGTGTTATCCAATGAACGTATCCAGGCTGAACAATCACCATATAGAATACAAGAAGAGAAAAGATGATGATGATGATTATCAGGTGATGAAGAATGATTTGTAACAAGATCGTTTTCTGCACAGTAGGGGCACGGTGGCTTAGTGGTTAGCACGTTCGCCTCACACCACCAGGGTCCGGGTTCGATTCCCGTCTCGGTCATGTGTGTGTGGAGTTTGCATGTTCTCCCCGTGCCTCAGGGGGTTTTTCTCCGGGTTCTCCAGTTTCCTCCCGGTCCAAAAACATGTACGGTAGGTTGATTGGCACCTTGGAAAATTGTCCCTAGTGTATGAATGTGTGTGTGTATATGTGTGTGTGTGTCCTGCGATGGGTTGGCATTCCATCCAGGGTGTATCCTGCCTTAATGCCCATAGACGCCTGGGATAGGCACAGGCTCCCCGTGACCCGAGGGAAGATTGGATATAGCGGTAGAAGATGAATGAATGAATGAATGAGTTTTCTGCACAGCTTCCGAGTTTGAATAACACACATGTATAAGTTTGCATTTACAGTATTTAGCAGATGCCCTTATCCAGGGCGACATACAAATAGTGCTTTAGGTCTCCATCTAAGGATAAATTCATTCAGGTATGGTAGATACAGTTAAGGTACACAATAAGCATAGACACAGTTAGTTGGGAATGTTGGGGAATATTGAGATGCTCAACCACCAAAAAGCTCGGCTAAAACAAAAAAAGTCCATCAAACCTTTCAATCGGAATTATTTTAATCGGAATGGCAAAAAAGTGTACGTTTAAACGTGATTACTGATTCCCCCTGTATCACCCCCATCAGCCATACATTTGCTGCCTTCTGCCTTGCTTGTTGTTTGCTTCGTAATTTAGCCCAAATCCGTGGTGCGTGATAGCCAGGAAACGATACACCATTAGTAGGTTGGAAAGCTGTGCAAAGGCCGGAAATGGGTTGATGAGTATGAGCAGAAAAATAGAGATGGCAACATATTTGTACTTTTCTACTTCCAATCTCTGGAGAGAAGTATATGGCAGAATAACTAGCCATTTTGAAGCTGAGAAAAGAATTCACTGTTTCAAGATGATTTCAAGAGCAGAAATATTGCCATTATACCGCAAGGGAAACTGCTCATTAACAATAACAATACCACAGTTAAATTTGGATTGGCAAAAAAATCAGTATCATAAATAATCCCAAAGATTTATATTCTTCTTATTACAATTTGTATGTACATCATACAGATCCCTACACATAGGTGTGAGTATTGTAACTGACATCTTCTGGTGGCGCCGCTAATTATTACATTACATATCAAATGGGCACAAGGATTGTTTAGTGTCTATAATCTGGGAAGAATTGTAACTCTGCTGTCAGACGCATAATTTGAGATTGCAGGTCACTGAAAAAAACAAGCGAACATTCATATGTGTACTTTCCGAACGGTTTAATGTTAGAGATTCGTAGGAAGCAAAATGCTGTTATTGAAACCTCTTGATTGTGAAGCACAGGAAAAAAATGTACCGAGCTCCAACAAAACACAGCGACTGGTCGTTCATTACCCCCGTATGCCAAAAGAGCAGTCTAAATGGTTGACAGAAATAAAGTCTCTGACAAAAGTAATAATCCACATTAGAATACTGTGAATGGGATTTACATCAATGGTCCTCAAATGGTGGACTATGAAGTAGGCTCTGACCCAGCAAAGAAAACAAAACAATAAAAAAAGAACTTGGAAAAACTGTGCATTTGATATCGTAAATATAAAGCAAAAACCTTGCTATAGGGCAGTGACTCAAATATGAATTAAAACAAGTGCTGGCTTTTTGTAGTAGGTCCCCTTGCCTTTCATCCACTCACCTGCACAAGTTACTTAATAAAAGACAGCTGTTTGGAGGCTCTAAGGCTAAAGAAAAGAAAGGTGGGAGTTATATTTTGCATTCCAAGTATTATTTCTTGATCTGAATAGTGAATTCATGAAACTATTGAGAAACAATACAAAACCAGACATTTCCAAACCTTGGCTCCGGGCGCAACCGTCTAACCCTGCTGTCCATTTTGTTTTTAGCGCTGACATCAAAACCGCAAATATTTTGCAGAGACGAATGTTTAGGTACCAAAAACGCCAGTTTTTTTCTTTAGGCGGCCAGTGATGTCACGTGATGTCATCAAATTATCCAGTGTCCGACTCCCGTCGATGTGCCGAGCGGTCAGGAAAACTTGACAACAGCTTTTTTTCCATGTAGAGTCAGTGTACAGTATTAAAGCTAGAACTAAGAGGTAAATAATGGGAGGTGTGTAAATTAACGCGTCTCTGTGATTCTGTATACTATTACATGTTACTAAAGCTATAGTTTATAGAATATTGATTTAAATTGGCAATAAAACTGACAGATTTAAGAGATCTTACTGGAAGGATGGAACGGCGGTTCAACAGACAGTATTCGTTTACCGATCACGTTCACTTTTGCCGCGGCACTCGCTCTCACGCCGGGGCAAACACCCACTCGCGGTCCTGAGCCGCCGAACACGCATACACTCTCAGATCAGTATATCTTCACACTGCGTCCTGCGCCTTTCCCACACACATCCCCGTACACGCTATCAGCTTTACCCGTTATCTCTCTCTTTGGTGTCTGTTACATCCTGCGTAAACGCAGCCGATTCTAGCCGAAGGCCATATTGTCAACCCCCATCTGCCTTGCCAGCTCTGCAGTGCTCCACTCCCTCACCGTACAAATAATTCACCACCTTCCATAAATTATGTTAAACATGTTTGGAGAATTTTTTTAAAAATATATTTTACTGGTGAGATTGATTATGTTTTTATTTATTGGCTTATGTAATTATTCTGTGACTATTTAAAGTCCATGTTATTGGACACCCGAGTAAACCGGAAACCCAGATCTGAAGTTGAAAATCTTGAGTGGCCTGCAATAGATCTCTGAACTCAGCCTTACTGAAATCTCTGACATCAATTGTACTGTACTGTACTCGAGGCCTCTTTACCCTATATCAGTTTCTAACTTAACTAATGTAGTTGTATAATGTCAAAACCTACACAATCACTAAATCTAATGGAAGCTTTTAAGACAGAATGTGATTACCAAATGTTAAATGGAATATTAAAAAAAAAAAAAAAAAAAAATATATATATATATATATATATATATATATATATATATATATATATATAGGGAAATTGGGGAAAATGCTATTTCTGTACATATTCCAGCAATATTCCAGTAAAGTTTTAGTCAGAGTGCAGGGTCTTCTATGTTACAGAACCCCTGGAGAACAGAAAATGATGGGCCTTTCACAAGGGTCCCAAGAGTGGCAGCCTGATGATACCAGGCCTTGAATATCCATCCCTTCCAATCCAAGACCCAGAGCCTAAACCCCCCAGGTTACCAGTTTCACAAACTGCGCTGATACCTAACCATCGCTCTACCACCTCCCATTGTTAAAGATAATACGTTACGGCAAAGTGACTTTCGTTTAGCAAATTTGCGGACATATTGTGTGATATTTGCAAGATGTCACCGTACTAAGTTTTTTCATCTAACAGTTGCGTAACCTTTGTGCAGCTGGGCTACCTACTCTAACTCATTTCTAATCAAGGCATACTGTACATGCACACACAGTCGTACACTCACAGCTACAATTAGAGCATTAAACCGAGGAGTCAATGGTACTTGAGATTCACAACTTCATTTGAATTAGGTGAATCATCTCATTCATCATTTATATCGCCTCCTTTGTTGTGGAGCTGCTTGTTTTTGAGAATGCTGCAGTTTACTTCAGATGTCAGCTGCCAAAATTCACATTATGTAACATATTATATAACGATATACAGGAAATGTAGCGTGTGTTTATACTCCTGAAATACACCTTCATTTCTGGCAGTCATCACTGTGGTGTGTTTGTGTGTGTGTGTGTGTGTGTGTGTGTGTGTGTGTGTGTGTGTGTGTGTGTGTGTGTGTGGTGGTATTTTCATGATCTGTCTCTCGCTCTGTGTTTAGCGCTCTAAACCGATGTGCCTATGTAATTGTAATCACATGTATGAATAGCACACGCTTCGTCTTACAGTGTGTCCAGCAATTGCCTGTTTGTTCACATGTGTGCGCAATTGTTTAGGAAATGAAGGAGAGAACTGTGCTGACAGAGTTCGAGTCAGAGTGGAAGAGAGCCTGAGGCGCGTCAGTTTGTTCTCTCAGTGAGGACTGACAGTAAGACAAAATGAAGAAAGACAGGCTGCTCCCCAAAACATTAGCCTCCGCTGCCCAGGGCCGACTCTGAAGAGGAGTGTGTGTGCACATGTGTGTCTCTGTATTTGTTGCTAAGTGTCAGGTTTATTGTTTATTGTTTATTCATGTTCCAATTAGCTGTTGCCTAGAGACCATTATTCTTTGTGCATCTATTCTCACTGTCTGTGGTGCACCTGCTTTGGCATAATTGTCATGTGTGTAGATAGATAGATAGATAGATGGATAGATAGATAGATAGATAGATAGATAGATAGATGGATAGATGGATATATGGGTAGATAGATGGATAGATAGATAGATAGATAGATAGATGTCAATAACTTTATTAAGCAAGTCATTAATCTCTTAATCTCTTATTTTCTGTGCCATCTTGGCGTCTTTATGTATTTCATAAGCTGTTGCTCTTTCTTAACACACAGAACAGTTTCTAAAGTTTACAAAATGAATACAAGGACACTCAGAGTCCGAGGCCACATGCTACAGACGGCAATGGTCCGACAGGATCTGACAGGAAACTTATAGTACACTCTATTCCTATCAGCCAAAATGAAACAAGAAGTTAGATATTTGAAGACTGGGAAAAAGTTCAAGTGATTTTTTTCAAATGTCCAATTTCTATAGGTTATTGTGTGAAATCTTCAGCCCTGTCTGAAAATTTCAAACCAACAAACGTGCCACAAGTAAAGTCACAAGGATCAAATTGATCCCTGTCCTTATGTTCGGTGTGAATAATTATTGAAGCTCTTTATCCGCATGTTTTCATGCATTTTTCTGCTGCCAGTTTGATTGTATTAGACAGTGAATGTACTGGATACTGTATGTAATGTATGCATATTACTGTTTTCTAATATGAAAACAGAGCCTAAATGTGTGTGTGTGTGTGTGTGTGTGTAGACTCTGTGAATATGGTGCCAACTAGGTGTTAATAGAAGAAAAATAACAGAAAACAGCTCTTGCTGTTAGAAACAGAGGAAAGAATGGGAACAGAACTAATTAGGCATTTTTTGTGGAGGCGGTCCTGCTAGTCTTTCTTTTTTGGGGGTTGTTATAGGAAACGCTTTGGTTGCTAAACAAAATGGCCTGTTAGTTTCTGCTTTACTGAAGCAGGTGTCATAAGCCCAAAAATACAATAGGGGCATAATCTAATAAAGGATATTTGAAAGCAGTGTATTTGTTAAAGCAAGGTTTAAAGCAATGTATTTGTCCCAGGTTTTCATTTTGTAACCTGCTGATAAAACAGACAAACAAACAAATAAATAAATGAACAAATAAAATGAAACCAAGACGAAGAATACATTTTCCTCTCTCTGCCTTTGATGCATCTGGGTTGAGAAAGATGGAGAAAGAGAAAGAGAGAGAGAGAGAGAGAGAGAGAGAGGAAGTGTTGCGTTGCCATAGGAACAGGCCTCTAGCGTATGGCAGTGTATCTTTCTGTCCATTGTCCTTTTCTCAACGAGTTTTCCTTTACCATCCAAGGATGCTGTCATTGACAGGAGTGTGTGTATGTGTGCTCTCGAGGCTGTGTGTGTGTGTGTGTGTGTGTGTGTGTGTGTGTGTGCACGTGCAGACCAGATTGTATAACCCCCATGCCTTTGTTGCTGATGAAGCTGCATGGTGAGCGCTGTTGTGCGTTTAGTGCACGTGCAGTGCAGTGCAGCCCACCCTGTCGCTCCAGGCAAATAAAGGTGAGGTGAGCGTGTGTGTGTGTGTGTGCTTGGCATGTCTGCTTCTATCCAGTATATCTGTTTTAAACAAAATACCATCTTTCCTCAGTAGTGATTCTTGTTCGATCGCATATTGCAGTATGGTACAGTATGGATATTAATCAAAGCCTCAGGTTCCTGGTGTACACACTGTCCTTCACATAGTGGTGATTCCCACTTTTAACTAAGATTTGGAGTCTAATTAGTGGAATAATTGGATCTGTTTTTTTGGTTGCTGGTAAAATGCTAATAAGTATAGGACTGGAGGATCCCCAGGGTTAAAGCTATACTATATACTCAGTGGGAGGGGGTAACTCAGTGGTTTAAGGCACTGGGATACTGATCAAAAGGTCGGGGTTCAAATCCTGATATCGCCACCCTTGGGTCTTTGAGCAAGGTCCTTAACCCTCTGTGCTCCAGGGGCTCCGTATCATGGCTGACCCTGCGCTCTGACCCCAGCTTCCAAACAAGCTGGGATACACAGAACATACTTTATTGATCACGGGATCAATAAAGTATGTAAAATGAAAATAAAAAGTATTTATTTCTTGGTCAAGTGCTCGTCACTTAACTATACCCAGGCAGTTAGAAGGAAGTTATTTTCAACATGGTGCTAGGGTTAATAAACACTAGGTATGTGCATAACTGAGGCTGATTCACATCTCAATACATAGATACACATGAAGCAGCTACAATTCAACACAACAGGATGCAATGAATATGAAAACATATGATGCTAAGCAATTCAATATGGTACAAATAGTAAACTTCTATTTCCTAGGTTCACACAAACACATCTAACAGATCTGTCTTTCACAAACAGGCCTTTTTTGTTGTAAACAAAAGCAAAGAAAAATATTTATTAATTACAAACCTTGTTTACCTGTTCTGTTTTATGAAAGATATAGCTCTAACTCTGCCATATTAATCTATATGTTATGTGACTCCCAGGACGCACAGTTCGCGATATTCACTAATGCTGAGAAAAAGTATGAGGTATAAATCTACTTATTAGTCACAAAATATTGATCACTTTTTAACTTCTTATATCTTATATATATATATATATATATATATATATATATATATATATATATATATATATATATATATATATATATATATAAATAAAGCTATACAAGGTGCAGTCTCAATAACAGTATCCAGTTGTGTCTACACATCCTGTGCTAATGTTTCAGGTCTTCTTATAGCTGTTACAGCTGAAATGGTTTTTCATATCCTTTCTCTCAGTTCATGTCTTTCCTTCCCATCTAAAAGTTTTTTCACACTGAGCCTCCGTGCACTCCTTTACTATTTCCCCATCTGTAAAAGGTTTGTGATGTTCTCCTAAAATACACTGTATTCTTAATCAACACTCATTAGCTCGTTATTAGCCTGTCGGTGAATGAGCGAGAACCCGTGTAGATCACTCCTACCCGGCTTTGAGCTCATTTATTTTCCGTTCCCTTCATTCAGACTGCTCAGGGTACATTTCCTCAAAGTGTCTATATAGAATTTCATAACGGTGTTTAATGTTTTTGACAACTGCAGTAGACCCGGAGCAAATGAGACTCACAAGCCACGTACAGCTCGATGCAGGAAGAATAACTGCACCTTTTCCCAAACATCCATCTCGTTTGCAGCATCACCTTTCCTTATATTTGAGAATGCCATTGTTTCAAACGCACTAAAAGTTTGCACATCTCTCTCAGCTGTCTTTACTGCACGCGCACCTGCACGTCTGACCATAGCAACAACGAGCAGAGTAACTAAAAGTGATTCCGTACGCCCTAAACGCCTCTACAGAGCTGAGCGTGCTAAAAATGACATTTCATTACAAAACAGCATTCGCCGTATAATTATTTAATTTTCAAAAAATACTTTCATTTTTTTGATCTTGCGGTACAGATACGGACCGGAGTCCGCCGGTATCACCATTTAAATGGCAATTTGCATGGGATGCACACTTTTTTAAATAAGACTTATAAGCACTCTGTTTTTTTTCAGAATCGAGTCTAGTGATGACTTGTGACTTTGTGATTCAATAATAAATGTGTCTGAATTATTAATGGGCTGCACTATGTCAAGCTCCACCCAGTTAATCCTTATTGACTGAGTCTTTTTAATGCCTCTATGTGCACTGACAAGAAGGATAACCCATATCAAACACAGCTACAATATGTAGGATTATGGATGTATCATTCTGTACTTGATTACAAACAGCAACTTTTTAACTCGACATTAACTACTACTTTCATAACTCATTTTATTTTGGTATTTATCTACATGTCGATTGTATTAAACATCTATATCTAAACTGGTATGAATTGTATGAATAGAATTTCGTCCATCCTAAGACAAGCTATATCTTGTTTTCTTTCTGTAAGGTTTTCTTTTTTCTGTATTTGGCTACAGAATCTACATGTGAAGTCATAGACGTGAGTCAGTAAACAGGAAAGGGTGGATAGTACTGTATAGGAAAATAACATTGCATTTCTTCCAAGCTGAGAATAGAATTTTCTGTGGAAGTTCCAGGAGGACATTTGGAAGTGTAACATCCTGTGTTTTTTACCGGAACTGTGGTACAATAACATCTAGACAGCAATACATCTTGGTTTGCTACACGGACATAAAAATATATCTCATGGTAAACAGCAACAACTGAATCAACACAAGCATCGTTGTTCTGTTGTTCTCACCTCTCCAGTGCTAAATAACCAATTTACATTTACACTCACCGTCTATTTTAATAGGAGCACGTGCATCTTTTTGCAGTCATCTAGGCAGCCGACCATGTAACAGCAGCACAATGCATAATGTCCTCATCGAGCTCATACAGGTAAAGAGATTCTGTTCGATTTTCACAGCAATCATTTCATCTCTATGACTTTAACTGGTTGAGAATTTCCTGCACTGGTTTTTCAGTATTTCAGAAATTGTAGATCTTCTCAGGGTTTTTTTTTTTTTTTACATAAAGGATCTCTAGATTTTCTCTCTGAAGGTCAACACAGAGAGCATGAGCTTCTTTCTTCAGGCCATTTAGGCCCTCACACAGAACATAATTATACATACATATAAATACATACCTTGAACTTTTTTGCACGACACCCACACACTCACCATTCCTGTCAATACACACAGCATAACCTACATTTATAAATATTTATATGATGTGGTTATTTTTTATTGTGTATACATACATGTATACACATATATCTTTGTGTTGTCTTGATGCCAAAATTTCGACTTCGAAACGATACCTAGATTAAATATCACGCTACTAATACCATAAACAAGAAAATCTATGGGAGTGAATAAACAGTATAGATTGTAATCTGATTCTGACCCTGTTATTTGATATTTTTAAAATATAATCTACTTTAAAAAAATATTCTAGATATACAGGAATCTGCATGAACTACATGAACACCGTCTACTGCGAGGCGCTGCTTGTGCATACCATGGTAAATCAACACGCTAATAACGTGTATGCTGGTTTCTTTCAGGAGAAAGTACTTGTTAGTTTGAGTACTTGTAAGTTTGGTGCATACTGTAATTAGGGCAGTCTAAGATTAAAGTCTTGAACCCACGAATCATTTATTAAGCAGTCTAAAACCCAGTACCCAGTTTAGCCATGCCTCAATGCAAAAGGAAAAATAAGCTAAATCGGTATGCACTCACTGTGCCGTAAAAGCTGTTTGCTTCCCGCACACTTCCCTCGGAACTGTAGCTGTTACTTTAAAAGTACTTGAGTGCTGACGGCTGCTCCCGTTAGGGGGTTGATTTGGCATGTGTAGCTGTCACTCTTAAAGTTCCGGTACTAAAAAAGGTGAGGTACGGTATTGTTTTTAACAGACTGGTATTGCGATACTTTTTTAGTATCGGTATATCATGCAAAACATAATATATATATATAAAAAAAAATATAAAAATATATATAATAATATATATATATATATATATATATATATATATATTTAAAAAAAAAAAAAAAAAAAAATATATATATATATATATATATATATATATATATATAAATCGCTCATATGTGTTTGTATGTGTTTGTGTGTGTGTGTGTGTGTGTGTGTGTGTGTGTGAATATATATATATATATATATATATATATATATATATATATATATATATATACACACACACACAATCATACAAAGCATGACATATGTACTGATTGCTAGAAATGCTAGAAATTGCTAGAAATGGCATCTGGCTTTGAATGTTCATACATTGCATTGGATGGTACAGTAAAAAAAGTGACGTGAATGTTAGTTAACCCAACACCTGTTCTGCTGCAGTTGTGTAATATCACCTAATTCACCCTGTTCAGGAGTGTCTCAGCAGAAATGTATCCTGCTACTTAATTGGCTTGGCAATTCACCCAAGAGTATGTGTGCTAAGAAGAGTGCTCTGAGAACCTACTTTTTAAAGATTAGTGTAACAGCCACAGGAGACGGCTGAGCTAAGACAGGCAGAGTTCTGGAACGAAGACACTCCTCACACCTGTAACAATTGCCATTTTGTCATTTCTTAATTAAGAAGAAATGTGGATTAAACCGATTTTACTGTGGAAGAATGTGATTGAAGCTGTTTTAAAGCTTTAATCACGTCCCAAATAGTGAAATACTTGATGCTTTACAGATACAATGCTGTGATGCTTTTTTTTCTGTGTGCACTGGCATTCTTTCCCCCCAGATAACAGTTCAGCACGCAGATTTTACTTCTTACAAATGTGAAATTTGAGTTTCAGAAGTTTTCAGCCATGTTGATGCATGGATCTTTCGCCAAACATTCAAAAACGTTTGCTGCTGAGAGCTTTCATTTCATTTCTGATTCGTTCCTCTACAGTAACTTATTTCATCCTGCTCAGGGGAGAACCGAGGGGACACTGGGAGAATTTATACTCTAGAACAATGAAACAGCTACTGAATCTACTCCCCGATGCACTACCCTGTTGTAAGATTCTTTCCTTTATAAAATAATCATTTTAAAGATCTTACACAATTTTCACCTTGGTTAAAACCACAAAAAAGCTAATGATCAGTGGTATGTTTAAATGCGCCACCATATCAGCATTGTATCCCAGTAAAAAAATACGCATTTCAGTAATACACCTTTTGTAGAAATGTTTCTGGAATATATTTAATAACATTTTCTAAAATATTTTATATGTTCACGCTGAATACCGTATTATTATAATGACATGGTTTTAAAAACCCTCTATTTCAATGTGTGTCCTTATGCTTACCAAATAATGATCACAATTCAAAGAAGACGAAGAAAAAAAAAGTAGAGGTATAAAAGCAGATGTGGCCCTGCAAGCACAGACCTTGTGATGGCTGTTCTGCATGACTTAAAGAGACATCTGCTTGGAGACTGTGTCTCTCTGTTTCTCAGGTGTATAGTGTGGATGCAGCTGGGTTCTCAGGCACATGACTGTGTGGGCGGCAGGTGTAGTGAGACAGCTGTGGAAGAAGAACAGAAGGCCATACACTGAGAACAGGACAGGATAATAGGAGTGGACAAGTGTGGATAGTCAGTAAAATCTAGAATAATATACCACTAGTTCCGCTTAGGCAGTCCTTTTAAAAGCAAATGGATTAAGGGTCGGGGATACGTTTTTATAACTACTACTACATGTCTACTCTGTATGAGCTCGTGTATGTAGTGTCACAATTCAATGTGTGCTTCCAGAATTTCTAAATTACCGAGTAAATTACAACCTACTCAGCTGTAGTTAATACCCAGTCATTATACACGATACACTAAAACTGGGGTCACCAGCTAAAACCGGGTCGCTCCCGAGGACCACATGAGTAGCTCTCATGTCTGTTCTAAAAATTACACAACTCATCAGTGAGATGCATCTAAACTTTTCAATTAATGATACTTATTGTGAAAATCGTATTCACAAAGATAAACGAGTATCATTAATCATTACTAATAATACATAACTAAAGCCAAATGTATTATTACAGAGGAGGATGTCAAACCTTTGTATGACTCATTATCTATGAATTAGCTCTCAGGTTGGTGACTCCTGCACTATACACTATATGGACACAAGTGTTTGGAAATCTGACTTTTCCCCCAAACTGTTACCACAGTTTCCGTGGGATGGTGTTGAGCATGCTAGCATCACTTTTACTTTTCACTTGAACTCACATTTTTAGCATAACAATACCCCTGTGCACATAGTGGACAGAGTTCCGACCTCAACCCTCATGAAAACCTCTGATTGCATCCTAGACTTTCTCATCCTACATCAATACCTGACTTTACTAACACGCACCTAAAGAGCACAAATCTTAACAATGACACTCCAACATCTAGTGGAACGTCAACCCTTATGTGTGTATTTTTGTTTGTTATAGAATAGAATGGCCTTTATTTGTCACATATACAAAACAGCACAGTGAAATTGTTTCTTTGCATATTCCAGCTTGTCTTTGGAAGCTGGGGTCAGAGCGCAGGGTCAGCCTTGATACAGCACTCAGGGTTAAGGTCCTTGGTCAAGGACCAAATCACCAATTGCTTGACTATACCAGGGCTTGATCCCCCAACCTTCTGATCAGTACCCCAGCTCCTTAACCACTGAGCTACCCCCTCTCAATATGGTTAGCTCTCCACAAATTTTTGTCTGTTTGTATGTGTTTGTATGTATGTATGTGTGCTGCTTGTTTAAGTTAAAGACAAGTTTTACACTTCACTTAGGTGACTATTATTATATTGACAACTTGTATGTGTATCACCTCCATACTCTCTAAACTGAAAGGAGAGACAATGTGTAAATGTAACGTATTTACAGTACATGGTACAGGTATAGTGACATTCTCAAATCATGTATTTTATATATACTTTATTTTACACATGCCACAATATTGTGTAACATAACGCTGCCACTGAATGATTTAGATTTCAGCGAGAGAAAGCTGCTTTAGATAAGCATATGATTTTGAACGGGTGCAGTGCTTTTTATAGTGACGTGACACTTGTTTGCTCGCCCCTGTTCTCTGCGGAAAGCTCCTTTCTCTTGGGGCTGTATGTACCGCACTAGTCTACTATAGGCAATAGACGAGTTCGCCATTCTCGGGACGAATTGCAGTGTTATGACAGATCCAGTTCACCGAGGCTCTCTTGTGACTGTGCTAATGCAGTGCTACAGCCATGACAAAGCATCAGGGCCGTGCTGAGACCTCAGCAGTCCTCAGACAACTAACGATGTGCAAAGAGGACGCTGTGTATAAAATGTGTGTGTGTGTGTGTGTGTGTGTGTGTGTGTGTATGTGTTGTGTAGTAGCATTTGGTTTCTGTGGATGACTTTCTTCTTTGTTCTTTTGGTGCAGCCCGGTCCCAGGTGACTAGTGAGTATTTGAAAACTCTCTTTTAAAAAAAAATAAAAAATAAAGCTTACCTCTTCCGTAAGCTCAATAATTCTCATTTGTAAAGTGTTTTCGGTCATACTTTATTAACGTTCTGTAATATGGTGTTTATGATCTGATCATACAATGAATACATAAACCGTATATTTCTCGTTTTAATAATGTCTCTTAGATTTCAACCATTCTCAGCATCACACAGTTTGTTGTTAATTGGCTTGAAATAAAAAAAAAAACAGCATAATTATAATATTATAATATGTTTATACTAACATTATAATATGTGCATTATTTTTTTGTTGACCTTTTTTTTTTTTTAACTGGAACCACAGAGCAAGTTGAATCACAGCTGACTCGCAGTAATGACAATTCATTGTTAACCTGGAGCACAGCAACAAAACAAATCCATGCATTATAAATGTAGTCTAGGGCTATAGCATTTGTTTTTGCTTGTAATCTAAATGCTGAATACAAGCATTAGAATTACATTTATCATAAGCATGAAGAGTGATTGCACAAAATCTGCTCTTAGATTGCTAAAAATATTATCAGATAATGATCGGTGTTGAGAATGAATACTGTTAAGAGGAAATAAATGCATCAAAACATAAACCCAAAGTTAGTATATTTGATCCAAAATTAACAACGCCGGTTATATTATTAGCGATCTATGCCAGAAATACACTGCCAGAGTTTATGAGCTCATAAAAATAGAAACAAAACCTGATCTGACAGATGACACATGTTGAAATATGCCTTTTTAAATATTTACATGTACACGCTCAGCAGGTAGCATTGTCACTTTACATTGTCAGACTGCCTGGTTCAATACTGTGCTCAGGTTTCTGCCTGAAAAGATTTTTGCCTGTCCTTTTCATCCTTATAGATGAATTGGCGATGCTTAACTTTGTGTAAGTGTAAATTGTAATTGTATAAAGAAGTGTGTGTGTGTGTAGTCCATCCAGATTTTACCCTTAAGAATGGTATTTCTGCATTATTTACTTCATCACAAGATAAGAATGAGTACACCGACATAATTGGTGAAGCAGGAATACAGTTTTCAAACCCAGGTTAAAGAGCAGATCCCTGTGTTTCTTGAAAACAGCTTGTAACAGATGTGAAAGATGTTGCTTCTCAGTCCCAAATGCTAAATAATGTATTT
>JACRUU010000011.1:13885200-13920200 GCA_030449085.1 Kryptopterus vitreolus | reverse complement strand
TGGGAGGAAACCGGAGAACACGGAGAAAAAAAACCTAAGGCACGGGGAGAACATGGAGCAAACTCCACACACACATGGCCGAGACGGGAATCAAATAGGACCCTGGCGCTGTGAGACGAACGTGCTAACCATTAAGCCACCGTGCTCCGTCCTGCAAAACTCATTTTATGTATTTATGAACAATAATTACTTTTTTAGGTTTATAAACAGAATCCTGGAGGTTAGATTTAATTGAACCCCTTGTTGCTGATTGTCGCAAAATCGCATCAAACTGTTTCCAGCCCGAAACCAGCCAATTTAATGTTCAGTTTGGGTTCAGATTGAGTTAGAAGCCTTTTTATTTGTTATTCCTTTTTATTTCTGTTCATGGTACTCACGCATGCATAGCTGATATGGGAACAGGTTAAGGTTAAAAATAGCACAGAATTTCTATGTGCATAATCATAGCTAAAAAAAAAACAGAAACACTGATTAAGAGAAGGATTCCTATTTCCAAACAAATGAATTAAATGATACACCGTTTTCCATGTCGGATATAATTTTAGGGATCACCTTCGGCTTGGGTAAAGTCACACGGGCGAATGACGATTGCCTGATGTTAAATCTGCGTCAGAACCTGAGTAGTGCGTCATTTCGCTGAGTTATTTATAAATAGCTGATAAGACTGTTATAGCGGGTGCAGGCGTGGCTGAGCGAGTGTAACCGATACCTCACTCAGAGCAGGTGTGCTTGCTTTGTTTGGTCCTCTCAACAGCGGTAGAAAAAGAAAGGTGAGAATGAGCATGTGGCCATGTGGTTTTAGACGTAATCCATAGCCGTCTCTCGCTCATTAGCAAGAAAGAGTTAACACCACTGACAGTAATAGAAATAAAAGTGTTAAGCGATTATTAGAAGTAGGTCTGTAGAGCAAAGAGTTGTGTGTTAATGATATATGTAGCATTGTTGAGGGTTTGTGTGTTTCCTGGCTCGTGCTAGGAGCTATTACGATGCTTTGTCCCTGCTCTCTTCTTTGCAGTAACACACAGCGCCCTCACTGGCCAGTGTGCTCAGTGCCAAATATAGCTGCAGCGCAGTAGAGCACAGCATGAGTCTCTTCTCCCTCCATCAGCACCGCAGCTCTGCATTATTGACATCCACTGCAGGACGTGTCAGTCAGCTTACAACACAGGTGGGGGCTCACCGACTGGAAAAGTCTTTGATTTAGCCTACTGTTACGGCCTTGCAATTGCTCATTGTCTGTGTGTGGGGGTCAGGTGGTATATTTGGAATTTGGGTGTGTATTTGCCTATGTACAGTTACTGTACATACAGTCTGGCAGTGACAGAATGTTTTTAATAAAAGCACGTTGAATATTGATCTCATTCGATAAGAAAAGCAGCAGAAAACCCATACGCCCTTTCAATCAACATCATTACTTAATCTGTAAAGCATCCACTTTGCCATGTGACTGAGAGCGATTTTAGCTAGCCAGATGACTCCAGAATAAAAATGGTGCTTTCATGCTTTCTGAGAGCTGCGTTGAAATCTTTTATTTCAAATAAAGACCGGTACACACAAATAAATCCAATACACAGACGATGTACATACAGGTTTTAAGAAAAAAAGATAGCAAACTTGCATCTAAAGGTTTGGTGCATTCGGATGGGAGATAGAGCTGAACAAATACGTCACGAAGGCTTAATGCAGTGAGTGTGATTAAATAGTGTGTGTGGTTGTGGTGAATCCAGGTGTCTTCAGTTAATAATAAGGTGTACTTAATCAACAGTGAGCGTGTGAACCGGGAGTAAGAGTCTGTTATGCCTATGTTTGTAGTGAGATTTATGTCCTGGGAAATGCAGACAGACAAAGTGTTGATGCTGTATGTAGCAATACAAGCATGAACTAATACTCTCATGTTACCTCATGTTATTACAGACTGATGTAACCTTTGTGAGTAAAAAAAAGATAGAGAAGTATATTTTGTCTAGCCTTGGCTTAAACAACATATTGTTGCAAGTTAAAAACTGACAACATAAATCGGCATTGAGTAAATAGCCATTGTGCTTTCAATCGGGGTAATGTATATGTGCCAAAAAAGGCTGTTCTAAAAGAAATTGTTTGATACAATCAAACTACTATCGATTTGATATAACATAATATAGGAGGAATATTCTACAGTACATACCCCTATATAACACACTATAGGGGGGAGGGGGTTAGATCAGCGGTAAGGCGCCGAGCTATTTATCAGAAGGTCAGGAGGTCGAACCCCAGTATCGCCAAACAAACACTCTTGGGTCTTTGAGCAAGGCACTTAACCCTCTGTGCTCCAGGGGAGCCATATCACGGCTGACCCGGTAATCTGACCCCGGCTTCCAAACAAGCATGGATATGCGAAGAAAGAATTTCGCTGTAAAGTATGACAATTAAAGGATATTCTTCTACTACATGGACCAAGGTGGGAAAGGCCAAATGTAGTTCTTCCTATTCTGTTAACACAAAATTGGAAGAACAAACTTGTATAGAACGCCTCTGTATGTGGTAGAATTCAATTTTTTCGGTCACTTGGGCTAAGAGGCAAAACACTTCCAGAGTGAAAATGCTCCTTTTCACAAAGTCAGCCCCATGAAGATGGTTTAAATGATTTGGAAGAGTGGATATTTGTTGAGATAAGTGGAACAATGACAGCACCACAGGCCCGCTACTTTAGTACCAGACTTTATTAACGTAACCTTGTCGCTGAATGAGCACAAATAGAATCTAGCGAAACATATACCCAGAAGAGTGGAGGTTATTATAAGTCATTCTACTGCATTTGACAGATGCCCTTATCCAGATCAGATTATATTTTGTCATTTTTTGCTACAAAGATGTTGATTGTTAAGTGTTTTGCCCAGCAGTGGCCTCTTGGTGGTCCAGGGATGTTAACTCTAACGCTTCCCAGACGGTGATGGTATCGGACAAAGAGGCAAAAGTAGCGTAGTGCCCACGGCGGGTTGTTCACAGAGACTTTCGACCTGATTTAGATGCCGAGAAGTGTTTATTGTGCTCTGTTTTACAGTGGAAGGGTAGGTGAGGGAGATGCACTGGGAGCCTCCTGGGTCGTGAGTTCTGCGGCGTAGGTACTAGGGGGACGGGGAAAGATCCTGGTGTCCTCGCTGCTGCTTCCTTTTATATGCCTTATTTCTTGAGGATAGTGAGGAACATCTGTGTGCTCGATTATTTACCAGCCTTGCCTTGTTCCAATGCCCCGCCCTCCCCCTGCATGCTCCGTTGCACAACTCTGGTGCTCGATGGTCGCTGTCTGTTTAGCATCCTGAAGGAATTTACGGTTGGGGTGTAGGTCTGGGTTTCCTGTCGCAACTTCACTCAAGTTGAATTACAGATGTTTTAAAAGTGACGAAGTATGCATTCTGACACTTTTTAAATAAAAAGTAGCCATTACTACTGCATGTTTTAGTGTCACTCTGGTAACTGGACCTCAACCTGTATCCAGGCTGAGTAACCAGGATATAGAACACAAGCAGAGATGATCATGAGGAAGCTCATCTCTGTGCTCAGTTATGTTTCCATCACCGACTCCCTCTGTCTTATTCATGTTAGCCATACTTCTTATTGCCTTCTGCCTTGTTTGTTGTTAGTTTCCTAGGCTAGCATACGTCTGTGGTGTCACGAAATGATCCACCAGTGGAAGGTTAAAAAATCTGCACAATGACAAAAAGTAAGTGAATGGGCTGAAAAAGTGTGAAACGAGAAGAAAAAATATCGATTATGTCAATAGAATAGGAAGCCTGGTTTTAAAATGTAAGAAGTGAAAAATACAGATATTTGTGTAAAAAAAAAATGTACTGATGTCAGAAAAATTCAACTTAAGTACAGTAATGAAGTATTTGTATTTAAATGCTTCCTCCCTCTGGAATCAGACGTTTAGAAAGCACATATAAATCTTATTATCACATGAGCACTAACATTTGTCCATAGAATGTATGTGGCTATTTGTATTTCTACACAAAGCAGCTAATAATTGTCTTCTTGTTACTTTAGTGTAAGTTCTGCCCTTGGATGGCAGACTGTTATGTTGCTGCTATGTTGCTTCCACCTCTTACTTTGTAATGGTTTTGTATATAAGCTGGTGAAAATAGGTTCTTTGATTGAGCAGCAGCAGTAATGCCATGTCGCTGTGGATGCATATACATGATACTAAACATTGCCCTCCAAAGTTCTTCTAATATTTAACCATACTGTCTTTCTGGGCTTTTTTGCTGATTGTAGCTCTTATTCCGCAGAAGGGTGGAGCCATTGTATTGATTGAACTCTAATTGAACTCGACAAGGTTTCAGTCGCGCTTGCGTAACAGACAGAAGCGACGGAACATTCTCTGAAGATGCACTCTGTACTGCATTAATCCATATTTTTGAGCGTTTTCATAAACTGAAACGATTAAAAATGCTTGCGCACCGAAACGTAAGAAGCTTTGGCGTACGGCATTTCCCTCGGGAGCTTATTTCCTTTCCTTCACATTGAATTGGTGCGGCAGTTGTTCAACCTGGACAGCAGGCACAAAACCACCAACCACCTTGTTATTTTGGAGCCGCATGGGTCACGTGATTAAAAATGCATTGCTGATTTTGAATATGCCCATTCTCAGTCCATATTAGACAAACAAATTCAATTTCAAATTTGTCTAGTTGGATGAATGTTTTTGAAAAGCTCTGAGTGTGGATGGATGGATATTTTTTTTACTAAATATAATATCCAGATTAATGTGGATGTAGCCTTAGGAAGCAGTGAAATGTGAAAAAAAATCACTCTGGTTTCTGTAACAAAATAAGCCCAGAATTAAGTTTGAATTAGTTGAGTTTTAGTATTTGTATGTGTGTGTGTGTGTGTGCATTAGGGATGGCAAGAGTCTCCGGTTCACATGGGCATAAAAGTTAGAAATGTGATTCACCGATTTAATACAGTTAAAAAAAAAATTTGATGCATAATTTTAAAACATATTTGTATACTTGGCTTTGCTAAAAACTGAATTATTTATGTTTAACTATTAGTATCTTCATTTTTTTGGTTTTAATTTAAAAAGTGACCAATCATTTGAGACCAATGTTGTATATTTAGATTGATTTCTCCAAGCCAAACTGTTTGCTGAGCGCGTTCTCTCGACACCGTTACTGCTACATAAATATGACATATAACAAGAAGTGTCCCAAGAGTCATAGCTAATAGACTAACATGGCAGAGGTAGAGATGTATCTTCATGGAGACAGAACAGAAAAAGAACATCTGGTTTTGTAAAATATTTTGTCCTATTTTTTTGTTTGTGTGTTCGAATTTAGAAGGCGCTTAATTCAATTAATGATTTGCTGTCTGTCTGAACCAAAGAAATCAACAGCAAATTATCTGCCACAGATTGAATTGCATGGCATAGTTTTTCCTTTGCATCGCATTGCATTGACTCACATTGTGATGAATCAAATCACTTGGATCACACTGCATCACAGTGGTGTGAGTCGTATGACGTAAGTAGCTGCTTTATATGTATCTTTAATGTATTGTATATCTAGCTATACTTTGAGATTGACATCCTGTGTATATATATGTGTGTGTGTGTGTGTGTGTGTGTGTGTTAGAGAGAGACAGAAAACCTTGTAAACCTTGTCCCAATGTGCCTGTACACTAAAATCCATGCCATTTTATTTTTCCTTTACTTGACAAATCTATAAAGCAGTAAATGGCCATGTCATAAAAGTGGTTTTAATTATACTGTAACAAAAGGTTGGAAAGCTACAACTCATCCTGGATGAAGTAGGGGGCATTTAATTAAGGACCTCAAAGTGTTATTCACATTAGTATGCATTAGGCTGCATTTATGTGTCTGAACATCATTTTCTCTGATATTGGATGGGCATAGTTGTTGAATATTCCTAGATATATATATATATATATATAGTCATATAATATATATATATATATATATATATATATATATATATAGATATATATATATATATATATATATATATATATATGCGCATGTGTCTGTGTGTGTGTATGTGTGTGTTCTGAATGCAATTAAAATAAATGCCAGGGATAAACGTCACTAATCTCAGAGACGCCAGTGCTTTTGTATACATCAAAGTCCTTGTAATCCGTCTCTTAACTATGGACGTCACTATTATATGCATATGTCGAACAGTTTATTAACTCTAATCAACTAACACACTTTTTAATTCCATCAAAAAAGGCTTCGATGTTATTATCTAAAACAGACTCAATCAGCTGTTGACATTATTAATGTTCCAATTCATTTTCGCACGTTCCTGGTTATTCCCGGGTACATTCGTTTAATCCGGCACGAATAAGCATGTGAAACATATTTTTTTTAAAAAAGGTGTGCAAAGGTGGGCACTTGCTATTTCATAATTTTTAAAGGTATGTTAATAACATACTCGTGCTTTTACCCTTTCGTACACCCTGCTGAGAGGGAGCAGATGTTTTGGAGAAAGCGATAAAGTAAAAAATGAAGGCTAGAATCTGTGGCTAGAAGGGTGTTCATAAATTTAAGGGAAGGTGCTTGATGCTGAGCCATTTGAAATCTCTCTCTCTCTCTCTCTCACACACACACACACACACACACACACACACACACACACACACACACACATACACACACACACACACACACACTTTTTCCTCATGTCTTCAGAGAACAAGCCAGAAGAGAATTTAATATTTGATAAGCTAATTAAGGTGTAGGCTGGAAGGCATTGTTTTTAAGGCTATGTGTGTATGTGTGTGTGTGTCTGTGTGTGTGTCAATAATGATTTATGCTTCTCTGTGATCTAAAGCAACGCGTGAATAATTTTGTAGCCAAATCACCTGATCCTGTGGAAGGGTGCACGTTACATAATCTCATCTCTTCAAGGAATTTCTGCACTAATTGAAAATAACAAAGCCTTGTTCTGATACTCCTTAAGGGGAAAATCTTGTTTTAATGTTGTGCCATTCAGAAGTGTGATGTACATTGCAAAAAAAGATGACGATGGTGATGATGTTGATGACGACGCTGGACTTCCATAATGTCGTCAGTGCAAGCACTCTGACGTTATGTTTGCCTGTAGGTTGTGTATTAAGTCATGTCTGTCTTGTAATGTCCGATTTATATTCCATTGTCTACAGTGATATATGGAGGCATATATACCCACTAAGCTACCAAGCTTTACTGTGTAGATACAGTCTTGTGACGTCTCACCGATATTTGCATTTTGTTGTTTCTTCCCCCAGTGTTTCTGGCACAGGCCACATTCCCCCCAACAAATAAATGAATCGACGAATGGCGTCGATGTTTTCAGCACGCGGTAGTTTGCAACACATGCACATTTCCAAGTTTCCTATAATGTCGAAAATATGGCATTATTGATTGAATTTTTAAGCTAAATCGCAGCCTGGGTACACTGAGAAACAGGGGACTTTCCTCTTGCCACTCCCTCCGCTGTGTAGTGGCCCAGTTGTGCAAGAGATTAGTTGCTTGTGCAACCATTGCCATATCACGATCAGCCTGACCATCCTCAGCCTGCTCTCTAATGTTCTCTAACGGCTCATATTCAGCAGTGGCAGGCTCGGGCCATGTGTTACTAATGTACTCATTTGTTCTGCTAGCTTTGAGCAAATGTGTAGACGTCTGGGTTTTGCTTACAGTGTACGCATATTGCCTTGGTGGGTGTGTGTGTGTTTTTCATCTCAGTTACATTATGATATTATAAAGAAATGTTGCGTGAGGCTGTTACGGGTTTGATAATTGTTTGATATGATAGGCTAAAGGAAACCCCAGAGACTCTTAGTGCACTACCCCACCACCCCCCCCCCCCCCACACACACACATACACACACACACACACTAAAAAAAAAAAAAAGGAGAAAGACTATTGATATAAAGATGGGGGTCTCAGACAAAGCTCAGGATTGCTAGAGAATAAAACACAATTTCTGGCCGGAGGGGGTTTGTGCAAATTAATTAGCAGACTTACAGATAAACAAAGTCCCAGTGGCAGTTTGGCCTCTTTAATTAATTACTTTTCAGCCTATTTCACCTCTCTGCGTGTCTCTCGCAGTCTCTCTCGCACTCTTTCTCCTCTCTCTCTCTCTCTCTCTCTCTCTGATATAGGCCTTAGGGAGAAGACGAGGTAGGCTTACCTAAAATTATCATGTGTGTGTGTGTGTGTGTGTGTGTGTGTGTGTGAGAGAGAGAGTTAGTTTCGAAAGAGAGCTCAGCTTATGCTTCGAGTGTGCCGCCAAGTCTTCCACCTGCAGAATACGGAGCGCAGAAAATATCTGCAGATCTGCAGGCAGATTTTATTATTTGCACAGATAAGACAGCTCCCTCAGTCTCAGCTGTATCCATTCTATCTCAGGAAGAGCCTGGCGATATGCCATTTCAACACAGAGTAGACAAAACACTGAACAACCCAGAGGGGAAGATCTAATGTTTGCTGTCACATACAGTAAAGGTGTGAGAACACACACACACACACACACACACACACGCACAACCAAACACACACCTACAGACCCTCTTGTAAATGAAAGCCACAGGTTTGTCTGTCACTTTCTTTGCGGCCTCTCACAAGCATGTGGGAGCTGTTATGGTTTGTGTGTTAGCTTGATGAGCCTCCTCCTGTGTGCATGCGGTACACTGAGCTAATGTAGTTTAACTTCAGGAACAACCCACTCAGATAATTTGACACTCCAAATTGTGTGCGTATGTGTGAGTTTGTGTGTGTGTGTGTGTGTGTGTGTGTGTGTCTGTGTATGCATTGGATAATTGCAGTAATAGCAAGTTCCACACTAACTGTGAGTCAGAGTTCTATTCATAGTTGGTGAACATGGTGCTATTTATCTCCTCCCTTCTTACAGCAGCACACATGAGCTCCTTACCAAAAATAAATAAATAAATAAATAACAACAACAAAAGAAACACCTACAGCTCTGGAAAGCTTTATTAGTTTGATGATCTTCCCCTTGAGCTGTTTGTGTTTCGTTGACAAAAGCCTGGCGTTTTAGACAACGTACTTCCTACAGATTTATGTTAAATTACTTCATTCAGTCACCTACTGCAAGTGCATAATCCAAGTAAAGGGCAACTGTGGATGTGGAGGCTGTGCTCGCTGGAGGGAACAAGGGAATAGACCCTGGACGTGCACACACTAAAAGGCTCGTTTATACCAGGGACAATATAGCATAGCCGATTCATCATGCATGTCTCTAGGAAATGAAAGGAAACCAGAGAATCTGGAGAAAAACCCATTAGAACACTGGGAGAGCATATGAAACGGCACAGAGAGTAACTCGAGCTCCAGATCAAACTCTTCGGAGCTCTAAAACCCAGACACTACCCGCAGAACCTCTTTTTAACAGCACATATAAAGCATGAAGCGATCAGTTTTCTAATGACTATTGTGTGAGCGCAAAAGGTGTTTGAGGAATAGTTCGAGGCGGCGAGGGTTTAGCTCGGAGGGAAGGTTTGCTGAGATTAGAGAATGATAGAAGGTTAATAGCAAAGTTGTGCTACTTTGCTCCCTCTGGAATATCCACTTAAAACACAATTTAAGCTTCGTTATTTGTCATTTACAGTAGACTCACTCTGAATTTGAATATGCTCGAATATGGGAATACGCTTTTGGGGTTATGTGACTGTCACATGACTCCGGTGCTCTGTTTACTGCATTATGACTTTCTGACCTCGGTGAAGGGCACGTTCTCCAGTGGAGCCTGCTGAGGGCAATAATTCATATGAAAAATTAGCTTTCTTTCTTTTTTTTTTCTTTCTTTTTTTTTGTGCTGGATACTGATGATTGACTTTTTTTTTTCTGATGATTAGGGCAACCAGACATTTATTGGGTGATTTGTGGTGTGCACAGAGACCTGGAGCTGTGAAGGTGTGAGCTCAGCACTCCACTACAGGACAGAGCAGGGCAGTGATAGGTAGAGAAGCGCAACCAGGGCGAGAGCATTGTGGTTGCCTACAGCTAGAATGTGCTACACATCCAAAAAGGAGAAAATATTTACAATGTTACAATGAATGTTATATATTATCTTATGTATTAGAAGAGTTGCAATGAATCATATATATATATATATATATATATATATATATATATATATATATATATACACACACACACACACACACAGGCACACACACACACATACACAGATAAACATTATCTACATGTATCCACTACTTTTGCCACTTCTAGTGCACAGATGGAAAGATTAAAATAGATTAATATTGTTTGTTATTAACATATTAATGGGGGAAAAAAGTCAAATAAAATATTGTGAGTTTAAATCTTCTACCAGAAGGGTATAATTAATGTAGTGTACATTAATAAACATAACATATTGTTGCTATAGTTGTTGTACAGCTGTTTGACAGCTGTAGATTTAATTTTCCTATTAATTACATTTCACACTAATTCACAAAAACTCTCAGTAATGAACTGTTCACCATGACAGAAACGAGGGTGCTGTGTCAGCTCAAGACTCACTTAATCCAAAGTCATATGACAATGTTTTTTTATGTAGGGGTGGAAAAAAGGGTGCATTCTTTGCTTTCTGTGGAACAGAAATGCAACGCTCCTGTTGAAAATGGAATTGAAATGGTCAATTTCGTATTTTTTATTTAAAGGATAGTTTGAGAAAACATTCGGCTCAGATTTCTGCTCAAGATGTTGACCAGACACTGGAGATGAGATATAGCCACAACATCCCTAGCTTGTGTTATTCTCGATGCTAAATATATGTGCGTTCATTCATTCATTTATCTTCTAGTGCTTTATCCGATCTTCCCTCGGGTCACGGGGAGCCTGTGCGTATCTCAGGCGTCTATGGGCATTAAGGCAGGATACACCCTGGATGGAATGCCAACCCACTGCAGGACACACACACACACACACTCACATTCATACACTAGGGACAATTTTTTCCAAGGTGCCAATCAACCTACTGTGCATGTTTTTGGACCGGGAGGAAACCGGAGAACCCAGAGAAAAAAACCCCTGAGGCACGGGGAGAACATGCAAACTCCACACACATATGGCCGAGACGGGAATCGAACCCGGACCCTGGCGGTATGAGGCGAACGTGCTAAAGAACGTGAAGAACGAGTGAATAGTCAAAGATGGTACACTCTCTCCTGTCTGTCGCAGCAGCACTACCCCGTTGTGGATATTTATGAGCTTGTGTTGGAGCTTTGTCATCTTAGTTATCCTGTGTCATATCATGAGCAGTAATTTGAGATGTACCGGCTTGTTTCATGTAGCAGCCCTTTCTAAGCTGTTCTGTAATAAGGGGTATTATCTACTGGATGGAAATTGGCAAATGACCAAAGAAAGGGATAAAGTGGGGTCTTAAACGTGTTGTAGGTTATCCATTCATATTCAGCGGGAAGAATCATCGTAGTTGTTTCAATATAATATTATTGGAACATGCCTAATAACTACCAAGGTGCATGACACACACGCTGCTGAAGCGTAGGGGAAGTGAAAGGAAATATAGATTGAATGCCGTCAGTCCTTGTAATGCAAACCAGTGAGCAGAAATGAGCTTGTACTCACAGCGGGGAATCATTCACGATAAAATGCAAATGTTCTGGCAGCAGATCCCTGCGCAATTTTATACTGCTTCATAAGAAGGCTGCTCCATTACGTTATGTTTGTCAAAAGTGTCAGTATACCCGAATAATGGCCCATAATTTCACGAACAAGACGTGCAAAAAATAAACATTGAACTTTTCATTTTGATGTCTCCTAAACTCAATGCCAGAATTGATTGCCCTTTGAGGATCATGTTAGTCTCATGCCACTGTTGCAGAATTGGCTAGGCGACATGAGGACAGCTGTGTGACAGCGAGCTCATGAAAGCTTAAGGGCCTTGCATTTCAGTCCTACAGACACACACACACACACACACACATACAGCTGAAGAGCTATACTTCATCATTTGCTTTTATTTCCTCGCTAAAGTTTATATTTACACACCACAGATACGAATGAGTTGTGTGTGTGTGTGTGGGGGGGGGGGGGAAGAATTGAATTGTTTACTGGAAATGTAAACCATGACAAATTGTAAAACGTGGAACATAATAATAATGTAAACTCAGACTGAACGATGCTGTTTGGCTTCAAGACAGGAGTGGTGAAATAAATTGCATTTGTGTATATGTGTGTGTGTGTGTGTGTGTGTGTGTGTGTGTGAGTGTGTATTTGTGTATGTGTGATTGCATGTGTTTGCATGCTTGTAGATGACTTGATATATATATATGCATATATATATATATATATATATATATATATATATAGATATATATATATATATATATATATATATATATGGGTGTGTGTGTGTGTGTGTGTGTGTGTGTGTGTAATATGTGTGTGTATGTGTGTGGTGTGTGGTGTGTGTGTGTGTGTGTGTGTGCAGTATAGGTACACATAATATATAGATATATATATATATATATATATATATATATATATATATATATATATATATATATATACTTATATATATTATATCTATATCTTCTCTCTCGCTTCTGCCCCATAGAGGGTGAATATAAGTTCATGTTACTTCAATTCTGCCACAGGGTTCTACTTGTGACACACACACACACACACACACACACACACACACAAGAAATTTGCTCACTTAGAGTTGAAATTTTCAACTTTTACCCCAATCCCCCCCCCCCCCCACCCGCCAACCCCCAAATCTGAATTATGTATCTGTCCTGAAAACCAAAGAAAAATCATATCAATGTATTTTCCCTCCTTATGAAAAAAACAGTAATGAATGGGATTGTCCGGGATTTCCTCCTTGTCTTCACAACGAGCAAGCGAAGACAGATTCTCAGACACGGAATACAGAGCCAGCGCTCGCAGGTGTCGAGTGTGTGAGCGGTGAATGACGTCTGAAGGTTTCCCGGAAGGCGGGCCGAGTGTGTTTCTCATTCAGTCTGCTAATACCAATTCGTAATTGAGTGGGACACCTATGGACGCACACACACGCACACACACACACACACACACACACACACACACACACACACACACACACACACAATCTGGCAGGCGGCATTCTCTGGTACTGATGGTTCAAAATCTATATTATGAATCCCAGATGAAGCAGAAAACACACACACACACACACACACACACACACACACACACACACTGATAAACACTTATGATTGTATATGAGATATTTAAATTGACTTGGAATTCAATATATATAAAATAATAGCATGTTTTTAAAATTAAACAACAAATCGATTTGTTTGCATGAAAATCAGCTAACCACATATCACACACATACACATCACACACCTGTTCAGAGGTAATATATATATATATATATATATATATATATATATATATATATATATATATATATATATATATATATATAATAATCCCGTATAGATAATTACAACTAGCTGCGCAATTCACAACAGATACGATTCCTCCTCGCTATATTAGCGTATGGAACCTAAACGTGTCACCAGTTTATATGGAAAGCAGCCAAAACTGGAACATAATTCTTAAAGGAGCCACGTCCCGTATTTAACAAATAAAATGACCACTAAAATATTAACATTGAAATGAACAAGAAATGAATTAATTAACAAGAAATTCAATGTAAAAGAATCATTTCCAGAGTAAAATAAATATTAAATAATCAGTAATTTTTTATTTGAGTGACTGTATATAATTATAACATCTGTTCCAGTTAGTTAGACTATTAGAAACATGAAGTATTCATTGAAAACTTGCAATTTAACTCATGGCAATCATGCGATTAATCAGGCGTACATTTATTTTTAATATACTGACAGCCGTATATATATATATATATATATATATATATATATATATATATATATATATATATATATATATATATATATATATATATATATCTATATATCATTCATTCATATTCATTCATCTTCTACCGCGCTATATCCGATCTTCACTCGGGTCACGGGGAGCCTGTGCCTATCTCAGGCGTCTATGGGCATTTAAGGCAGGATACACCCTGGATGGAATGCCAACCCATTCGCAGGGCACACACACACACACACACACACACACACACACATTCATACACTAGGGACAATTTTCCAAGGTGCCAATCAACCTACCGTGCATGTTTTTGGACCGGGAGGAAACCGGAGAAAAAACCCGGAGAAAAACCCCCTGAGGCACGGGGAGAACATGCAAACTCCACACACACATGGACCGAGACGGGAATCGAACCCGGACCCTGGCGGTGTGAGGCGAACGTGCTAACCACTAACGCCACCGTGCCCCATATATATATATATATATATATATATATATATATATATATATATATATATATATATATATATATATATATATATATATATATATATATATATATATATATATATGCCACATCCAGTTTTTCTTCTTCTTCGCTCTCCATCTGAAATGCTCATGGCCCGTCTCTTACATGCACATCCTGTTTCATATACAGCACACCTACATATTTTCAATGATGCTCACGTCGGGGGGGGTTTGAAGGTTGTTTCACATACTTGAGTATGTGCAGTATGTGAAGTCATTCATGAAGACGGATTTTGACGAATGATTTCCAGTTTTCAGCTTCCGCTCCCGACTCTCCGTTTGCCATAATATGTTTTTTCTTTCTTTTATTTACTGGAACTGGCTGTACTTCCTGCACCACTGACTGTCACACAAGCCCAAATGATCACTGCTCCACCCCCCTACGCTTTACAGCAAGCAAGGTTCCCTGCTCATTACACGCTAGTCTTATTTGTTCTCCACACGTTTTAACTTCTTCCTTTCATATTATTCTTAATTGTTGTTATTATCATTATTTTTTTCATATTATTAATAATAAAAATTATCATTATCATAGGGGTCACGGTGGTTTAGTGGTTAGCACGTTCGCCTCACACTGTTCTCCCCGTGCCTCAAGGGGTTTTTCTTCCGGCGTTCTCCGGTTTCCTCCCCGGTCCAAAAACATGCACGGTAGGTTGATTGGCACCTTGGAAAATTCTCCCTAGTGTATGAATGTGTGTGTGAATATGAGTGTGTGTGCCCTGCGATGGGTTGTCATTCCATCCAGGGTGTATCCTGCCTTAATGCCCATAGACGCCTGAGATAGACACAGACTCCCCGTGAACCGAGGGAAGAAGGGATATAGGGGTAGAAGATGAATGAATGAATGAATAATGAACAGATAAATCCTGCATAAATCTAGAAACATATCCTTGATATTTACTTTTTCCTTTGTATTATATTTATTAGGATCCGGCCATGAAAGAACAAATCTAAACTAGACATGAAGTGATGTTTGCTGATGTAAACATCGGCTCCGGACAAACAGTACAGCATTGAAATTTTTCCCATTCATCTCTATGGGTCAGAATGACACACAATTCCCGGAATTCCGAGTGGGTCTGGGGTTCGACGACAGACAACCAACTCCATCTCACCTACGAGTGGATATGTCAAATGTGCAGGTCGGGCGAACACGGGCCGAACAGCGGAGCGTCAAATTTCCCCATTCATTCTCTATGGGGCCGGAATGTTGCAGACTTCCCGGAATTGTGAACGGGTGTGGGGTTCGAGAGGCGTATGAGTGTGATCCACTCCGGACCCCCTACGAGTGGATTTCCCCCATTTGCATGTTCTCGGGATGAGTTGTGATGCATGAAATTTCTGCCCCATTCATTTTCTATGGGAGAAAAATTCCCGTTTTTTCGCCCCTGGATTGGAATTCCTTATAAAAGTAATAGGACACCTCCTTCATAATTCCTTCTAATAAATCTAATGAATAAACCTATTGTTATATCAGTTTCTCTTATACAGCTGGGTTTTACAGCACAACAGTTTTATTTTTTGTCCCAGGGACATATTTTTCAGCATTTCTTTATCTAACATGGACATTCATTTTAATAATAAGGTCACCGGTCAAGGCTTTTTTTATTCCGCATTACTCTTCCGCTCCGAACAAGCGAGCAAATAACGCGGGGTGAGACCGCACGCCACCACACCGGTCTCACGTCTCCTTCCCTCTCGCAGGTCCTCGCTTGCAGAACGCGTGTGGGTTTCAGTGGAAATTGTGAGCTAGATATGCTTTGATATCTTTTTCTAGCCCTCCGCCGGGTTTTCTCCATCTTCACTTCACTCTGGTGGAAGGAGATTCGTGCTCGAAGCTCCGGCTTTGTAGAGTTTAAGGGAATCTATTACACTCTGGGATTGTTCTTCCTATTGACACATCTCCACCCTGAGAAACAATGTCTAATGAGTCAATAAAAGCCTAATGAGTTAATTAAGTTCAGGGACTATACAGCTGGTTCGAGGGTTTAAACGTTTGCATTTTTTTTGCCCAGGGAATTTATTTTTTATTTTTCCTTGTAAAATATGACAACAGCAATTCCATTTTATTTCTGAAAAAAAGAAAAATTTAACTATAAAAATAAATAATAATAATAATAATAATAATAATAATAATAATAATAATACTAATAATACTAATAATAATACTGCTACACCTACTACTTACTACTACTAACTACTACTACTACTAACTAACTTACTAATAATACTAATAACTAATACTAACTACTAACTACTACTAAATAACTACTACTACTACTACTACTACTACTACTACTAATAACTAATAATAATAATAATAATTGCTTGGTATTAGATTTGGGTTTTCTTTGTTTCACTTCAGAAAACCAATAAAATGTTATTTATTTTATTTATTTATTTATTTATTTATTTACTTACTTACTTACTTACTTACTTACTTACTTACTTACTTACTTGTTTTGTTTATTTATTTATTTATTTATTTATTTATTTATTTATTACAAGTGTGTGCCCAAAATTTTGGATGATTCGAATCAAACCTCGACACCCAAACAAGTCTAAATAAAAATCTAAACAATGCAAAAAATAATGCTAAATAAAGAATAAAATGTTTTTTGATGACTAATAAAGAGTGTGTTGTTTGCTTTGTTGATGATGCATACAATTATTGGCTGTTTTAATTTGAAAGACGGATATTTTAGCATAGATTTTCATATTCACATTTTCATAATGAATGAATTAAAAAGGGTCGTCGTTGAAACCCTTATTGTGGCGCAAAATTAGGTTATAAATAAATATCAGCAAATAGATATATAAAAACATGAATATCCGATCTCCCCGACATGAATATCCGATCTATATCCGATCTTCCCTCAGGTCACGGGGAGTCTGTGCCTATCTCAGGCGTCTATGGGCATTAAGGCAGGATACACCCTGGATGGAATGCCAACCCATCGCAGGACACCCACACACACCACACACCCACACACACACACACACACACACACACCACACACACATTCATACACTAGGGACAAATTTTCCAAGGTGCCAATCAACCTACCGTGTGCATGTTTTTGGACCGGGGGAGGAAACCGGAGAACCCGGAGAAAAAACCCCCTGAGGTCACGGGGAGAACATGTACAAACATGCAAACTCCACACACACATGAGGCCGAGACGGGAATCCAACCCGGCGAACGTGCTAACCACTAACACTAAACCACCGTGCCCCCTATTTAACATAACTATATGTACGTAAATATCACCCTGTCATTGTTATTATCACTATAACAACATATTAACAACATTTACAAGAATATTTTGTCTTCATGCTCTATGTTGAGTCTGGTTCCACTAATCATAAACCATAATCATAAATCATATACACTTTCATTTATGATTCAAATGAGTGATTAAGAAGGGGCACGGTGGCTTAGTGGTTAGCACGTTCGCCTCACACCGCCAGGGTCCGGGTTCGATTCCCGTCTCGGCCATGTGTGTGTGGAGTTTGCATGTTCCTCCCCGTGCCTCAGGGGTTTTTTTTTCTCCGGTTTTTCCTCCCGGTCCAAAAACATGCACGGTAGGTTGATTGGCACCTTGGAAAATTGTCCCTAGTGTATGAATGTGTGTGTGTGAATGTGTGTGTGTGTGTGTCCTGCGATGGGTTGTCATTCCATCCAGGGTGTATCCTGCCTTAATACCCATAGACGCCTGAGATAGGCACAGGCTCCCCGTCACCCGAGGGAAGATCGGATATAGCGGTTGAAGATGAATGAATGAATGAATGAATGCGTGATTAAGTTGCAACATATATTTTCTCGTCAGAATGCAAGACTTAGTCACCTGGTTTTCTTGGGGACTTTCCGGTGATGACGAACGCTCGTTGTCTTCTTTCACTCTCGATTCCAACTCAACCCAAACTATCTCTACTGATTTTGTAGGCCAGGTTATCTGAAGCAGTACTTTCCTTCTTTAACAAAACGCTCGTCTTGAGGTGTTTTTAGGGTCATTGTCCTGTTGGAAAAACAAAGTTTGGCTCCATTGTGTGCACACCAGATGACCTGTACAGTAGCTGTGAAATGCTGCGGTAGCCATGACAGTTCAAGATCAGGATATGTCTGTTTACCCTCTGTATATCTAACAAAGACACACTTTGTATATATATATATATATATATATATATATATATATATATATATATATATATATATATATATATATATATATATATATATATAAAACTTCTTCACTTTAACAGTCCACATGAGAGCCTGTTTCAGGGGGTAAATAGTTTATATAGGTGTCATGGAGCATGTTGATTTGTTTATATAGGTGTTATGAAGGGGTGATAAGTTTATATAGGTGTTATGACAGGGTGATACGTTTATATAGGTGTTATGAAAGGGTGACAAGTTAATATATGTGTTATGACGGGGGACATTAGCTTATATAGGCATTATGAAGGGTGATAAGTTTATATAGGCGTTATGAAGGGGTGTTAAGTTTATATAGGCGTTAAGAACGGGTGATAAGTTTATATATGTGTTATGACGGGGGACATTAGCTTATATAGGCATTATGAAGGGGTGATAAGTTTATATAGGCGTTATGACGGGGGACATTAGCTTATATAGGCATAATTTGAAGGTGTAGTTTATATATGTGTTATGACGGGGGACATTAGCTTATATAGGCGTTATGAAGGGGTGTTAAGTTTATATAGGCGTTAAGAACGGGTGATAAGTTTATATATGTGTTATGACGGGGGACATTAGCTTATATAGGCATTATGAAGGGGTGATAAGTTTATATAGGCGTTATGACGGGGGACATTAGCTTATATAGGCATAAAGAAGGTGTGATAAGTTTATATAGGCGTTATGAAGGGGTGTTAAGTTTATATAGGCGTTAAGAAGGGGTGATAAGTTTATATATGTGTTATGACGGGGGACATTAGCTTATATAGGCATTATGAAGGGGTGATAAGTTTATATAGGCGTTATGACGGGGGACATTAGCTTATATAGGCATAAAGAAGGTGTGATAAGTTTATATAGGCGTTATGAAGGGGTGTTAAGTTTATATAGGCGTTAAGAAGGGGTGATAAGTTTATATATGTGTTATGACGGGGGACATTAGCTTATATAGGCATTATGAAGGGGTGATAAGTTTATATATGTGTTATGACGGGGGACATTAGCTTATATAGGCATTATGAAGTGGTGATAAGTTTATATAGGTGTTAAGAAGGGTTGACAAGTTTATATGTGTGTTATGACGGGAGGCATTAGTTTATATAGGTGTTATGAAAGGGTGATAAGTTTATATGGTCGTTATGAAAGGGTCATACGTTTATATAGGTGTTATGAAGGGGCGATAAGTTTATATAGATACTATGAATGGAGTGATTAGTGTTTTTAGATGTTACGGAACGATTGATTATTTTATGTAGGTGTTATGGATGGGGTGATTATTTTATGGAAGTGTTGTGTCCTGGTGATAAGGTTATTTAGATGTTATGAAGGGGTGATGTAGGTATTGGGAAAGGGTGATTAGTTTATATAGGTGTTATGAAGGGGGTATTAGAGTATGTAGGTGTTATGTAGAGAATGATTATTTTATGTAGGTGTTCTGTACGGGTGATTAGTTTATATAAATGTTATGTAGGGGTAATTAGATTATGTAGATATTATGTACTGGTGATTAGTTTATATAAATGTTATGTAGGGGTAATTAGATTATATAGATGTTATGTAGGGGCGATTAATTTATGTAAATGTTACAAAGAGGGTGATTAGTTTATGTTGATGTTATGTATGGGCAATTAGTTTATGTAAATGTTATGTAGGGGTAATTAGTTTATGTAGATGTTATGTAGGGGTGATTAGTTTATGTAAATGTTATGAAGGGGGTGATTAGTTTATGTTGATGTTATGTAGGGGTAATTAGTTTATGTAAATGTTATGTAGGGGTAATTAGTTTATGTAGATGTTATGTAGGGGTGATTAGTTTATGTAAATGTTATGAAGGGGGTGATTAGTTTATGTTGATGTTATGTAGGGGTAATTAGTTTATGTAAATGTTATGTAGGGGTAATTAGTTTATGTAGATGTTATGTAGGGGTGATTAGTTTATGTAGATGTTATTCAGGAGTGATTAGTTTATGTATATTTTATGTACGGGTGATTAGTTTATGTAAATGTTATGAAGGGGAGATTAGTTTATGCTGCTGACATGGAGGGGAAATTAATTTATGTAGATGTTATGTTTGGGTGATAAGTTTTTGTAGATGTTATGTAGGGGTGATTCGTTTATGTATATATGACTTAGTTGATTAGTGATTAGTTGATTAGTGATTAGGTGATTAGTTTATGTAGATGTTATGTAGGGGTGATTAGTTTATGTAGATGCTATGTAGGGGTGATTAGTTTATGTAAATTTTATGAATGAGGTGATTAGTTTATGCTGCTGTCATGGAGGGGTATTTAATTTATGTAGATGTTATGTAGGGGTGATTAGTTCATGTAGATGTTATGTAGGGGGTGATTAGTTCATGTAGATGTTATGTAAAGAGTGATTATTTAACGTAGACGTTAGATAGGGGTGATTAAGTTATGTAGATGTAATGGAGAGAGTGATTATTTTATGGAGATGTTGTAAAGTGGGTGATTAGTTTATGTAGGTGCTGCGAAGTGTGGGCTAGCTCATGTAGGTGTTACGAACGGGGTGATATTTTTACGTTGATGATATGAAGGGAGTTATTAGTTCATGCAGGTGCTGTGCATTGGGATGGGGGGGGGGGGGGGGTTCGTTTATGTATTGATTGATGATTTTTGTTTTTTTGGAGACTGCACATTTATCATTCTTCAAGTGTTTCTTACATAAGAGCCATAAGACGGATCGCGGTACATAACATGAACAGTAGTTGTAGGTAGCACTAACAGAGCTACAGAACATATATATATATATATATATATATATATATATATATATATATATATATATATATATATTCTGTATAGATATAGAATACATCAGATTTCTCAACACACACACAACTGAACTGGAACTGAACTCACATACACACATGCATAGACACACTCACACACACACATAACACACACACAAACAATGTTAACATGCAGTTTTTGCACATCACTGTGTTTCTAACTATTGTTTTTGTTTACATTTCACTATTTTGCACATTATAGTGTATATAGAGTTTAGCACGTCTTGTGTATTTGTCTTGTGTTGTCTGATTTGCACTAGTCTTCAACTTTGTGTTGTCGTGTGACGTGACTGTGATGTTTAAAGTAGCACCGAGGTTCTGGAGAAACGTCGTGTCATTCCACTGTATACGGCGTCAGCTAGAAATGGTTGGAATGACCATAAAAGCTTCTTGACTTGACTCGACTCTGTCCTCACCCTTTCCTTCGCACATTAAGAAAGCCCGTAACACACCCGTAAACTGAAACCCATTCTAGGTGACGCCACCATGTGACTAATGAAAACAAGGCCAAGAAGATGTAAAATAGAAAACATATGCTGGATTGTAAACACCTTTTTTGGTGCTGCATAATTCCATACAAGAAGTTTTGATATATTCTGTATTAATATACAATGTTGAAATCCACTGAAAGAGAAGGTGTGTCCAGGCTCATTCATTCATTCATTCATCTTCTACCGCTATATCCGATCTTCCCTCTGGTCACAGGGAGCCTGTGTCTATCTCAGGCGTCTATGGGCATTAAGGCAAGGATACACCCTGGATGGAATGCCAACCCATCACAGGGACACACACACACATACACACTCATATTCATACACTAGGGACAATTTTCCAAGGTGCCAATCAACCTACCATGTTTTCTGGACCGGGAGGGAACCCGGAGAAAAAACCTCCATGAGGCACGAGGAGAACATGCAAACTCCACACACACACACACATGGCCGAAGACGGGAATCGAAACCCCCAACCCTGGAGGTGTGAGGTGAACGTGCTAACCAACCGCTAAGCCATCGTGCCACTTGTGGCTCATTTAATCCTACAATAAATGCCCTCCTCAACAATGATGTACTATAATGAATGCACATTCGGTGCCACCCAGATGAGGACTGGGTTTCCTTTGGAGCCTGGTTCCAGTCAAGATTTCTTCCTCATACCATCCTACAAATCCCAGTTTTTCCTTACCACAGTCACCAATGGCTCACTCGTTAGAGATACATTTGGGCAGAGGTGGAAAGTAGCACATTACACTTGCTCTCGTTATTGCAATTGAGTTGTTTTTGTGTACTTCTACTTTTTCATTCATTCATTCATTCATTCATCTTCTAGCGCTATATCCGATCTTCCCTCGGGACACGGGGAGTCTGAGCCTATCTCAGGCGTCTATGGGCATTAAGGCAGGATACACCCTGGATGGAATGCCAATCCATCACAGGACACAAACACACACTCACAATCACACACACATTCATACACTAGGGACAATTTTCCAAGGTGCCAATCAACCTACCGTGCATGTTTTTGGACCGAGGAGGGCCGAGGAGGAAACTGGAGAACCCGGAGAAAAACTTCCTGAGGCACGGATAGGGGAATTTGGAGAACATGCAAACTCCACACACACACATGGCCGAGACGAGAATCGAACCCAGGCCCTGGCGGTGTGAGGCGAACTTGCAAACCTCTAAGCCACCGTGCCCCCACTTCTACTTTTTTAAATATAAGTACATAATAAGTAACATAACATTTTAAAATATGTACTTTTGCTTAAGTATGTTTTTTAAATAATGCACTTCGGGAAATAAATAAATAAATAAATAAATAAATAAATAAATAAATCAGAAACCACCCCAAAGATTGATTGATTGGCAGGAGATGTGCTAGACTCACAGGAACGACGTAGACGGACAAAATAGACGCCAGTCGTATTGTAAGTATCGCGAGAATGAGAGAACGTAAGAAGGAGAAAGAGAATGACAGAGAGATTAGGCAGAGATTAGAACAGTAAGTATGAGGTGAAGGTGTAATAAAGCTGAGTAAAGCGTCAACAAACTGGATTATTGATTCATGCAAATTCTTACACATTTTACACAGATTTTTTTACACATTACTTTTTCTTGAGTACAAAATCGTGTTACTCTTTCCACCTCTGCATTTAGGATTATAAGCAACAAGCGTATTTAGACATTATTTATTATTTATTACCACATTATATGCTTAAAAGCGATACACAAATAAAACATTGACATGAATGCTGGATTTAAGTCACTATGTGCAGAAAGAACCTGGCTGGGAAACATCTAGTGTCCTAATACTTTTGGCCATATAACGTGTATGACATGTCTATTATGATATGTCACATCTGGGCTTGTATTTGTGCACTAAGAGCATAATAAAGTGTAGGGAAAAAAAAAAAAGGGAAAATAAATAAATAAATAAGACAGCCACACACACACACACACACACACACACACACACACACACATGCACATTTACACGAGTATTGTAAATACGATGACAGCTCTGTGGTTGTGAAGTGATGTAATTGGGTCATGCGAAGTTAAAAGGCCTAATTTTTTTCCTCCGGATTGCCAGAAATGAATGAAAGACGAAACAGAGCCTGTTATTTTTTAACCCCTCCGCCCCCGCCCCCTTGCACCGTCCGTCCCCAACACCAGTAATCCATTTTTTAAGGCAATCCGTCTGCTTGACAGTGCACTTTAGACGTGTGTAATTGGGTGTAAATGTGGTTGGTTTGGGGATTGGAGTGCTGAAGGCACCATTAGCGTGGCCTGCTCCGAGCCTTTTTGCGCATAGACAATTCGCTCCCGATGGGACATCGATTTCCATTCGGCAGGAATCGACGGCGAAAACAAATCATAAAGCGCATAAACATGCGGCGACACGCGCGGCCAAACGAGCGCCTCCGAGCTCCCACGCAGGTATGGTAACACACGTGGTCTACAAGCTGTAAATTTCGTTCGGGACAAATAATTAACGATCGTTTAAAAAAAAAACAAACAAACAAGCCGGCGTCAAAATATTGGCATTTATTCGTCTAGGTCACGCGAATCTACAGCTGGTATAGTCGCTGGGTACCGTAAGCCCTCGAGGATATAAATATATATATTTCCTGTATAGCGGGGTATGAAATTTTAATGGAAGCGTGTCGTGTTTTCACTACTGCATGCAAAGCAACTCGCCCTGGGCCACTTTCCAGCCAGACGACCGGCTCCTGCTTTATTTCTTTTCTTTCTTTCTTTCTCTTTTTTTTTTCTTTCCACATGCTAATCCACACGCCTAGTATTATTTCCCTTTCCGCCGTTCACCGCCGATCCTCTAACGCGCGGTATTATTTTGTCTGCGGAAGAAAGACGCGGCTATCAACACGCATTAACGCTGATCCGTGAAGTTCCCGATGGAGTGAAGCTACAAACACACTCTCCACTGCAGGAAGTCAAAGGGTGAATCAGCACAAACGCTCTCATTATACGAATTATCAGAAGGTTGGAGGTGACCATTATGGTCGCTGTGATAGATCTCTGTCATTACAAATGCACTCAATTTAATTTCCGCGTTTTTTTCTTTTTTTTTTTTAGTTTTCTTTTTTTTTTTTTTTTTCCTGCTGAGAGACATTTTTCTGACGATGAAAGCATGATTGATTGGGACAAATCTGCAAACTCAGTAGCTCGTTTCAAAGTAGCTCATACATAAAAAATATATGCATATATATATATATATATATATATATATATATATATATTTATATATATATATATATATATATATATATATATATATATATACATCATACATACGCACACATACACATTTTTTAATGAACTACCATAACAGATATAATGCTATATAGATAGATAGACGTGTATATATATATATATATATATATATATATATATATATATATATATAGATAGATAGATAGATAGATAGATAGATAGATAGATAGATAGATAGATAGATAGATAGATAGATAGATAGATAGATTTTTTTCAAACAGCTTCAAACAGAGCTTTTCAGACAGCTTTTTTTTTTTTTTTTTTTTTATATCTTTACACATTGTGATGATTTAAGGACAAACTTGCTTCAGTATTGCAATTGCTTTGATTTTTCACATCACTTTTTCACATCATTTCCTATGAAAGAGAAGGAGAAGGTCGAAGATCGTGGAAAAAAAAATGCCCCTAGTTTTAGTGAAAACTTCACTCATTCGCTCATTTATACATTCGTTCATTTATTCCATTGAGCCCATTGTCCTGGTGTGAGATACACACGTCAGGTTCCTGGGGGGAATTCATTCTCAATCCATCTCTTGGCATGGTCTGGGCAAGGTAGGAGGAAACCGAAGCATCCGAACGAAACCCATAGAGACGAGAGTAATCTAAGCTCAGAATGGAACTCAGGAAAGCTGAAGGTGTGAGGTGACATTTCTTGTAAACCCACTGCATCTGTAGCATACTTTTGATTACCAGAGATAACTATTTTGACAGGGTGTTTTTTTATTTATTTATTTATTTTTATTTGCAGGGAAGTTGCAGAAGTTTTGCAGTTCTCAACTGAAACGGAATCTGTCATTAATGTTACTATATAATAAACAGCACTGGGAGAACATATGAGGGTGTATGCAAATAGTAACCTAAAGTCAACATGATTTATTTATTTATTTATTTTTTTTTATTTTTTACAAATATTTGGATGGGATCTTTTTTTTTTAAATATAGATTCTGTACAAAATATATAGTCTCAGGATTTGCATGCTGGTACATTCTGTCCCATCTGGGTACAAGTAATACTAGTACTTGCATTTAATTTACAGCATCAAGCATAAACAAACAAACAAACAAACAAATAAGTGTATTATCTGGCTCACCAAGCAAGCACGTAAAAGTTCCAGTGCGTTTTTTTCAGATTGGATTCCCAAGAGTCCCAAAGATAGTCACCTTACACTTCATACACTATTTTTATACTTTTGTTTTATAAAGATATCTTATTTTATTTCTATTTTATCTTTATTTTTATTTTTATTTCCATTATGTTTACATGTTGGATGGTTGTAAAAAGCATTTCACTGCATGTCGTACTATGTATGTATGTGTATGATATATATATATATATATATGCAAATAGGAAATTAAGATATATATATATATATATATATATATATAATATATATATATAATATATATATATATATATATATATATATATATATGATATACTCGGGGCAACGGTGGTGGTTATGTGGTTGCACGTGATGGTAGCACGTTCGCCTCACACCGCCAGGGCCCGGGTTCGATTCCCGTTTCTGGCCATGTGTTTGTGTGGAGTTGCATGTTTAATATATTATATATATATATAATATTTCTATTTGTATCTTTATCTAATTTCATTTTTCTATTCGGTTTTTTATTTACGTTTATATAAGGTCTGCACTATTTATATGATCCTGTCTGCATGTGAAAGAATATAAAATAAAAATAATATTCAATAATTTTGCAATGTGCTGTATTTGTTCTTATTTAAAGAGAACGCACCTATATAAATATATATATATATATATATACATACATACAACATCTGTAGCATAGGTTTAATTGCTGCAAATTGTAAATTCAGCACATTTAAGTAACAACTCAATTATACAAAGCAGTCTGATACCAGGTGTTGAAGTCTGTGGTATAAACACTTAATGTACACAGTTACACAACAGCATGATTATTTCTTGGATCTGATTGGGACAGGGAGATCAGACAGTAGTGTAAATATAAATATATATATATATATATATATATATCTATATATATATATATATATATCATATATATTTTTTTTTTTTTCTTTTACCCACAGTAAAAAAAATCAGGACGTATACAATATACGTAGTAATAGTAGATCATTTACCTGTACAAGTATGGCATATTGGGCAGTTAACATTATCCAGAACGACTTCACACTTATACATACAGCTAAGCATTTTTTACATTTACAGCATTTATAGACGCCCATTTCCAAGTTAAGAGCCTTGCTCAAGGGCCCACTATTAGCAAGCTTGGTGGTGCGGGATTTGAACCTACGACAATCCGGTCCTGAGTCCAATACTTAAACCACTGAGAGCTCTTACCTCCATAGTTAAGGTTTAAGGGCCTTGCACAAGGGCCCGGAGAGTGATAGCTCGATAGGGCTGTGATTTAGATGCATGGTCCTACTGATCAGAAGATTCATGATGTTCTTTTTAATCTTATAAAGCGACCTTGTGGGGACCTTTTGGATTATGGATGGATGGATATATATATATATATATAAATATATATAATAGAATTATATATAGATATATATATATATATATATAATATAATATAGATAGATAGATAGATAGATAGATAGATAGATAGATAGATAGATAGATAGATAGATAGATAGATATAGATAGATAGGTAGATAGATAGATTGTGTGGGGTTGCGTGTTGTTGTGTTTGTGTGTGTGTGTGTGTGGTGTGTGTGTGTGTGCGTGTTTGTTTTGTCTGCCTCTGAAGGCAGTAATAGGATCGTGAGGTTTTGCTCCTGGCTTCCTGAGCCGTGTTGCTGTGTGTGTGTGTGTGTGTGTGTGTGTGTGTGTATATGTGTGTGTGTAATCATCCAGGCCAAATCCTGCCGCCTTTGACCCATAAGCCACCGAGTGCCACATCGGTCACTGCTCCTGACCCTCATACATGCTCCTACACACACCACGTTCCGCCGCTTATCAACCTGCCCTACACACTTACCGCTCCCTGCATAACAATATCCACGTTACAAAGTACACAACCCACTTTTCTCCTTCTACCACCGCACGACAACATTCTGACGATAAGATCCTACGTGGTTTTTAACGCAAAAAAAAAACCTCTTAAACTTCAGGTATCCTGAATGAAACTAGATTATCTTATTGTTGTTGTTGTTTACTTTCGCCGCGTTCATCCGCGCGTTCCAAATGCACAGTGTGATGAGCGCAGCATTGCTTTGTTACTCGGGAGATTTTCGCCGGTGCGATAAAGGAAACAGATACTGAAATCATTTCCTGTTAACACATTTAGACGCCGCATTGTTTAGTGTCTCGGTAACGACGCCATGGCAACGCCGGAGTTCTTTTTTTTTTTTCATTTTTATGTGTGTGTGTGTTTTTCCCCCCATATAACCAGGAACTGTGTGTGTAGGTGTGTGTGTGGTGTGTGTGTGTGTGTGTGTGTGTGTGTGTGTAGGTGTGTGTGTGTTCATATGCTTATTATGCACGAATAATACCGTCGCTCTGCCATTTGTGCCAACAATAACGCGATATTCATTACAGCTGGTTATTTTGGAGTGTCATTATCCACTGGCCTGTGACTACAAACAGTGGATCGGAGCGGTGTGTGTGTTTTGCAAGCTTCATGAACGAGAGCAAACATGGCTCTACCTCCCTTTTTTTTCTTTTTTTTTAATCAGGCCGGAAGATAGAACTAGATAGAGAAGAGGGAAAATATTATTGGCAGGAGTGAAAGCAGGAGAAATGAGAACGATAGATTAGTCAAGTCTCAAGGGATCATTGCCCCCCCCCCATATATGAGAACTAATACGCTTGATTATTCATTCATTCATTCATTCATTCATCTTCTACCGCTTTATACCATCTTCCCTCGGGTCACGGGGAGTCTGTGCCTATCTCAGGCGTCTATGAGTATTAAGGCAGGATACACCCTGGATGGAATGCCAACCCATCGCAGGACACACACACTCACACACACATTCATACACTATGGACAATTTTCCAAGGTGCCAATCAACCTACCGTGCATGTTTTTTGGACCGGGGAGGAAACCGGAGAACCCGGGAGAAAAAACCCCTGAGGCACAGGGAGAACATGGCAAACTCCACACACACAAGGCCGAGACGGGAATCGAACCCGGATCCTGGCGGTGTGAGGCGAACGTGCTAACCACTAAACCACCGTGTCCCTCACTTGATTATTTATTTATTTATTTATTTATTTTTCTTCAGATTTGGCATATTTTTTAAATCTGATAAGTCTTGGCAATGACAAGCCTTGTATTCATTAATATCAGGGGATCCTGTTGAGACAGATTCACCTCAAACGCTCACGGTTCACCATTTAGCCGACGTAATGAAGTCGTGCTTTTTCACTATTTATTTGAGCCCAAAAAAAAAAAAACAGAAAATGTTTTTAAGCATGTCAATTAGCGTGTCAAGATTAAGCATGTCAATTATTTTTGCTGTAATACAAGACAAATCCAATAAACGAGCCAAAAAAATACTTCGAAGTATTCCCAGATTCAAATTGATTGACATTTACCTGGTTTATACGAGTGAGCAGATGAAGGTTAGGTGCCTTGCTCAAGGGCCCGTCAGTGAAGCTAGAACTCATTCATTCATTCATCTTCTACCGCTATATCCGATCTTCCTAGTCTGTTCCTATCTCAGGCGTCTATGGGCATTAAGGCAGGATACACCCTGGATGGAATGCCAACCCATCGCAGGACACAAACACACACACACACACACACACATACACACACACACACACACATTCATACACTAGGGACAATTTTTCCAAGGTGCCAATCAACCTACCGTGCATGTTTTTGGACCGGGGAGAAACCGGAGAACCCGGAGAAAAAACCCCTGAGGCACGGGGAGAACATGCAAACTCCACACACACTTGGCCGAGACGGGAATCGAACCTGGACCCTGGCGGTGTGAGGCGAATGTGCTAACCAATAAACCACCGTGCCCCTTTAGCTATAACTCATTATATAACTATAATGAAGAACAGCTTATCTATTACTTTCCCCGAATCATTCATTCATTCATTCATTCATCTCGAAAAATCTACCGACCGCTTTATCCGACCTTTATCTCAGGCGTCTTGGGGCATCGAGGCAGGATACACCCTGTACGGAATGCCAACCCGTCACACACACACACACATTCACACACACACACACATTCACACACACTAGGGACAATTTGCCATGGTGCCATGCATGTTTTTGGACCGGGATTGGGGTGGGGGCGGTAGGCGGAGAAAAGAAACCCTGAGGTACGGGGAGAACATGCAAACTCCACACACACACACATGGTGAAGGCGGGAATCGAACCCTCCTCCCCCCCCCCCCCCCCCCCGACCCTGGAGGTGTGAGGCGAACGTACTAACCACCATTCAGGAATGAAAAAACAAAAATACATACCAAAGAAAAGCAATGAGTGGATGAAAATGTGTCTTCCTTCCACCGTTCCCCAAGTCTCTCTCCGTCTTGAGAAAGATAGAGAGAGAGAGAGAGAGATGGGACAGGGGTGAGAGGTCGGACAGCCTCTCTAGCTCCGGCACGTGCAGGAAGCATTCAAAGGAAGGAGGCTGACGCGTGGGCACAGAGATAACCGGCTCTCATACAACACACACACACACACACACACACACACACACACACACACACACACACACACATAGCACACACTGACGAGACCAGGGACGACCTTTTTAAGGTTTGAATTGTGGTTTGGTGGCCGCCGCATGGAAGCACTCAGGCTTTTAGAGCCGATCCTCCAATTATAACGTATAAAAACGTGTTGTCAAACCAACAGGCAGATAAAACACAACCTGTTTATTTCCCCCGTCAAACGCCGGAATTCTCAAAATGCGTTTCCTTCATCGCAAGAGATGTTTTTTTTTTTTTTTATTTTTTATTTCTTTCTCCGATAAGAAACGCTGACTAATCTGACTCAGCACATTACTGCACAGCTCTTACTGCATGACACGCCTTAGAACCTGCGTGACACCGAGACGTGTAATCTCTGCAGCTCATTCAGTCCTTTTAAATCAACCATTCCCGACTTATGTTTACATCCCGAATCCTGGAATGCCGAGCTGTGGTCTTGACCCAGCTGTCTATCTGTCTATCTATCTATCTATCTATCTATCTATCTATCTATCTATCTATCTATCTGTCGGTCTGTCTGTCTGTCTGTCTGTATATATGTCTGTCTGTCTGTCCATCTATCTGTCTGTCTATCTATCTATCTCTCCATCCATCCATCTATATCTATCCATCCGTCTGTCTGTCCGGTCGTCTGTCCATTCATCCATCCATCCACCCATCCATCCATCTATCCATCCATCTATCTATCTATCTCTCCATCCATCCATCTATATCTATCCATCCGTCTGTCTGTCCGGTCGTCTGTCCATTCCATTCCATCCATCCATCCACATCCATCTCCATCCATCCATCCATATCCATCCATCTATCATCTATCTATCTATCCATCCATCTATCTATCCATCCGTTCGTCTGTCCAGCCTTCCATCCATCCATCCACCCATCCCTCCATTTTTCCATCTATATCTTTCCATCTATCTATCTGTCTGTCTGTCTATCCATGCCTATCTATCTATCTATCTCTCCATCCTCCGTCTATATCTATCCATCCGTCTGTCCGTCCATCCATCCATCCATCCATCCATCCACCCATCCATCCATTCATCATCTATATCTTATCTATCTATCTATCTATCTATCTATCTATCTATCTATCTATCTATCTATCTATCTATCTATCTATCTATCTATCTATCTATCTATCTATCTATCTATCTATCTATCTATCTATCTATCTCTATCTATCTCTATCTATCTATCTATCTGTCTATCTGTCGGTTCTGTCTGTCTGTCTGTCTGTATATATGTCTGTCTGTCTGTAAATCTATCTGTCTGTCTATCTATCTATCTCTCCATCCATCCATCTATATCTATCCATCCGTCTGTCTGTCCGGTCGTCTGTCCATTCATCATCCATCCATCCATCCACCCATCCATCCATCTATCCATCCATTATCTATCTATCTATATCATCCATCTATCTATCCATCTAATCCATCCATCCATCCATCCATCCATCCATCATCCATCCCTCCATTCTTCCATTTATATCTTTCCATCTATCTATCTGTCTGTCTGTCTGTTTGCCTATCTATCTATCTCTCCATCCATCCGTCTATATCTATCCATCCGTCTGTCCGTCCATCCATCCATCCATCCATCCATCCCATCCATCCAATCCATCTATCCATCCATCCAGTTCCATCTATCCTATCTATCTATCTATCTATCTATCTATCTATCTCTCTATCTATCTATCTATCTATCTATCTATCTATCTATCCATCTATCTATATCCACTGAACGTGGCTCAGAAATGGCCATCGCTCTTTAAACACAACCACAACAGAAAAGCAGTGAATAATCATCCGAGCATGACGTCATTGAGGATCTGAAACAGAAAAAAAAGAGGGATGAGATATTGTGTCAGATGTTGATACGTGGAAGGAACACGGCAGAGATCTAATCAGGGCCGGCCAGTGGAACAGGAAGCCGATCAGTCACCAGCAGGTGCAGCTTCCTTTGGTGGGTTTTTGGATCACTCGTGTGGGGGAGGGGGGAGGGTGGAGAGGGGGGAGAGGGGGGGGGGGAGAGGGGGGAGGGGGGAGGGGGAGAGGGGGGGGGGGGTTGTCACTCTGGATAGCAGATGGTGGATGTTTGGCCCCTGATTTCAGAGCCCAGCTGAGACAGGATGCAGGAGGAGGGAGTATGGGAAACATAGTAGAACCAGAGGAAGGATGTGGCCTGGACCTTTTAATGGTGAAGAGGATGGAGCTGATCCTTACACAGAAACACACACGTACACACGTACACACACACACACACACACACACACACACACACACATGCATACAGAGGATCTCATTGTCTAAGAAAAAATGACCAGAGTATGAGGTCATCACAGGGTAGTCAACATCACTATTGCCATTGTTTTTCCATAAATGGAGGCAATATTAATGTCCAAAACACAATGATTTCCTTGTTTTTATTTATTTTTCAACCCAAATGATTTCTTTAATACCTCCCCATTACTTTGCCAAATTTGTTTACAAGGTCCTACATGTTACTCAATGAAGGTTTTCAAAGCTCGGTAAGCATGGCAACACAAGATCTTATTAAAAAATTGTAATAAATAAATAAAAGCTGCACCATGGGAAGTTGGACGTGGGGTGAGACTCATTCTCCACCAAGCCTGAGCTGCATTATTACACGATTTAGTTCCATTTTTAAATTCACTTTATTTACATTTTGCATTCACGACCGTTTACACTTTACTAACTTATACATGTTTCTATGTATGTTTGTGCTGTATAACTTACAGAGTGGGTTTACGGGTGGTTTTGTGTTTGTGTATTTGTCCTGCATTGTCTCGTGTCTTCTGTTTTGCGCTGTTTTTGTCTTGCACGGTTTGCACTTTATGTGGCTAGGACGACTTAGTCCAGTGTTCTGTAGCTCTATGTTGTGTGATGTCACTATGTTGTTTTTATGTTGCACCAAGGTTCTGGAGAATATATATAGTATATATATATATCTATATATATATATATATATATATATATCCCCTTTGAACATGTCGAACTTGCTAACCACTAAACCACCGTGCCCCTTGTATATATATATATATATATATATATATATATATATATATATATATATATATATATATATATATATATATATATATATATATAGGGATATAATATATGAGGCGGTTTAGCCCAGTGCATAAGGTGTTGGCCTCTGGACCAGATACCAGGTTCAAACCCCACCAGCACACAAGCTGCCACTAGTGGGCCCTTGAGCAAAGCCCTTAACCTCAGTTGCTAAGTTGTAAGTCGCTGTGGATAAGGGAATCTGCCCAAATAGTGTAAATGTAAATGCATAATCTATCTATCTATCTATCTATCTATCTATCTATCTATCTATCTATCTATCTATCTATCTATCTATCTATCTATATGATTATGAAAAATTACCCTATAAGGACAATCTCAACAATTCTATTGTTAATTATTCTAAATCTATTCTCTAAAACATCAATCTGTTGTTATTGTTTTTCATAAAACCTATTTCACCTATAAATAATGTAAACATGAAATGTATAGAAAGCTGTAAATCGATCATACATTTAGAACGAACATGATCATGTCATTTTATGAAGCTCCCTAAGCATGGCACCTCCAGCTCGTGTGACACATCAACATGCTCAGATGATAACAGGTTTCTCCATCACAGATTGAAACAAGTGGGACGAGATTGTGGTAAGATTTGTTTGATGACAACGATAGAAACACGAACCTCACCGCTGACCGCTAAATATAACCTTCACAACCCTACAGAAACATTTCCTCACGGGTATTCTTGTAGTGAGAGCACCTCTGGATCAGAAGGTTCAAATCCCACCACTACCAAGCTGCCACTGGTGGGCCCTTGAGCAAGGCCCTTAACCATATATATATAATATATATAATATATGAGGGCACAGTGGCTTAGTGGTTAGCACGTTCGCCTCACACCGCTAGGGTCCGGGTTCGATTCCCGTCTCTGCCATGTGTGTGTGGAGTTTGCATGTTCTTCCCGTGACTCAGGGGGTTTTTCTCCGGGTTCTCCGGTTTCCTCCCGGTCCAAAAACATGTACGGTAGGTTGATTGGC
>JACRUU010000011.1:13857700-13865200 GCA_030449085.1 Kryptopterus vitreolus | reverse complement strand
AGATAGATAGATAGATAGATAGATAGATAGATAGATAGATAGATAGATAGATAGATAGATAGATAGACAGACAGACAGACAGACAGATATATAGACAGGTAGGTAGGCAGGTAGGTAGGATAGATAGATAGATAGATAGATAGATAGATAGATCAGATATAGATAGATAGATAGATAGATAGATAGATAGATAGATAGATAGATAGATAGATAGATAGGAGGTAGATAGATAGATAGATAGATAGATAGATAGATAGATAGATAGATAGATAGATAGATAGATAGATAGATAGATAGATAGACGATAGATAAGATAGATAGATAGATAGATAGATAGATAGATAGATAGATAGATAGACAGACAGATATATAGACAGGTCAGTAGGTAGGTAGGTAGGTAGGTAGGATAGATAGATAGATAGATAGATAGATAGATAGATAGATAGATAGATAGACATAGGGGACAGGACAGATATATAGACAGGTAGTTAGGTAGATAGATAGATAGATAGATAGATAGATAGAAGATAGATAGTAGATAGATAGATAGATAATATATAGATAGAGGTAGTAGGTAGGTTAGGTAATAGATAGATAGATAGATAGATAGATAGATACAGATAGATAGATAGATAGATAGATAGATAGATAGATGTAGATAGATAGAGGTTAGTAGATAGATAGATAGATAGATAGATAGATAGATAGATAGATAGATAGATAGATAGATAGATAGATAGATAGATAGATAGATAGACAGACAGATATATAGACAGACAGATATATAGACAGGTATAGGTAGGATGCAGGTAGGTAGGTAGATAGACTAGATAGATAGATAGATAGATAGATAGATAGATAGATAGATAGATAGATAGATAGATAGATAGATAGATAGATAGATAGATAGATAGATAGATAGATAGATAGATAGATAGTAATGATGCGTGGTAGCAGCAGGACTTCGTGAGAGAACTCGCTCGAGAAAACGTTTAGTGACGAGAAATCATTCACTGGAAAAAAATAAATAAATAATTTCCAGAAAAAATGTCCCACCAAAGATTAAAAGTCTTAAAAATAACACTGCAAATTAGACTATAAATCTTAACGTAAGAAAATTGCACTTGTTCAGTCTGGGTAAGTAAATGTTTACTCTTTTTGAGCAAAATTGCACTGGAAACAAGTGACAGATATAAAGTGCATGTTTAAATAGAATGCTCTATTTCAAGACTAATAGTGGAAGAATTTATTTATTTTTTTACAAGAAATAATTTTTTTTTGCTATATTTTATTTAACGCTCTAGATTTTAATTAAATTAAATGTAATTAAAGCAATTAATTAAAGCAATTTACTTACCGTATGGAAGCGCATCACATTCCCAAATCCATCTTATGCAAAAAAGCAAATTTTTCTTTTGTGAACGCAATGAACTTCCGTATAACCTAAACGTATCACCAGTTTATCATGTGGAAAAAAAGCAACCGGAACAGAATTCTTAAAGGAGCCACGTCCCATATTTTACACTTAAAACAAGCACTAAATCTAAAGTAACATTGAAATTAACAAGAGAGAAGAGAAGAGATAAGAGATATCAGTTGTGCAGCTCTTCTATAACATTAAATGGAATTGAGAAAATACGAAGACATAAAATGTCATTTTAATATATAAAATAATAAGATAAAATCGTTTTAATACATAAAACTTGCTGGGGAAGAGGCACGGTGGCGTAGTGGTTAGCACATTCGCCTCACACCGCCAGGATCCGGGTTCGATTCCCGTCTCGGTCATGTGTGTGTGTGTGTGGAGTTTGCATGTTCTCCCCGTGCCTCAAGGAGGTTTTTTTTCTCCGGGTTCTCCGGTTTTCCTCCCGGTCCCCAAAAACATGCACGGTAGGTTGATTGGCACCTTGGAAAAATTGTCCCTAGTGTATGAATAATGTGTGTGTGTGTGTGTGTGTGTGTGTGTGTCCTGCGATGGGTTGGCATTCCATCCAGGGTGTATCCTGCCTTAATGCCCATAGACACCTGAGATAGGCACAGGCTCCCCGTGACCCGAGTGAAGATCGGATAAAGCGGTAGAAGATGAATGAATGAATGAATGAACTTGCTGGGGTACTAGAGGAATAAAACACATTACAAACATCAACTTTGGAGCTCAGGGGTTAAGAGCCTGGGTTTCAGTTTGTAAGGCTAAGCGTACAAGCCCCAGTTTTGCCAAGCTGCCAATGTTGGGCCCTTGAGCAAGGCCCCTGTGCTCCAAACTCATGGCTGACCCCGGCGTCCTGACATTCTCCGTGTTACAGGAGTACACATGTAAATGTTAACTCTTTTTGAGCAAAATTGCATTAGAAACAAGATATAAAGTGCATGTTGAAATCGAATGCTGTGCTCTATTTTAAGACTAACACTGGAATAATTATTTATTTATTTATTTATTTATTTTGCGGAAAGAATTTTTCAGAAATCTTCAGAAAGGCTCTTTTATTTTTATTTTTTTGCCAATACATATTTGTGTCTGTTATGGAGGTGGTAGCTCAGGCATTGGCCTCTGGACCAGAAGGCCGCAGGTTCAAATCCCAGTACCATCAAACTCCCTCTAGATCTTGAACTTGCGTTTACAATATGAAAAGGTTAAAAAAAAATGTTAAAAGTGTTTTTCTTTTTGTCAAGTTAAAGGATCTAGTAGAATTTATTATCAACTAAATATTAATGCTAGTTTTAAGATTTTCCTGTTGACAGATTTTTTTGTTTGTTTGTTTTTTTTTTGCTTGATTTTAATACACTTAATACACAAAATAGGCCATTTTTTTGCAGTGTATCGCAAAAATAATTAGTCTTTTCATTAAAATGAATGTTTAAATAATAAACAATAGTAGGGGGCACGGTTGTTTAGTGGTTAGCACGTTCGCCTCACACCGCCAGGGTCCGGGTTCGATTCCCGTCTCGGCCATGTGTGTGTGAAGTTTGCATGTTCTCCCCGTGCCTCAGGGGGTTTTTCTCCGGGTTCTCCGGTTTCCTCCCGGTCCAAAAACATGCACGGTAGGTTGATTGGCACCTTGGAAAATTGTTCCTAGTGTATGAATGTGTGTGTGTGTGTGTGTGTGTGTGTGTGTGTGTGTGTGCGCCCTGCGATGGGCTGGCATTGCATCCAGGGTGTATCCTGCCTTAATGCCCATACATGCCTGAGATAGACACAAACTCCCCGTGACCCGAGGGAAGATGAATGAATGAATGAATAAACAATAGTGCTCTGGTGTTGTCCTCTCTCCACTGGTTAACAGTCAAGTATAGAATTTCAATTTTATTATTATTTATTTATTTATAAATAACGTTACACATTTCAAATGATATCTGTGTGTCACATTTGATTGGTCCCCTCAAAGCTCAAGAAATCATATGCCGTTCTCTTTTTTTTTTTTGTTGAATGAATCAAATAAAGGCTTGCGATACTCCTTTTAAAAGCATCAAATTTGACTCTGGTAGAAATGCAAAAGCCATTTTTTAACCCTTTTACCCGAGCCATATTAGATTTGAGGATTTGTACTTTCACTCAAGCATCAGAACGCTCCACGTCATACATCATATCGCATATCCTGAGACCACCATCCCAACTCCTAATTATCACCCTCTATGAGTTTTGATTGTGGCATGTTCCCTAATATTCCGCAGACGCCCTTCTCCAGAGCGACTTACAAGTGAGCAATTGAGGGTTAAGGGCCTTGCTCAAGGGCCCACTTGTGGCAGCTTGGTGATGGTGGGGTTTGAACCTGTGATCTTCCGGTCCAGAGGCCAACACCTTAACCACTGGGCTCCCTATATAGAGCTCCTGATGTAAAGGGAAAGGAGAAATTCTGATATTACGCCTGTTTTCTTATATTCCAGTTTTTTTCCCTTCTGTCTCTGACTCTAAAGTCAGGGTTTTATCTGGAAGCTCTGAAGCCGCGGTGCTTCTGCCCGGCTCGGCTCGGCTCGACCTGGATACACACGCCAGGCACCAACAGTTGGCTCGCGTCCGACTCTCCGGCCGAGGAGATTTAATAAATAAGATCATTCATGCTGTAATAATTCACTCCGGCTATCTTGTGAGACATCATGTGTGTCGCCTGTTTCCTAATATTCTCCTTGTGCAGCACAAAGACGATGCCCTTTTAAATAACAAACCAGGAACCAGGAAAATTACATTTCCGACTATAATGCAAATATTAATCGATTAACCCTTTGCATTACAGTTTTACAGCGCAAATCTAATCGGTCTGATTTAAAAAAATAAATAAATACATCTTTTGTTTTCAGACAGTTATGTGTGGTATTTTAATGCTTGTTTTATGGTTATAGTTTCTATAGTAACAAGTCATTTATGCAGAGCTCCTCAACAACCAGGTCATGACCCAGTACCAGGCAATGGAATGGAAGAGCTCCTGTGTGTGTGTGTGTTTGTGTGTGTTTGTGCATTTGTGTGTGTGTGTGTGTGTGTGTGTGTGGTTGGCTGGGTCAGGGATTTGGGGTCTTTATGCATCCATCCATACACACATACATACACACACACACACATACATACGTACACACATACACACATGCATACGTACACACATATACTCATACATACATAAATACATACACACATATATACGTACACACATGCACACATACAAACATATATACGTACACACATACATATGCACATACAGATACACATATATATGTACACACATGCACACATACATATGCACATACATACATACGTACACACATACATACATACAAACATATATACGTACACACATACATATGCACATACAGACACACATATATATGTACACACATGCACACATACATATGCACATACATACATACATACATACATACATACATACATACATACATACATACATACATACATACGTACACACATACATACATACAAACATATATACGTACACACATTCATATGCACATACAGACACACATATATATGTACACACATGCACACATACATATGCACATACATACATACATACATACATACACACATACATATGCATATACATACACATATATATGTACACATATAACATACATACACACACATATATATATATATATACTATATATATATATATATATTATATATATGTACACACATATATACGTACACACATGCACACATACATACATACATACATACATACATACACACATACACACATGCATAGGTACACACATACATATGTACACACATACATATGCATATAGGAATCTAAATAATGGTTTTCCAAACATTTGATAAGATGATGGGCCCAAATATACATACATATCTACAAATAGTTCTATCTCTATTCTGCAAACCTGAAAAGCGAAAAGCGCCCAGTGCTTCATGCTGTGTCGCTCCGATTCGGAGTTTATTCCTTTTCGACGTCTTGTGAATGGCGAGTGAGCGCTCTGAAATCTCCTTGAAACAAATGTGAATAAAGGGCGTGCAAAGAGACATCAATCTTTAACAACACTATCTAAATGGATATCAGCGCAATAATTGAAAGACAGTGTCGTCCGCCATCTCGTCTGGTGTCACATGACTGCATCCGATCTCTGAAAACACCTATTTTTTCCCAATTGCAGTTGATTAGAAGCGCTTATTGTTGTTATTAATATTATTATTATTATTATTATTATTATTATTTCATATCGCGAACTGTTGTTCGAATGCATCCACAGTTTTGTTGTACTTTGTATACAATGACAATAAAGATCTATTCTACTATTATTATTAATGCAACTTATTTACTTTAACTACTACTCCATAAATATTGTGTTTTTTATTATTATAGATTGCCATTCTAGTTATTATTATTGTACATTATTATTGTATATTGTTATTTCTGGTGTTATGTGATTGTATGTTCTATGCTTTGGCAATATGAATGTCCCATCATGCCAATAAAGCAACCTTTGAATCTTCTTCTTTTCTCTCCTTCATTGAGAAAAAGGAAAACAGGGGACACGGTGGTTTAGTGGTTAGCACGTTCGCCTCACACCTCCAAGGTTGGGGGTTCGATTCCCGCCTCCACCATGTGTATGTGGAGTTTGCATGTTCTCCCCGTGCCTCAGGGGGTTTTTCTCCGGGTTCTCCGGTTTCCTCCAAAAACATGCACAGTAGGTTGATTGACACCTTGGAAAATTGTCCCTTGTGTATGAATGAATGTGTGTGTGTGTGTGTCCCGTGATGTGTTTGCATCCCATACAGGGTGTGTCCTGCCTTGATGCCCGAAGACGCCTGAGATAGGCACAGTGCTCCCCGCCAGAGAAGTTAGAAGACAAATGAATGAATGAATGAATGAATGAATAAACAAAAACAAGTGTTTCAGCGGTTGTCACGGTAGCCATCTTGATCCACCAGGTCCCCCGGTGTATTATTTCTTAACGTCTAACACTTGCACTAAGTATTCCACTCGTACGCCGTTGAAATAAACCGAACATGCAGTTATGAGAGCGAGGAATTCACGGAGAGTCTGGATACGCACAACAGGTCCCGGGAGTTTACTGGGTTAAGCTAATATCGTTAAGCTAATGCTATAAAAGCGCGTAACCATATTCTGTAGGCCGAAGCGATACGAACGCTTTTTTTTTCCTCCGCATCGCAGGAGAAAAGCGATCCTACGGTAAACGCCGATCGCATTAACTCCCGCCCTTCGCCGGACCTGGATTAAATATCCACGCGTTACTCAAAGGCCTGACAGCGACGATCCTGATCTGATCGGCACGGTACATATGAAAACCATACGATCTACATACGCTCGTTCGGTGTTTCGGTGATTAATAACAGCTGCCATGCCTCTTTTGGTCCCCATGGCGATGCAATATAAAGCAAAGGCGTTATCTGGAAAGAAGGGAGCGCGCTATATGAGATGAGAAAGCCGAGATTCGAGCGAGAAGAGGCAAGAGAGAGGTGGGGAGGGAGGGGGGATAAGATGATACGCAGGCCTGGAGAGCTGCGATCCCCGCATCCTGCCCATGGGAGGAATAAGGACCGAGATGAATATGGATTTCCGTTAAAGAGCCGGCAGCTCTCCGTCCAGGTGATTTGTTCGAAAATATCAGCCGCAGCATCTCTCTCTCTCTTTCTCTCGTCAGGAAAAATCCCTCTCTTGCCGGATTAAAGTCATTTACAAACCCCCCCCTCCTTTTTTTTTATTCCGAGTAGGAATTAAAATTCGGCTGAATGAAGTGGCAATCACCTCATCACTCCTCGCTTCCTGTCACTTGCTGATATTTTATCATGGTGGTAAAAAAAAAAGGAGAAAAAAAAGAAAAGCGCTAAATAAAAAAATCAGTGGAGCAGATAAGAAGCGAGAGAAAGAGCAAGGAGACTGCTAGAACATCAGTCATGCCCCCCACGCTAATGATCTCCCATCAAAGCACGGATATGATCCGAGCTTATGAACACGGTACGGTGGCTGCCTGTAGCAGGAATCACCGATGAGACGATAACGAAGATCAGGTCCC
>JACRUU010000011.1:13837700-13852700 GCA_030449085.1 Kryptopterus vitreolus | reverse complement strand
GGCACGCTGAGCCAGAAGACAAATCTGTCATAGGTGATCGATCTAACGTCCATTCTTCCCATTCAGGAACTCGTGCCATATTTGCAGCTGTTTGCTCTAAAGAGCGCCACAAACTCGCGGCATGTCGTGGCTTAACCCGCCCCCCCCTCCCCCTCCCCGTCCCCACACACCCCCCCTCGATCCTGGACGTAGATCGCTCGTTCGTTCCGTCACCTTGCTCAATCTGGTTCTCTGCTGCCGTGCCCAGGTAATACGAATATGACATTAGTTGAATAATGTACCGCCTAAAAATGGCACAGGAACATTTCCGCACCTTTAGCCTTATTAGAAATGCCAGGATTAGTATTCGCAGTGCGAATCTTTCACAGTCCAGCGCTTTCGGGATGTTCGGCATCTCTTAATATAACACTTCAATACTTTTTTAAATGATCAACAGATCAGGGCTTCTTAAATACGATGATAAACCACGATTAACTCGAATTTATTCTTTACTCGCTCTTTGTAATTCAGCTTTTCACAACTTAGATATAGTTATCAGGCTTCGGGGTATATGAGGGGCAATTATTTATAAGCAGTGTTTGCGAAGGTTACTTTGGAAATAGAATACAGAATAGAGATTAAAAATGACCCTATTCACAATGTAATAAGTCGTGTAGATTTCAGTTCCTTTGTAAAAGTAAAGTAACCGATTACATTTGATTACTTTTTCATTACTTTCAAGTCCGTAGTGGATATTTTTTATATTTAAGTAAATAATTTCCAAACATTTATAACTTTAAAGTTAAACCTTGTCGTAGTTACTCGACTTGAATTAAGTTTATGTTCATTTACTTTACCGATTTTATTTATAATCATTTTTATTCCTGTTTATAAATGTTTTATATTGTTGATTATTACTTTTTTATTATCATTATTCTAATCATTATTTTATTTCCTTTTTATGTTAATTAGGGATGTTGTAGCTCAGTGCTTTAAGGTGCTTGGCTGCAGATTGGAAGATCCGGGTTCGAGCTCCAGTATTTACATTTATGACATTTGGAAGACGCCCTTATCCTGAGCGACTTACAACTGAGCAATTGAGGGTTAAGGGCCTTGCTCAAGGGCCCACTAGTGGCAGTTCGGTTGTGGTGAGGTTTCAACCCGTGATCTTCTGGTCCAGAGTCTTAGCCAGCTTAACCACTGGGCTATCCCCTCCCTTGGTATTGCCAAGCTGCCGCCCTTGGGTCCTTAACCCTAGGTGTGTCGTATCATAGCTGACCCTGCGCTCTGACCCCAGCAACCAAACAACAAGCTGGAATATGCGAAGAAAAGTATTTCACTGTCCTGTAATGTATATGTGACAAATAAAGGTTATAATAATACATCAATATCAAATGTAAAGCACTTTGTGTATGAAATGTGCTATATACATACAATTGCCTGCCTTGCCTTGCCTTTTTAAGCACAACAAAGCCAGGCATTATAAGGAACAAATACTTAATATTATTTTAGAAATCAAATCTTCGCATAGCTATGCCAGGACACACTGGCGGAGACGGGAATCGAACCCCTGACCCTAATGGTGTTAACCGAACATACTAACCGCTAAACCACTGTGCCCCGGCGAGAGCGCAACAAATTGATTATTATTGTTATCATTATTATTCATCAATGTAACCCTAGTTGTAATCTTTAACATTTTCCTAAGAAATTGCAATTTAATGACACTTGATTTCTCAGTAACTGTAACAAATTAGAGGCACGGTGGTTTAGTGGTTAGCACGTTCGCCTCACACCTCCAGGATCCGGGTTCGATTCCCGTCTCGGCCATGTGTGTGTGGAGTTTGCATGTTCTCCCCGTGCCTCAGGGGGTTTTTTTTCTTCGGGTTACTCTTGTTTCCTGTCCAAAAAAAAATGTCCAAAAACATGCACGGTAGGTTGATTGGCACCTTGGAATATTGTCCCTAGTGTGTGAATGTGTATGTGTGTGTGAGTGTGTGTGTGCCCTGTGATGGGTTGGCATTCCATCCAGGGTGTATCCTGCCTTAATGCCCATAGACGCCTGAGATAGGCACAGGCTCCCCGTGACCCGAGGGAAGATCGGATATAGCAGTAGAAGATGAATGAATGAATGTAACAAATTACTGTCACATGTATTTTTTTATTAAATTACGTTACATGTAACGAGTTACTCCCTAACACTGTATTTCATCATCGTTAATTATAAACGGATATGGATGGTAGGAAAATCAGGTGATAAAAAAAGCACACACACACACACACACACACACACACACACATATACAGACGTGGACAAAATTGTTGGTACCCCCCTTTGGTCAATGAAAGAAAAAGTCACAATGGTCACAGAAATAACTTTAATCTGACAAAAGTAATAATAAATAAAAATTCTATAAATGTTAACCAATGAAAGTCAGACATTGTTTTTCAACCATGCTTCAACAGAATTATGTAAAAAAATAAACTCATGAAACAGGCATGGACAAAAATGATGGTACCCCTAACTTAATATTTTGTTGCGCAACCTTTTGAGGCAATCACTGCAATCAAACGCTTCCTGTAACTGTCAATGAGACATCTGCACCTCTCAGCAGGTATTTTGGCCCACTCCTCATGAGCAAACTGCTCCAGTTGTGTCCGGTTTGAAGGGTGCCTTTTCCAGACTGCATGTTTCAGCTCCTTCCAAAGATGCTCAATAGGATTGAGGTCAGGGCTCATAGACGGCCACTTTAGAATAGTCCAATTTTTTCCTCTTAGCCATTCTTGGGTGTTTTTAGCTGTGTGTTTTGGGTCATTGTCCTGTTGCAAGACCCATGACCTGCGACTGAGACCAAGCTTTCTGACACTGGCTAGTACATTTCTCTCTAGAATTCCTTGATAGTCTTGAGATTTCATTGTACCCTGCACAGATTCAAGACACCCTGTGCCAGACGCAGCAAAGCAGCCCCAGAACATAACAGAGCCTCCTCCATGTTTCACAGTAGGGACAGTGTTCTTTTCTTGATATGCTTCATTTTTTTCGTCTGTGAACATACAGCTGATGTGCCTTGGCAAAAACTTCGATTTTTTGTCTCATCTGTCCACAGGACATTCTCCCTGAAGCTTTGTGGCTTGTCAACATGTATTTTGGCATATTCCAGTCTTGCTTTTTTTTTTATGATTCGTTTTCAACAATGGTGTCCTCCTTGGTCGTCTCCCATGTAGTCCACTTTGGCTCAAACAACGACGGATGGTGCGATCTGACACTGATGTTCCTTGAGCATGAAGTTCACCTTGAATCTCTTTAGAAGTCTTTCTAGGCTCTTTTGTTACCATTCGGATTATCCGTCTCTTAGATTTGTCATCAATTTTCCTCCTGCGGCCACGTCCAGGGAGGTTGGCTACAGTCCCATGGATCTTAAACTTCTGAATAATATGTGCAACTGTACTCACAGGAACATCTAGTTGCTTGGAGATGGTCTTATAGCCTTTACCTTTAACATGCTTGTCTATAATTTTCTTTCTGATCTCTTGAGACAGCTCTTTCCTTTGCTTCCTCTGGTCCATGTCGAGTGTGGTACACACCATATCACCAAACAACACAGTGATTACCTGGAGCCATATATATAGGCCCAATGGCTGATTACAAGGTTGTAGACACCTGTGATGCTAATTAGTGGACACACCTTCAATTAACATGTCCCTTTGGTCACATTATTTTCTGTGTGTTTTCTAGGGGTACCATCATTTTTGTCCATGCCTGTTTCATGAGTTTATTTTTTTACATAATTCTGTTGAAGCATGGTTGAAAAACAATGTCTGACTTTCATTGGTTAACATTTATAGAATTTTTATTTATTATTACTTTTGTCAGATTAAAGTTATTTCTGTGACCATTGTGACTTTTTTTTTCTTTCATTGACCAAAGGGTACCAACAATTTTGTCCACGTCTGTATATATATATATATATATATATATTATATATATATATATATATATATATATATATATATATATATATATATATATATATATATATATATCCGAAATGCTTTAATCCTGAACAAAACCCTTACCGTACATTTCCAACATTTTTTCCGCTCCATGGAATAAATACAGTAGGTTTTGCATTTCCAGTCAGCGGAAGGTAAACGTGTCGTAATTAAACCATACTTCTCAGCACAACAAACGGCTTTAATGCAGCCCTGACAGCTTGTCGTGGCGTTCCTCGCATCTAAGGTGAGAAAGCATCTTCTCTGAATAGGGACGACTAAGAATACTGTCTTTCTGACTCTAATTTTAGCTACCCACTTCGTCTTCTTCTTCGTCTTCGTCTTCTTCTTCGTCTTCGTCTTCTTCTTCTTCATGCAGGAATGCTCATTATTAAAATGCAGCATATGTCTGTTAGCATGTCTCGTGAGAAGCACAGGAGCGTAAGAATTAGTATAATAATCAGAGTGATTATATCATGCATATTACCGTCAAACTCGCATTCGCTAAAGAAGTCTCTTTTGTGTCTCTACTCTTAATACATCAAACATATATGTTTGCCAATGGCTTTTAAAAGGAATGGGATCTCATTCCACCAATTAAATCTCAATATTGTGCTGAGCATTTCAAAATGACATGGAGTTTTTGGGGCTTTCAATTAGATTTAGCAGAGATAAAGAGGTTATATACATAATAATTAGGAGGGCGGTAATTAGATGGACGGGGTGTAACTCAGTGGTGCTGGGATCTCTGATCAGATGGTCAGGGGATTCGAGCCCCGGTATCTCCAAACTGGCACTCTTGAGCAAGGCCCTTATGGCTGACCCTGCGCTCTGACCCCCAGCTTCCAACAAAAGCTGGGATATGTAAAGAAAAATGTATCTCCCTCACGGGATCAATAAATTATGTGTAAATAAACACATAAATAATCAAGATAAAGTCTTTGGTCGACGCCCATGTGACATCACACAGTGCCAATATAATACTCGGAATGAGACTGGAAAGCAAAACGGCACACAAATAGTATTTCAATTTGAAACTGTATGGCAAACATCATTCGAATGAGTTCATTAGTATAGTAAACATCATCAGCATGGAATCGGAAATTAAAACAAATGTAGTAATCAGTATACAAGAATTAATGAGTACAAAAAACAGAATTAGTATATTAATAAAGAAATCAGAGTGAGTATCAAATGAGTATCATCTGATTGCCCTATATCTGGAGACCCAATGTCCACAGTTAAACGTGTCATAGCTTGATGAATAGTATTTAATATCATAATGTATATATTAATCAGAATGTACTAGTGTATACATTCATTAATTCATTCATTCATCTTCTACCGCTTTACCTGATCTTCCCTCGGGTCACGGGGAGCCTTTGCCTATATCAGGCATCTATGGGCATTAAGGCAGGATACACCCTGGATGGAATGCCAACCCATCACACACACACACACACACACACACACACACACACACACTCACATTCATACACTAGGGACAATTTTCCAAGGTGCCAATCAACCTACCGTGCATGTTTTTTTCGAAAAAACCCGGAGAAAAACACAGGTGAAGAAGAACATGCAAACTCCACACACACACACACACACATGTCTGAGACGGGAATCGAACCCCGACCTTGGAGTTGTGAGGCTAACGTGCTAACCGCTAATCCACCGCCCGCCCTCAGAGTAATACCACTGGTTTGAGACGTCCGCCAAGGACAACATCAATGTGCACGAAGCAGCCCAGTTCTTGGTGGAGCACATCCTTCTGAACGAGTTTGAAGAAAGCAACGGCGACCGAATCAAGCTGGACCAACACACCGTTCCTGCCGAGAGCAAGCTGCTAGCGCCTCGTCTCAAAAGCACGGACGGGCGGAAGGGCAAGAGACTTGAGACCCTTAACCCAATCTTCAACTTCCATCCATTATCATCGCCATCATCATCATCATCCCTCCATCCATCCATCCATCCATCCATCCAACCTTCTGAAAACCAGGACGACTTTCATGCCACAATTTATAGTTTAGAATATACACTAGCAACCTTTTCATTTTGTTTCTTTTGTTTGCTTTCATTCGTTTGAGTTGTGTTCATTCATTCATTCATTCATTCATCTTCTACCGCTATATCAGATCTTCCCTCGGGTCACGGGGAGTCTGTGCCTATCTTAGGCGTCTATGGGCATTAATGCAGGATACACCCTGGATGGAATGCCAACCCATCTTAGGGCACACACCACACACATTCACACACACACACACACATTCATACACTAGGGACAATTTTTCCAAGGTGCCAATCAACCTACCGTGCATGTTTTTGGACCGGGGGAAACCGGAGAACCCGGAGAAAAACCCCCTGAGGCACGGGGAGAACATGCAAACTCCACACACACATGGCTGAGACGGGAATCGAACCCGGACCCTGGAGGTGTGAGGCAAATGAGATGTATTTATTTATTTATTTAAAATTTTAAAATTTTAAAAAGTCAAAATGCATATATTACGCCGAACAAGTATCGGCATTAATACAGTTATCCGAATATGAGTCGGAATGAAGATAGCAGTTAGTAGTCCAATTGAACATATCAGGGTTTATTTATTTATTTGTTTATTTTTAACCACATTGTTTGTTTTATATTTGGCTAATGATTCGCACACAGTCCGTATAGACCGGCAATTGTGCATATTGCCAAGTATTATTATTATTATTGCCATCAACACTGGCTTTGTGTAGAGCAGCGCTCCTGAATGGAATTGATGCAGGTGGTAATTTGGCACTGGGCACTGGATTACAGCTCAGCGCTGTGGTCTCTTACTGGGTCTGGATTTACGCCACCATTCACAAGATTACAAGTGGTTTCGTGCATGGTATTAATATCTAAACCCGCCCCCTCCAACGATTGAGCGCCTTTGAATGTCTATTGGCATAAACACAGCCGTATTGAACAGATCCTAGCAATCGGCGGATGAATACACGGACTAATCGTTCCGACGGAGATAGAAGCATGAATATTTAACTGGTTTGGCTGTTGGGCGAGATCCCCCTTCACGTGACCGTAATGCAGACTCCGATCCACCGGTGCTTCCATCCATTTTGTACGTGTAAGCATGCACACACTTCGGCCCGGGTCCCAGGGCAGCACTTGACACGCAAACACACTTCACATTTCTCTCCGAAGTGAGCCACTTGTTTTCCGAGCGGCCCTGTAGAGAGCCAGCGAGGAGGTGGGAGGGTGGTGGTGGGGGAAGGGGGGGATCTCGCGGGCAAACACTAAAGGTTACTCTACTCATTCCACATTAAATATCAAGGACAGCGGTAATTACAGCACCCTGTTGTCAGGTTCCGACTGCATGGCGGGCTATGGCATTTATCTGACCTTGGGATTGGTTGAAAATGGCCAGTTTGGGTGATTGGGAACGAGTGTTGCGGCGCAGTGCTTCGGTTTATTACTTTACATTTTCCGAATCACTGTAAATGGGTCGGGAGTACGCTGGGAAAATCGGACTTGTCGGTAGCCTGGTAGTAAGTTTCTAAGTCAAGTCTAATTCGAGCGACGAGAAAAACAAACCCGGGAAAAATAAAGAGCTTACCAGACAAAGAGAAAGAGAAAGAGAGAGAGAGAGAGAGAGAGAGAGAGGGGTAGGGAATTTGCCAAGCTGTGGTCTGTAATTACTACCATTCCATTGCACAACTGTGTGAGCGCTAAGCAAGGCGACTCACTGCTCCTTTGCGGGTGTGAATTGTTGTCGCGCCACTGTGGGTGGCACTGAGCGCTCTAACATAGGGCCCCTTTTTTTTGTGCCAGGCAAGGAATGTGGCCTCTGATGAGCCCGGGACATTGTTAAATGCGGGGGATTTATCGGGACGGCGAGGCCGAGAATGTTTCAGCTGTTCCGACCCGGTGCCGAAAAGCCTTCCCTACGGCGAACTGTCGCTGCTCGACAAGGCGAGTGGATTCCCAAAAAGTCTAGCGACCCGCAGTTCGCACCTCCGTTCAGAAAATCCAGGAGATCTGTGGGTCGCAAACTCGTCACGGGCCGCTAATTAAGTTGGTCAAAAGCTGTCACGCCTAAGCTAAAAGAGTCCCGCCATGGCCTTCATTTAATTTATTGCTCAACTACTGCCTTATATAACACCCTCGATTCACATCATTCCACAGTGAGGGGGGAAAAAAAAAACAAGTCTCCAGCAGCCTCAGTAAAAGATTCGCGTGACAGTTGCATGTGGATGACAGATTTAGGAGTGTAAGACAAGCGCAAAAAGGTCACTGTTATAGTAAGAGAGAATGTCAAGGAAGAAATATTTTTAGAGGTTACATTTATCAAACAAACGACCTACTTGTTACGATATTCTTCGGAGAAACTCGGCACGTCTACGCGGGTTTTGTTCCTTACCTTAGGATGTCTGGGGCCCAAAACACCATTCCGGAAGCCATGACATTTAGCTCGAAACACACAGCCCGGATACTCTTCTGATATTTTCGCTAACCCTGAAGTCCTCCCTGTTGACCGCCGAGATTTCCGACCAGCATGCGATCACAATTAAAACCCACCTGGGTAACTCGCTGTCAGCCATGATTTGTGGTGTTGTCGAGCTTGCTGTTGTTTTCCAGCCAAACTGCTGGACCTTGTGGGGGGGTAGCGGGGGGTAGGGGGGGGGTGGGGGTGGTGGTGAAGGAGTTCGGTGTTCACTGGGTCTTTTGTCTCTCTTCTTTCTTCTTTTTTTTTTTAATCCCTCGAGGAAGTCTGTCGACTCGGTATCCATTAGCGGCCAAATGACTGAGGTGTGTAGGGATAAGAGTGTGTGGGTATATACTCTGCTTCCATGTGACCTGTGTGGTATATACCGCAAGCCCTGGATGCTCCCGTGGGTATGGGGGGGGAGGGGGGGGAAGGGGGGTCGGTTGGGGGGGTTGGGGGTATCATCTCCGCCAACTATCCGCCCTCTGTGTCTGGGATGTAAACGTTCTACAGATACATTTGTTTCTACAAAGAAGTCTAAAGGGATTTGACCATGGAAAGTCCTCAAATATCGCATTTTCTCCATTTGATGTAGATGCGTCCCAATGACTTCAGTGTAACTTGAAGTCCCACCCCAGGAAGAGGTTACGCTTGTCATGACCCCCCGACCCACCCATGAAGATCTTAACGCCTGTAGAAGGGGCGATGCCGATAGACCAGTGCGCTTATTGTTGAGGGGGAAGGCGTAAATTCCTGTTGGGGGGGGGGGGGGGGGTTAACATTTCGCACATTCCGTGATGTTACTCCATGCGCATACTCTGACAATGACAGCGCCACTGCCACTCACTGTAGTGAATGTGCAATTATACCTTGTTCTAGTATGGCAGAACTAGCCTTCCCACCTTCCTTCTCTAGCATCCCACCCCATTATTTGAGAACCACCGATATTTACAGTAACATAATGTCGCCGATTGATGGGTGGAGCTATACACTTTTATATAACATATTTATATTGTCTATTATTGAATTGCCTTTTTGTTGTAGTGATATGGTCATCGCGAGACTGTAAAATCGTAACACACCGGACATTATTTGCTATTTATTTATAAAGACCACATTTGCTTTGTTTTTTTTTTCTTTTATATTTACAGTATTTAGCAGAGAACTTTACCCAGAACACTACACAACTATCTTATTTATACAGTACAACATACAACTTGGTGGAATAAGTTTCCTCGATCTTTATGTTACTATTCAGAGCGACTTACAACTGAGCAATTGAGGGTTAAGGGCCTTGCTCAAGGACCCACTAGTGGCATCTTGGTTGGGGTGTGGTTTGAACCCTTGATCTTCCGTTCCCTAGTCCAACACCTTAACCACTGTACTAGCACCTCCCACAATTGTACTGTTGCAAGGGTACGAGACAACAAGACAACACACTAAAATTCAGGTGATACATTATAGGATAGAATACCTTTATTGTCATTGGAACGTGTGCAAAGTCCAACGATATTAGGTGCTTTATACATATTACACAAGATACACAAATCACACAAGTTACTAAAAAGTGTGCATATTATTATCCCAGATCCCTTGCAACGGTACAATCCAACAAGATGTGTTTATTGGCCAAAGCAACAATGAGAGACATAAGGGTGGAGCTTCACCCAGCATTAGAAACCATTATGTAATTAAGTTGGTTTTTCATGCCTCGATTTGAAACTGGAAACGACACGACTCTTAATACTACAGTTAATTTCATGCAATTTACCCTTTTTATATAAATCTCATTCTCTTTTTTGTATACGATGTATACGTTCATATGATCATCATAAGTTGTCTAAAGCACTACCAGAGATCCGCATATCAAGAACGTGACGCTAAAGGCAAAACAAAAGAAATCCCGAGCTGATATTTCTGTACGCTGAATTTTATCATCATTTGGAGGAGCTGCTGCTCCTGCTAAATCATAGCTGTTGGCACCTGTGATATCACCCATATTTGAGATTTACACAAAATCCCGCGGATAAAAGCAATTTTTCATGTCAAAGCAACAAAGCCTTATTTAGTTTGAGGCATGTGTGCTCTCCTATTGTGTTTTCTTTTTAATAAACCCCTGTTTTCTGGCGCTTTTTTTTTCTTTTTTCCTCGGGATTTAATATGGAAGCTTAATAAGTCCTGTTGACAGGACTGACAATCAAAAAGAAAGCACAGTTTATATTGATTTACGTTACATTATCCAATGACAGTAAACAGCTTCTAAAGCAAACGTACAAAAACTAACCCCGTCTATATCCACCGACCTTTTTATTTATTTATTTTTTACATTATAACTATTATTTTATAGTACTTATAAAGCCTGTTTCGCCAACGTTATTGCGTCGCGTCAAATGCCAAATATCATTCGGAGACATGTTGTCCTTTTTTGCGGCTTTTGTAAATACATTAGAGCTATGCAAAAGCCCTGGTCGGACTCTGAAGGACAAAAGGAAAACATCAAATTGGAAATGAAATGTGTGCTATGCAATATATATATATATGTATATATATATATATATATATATATATATATATATATATATATATATATATATATATATATATATATATATATATATATATATATTATATATATATTGCATGGTAATATGGAGAAGGATTTTATAAAGCGAGCTCACCCCTATCCGTCAAAAATGTTTCACAACCCCCCTGTACTGCATACACACACACACACACACACACACACAACCCCCCACCCGACTACTTCCAGCCCGAGTTTTCATTGCAGCATCACTCATTTCCTGAAGAATGTGAAGCAGAGGGCTCTCTCACTACTTCAGGCCAGGTCACAAGATCTGAGTGAGTCATTTTCAGCTGAGCAAAGGTGCTTACTCACTACACTCACTACACACACACACACACACACACACACACATAGTGTGGATAAGCAAAAAAAAGGGGGGCAAGAAAGACACAAATACCCTCACGGCTTCTTGGAAACGATATCCTACAAAATATAAAAGGATTTCTACCATTTCTATGCCATATAGTAATCCCAGTCCTGCACTACGGATATAGATCGGGAATGATATCCCGAACTGAACGGGATTCCGTATATTTCGCTGCCCTGCCTTTTTCCTGCCTAATCCCTAAACCAGTGCATTCGACTCGTGCAAACCTGACATTATCACGACATTATGCGACAATATAAACGTAAGAAAACATATACCAAAAATATGTTGTTGGAGAAAAATAGAAATAAGGTGGAATAATACAAAGCACATGAAAGCACAAACAAAGGAGAAGGAAAAAAAAGGGAAAGCAACGGATCAGGCTATTTATTTATTTTTTTAGTCGTGCTTTTTGTATGGCCAGAATATTAGCTTGTGACCCGAGCTGGAACAGAGCTGCTCAACTTTGCCCCTTTTTCTTACAAGGCAACTCATTAGCAGAAGCTCCAATGCTGCTAACAAGAAAATCCTATCAGACACAGCAAGAGAGAGAGAGAGGGGGAAAACAAAAACAAAAAACCGTCGTTGACCGTATCAGTTTTTCCTAGACGTGTGTCAAGAAACCGTAAGGCATGAGTTTAACGAGATCACTGCGTAGTAATTAGTCGTTATTTTCATTATTAGTATTATTATTAATATTATTGCCATCCAGACCATGGTTTTTTTGTGTGTGTGTGTGTGTGTGTGTGTGTGTGTGCGTGTGTGTGTGTGTTTTCTAAGGGTTTCTGGAAGAAAGTCACGGGTCATTGTTGACCTCGATAACCCGAGAGATTGTGAAATTGAATCCCAGTGATGCGATGAATGGCTAAGAGTCATTAGAGGCTCATTATTCTCTTAATAAGAGTGACATTAGTCAACTGGGGATCTGCAAGTTCGTGAACACAGAAAGCGTTTTCCGTTGCCGTGTGACACATCATGGGAGAAAGCTCGGTAGATGTGGATGCCTGGGCTTCACGTGTCTTGGAGAAAACATGTGGACGATAGCCGTTGTGTAATAAAGAAGTGTTAAATAATGGGGAATGAAGTGAAAGTGGAGGGATTTTGTAAATGTGTTTAATAGGGCTTTCAAACTTTTGCAAATTCATTCATTCGTTCATCTTCTACCGCTTTTATCCGATCTTCCCTCGGGTCATGGGGAGTCTGTGCCTATCTCAGGTGTCTATGGGCATCAAGGCAGGATACACCCTGGATGGAATGCCAACCCATCGCAGGACACACACACACTCACATTCACACACACACACATTCATACACTAGGGACAATTTTCCAAGGTGGGGGGGTGCCAATCAACCTACCATGCATGTTTACGGATCGGGGAAGGAAACCGGAGAACCCGGAGAAAAAACCCCTGAGGCACGGGTAGAACATGCAAACTCCACACACACATGGCTGAGACAGGAATCGAACCCGGACTCCTGTTCCGGTGTGAGGCGAACGTGCTAACCACTAAGCCACCGTGCCCCTCAAATGCAAATTTAATGGTGCTAATGCTATTGTCATGTCAGTGATCTGCTCCTTCTCTCTGCGTTATGTTTGGCGAATGAACGAAACCCTGAATAACAAAGAACAACAAAAAAAACAAATAAATAAAGAAACTTCAGTGCATCCACTCACACGATCTAAATTTCCCCGAATTACGCCTACTAGCTGCGCATTCACAACAGGTATGATCTCCTCACTATAATAGCGTATATTACCGTATGGAACCTTACGCAAGCGCATCGCATTCCCAAATCCATATTACGCAATAACGCACATTTTTATTTTGTGTGAACGCAATGCGCTTCCGTATAACCTAAACACCGTATCACCAGTTTATATGGAAAAGCAACCGGAACACAATTCTTAAAGGAGCCACGTCCCATATTTTACACTTAAAACCAACCACTAAACAAAGTAACATTGAAATGAACAAGAAATTCATATTAAAAGAATCATTTCTAGAGTAAAATAAATATTAAATAATCAATAACTTGAGAGATTTCTAGAGAAATGTATATAATTATAACATCTATTACAGATGCATTTATAGTGCATTGAAAACATGTACGATTAAACGATTAATGATGAGTTAACTCACGGCAATCGTGCATTTAATGACAATTAAATGACAGTCCTAGTGTTTGGAGCCCAGAATGCCCAGAATGCTCCTTTAACGACAAGCAGAGATGATGTCAGTAGCGGACAGTAAATGTAATTAATTGCTACATTTCGAAGGTAACTAGATTTATCTACATTTCTGCATTTGGTACGTTTCCATTGGTTTCCACATTGCACCAACATAGAGTTCAGCATCAGGTTGAACATTTTTACAGGAATAAATGACGGAATTAATAAATGATAGAGTTATTAATATAATTCTATTAATAGAGTAATAATTAGAGTCTTTTCACCTAAACCGAGTTGATAATAGAGAGATAATTGTAGCCGTAATAAATCAGAATCAGAAAAAAAACAGTATTATTGCCAGGTAGAGCAAAGTGTTCAGCAAAGAGTACTTTAAGGTACTAGGGATGTGTCTTGGTGTCAGGTACAAACATATACACAGTTATAAAATGTGTACCCAGTATTTTTTTTTTAATAAACTAGAAATAAATGAAATAAACACAGAAAGTTGCTTTGCATTGGAATGTACAATGTAAATAATATTACTTTGGATACTTAAGCATTATTTGAAGCATGGTTTGTGCATGGTTTGTGTACTTCATGGTAACATGTTACATTATGAACATATTTTATTGGTGCCCCTTTTACTGCCATAACAGTCCTGATACATTACCTCCCACCCTTATGCTCCGGATGTGAGTGAATAAGGTGTTGGTCTCTGGCTCAGAAGATCGCTGGTTCAAATCTCAGCACCACCAATCTGCCAAATGTGGGCGTTTGAGCAAGGTCCTTATCAATCCCCCCCCAAGGTCCTGCCCCAAGTTCATCGTGTTTCCTTCCTCGAATCACTTATGATAAACACTGCAGCCCGGGAATACCCTACAAGAGGTGTAGTTTTGGAGGTGCTCTGATTGAGTCGTCTAGCCATCACAATTCCATCACTCAAATCCTTACACTTGGCCATTTTTCTTGCTTCTAACAAGTCAACTTTGAGCAATTGGTGCCTAATCTACGACTAATAGGGATGGGGGGAGCGGTAGCTCAGTGGTTTAAGTGCACCAGGCTGCTGGTCGGAAGGTCGAGGTTTCCTGCCCCGGTATCGCCAAGCTGCCACTCTTGGGTCCTTGAGCAAGGATCTTAACCCTCTGAGCTCCAGGTAGCGCTGTATCAGGGGGCACTCTGACCCCCGCTTCCAAAGAAAACAAGCTGAGGTATGCGAAGAAAGAATTTCCCTGTGTATTTGACAAATAAACGCTATTCTCCTTTTCTATAATAATATCCCCTCACTTACAGGTGACACAATTGGTCATAATCACTTTACCAGACATAATGTGACATGGTTATAATGTTATGTCTGATTGGTGTAGTTGTTCCTAAAACGGTAACCGCAACGTTTTTAAGCGCACCATTTGTGTACATTGTCTTTGCATAATGTGGT
>JACRUU010000011.1:13797700-13832700 GCA_030449085.1 Kryptopterus vitreolus | reverse complement strand
GATTCTGGAGAGAAGGCCTTGCTCACCCTGTCAGCCATCTGCTGAGAAATGTACGGGTATTAAATTGTTACTTTGGTGCTGTTAATATTACAACAATGAAAATGCGAAGTTTGGGCTTTTCTTTCCAACAAACAAATGTAAGCAAGCTATTTATTATGACTGGCCAATAAGAGACAACAGTAGCACTTTTTTTCCAGACTTAAATCAGCAAACATATGTAAACAAGCTATTTATTATGACTGTCTAATTAGAGACAACACTTTTTTCCAGACTCAAATCAGTAAACAACAAGCAGCACAAGAGGCCTGCTGTCATGAGCACAGAATGCTAGTAAGAATCCCGTGATTCATGGATCAAAACCTAGAACAGGTAAGTATATTTAACAAACTGCTAATAATAATGAACGGCCAAGACGAAAGCAGTGGTAAAAATATGGTAATTTATTACTCTACAGCAAAAAACAACATGTTTCTGAGTGTGTATATGTATATATATATATATATATATATATATATATATATATATATATATATATATATATATATATACTATATATATAAATTCCTTTCTTTCCTAGAATAAGCTATTATTAATGATGGCTTTTTACCTTCTGGATCATGTTCCTACTGTAAGAGCTCAATAGCTACGGAAAAAAAAAGCGTCATACCTGAAATAGTTCTGTTAAGGCTATGAGCACCATGCAGAGCGCCATATGCTGTTTCTGTCCTCTCAGGCCCGCTGCTGCCTTTATCACAAAGCATGGTGTGTTGGAGGGAAAAGTGAGACCTTTTCCAGGCTAGAGAGGTTTGTGCGTGGGAAAATAAAATAGAAGCTAAGGAGCTCCTGGCCCGGCTTCTCTACTGATCAGCTTCTGTGTGGGATCTAATTTGGACTCGAAATAGGGACCTTACCCCGGAATACATGAAGCGATGCTTTGTGCACTTAAAACAGCTAACACAAGAAAGAAAGAACATTTTACTACTGCTTTTTTTTTTTTTTTTTTTTTTTCCTCCCGTGAACATTTCGCTCTGGTCTGGAAGTGAAACATTCAGACGCTGTTGAACTTTGAGGCTTTTTTTAGTTTCTTACAAGGTAACACAAGAACCTTTGGTCATAAAAGTTTCCTTCCAAACGGTGCCTTGTTAATATTTAACAGGGTTTTACATTTAAAGAGAATGTTTGCGTATATACACTATATGCACGAAAGTATTGGGACATCAGTTTCCGTGCTATATGTGGTTTCCCGGGTGCATGAAAAATTCCCTTCACCTGAACTCGGAGACCCTAAACCTTTTCCAGCATGACAATGCAAATTCGTTGAAGATATTCTTTACATGGTTTTGTGTGGAAGATCTCCTTGTGTTCGAGAGCCATGCAGTGTGCATTACTATGCGAGTGATCTGCTCCTTCGTTGTGTTGGCGAATGAACGAAACCCGAACAACAAAGGAAAAAAAAAGAACAAATGAATAAAGAAACTTCAGTGCATCCACTCACGCTTCCTAAATTTCACCCGATTTACGCCTACTAGCAGCGCATTCACAACATGGATGATCTCCTCACTATATTAGCGTATATTACCGTATGGAATCTTACACAAGCGCATCGCATTCCCAAATCCGTATTACGCAATAAAGCACATTTTTTATGTTTTGTGAACGCAATAAAGCGCTTCCGTATAACCTAAACACCGTATCACCAGTTTATATGGAAAAGCAACCGGAACACAATTCTTAAAGGAGCCACGTCCAATAATTTACACTTAAAACAACCACTAAACAAAGTAACATTGAAATGAACAAGAAGTTCATAATAAAAGAATCATTTTCAGAGTAAAATAAATATTAAATAATCAATAATTTGATTAAAGGGAGGGATTTTGAGTGAAATATATATATCATTATAACATTACAGTTAGTTTTTATTATTAGAAACATGAACATGAAACATGAAGTATTCATTTATGGTATGTGAGATTAATGTGCATCGATTGACAGCCCTAATATATAAGTATATATATATATATATATATATATATATATATATATATATATATATATATATATATATATATATATATATATATATATATATATATATATATATATATTCATTCATCTTCTAAACTTCTACCGCTTTTATCCGATCTTCCCATCGGGTCACGGGGAGCCTGTGCCTATCTCAGGCGTCTATGGGCATTAAGGCAGGATACACCCTGGATGGAATGCCAAACCCATCACAGGGCAGGGCACACACACACACACACACACACATTCATACACTAGGGACAATTTTCCAAGGTGCCAATCAACCTACCATGCATGTTTTTGGACCGGGGAGGAAACCGGAGAACCCGGAGAAAAAAAAAAACCCCCTGAGGCACGGGGAGAACATGCAAACTCCACACACACATGGCCAAGACGGGAATCGAACCCGGATCCTGGCAGGTGTGAGGCGAACGTGCTAACCACTACGCCACCGTGCCCCTGTTATATATTATATATATATATATATATATAGATATATATATATATATATATATATATATATATATAATATATATATATATATATATATATATATATATATATATATATATATATATATATATTGGTGCGTGTGTATGTATATGTGTGTGTATGTGTGTGTGTGTGTGTGTGTGTGTGTGTGTAGCAAGAGTGTTTCCATCACATCATACCACATAATTATCCTACATAAGCCTTATTGTCTGCTTCTGACACTGACAGGTGGTTTGTAAAAGGTTACATTTCTTTGCATAGTGAAATCTGTATGAGGAAACACAATGTCATTATGTGCATTTAATCATCACTCATCGCACGGAAGAAGAAAAAAAGGCACACACCGATGTTCAGCTTTCTTTGTATCTGGTTGAACAAACTCAAGATTCACGATGTAATCCAGGCTACAGTACTGTGGTACATCGATTGTTTAAACAAGCGTGAAATCTGAATTTGCATACCAAAATAATGGTAATGTGTTATTGGTTGCTGTCGGGGGTTTGAATTGCTGTTTTGTGTAGGTGCAGTTCATTATATTGCTGAGTAGATTGTTGTGCGGTATATTCCTGAAGTGCTATCTTATTGGTTAAGATGTTGGACTTATGATGAGAAGGGAGGTGGTGGCTTAGTGGTTAAGGTGTTGGACTCTGGACCAGGAGATCACAGGTTCAAACCCCACCACCACCACCAAGCTACTACTAGTGGGGCCTTGAGCAAGGCCCTTAACCCTCAATTGCTCAGTTGTAAGTCGCTCTGGATAAGGGCGTCTGCCAAATGCTGCAAATGTAAATGTAAATGTAAGGCTGTCAGCTTAAATCTGAACGAGCTGCCATAGCAGCTGTGAGAAAGGTCCTTGACTCTCACCTGGTCAGACGTATGAATGGGATCAATGGGAGTCGGTCTGGATGGAAGTGCATCTGCATGGAATTGATGAAGTGCAGAGTAAAACCCTTAAAATGAAATTATGTTGTTGTTAATGCCTCAATCATGGTGCTAATACAATCACTAAAACGTCCTTCGACAGGCAAATCCAGATCATTCATTCATTCATTCATCTTCTACCGCTTTATCCGATCTTCCATCGGGTCACGGGGAGCCTGTGCCTATCTCAGGTGTCTATGGGCATTAAGGCAGGATACACCCTGGATGGCATGCCAACCCATCGCAGGACACACACACACATTCACACACACATTCATACACTAGGGACAATTTTCCAAGGTGCCAATCAACCATGCATGTTTTTGGACTGGGGGGAAACCGGAGAACCCGGAGAAAAACCCCCTGAGGCACGGGGAGAACATGCAAACTCCACACACACATGACCGAGACGGGAATCGAACCCGGATCCTGGCGGTGTGAGGCGAACGTGTTAACCACTACGCCACCGTGCCCCCAAATCCAGATCATAATCACTTTATAAAAAGTCTTGAATATTATATGTATCACTGCACGGTGGCTTTAACTTTTACACAATATGGACAATATGGATAATCCATCTCTCTCTCTCTCTCGCTCTCTCTCTCTCTCTCTCTCTCTCTCTCCGACCTGTTGTCCCAGAATGTCTCTGGATGGTATTCTCATGGATTGTAGGCCACTCGGATACTCCTCATCTATGGTCTGGGGATCTGAGGAGCCACACAGGAGCTTCCAGAATGGATTGGGACTCACCCTGACCCCAGGTGATTAAAGTTTACATTACATTTGATCACCTCGATGTGGTTTAGCTGTTATGAATGGACATTCAGAGTCACCCAGATGAGTTCATCCGTAAAGAACGTATCCCCGATCAAGCTCAAGGGACCTTCGGGAAACTGAGGCACTACACCCAGGCAATAGAGAAAACAAGGAAAAATTAGCCAGTTGTTTTTTTTCACCCTAAATACAATGCAGGAATATGGGTTTTACTCCAATACGGCATGTTTCACAGCAAATATGCAGAGCTGCTTGCAACTCATTTCGAGGTTCACTCATGGTCAACCTGAAAAACAACATCCACCCGACGGAATAAATAAATAAATAAATAAATAAAAACATCATCCTACTGACCCAAGTCAGCCGTGCAGGGATTGTGCATTTGTTTACGCCACGGTTTAAAAATACCCCCACTCTTAATTGACAGGGTGGGAGGAAAAAGGGTTAGTTCCCACAGAGTGCCTCTGAAAATAATAAAATGCTTCAAATTCCTGGTCCTGGAATAAAACGCAGCACCCTTAAGCTGGACAAATCACAGTGAGGGAAAGAAAAAAAAAACAACAAAAAAAGAAAACAACAAAAAAACAGTCGGCGCTGCATGAAGCAATGACCGTTCAGCTGTCCTCTAGATTTTCCACTACATTTAAGCATCACTTTTTATTTATTTATTGATTTCTTTTTTACACCATTGACCCCGACCACCAGACACGCATGTGATCTGTACGCTTTATTCAGCATCAAAGTCTTTTCTTGCCATCTTTTTTTTTTTTTATAAAGATGTAACCAAGTGCCTTTTGTGTATGTGTGTGTGTGTGTGTGTGTGTGTGTGTGTGTGGTGTGTTTGTGATCATACTTGGCTAGACAAAATCTCTTAAGGGATTTGAACTGTGCTGTCTCTTTGCTTGTGTGTGCGTGTGTGTGTGTTTTATCAAAAAGGCCATTCTGAGCTGGTGTAAAAAGCAATGGAGCGATGGAATTTAACTTTCAACCTGCTGCTTTACCCACATTTTTCTAAAGCAAATCTTTTTTGTTTTTGTTTTTTTTTAAAATAACATCGACTCCGAAAACCGATAAACACGCTAAACACACGCCTTCTATCAGTACCCTCATCTCAGCCACCCGACCACGTTTCAATAACCGCCGAGCGAGTCCATTGGCAGGCTGCAGGGCACGATCGGTTATGCTACGCTTCGACACCTGACGCCGAAATGATCCTTATTTATGATATGTTGCATTAGAACGAATATCGATTTTCCTTTTTTCTCCTCCCTCCTCTCCTTCTCTTTTACCCAGGAAGATTGATGTTGCTCTATTGATTTCCAATCAACTCATTTATTTTAATTTCGCTTTAAGCTGGTGCAATGGTCCGAGACTTCCATAAATAGCCGTGCGTCTTTCTCTTTTCTTTTCTTTCCTTTTTTTTTCTCCCCACGATGAATTGTTTAAGGATTAAATATAAATAATAAATCATAGGAGCACGGTGGCTTAGTGGTTAGCACATTCGCCTCACACCTCCAGGATCCGGGTTCGATTCCCGTCTCGGCCATGTATGTGTGTGGAGTTTGCATGTTCTCCCTGTGCCTCAGGGGGTTTTCTCCGGGTTCTCCGGTTTCCCCCGGTCCAAAAACATGCACGGTATGTGGATTGGCACCTTGGAAAATTGTCCCTAGTGTGAATGTGAGTGTGTGTATGTGTGCCATGCGATGGGTTGGCATTCCATCCAGGGTGTATCCTGCCTTAATGCCCGTAGACGCCTGAGATAGGCACAGACCCCCCGTGACCCGAGGGAAGATCGGATATAGCAGTAGAAGATGAATGAATGAATGAAAGTCATAGGTCTGGTGAGGTTCTTTGATTGAATCACATGTGAAGCAACACAACATGCACCGTATGGATAAAAACTCATATTTGTTCATTAGAAGAAAAATGATGATATCAATGTTACTTTCAGGGACAATGAAAGAATAATTAACTTTTTCTTTTCTTTCTCTTTTGGACCAGATTCAATTAAACACAGCTATTTGTGCATGGGTCCTCACTCCAGCAAATTTAATTGGCAATGCTTGGCCTGCTGTGTTTCTGAGCTGTTTTAAGACTAATCAGTATATTTGCATATAGTCCGCGCTTTTTTTTTTTCTGCTCGGCCGCTGACCCCGACGCTAGGGCTTCGAGAAAACCTCTTCCTGCAGAAGAACGGCGCATAATTGTTTGGGCACACATCAACGGATGAGTACTTGCAGGATAAATGGGCTCCCGTGCAGTCCTATCACTTAAGGAGGATAAGGAGGGGAGAGAAAGGGGGAGAAAAAAAAGGGGCTACAACAACTTACTGATTACTCTGACAGTGATGCATTAAAATGGGCCCTGCGAATAATTGCTCTTTCCTGTGGCTACTGTGTGGCGAGGGATGCATAATGGTGATAAAGTTTGGGCGGTGGGTGAGAGAGATAGAGACGTCCATGGCTCGGCTCTCCTGACGAATCTTGTCCATCCGGATAAGGCTTTAGGGAGTTTAAATGGAAAAGCAAAGAAATAAAGTTAGTCTAGTTAAATTTGTTTAAAGATGCTTAATTCATGTGATTTTTAACTAGCATGGTGTCAGTAGAGGACTGTGGTGGAAAACATCTTATTATATCAAAAACAGCATTGGACAGTAAGTTGGTTTGCATTACAAATTTGCACAAAAACATTAGCGATATATTCTAAACGTCGTAAAATAAACTGTGACGGTGTTTCCATTAACCATATCATTCATTCATTCATTCATCTTCTACCGCTATATCCGATCTTTCCCTCGGGTCACGGGGAGTCTGTGCCTATCTCAGGCGTCTATGGGCATTAAGGCAGGATACACCCTGGATGGAATGCCAACCCATCGCAGGACACACACACTCACATTCACACACACATTCACACACACTAGGGACAATTTTCCAAGGTGCCAATCAACCTACCGTGCATGTTTTTGGACCGGGAGGAAACCGGAGAAAAACCCGGAGAAAAACCCATTAACCATATCATTAGACTAAAATAAGTCATTGAAAAAAATGGGCGGGCTTATTTAGATCACAACCAATCAGAACGTATATCATGTGACCTGCAAATGTACTGTTATGCGAATTATTAGAAAAAAAAAAAACACGTTATATTATGAAAATATAAATTCTAGGAATATACAGTAAATAGTGGGGCCCTAAACCCTCAGTTGTAAATCGTTCTGGCATAAGGGTGTCTACCAAATGCTGTAAATGTAGTAACATTAGAGTCTTTTTGCATACAGTAGTTGCTAAAGTAAGAGTCTTGTAACAAAAATAATAATAAGACACCGTAATAAATCTGAATATTATGAATATTTAAGTTCATTTGAAGGGGGCACGGGGGCACGGTGGCTTAGTTGTTAGCATGTTCGCCTCACACCGCCAGGATCCGGGTTCGAGTCCCGTCTCGGCCATGTGTGTGTGTGGAGTTTGTTCTCCCCGTGCCATCGGGGGTTTTTCTCCGGGTTCTCCGGTTTCCTCCCGGTCCAAAAACATGCACGGTAGGTTGATTGGCACCTTGGAAAATTGTCCCTAGTGTATGAATGTGTGTGTGAATGTGAGTGTGTGTGTGTGCCCTCCATCCAGGGTGTATCCTGCCTTAATGCCCATAGACGCCTGAGATAGGCACAGGCTCCCCGTGACCCGAGGGAAGATCGGATAATAGCGGTAGAAGATGAATGAATGAATGAATCAATGAAGGGGGCATGGTGGATTAGCGGTTAGCACGTTCGCCTCACACCTCCAGGGTTGAGGGTTCGATGGAGTTTACTTGTTCTCCCCGTGCCTCAGGGGGGTCCTTAGTGTGTGAATGTGATTGTAATTGTGTGTGTGTGTGAGTGTGTGCCCTGCGATGGGTTGGCATTTCATCCATGGTGTGTCCTGCCTTGATGCCCGAATACCCGAGAGAGAAGTCGGATAACGCGGTAGAAGACAGATGAAGTTGATTTAAAGGCAAATCATTTTACTGGAGATATATTTGACCTCTCCGTACATGGTTTGTGTACTTCATCCATCACTGACACCTCAATTGGAACGTATGGTTCCTCAGACGGTTGCTCCATAACAGCCAGTTGTTTGGGCTATCATCGGAAGAGTGGAATTTGAAATCGGAATGACCGGTAGTCGAGCGCAAACCTTGGTCTTGGTCATGCGTGGGTGGAATGGCACCCTGCCCAGTCTCCGTGTATCCACGGTGGAGGAGGGTCGATTTTCTCACAAGACGCAGCATGAGCGACAGATCGGAGTGATGTGATTTGCTCGCCTCCTTTAGCATGTGTTAGCGTTCATGCTCCCCGAATGGTAGTTGTCAGATTATATGGTGTATAGAAGAATACAAAATAAAATACCATAAAGAAAGAAGGCTTGTTTGGCACTCGGGTTTTCCGGATCCGCTCGTGTGGATGAAAGCGAGGTGGAGCAGAAGAAAGTGTCAGAGATGTGATCTGAGCCAGGAGATCAGAACTTTAATGTGAGCAGCAGTGAGGAAACAGCAAGTCTTGTGGGACTTTTTTTTTTTGTTTTTGGCCGACGGCAAGCTGTTTAAAGTGCTGTTGTGTGCATATTCCGTACGCTGACCTTAACTGACCACAGATTAGGTCATTGTGTTTGAGTCAGAAGAGACGTGGCGGCACTTGGCTCGTCCTCTGGAAATGCTCTATCTTGAGCTAAACAGATTATATGTTTTCTGTGTGGGAGAGTTTGTTGTTCGGGGACTATGTTTTTGTGACATAACGCTGTCTACGCTGGAACAGCTGAAACTGGGTTGCTTTACCAAAAAAATAAAAAAATAAATTAAATAAATACCAAATGGCAAAGCTTCTCGTTTCAAGAGTATTTTCCCCCTGTCCCTTTACTCACCTGATCTCCTCTTCCACATCGGGCCGTGTGAGCTGCGCGTCTTATCAGCAATTATATTCCCAACATTTAGCGAGGTCGAATGCGGCGGGACCTAATCCAAAGCCGCTAGAAGAAAAAAAAAAACCCTGAAGAGAGCCGGAGCTTGGCTTTTTACCCTTTTCCTTAAACGACTTGGCTCTGCGAAGATTTGAGGAATAGTCAGTTTCCTTACTTGGCTCTTTCTAAAGACAGCTAATTCTTGCACGAGTGCAGGATTTCGCGATGTACAAATCAACCAAACAAACGAAACACTCAAAATATGATGGGATCATAAAACGTCGCCATATAAAAGGGAACGATCTTAAAGACTCTGCAATAAGTAACACTGGATCATATGGCAAAAAAAAAGTACAATAGTGGGGATATCAGATAATAGACATTCTGCTGACTGGGAAGCAAAATAAGCTTCTTTCCATAAGCAGTTCTTAACACTTGCGTTCAATTAGCTCACGTTTCTAAGAACAGTGGATTTTCATTCGGGGTTAAAGTTTGTTGAAATTTTGAAGAGGATGTGAAAATAACTGCAGACCAGAAAGAAAATGTAATAAAGTATTATATTCCGTCCCATGCGTTATTTTTTCAACCAATAGATATTAATAGATCTTAGTGAGGTAGGGTGAATGCGCACTTTGTTTAGACGCAGTTTCTGAACTTGTGTTCAGGCAACATCAAAGTATGATAAAAAGAAAAAAGTAAGGAACGCTGCTTTATTCTTGTCATTCTTTCTTGAGGTTAAGAAGCCGGGGGCAGCCATGATACAGAACACTTAGAGAATGAAGGTTTTCACAAGCTTAGGTAGGGGGTGTAGCTCAGTGGTCTAAGGCGCTGGGCTGCTTATCGGGAGATCCGGGTTCGAGCCCCGGTATGGCCAAGCTGCCATCCTTGGGTCCTTGAGCAAGACCCTCATAACCCTCTGTGCTCCAGGGGTGCCGTATCATGGCTGACACTGCGCTCTGACCCCAACTACCAACAACAAGCTTGGGATATGCGAAGAAATGAATTGTAACTGTGCTGTAATGTATATGTGACAAATAAAGGCTATTTTTCTTCTTCTTTGCTCAGACCCCCTGAGGATGGGGGGATTGACCAACCCATCCCCCCCCCCCCCCGGAACCCTGGACCTGGACGACACCCACTGGACTTAAAGATTTTCTTCCTCCATTCAATTTTATTTTATTTATATAGCGCTTTTCACAATGTGAATTGTCGCAAAGAATCTTGACCGAATAGGATAATTACAGTACATTAAATATTTATACGGGGATGATATATGTGTATCTGTATTTGCCCCTGATGTGCAAGCATGGAAAAACTCCCTAGGTGGAATTCGAAAGAAACCTTGAGAGGAACCAAATTCAAAAGGGAAACCCATCCTCATCTGGGTGTCATTCATTCATCTTCTACCGCTATATCTGTTCTTCCCTCGGGTCACGGGGAGTCTGTGCCTATCTCCGGCGTCTATGGATATTAAGGCAGGATACACCCTGGATGGAATGCCAACCCATCGCAGGACACACACATACACACACTCACATTCACACACACATTCATACACACATTCATACACTAGGGACAATTTTCCGGAGAACTACGGAAGCTCGCTGTGCCAAACCAAGGTGAAATGGAATCAATCGATAATGACAATCTATCTCCCCGCTCTAGAACTTTATCGTCATTGTGCAACTTACTGTACTGCGTTTTACTTACTCAATAGTTACTCATAGACCTTATTGGCAAGATGCTGTTGGTCCACATCAATCATCAGAGCGAGACACTGATATTGTATGCCAGAAGAAATATTACTATAAAAAATAAATCGTGGCCCGAGTCATTAACCCCATCTCGTGTAGGACTTTCATAATAATGAGGTCACGTGACATTGTCTGCACTCGTAACTAGGGGGCACATTCAACCCAGGGCGTAGTGTCAGAGGTCACGTCAGAGGCATGCCGCGATCCTGTCTAGTCTCAGCCCCTGACAGCATGAATGCTCTCGCCATTTTCGGATCGGCGAATATAAAGCGGGCCATTAAGATGTTCGGATTCCTGTCCCCCGAAAATTGGGTCCGGTTTCCACCAAAACAGAATGAAGCAGGGAAAAAAAAAATGACATCTTGGCAGGCTGAAAGGGACATACGAGATTAAGGATCTGTCTTCAATGATGCCCTTTCAGTTTCAGTGGAGGCAAGGCGGAGAGACGGTCCGACACGTCTGCCCTTTGACACGATTTGGAACAGTGGCAACACTTCCATGGAGACAGGCAGCCCCTGCAAAAAATCCCTGAAATGGCTTTGAAGGCCGTGGCGCTCCAAAAGACATCACCATATGACTGAATCAGATGCTGCAAACGAGAAATATGCCCTCAGCTGAGAGCCACAATGGGGATTCAGTTCTCCAGTGGATAGCACCCGACTATACAGCGACAGCGTACAATGGACTTCTGTTCTCAAACTGTTGTTTGTCACTTCTCTGTTTAACTCAGTAACAGGCTGCTGTGTAAATGAACTTCCTACGCTTTATGCAATGCGACGCGTTTCTCCATATAGAATTTTGCAAGCATTCTTTTGCGCCACGGACTCTTACATTCACGAAAAAAAAAGAAATTGTGACACAAATTCCACAATGCAAAACTTTGTAGGTAAATATAGTCGGGAATAATCCATAAGCAAATAAAAAAGAAAAAAAAAAGGGAAAGAGTCTTTTTTCACTAGAAACAAATCTGGTTGTTGGAAAAGTTCTGTGACTAAGCGAGGAAGAGTGAAGCGCTACTTTCTGTTCTGCTATCTGAACACAAAAAAAGAAAGAAAATGAAGGCCTCAAAAACAGGATGTTAAAAAAAAAAATGACTTCCTTTGATTGCCATGGACTAGACACACAGCCTGTCAGCCAATTTGCAGTTCTTCCAGTGGTCCAGGCTGATAAGACAACACAGGCGTGTGTTAGGCCCTACCTAAGTGCTGAATAGGTAGGCTGCTGCTCAGTGACTTCAAAGTCCGCAATGCTCTGACATTGTTAATTGCAAAAAAAAAAAAAATAAAGAATTAGCAAAAATTGTTTCTAGACTGTAGATAACTTTGTGACAGGAAGCATTGTGTCCAAGAAACCCCAATAAAATCCAGCCGAACACCCGGGTCCTTTGGATTTCCAGGTTGGGAATATATATATATATATATATATATATATATATATATATATATATATATATATATATTTTTTTTTTTTATCTCTATGTTTCAAAGGGCAAACTCAGCGCCCGACAGGAAAAGCTTAACAGTGTTAGATTGGCCCAATCTCTCGAGACTTTCTCAAGAATATTTTGCATGTAAAACAGCACAGGCTTTCTTAAAAGTCACTTATTTTTCCCTTTATTAATTATTATTTAGGGCGTTTCAAAGTCAAACTGCGTATTACATAGAACGTAATAATATAGTATATAGTAGCAATATATTCATTCATTCATTCATTCATTCATTTTCTATTGCTATATCCCTCTGGTCACGGAGAGTCTGTAAGTCTATTGAGGGCATTGAGGCAGGATACACCCTGGATGGAATGCCAACCCATCACAGGGCACACACACACTCACACACACACACTCACACAACACACATTCATACACTAGGGGCAATTTTCCAACGCTTTCTATCAATGGATGAACAGTAACAGAAGTAAAACTCAATACTGCATAGATTTACATAAAATCTAAAAAACATTTTCCCTTTGAAAGCTTCTATCTGAGCCATTCTCACCCGGCCTTTTCAGATGGTCTTTTCAGATAAGAAACAAACCAGCTTTGAAGACAAACCTAATAATTTAGAGTCGGACATAAAAACAGGGAAAGGTTTAGCCAGAAGGACAAAACATACGGTTTCTAAAATGACCCCATTCCTCCTACCTGTGTACATGTCCTAACTATGCATTATAAAGAGTCCTTGGGGAAAGGTAGAGGAACCTAGCCCATGTACTGCACTTATTCAAGGTCTAACTTTGTAAACGGACCCCGTTTAGGGTCATATATATATATATATATATATATATATATATATATATATATATATATATATATATATATATATATATATATATATATATATACGGTATTGTGAAAAAGTTTTAGGAAGGTGTGAAAAAATCCTGGAAACAAGGAATGTTTTCAGAAATATAAACAATGATATATATATATATATATATATATATATATATAATATATATATATATATATATATATATATATATTAACTGTATTCTTTACAAGAACCTTCAGCACTTCTGCACTTCTACTGTTCTGTCCTTGCTCAGTTGCAACCTGACAACTCACACAGTTTCTCAGCTCGCCAAAATACATGTCATGTTTGGTCCGCTTCTTGCACTCGGCTTGATTCAGAGTGGAATTGAACTACAAGTATACTTGGAACCCAGATCAGACCGGGTCATAGTGATCACCGTGTTCTTACCTGCCCGATTAAAACCACGCTGAGCAGAAAAGTACCGTATGCCCGGGATTATGCACGCATCTGGGTAAAGTTTTTCCAAAAGCATTTCATCCCCAAACTCGCCATTTTAATTCTGTGCTTGGTGAAACTAAAATCGAAGGGAAACTTGAAAAATGGCCTAAAAAATATAATCGATGTAATCCATAAGCACTATATCCTGGAAGAGTTGCGGGGAGGGGGCGGTGGAGGGTGTGATCGGGTCCTTGGTCCCCATTGATCTTATCTCTTGTCTATTTGGGAAGAACACAGCCATTCTGCATTTCGTTTTACTGAAACCAGAAACCAGTTTTGAGCGAAACCAGCTTCTTAACAAAGCTGTTATGTACATATTCCGAATGCTGACCTTAAATAACCGCGGCTTTAGTCACCACGCGTTGAGTCAGAGGCGATGTGGCAGAACTCGGCTGCTGCCCTTCTGAAACTTCGCTCTGCTATGTCGAGTTACAGAGATGATCGGGTTAAAGTGACATGTCTATATATATAGTCAAGTCAAGAGGTTTTATTGTCATTACAACACATATATATAGCTGACGCAGTACACAGTTTCTCTAGAACCTCGGTGCTCCATAAAACAACATATAACACAACATAGAGCTACAAGAACACAAGGCTGAGGACATGACAAGTTGTCCTAGCCACATAAAGTGCATCGTGTGTGCAACATGTTGCCTATATATATATATATATATATATATATATATATATATATATATATATATATATATATATATATATATATATATATATATACATATCTTATAATATATTAATCTAAAGAGCTTGCATGAACAGGGAGTTAACTTCAGTCCTTTTCTTTTTTTTAAAGTGGTGCTATGTAAAAAAATAAATAATAATAATAATAATAATAATAATAATAATAATAATAATAATAAATAAATAGCCTTGGTGTCATTTAAATTCTTTCCTGACAAGAAAGTCAAAAAGAAAAGAAGATGGGGGGGGGGTAGAACAAAAAATGCGCCAGCAAAGTGGCACTGCGCTCCGCTGTGGTGAAACTCAGGCTTGTGGTAAAGCCGAGCGCTTGTTGCGCGTTTTTCATGTATATATATAAAGGGCTAAAAATAGCCGCCCAATCAGAGGCGAGACCGAGTCTACACGAACGCACCAATCGGAGACGACGGAGTGCCGAATTGATTCCGTGCGCGGCGCCGCGATTGGCCCGAGGTGATATCATTATGCGCCCGCACCGGGGCGCGGTGCGCGATTGGCGGAGCGCGGTGAGAGGGGGTGTGGACGAGAGGCGGGGCGCGCTTGTGGTTAGGGGCGGGACGCGGCGGTGGGTTGGGGCGAATGAGAAAAAAAAGAGGAAAAAAAAAAAAAGAAGGGAAAAAAAAAGAAAAGCCGTCACGGGCTGTTCTGGTGGGCGGAGCTCGAACGAGCACGCAGCGAGGTTTGAATAAGGGAAGTTTTTTGACAGAGAGCGCCGACGCTCTTGCTCTTCGACACAGCCTGCACGCAGCCGCCGCACCGCACCGCTCCGTCTCACTCGCGCTGGCTAATGTGAGATAGAGAGATAGATAGAGAGAGAGAGAGAGAGAGAGAGAGAGAGAGAGAGAGATCTTCGGTGCTGTGCACGGACGAGACTCAGCCACCGGGTCTCCTGCGAGATCTCTTATTCTGACTTGTGTGTTTTTTTTTTTTGTTTTTTTTAATCCTCTCCTCTCTCTCCACGCGTGTCTTCCTCAAGGATTTGTTGTTGTTGTTTTTGTTTTTTTTTGCTTGGCCATGGATGTTTTGCCCATGTGCAGCATTTTCCAGGAGCTGCAGATCGTCCACGACACCGGCTATTTCTCCGCCTTGCCGTCGCTGGAGGAGTACTGGCAACAGGTGAGGGATCGCATGCACACCTTTTCTTAATTATTCCAAAAAAAACAACAACAACAACAACAAATAATCAGTATTTTTTTTTCCTCCCACCCCAAAAAAGGGGGGAAGTGACTAAGGACAAACCCCTTCCTCTCGAGCTCATGCGTCCGGAGTGTATGTGTTTGTGTGTGCGCGAGAGACAGCGCGCGCTTGTCCGTCGGTTCTCGTGCGTGCGTGCGTGCGTGCGTGTGTGTGTGTGTGTGTGTGCGTGCATGCAGTTTTGCTTAAACGCTGATCGGAATAATGATCAGGAATTCGATGCAAACACTCTCCATGTGCTTCGGGGGTGATTTGCATGCGTTGAACTCTGGGGTTGGACTCGTTGCATCCTCGGCTCGTGCACTGCACGCGAGATGATCAAGCTGTCAACAACAACAAGATACATAAATACGGATTATTGTTATTAATGGAAAAATAAGATTTGTTACAAACGTTGCAAAGGAAGGTTTTCAATCAGAATGCCTTTAAATGAGGATGCAGAATGGCGTGCGTGTGTGTGTGTGTGTGTGTGTGTGTGTGTGTGTGTGTGTGTGTGTGTGTGTGTGTGGTGTGTGTTGTGTTGTGTGTTTTCATACACTGGCACAAATAACGCACACATCACCAGTTAGTAGTGAAGAGAGCACTCCCTTTACTCGCCCCTTTAGCAAATGGGGGTGAAATAAGAGTGCTGATGGATAAAAGTGCAACTTAAATTGCATCTGTGTGTGTGTGTGTGAGTGTGTGTGTGTGTGTGTGTGTGTGTGTGTGTGTGTGTGTGTGTGTCTTGTGTAACGGGTTAGCAGCTGCATACTTTCGCACTCCGAGCCAAAACACACTCACTTTGCGCATGGTTGTTCGAGCTTCCCTAGGTGGCGTACTACTTTGATTGTAGGACGGAAGTCTGCGGTTTTTTTGGTACACAGCCAACGGTTCAGTTTGCACATGATAGAAAATGTAAAATAAGGACCGAATAAACAAAAAAACAAACAAACAAATAAACAAACCCACCATCAATGTGGTGCATTTTTTTTTGGGACGGATCCAAAAACCTTGAGGTTTAAGCTGCTGTTGGACAGAGATATGGCATGCTTTTGCCATTATATATTATATATATATATATATATATATATATATATATATATATATATATATATATATATATATATATATATATATATATATATATATGTATGTATGTATGTATGTATGTATAGTTTTTTATGTTTTTCATGCATTTAGAACCCTTAATCCATCATGTGGCTATTAGCTGATCATCATTCCTGGTCGGAGATACACAAAGTGTGTGTGTATGTGTGTTATTTCTGAGATTATCAACCAGGTTAAGATCTCTAAGCATCCTCGTGTGCCGTAGCCCAGACTGTCGTTCGAAGAGAGGAGCTTTTTGAGGAACCCGGTGCGGATGTTCCCTTTAGCTTCACGTCGGCACCGGACGGCGCGTGTTTTTTCGAGCGCCCGCGGCGTGTCAGCTCGAATGAGGAAACTCGGCAGAAGCAGAGATGGAGGAAGTGCTGCGGCTTCCTTAAAAGGACTCTAAAACCAGCGTATGACTCACCGTGCCTCTGTTACCACAGAGTAAATGTTAGTCTTTCAGAACGAGGCCTGACGATTGTACACTTTAGCAAAGCTAAATTTGGGCAACAATCAAGCCGTGAGCGCCATAATTGGATTTAGGTGTGTTGTGCTTGAGCAGCGTCTGACTCGGAAAGAAAATAAGTGGCGTTCGGTGTGTTGTGTGTGTGTGTGTGTGTGTGTGTGTGTGTGTGTGTGTGTGGGGGGGGGGGGGATGTTACGAGTTTGTCACGCTGTGCCAAGTTGGTTTATTCGGCTTTGTAATGATTTAAAGTGCCTGTAAGTGTAACGTTTCGGAGGTCGCGCGTCGATGTCTCGTGCTGACCCTGGCCTTGTATTTCCTCCTCGTCAGACATGTCTGGAGCTGGAGCGCTACCTGCAGAGCGAGCCGTACGTCTCGGCTTCCGAGCTGAAGTTCGACCCCCAGGAGGACCTGTGGAGCAAACTGATCTTGGCGTGCGGCGACAAGGCCGAGACGGACTCGCACTCGCCCGGCGACCTGGCGCACGTCAAGGAGGAGGACGCTCAGGACGGCCCGATGTCGGAGACGCGCAGCGTGAACTCGGACGCCAGCAGCGAGGTGTCCGATAGCTCCGAGGAACTGTCGCCGACGCACATCTTCGGCTCCAACCCTCTCGGCTCGGGACACTTGGCCTCGTCCATCATCGCCACGCCGCCCTCGTCCCCGGAGGCGCTCCAGGAGCCGGGCATCCCTCAGCTGTGGGGGTCCATAAACACTGAACTGCATGTAGCCGGGAAGGCCAGGCACAGCGGAACGGCCAAGGGCTCGGATAAACTGCCTTTGCCCGGAGGCGACGCGTCCCCGGACGGCAGGAGGAGGGTCCACAGGTGCCACTTCAACGGCTGCCGCAAAGTTTACACGAAAAGCTCACACTTAAAAGCACATCAGCGGACTCACACAGGTAAGACACTTTCGGTGTTTCCCAATGCGTCATTCCAAGGTCTCGTTAAAGGGTGTAGCACAGCGGTTTAAGGCGCAGGCCTACTGATGGGACGTACAATGTGGCCTGTACGGTGACCGTAACCCTCCATGGTGCCTCGTATCGTACCTGGGATATACGCGGAGAAAGAATTGCCCTTTGCGAAGTCTTGTGGAAGTAAGCGGCGCTAAAAAAGCCCGGCGTTTGCGCCACGTCATCGGGACGGGGGATCGCAACTTCACGTCCGAGTGACATTTATCAGTTCCACTCGAGTAGTTGTGCAATGATGTTGCGAGTTCACTCAGCCATTTCCCTCCCTCCAGCTGAAAGAGCATTGACTCTCTTGGCATATTTGCCTCACATGACTGCGTGGCTAAACGGTGACCTAATCTGTTTGGAATGTGGCTATGCCCGAGGGAGGGAGGAAGGGAGGGAGGGATGGTGTTGAGGGGGGGGGCGGAGGCCTAGAGGGAGGAAAGAAACCTGTTCTAAAAACAAAACCAAAACACTGTTTCGTCATGGGAAAGGGCCAGGCGTTTGAATGGGGGAACCGGGTGGCCAAGCTTTCGTTTTTTTTTTTTTTTTTTTTTTTTTTTTTGTCCGGACTGAAACCAATCCTGTTTGCTGATCTCACTCGTGTCGGGAAAAGTGTGTGTGTGTGTGTGTGTGTGTGTGTGTGTGTGTGTGTGTGTGTGTGTGGGGGGGGGTATTTACACAAGTATGACGCAATCTGACCTGTGTGAGAGTTTAAATGCTGTAACTAAACACTCTCGATAGCATCAGCCCCTTTTTTTTTTCCTTCCGTTTTCCTCCTGGTTTTTTCCCTGAAGGCATTTCTGTGTTTCTCGTCGGCAGGTGAGAAGCCGTACAGGTGTTCGTGGGAAGGCTGCGAGTGGCGCTTTGCACGCAGCGATGAGCTAACCCGGCACTTCAGGAAGCACACGGGTGCAAAGCCATTTAAATGCAGTCACTGTGACAGGTACGCCCTCTGTCTCTCTCTCTTATTTATATATATTATATATATTATATATATATATATATATATATATATATATATATAGATATATATATATTCTCTCTCTCTCTCCGTATCCCTCTCTCGGCGACAGTCACCGCGTCCCGTTCGCCTCTTTCCGCGCCTTTGATGCGCCGCCGACGCCAGATACAATAGATTTCGCAATCCGCCGTCCTCCATTGATTCCTTTTTATCTGTTCATCGATGTCAGTCGTCACATTATGCTCGGATTTCATCACTTAATTGCTTAATCGGATTAAGCGCTTCAAAGAGCAACGACAACAATGTCGCATTTCACAAATATTGATATCGACCGGGGTTTCGAAGCTTTCCGAACAACGGTATTGTAGCGCTTTCCGCCTTTAAGAGCGTTTAAACAAACGCTCCTGCAAAGATTTGATCGAGAAACAGGCCGTCACAGTGTTTTTCCGATGGGACACTTATTTTTGAGCAAAGTTGTTCGTCAAGGTGTTTCTTATCCGATATTTTATACCCAAACGCGTCTATATTTATTAGCGCAAAATGCAAATCAGTTGCCGGTTAATCATTATCGTTCTGTAAGGGACGTCCTCAAAAGTCTCCTAGGTGGGTGTGGCCTAAAGATCACATGACCGTTCCTCACACTCTGCTACATCACTGGAATTCTAAACACGATTCATTTTATTTATCTATTTCCTAAATTATTTTGACTTTTAGGGTCCATTAAAATCCCAAAATATAATAAAAAAAAAAAAGATATTTCAGAAATAATTGAACAATAATAAACACCAAGGACGTAGTCTTCCTATTAAATGCGACATTTTTTTTTCCCTTCTTTTTGTTCCTTTTTTGTTTGTTTGTTTGTTTGTTTATTTGTATTTTTTAATGCTTGTTTTATAGCACAATGTAAATGCTAGAACCGAACCAAGCAGGGTACGCTGATAAAGAACAACCTTCCTTAATAATCCGTCCATCCTGAATCCTATTTTCATATTTGTTCTCATATAAAGCTTCCTGCCATCATGAGTAACCACCCCCCTCTCTTCCTTCTTCTTCCCTTCCTCCCAATGTTCTGTTCTTCCAGGTGTTTCTCCAGGTCAGACCACCTGGCCCTGCACATGAAGAGGCATCTCTGAGCAGGTCGTGGCAAGTGCGGATTTGCTCTCGTTGTATCGTGACCAGCCTCCTGGTCGCCCTGCCCTCATCAAAGGGGGGGGGGGAGGGAGAGAGGAGTGTGTGTCCAGCCAAAGCATGCCATTTTGCACCGTACCCTGTGCCTCCGGGAATCTCGGGGAGAAAGGCCTACTGAGCGGTTGTGGAACGAAAAAAAAAAAAACACACACAAAAAGAAAAAAAAATAACCACAAAAAAAATTCAAAAAGACAAACAGCGAGGGATGAAATCGGGTCGACAAGAAGAAAAGTGACGAATGAAGGAAAAAAAAAGACAAAAAAAATGGCAAACAAACACAAAAAAAATGAATGAATGAATGATGGTGTGTGTCATGGTGCATGTTGTTTTGGGACAGATCCTGGACAACCAATACACTGGTACTTATAAAAAATACAATAAAATAAATAAATAAATGCCTGTCTGGGGGAGGGATGGGGAGGGGGGGGGGGGTGAGCTGGCGGGGAGTGTGAGGATAAGTGTATATAGTGGGTGAGAAGGAAGAGGGGTGTACCAGTGTGTTGCTGCAGACTGAATGGTGTGGGAGAATTTTTTTTTTTTCTTTTTTTTTTTTTTTTTTCTCTTGCAAGCCTGCAATGGGGAGGGAATCAACAAAGGTGTGTGTGTGTGTGTGTGTGTGGGTGTGTGTGTGTGTGTGGGGGGGGGGTGGGGGGGCGGGGGGGGGGGGGGGGGGGGGGGGGGGGGGGGAGAAAAAAAAAAAAAAAGCGTGTCTGTTCAGTTTCAGTGTGGGAAGCCGGGACTCGCCCCAAAACCCACCCCCCACCCACCACCCCAGGCTCTGGGCTCTTTAAAGGATGATGGGACTTTGGTTACATCTAAACGCACCCCTACCCATCCGCGCACCCCCCCGCCCCCCCTCCCCCAACAACCACCCGTTTCCTTGCTAACTCCCCTCTCCTTCCCTCTATCCTTCCCTTCCTCGCTCATGAACGAAAGTGGCTTTTATTTTTTTTATTTTCGGTGTTTGGTGCAGCTACTAAATGTGCAATGTGTTCGGTAGCTTGTTTATTGACAGGCTACAAAAAAGCTCTTTCGTTGTCCATTGTATAAGCTGTGTGCTTAGAGATAAAACACAAAGAAAAAAAAAACAAAACAAAAAAAAAACAACAACTATAACTTCACTATCATAGACAGGTGTTGCATGGTATTAGGGTTTGTACTCTCTCTCTCTCTCTCTCTCTCTCTCTCTCTTTTATTTTTTATTTTCCATTTCCTGTTCTTTGTTATCAGGACTGCTAATAGATTCCAATAAAGTGCAGCTAAATACGAATGGTTAAATGTTACAATATATTGTACATAAATGGATTGATGATTCTACTCTTAAACTCCTGTCACTGATGGGCTTTTTTTTTTTTTTTTTTTTTTTTTTTTTTTTCCCCCTTTTCTTTTTTTTTTTTTTTTTGTTTCTTTTTTGGTGAGGAAAACCACTATTGCTTCATTTTGTTCACACGTCTTCTTTCCACTCATTCTCTCCTCCATCTCTCTTCATCTCACTGTCTCGGTCTCGATCGTCTCTCTCTCTCTCTCTCTCTTTCTCTCTGTCGTTTCATCCCTTCATTTTTACCTGTTATTAATGCACTGTTGACCTTAATGGTGCCTTATGCAAGTGACCTTGTCCTGTGGAATAGATTGGTCTTTGGGGGTCACGCTTGTCTTGTATGAGTGAATCCAGCTTTATTAAGGCTCCATTCCCTACGCAAAAATGCACCTTTTCCATTTTTTTTTTTTTTTTCTTTTCTTTTCTTTTCTTTTTTTTTTGGTCCTCCTCGAAAAATCACGTTTTTTTTTTTATTTTTTTTTTTTTTTTTTTATAAAAACCATTCGATACACAGAGAAGCACTTATGGACCGTTTTACATCACTGTATTATGTAAATGAACGCTTTTTAAAAATTGCAGAAAGGAAAAAAAAAAGAAATGCTTCTTGTGCAAGAAGGCTCAAGGGGAAAATTAAGAAAGAGGGAGGGGAAAAAAAAAACACACGCAGCTCCTTTGCCATCATTGTTCGCCACGGTGGTTCAGAAACCTGCACTCGTCTCCCCTGTAACCAAGATGGAGAGAGAAGGGGGAAAGAAAAGAAGAAAAAAAAAAAAAAAGTAATGATTTATTGTAATTAACAAGCTCTAGCAGGACAGGCCTCGCCTTGTAGCCCATCGGTGTAATGAATTACTAAAGGCTTTGCTGGCACACATTCTGCCACAGACTGCTGACTCCGACAGTTCGCTATTGACCTGTCTGGACGGCGTTGTTTTAGCCTGGCAACAGTATTATGGAAACGGAGAACGGGCGTCCAGAAAGATCAAGACGAATCGCCTCTTTTCATCCCGTACAATGTAAATTTACAGACATTGAATTGAATCCCGTTTTTTTTTTTTTTTTTTTTTTTTTTTTATCCCCCGTCGGCTGTCTCGGCCTCGATCGGATGTCCTGTAAGCGTTTTTTTTTTTTTTTTCCTTTTTTCTTTTCCTCTCCATGCGATCAAAATCTCTACCAAGGATTACAATCGATCCGATGAACACCTGAGTATCACGCAATGCCGTGCGTTCCTGTAATCTTAACACACACACACACACACACACACACACACACACACACACAAATAGAAAAAAAATCCTGACAAAGCTCAACAGACAGTAATACTGTGTGTCTATCAGGGACTTACTGGAATCGAGCAGCAGAGGAACATGAATTTTTTTGCGATCAGATCAGCATGAAGTAGCGCTCCGGCTATAGAATCCAATCAGCCAGGCTTTAGCGGACGCAAACAAACAAAAAAAGTACAGTACATCCCGTTTTTGGCGAGAGTTTGGCCGGCAGCATTCAAGCGGTAATCGAGCCTTAATCAAGCCTCATATTTTGTTTTTGTTTTTGTTTTGCTTGTAACTATAACCCGACGCTTTCTATCACCCTTTTTTTTTTTTTTGCTTTCCTCTCACACCTTCTCCTGTTGTCTATTTCTTGAATCTTTGTATAAAATTGAAAACAAAAGAGATAAAAGTTACAAATGAGATACAAAAAAGCATTTTCTAAGATTTTTATTTGTTCCTTCTTTATATAAATTTTATTTGAAATTGTTTTGCAAAATTGTTCTATTTCTGTATGAATGTATTTTTTATTGGAATAATAAGAAATTCTTATCAGACGTCGTTTGCTTCTTGTTTTGCTTCGAAAAACAAATGCTGAGGTGCTGCAGTGATGGAGAAGAAAAATGCTCTTTCGCCGAATCTTTTTCTCGTATGTTTTGTTTGGCTTTTGTTTTAGTCGAAACGTTAAACGCAAAAATAATAAACAATTGGCACCGAAGCCAGTTGCGTTGAAAAAGAAATGACTTTTACCTCAGGAAACGGTCACTTTGTGTTGAGGTGAATATTTGAGGCGATAGAAAAGAAGGCGGGACCGTGGTGTCCTTCAAACGAACGATCTTTCGGGCCAATAATTACGTCACATGACCTCCCGCACTTTTATGTTTTCTTTTGTTTTTTAAATGACAAAAAAATTGCTGTGTCATCAACCACTATATGCTAACTGTGCACATTATTTGCTACGTTCCTGATGCCTGCTAGGATTTTCTACCTGATGGCAAAAAGAAAACACACACACACACACACACAAAAATGCACAATTAAACCAAAAACTTTCTATCACATTTACTATAGTTACATTTTTTCGGCTAAATTTCATGCACTATCACGTGTGTGTGTGTGTGTGTGTGTGTGTGTGTTGTGTGTGTGTGAGAGAGAGAGAATGTGACGTAGATGATGTGCTTCGGAAATGTACTTTCCCACTTTGCTGGAATGTAATGGCAAATTGCACCTTTTGACAATGCGGGATCTAAATGAGGAAACGTGACCCGGCAACCTCTTTGCGTTAGCACAGGAATGTGTTTACAAGATCTATCCCTAAAAAAAAGGGTAGGGAGGGAGAAAAAAAATGCTTTCTGCTTCTCCCTACAGTCAACAGAGAGACCAGTCACGATCAAAGCCACCCAAATTACCCATCAGCATCGGGGGGCTGCCCTTGGCACTTAATTAGCATCATGTATTTACATGGCTGTTAGATGATTATTTGATACAAATAAGATAATGTTCCCCATTGAACGTTAATCAAAAGGGCTGTTGCGGATAGTTATTCAAATGTAGGCCGTCTGAATTGCATACAAAATGCGTTTTCCTAGGTTTTCGAAGGAAACCCGGGTGCCGAATGGATAATATTGCATAGACGTTAAATCGCCTACTATTTTATTTCCAGAAAAGTGCTTCTCGAAGCAAATAGCTTTCTTTCTTTCTTTCTTTCCTTCCTTCCTTCCTCTCTCTCTGTCTCTCTGTCTGTCTATCTATCTGTCTGTCTATATCTATATCTATAGATATATATATATATATATATATATATATATATATATATATATATAGATATAGATATCTATCTATCTATCTATCTATCTATCTATCTATCTCTATATATAGATAGATAGATAGATAGATAGATAGATAGATAGATAGATAGATAGATAGATAGATAGATAGATAGAGATAGATATGCATATATATATATACATCTCCAATGATATCTCAGGCATTGTTATGCAGGACCAGATAGTTGCATAGATACATCAAGCCCTTAAAAGGTCAAAAAAAAAAAAAAAGATCCCGAATGAATCATTAAACATAAAAGAGAATTCCGGGCTGGAGAGAGAGAGAGGGGGTACTTTTTTTTTTTTTTTACGGCTCTGAGCCGTGTCTCCTGTGATTGTTCCTAATGGGGATGAAAATTAGGATCGCACCAAAAGTTCTCTACTTTCTCTTGGGAATAGTTCAAAACCCCGATTAGCCTTTTACTGACGAATCCCCTTACCGTCCCATGAAGTCCCTCTTAACCTGGTGCGCCATGGGTACATTAATAACGTCAGGTCACTACCACCTTTTCACCTCCTCGTAACTCAGAGCCAAAATATTCGATCCGGGCAGATCTTGTGCCGTTCACAAGGGAAAAAAAAGTGATAAAGTGATGACCTTTGTGTGGCGATTAAAGCGAGCAGCTCGCCAAGTCTCATCATATTTGCCTGGTAAGGTCCAAAGGTGTGAATAGAGTACGTCAGAATTAGATTCAATGTCATGGCATCAAAACACGTCTTTGCCAGAGGGCGATGGAGGCGTGGTGGTAGGGGGGTGGTGGGGGTTGCAAAGCGCTCCGCGTTTGAAGTATCAGCGCTTAAGTAGCTGTACAAAGAAAGCCGTTTATGTAAGTCAGCGATGTAAAGGAATCGGCATGTAACACGCATGCGGCGTGTCCTGTGCGGGAAGTTAAAAATGGGATTTAAGGAGATTATTATAAAAGAGAGTTCTCAGCAAAGAAGTCAAAAAGTTCTCATTGCTAAGTTTCCACCTCAAGGGATTCATTTGATTATGTCAGGTAATCTCAGGGGGAAGTTGCGCATGTTCTCCCTGGGAGGGTTTCCTCCAGGTCCCTCCGCTTTCATCCCATCTTCCCAGGAAAAAAAGAAAGAAAAGAAAGAAAACACGGTTGTGCAAAATTTCCCTCGGGTGTAAAGAAGTGTGTGAATTTGGGTTTATAACCCGGGCGATCGATCCCTGCGACCGAGTCAGCGTCTACCAAGAACCTTAAAAAGACGAGAAAAAAATAAATGACAAAACAAATGATGATTATTGAATTAATCTTAAAGCTTGAAGGTTTTTTAACCTGAATATTATATATAATCAATATATAATCAAATTTGATTCGATTTTATTTATAAAAGAAGTTTTGCACAGATAAAGCTTTACGGCATTTGGCAAACACACTTATCCAGAGTGACTTTTGAGGGTTAAGGGCCTTGCTCAAGGGCTCACTTGTGGTAATGGGGTTGTGGTGGGATTTGAACCTGAGATCTTCTGGTCCAGAGGCCAATGCTTTAACCACTGAGGTCCCACCTCCCTACAAATGTAATTCGATTATTAATGAGAAAGTTTTAGATAGATTTTTTTATTTTATTTTATTGTTTTACTTAATTTTTTGATTGTTTATTTGTGTGTAGAAGTAAGTTTATTATTATTATTATTATTATTATTATTATTATTATTATTATTATTATTATTATTATATCGCTATCATAGATATATTCAGTGTATTTTGTTTTTTTGGTCGTTTGAAAAAATATCGTAAATACTAAAGAATGTAGACAAAATAGAAAAGAGAAAAAGAAAACATATAGATCATGTTTTAGAATATTTACATTATCAGGCATTCATTTGTAGAGATCTGTGAATTTATTTATTTATTTATTTTATTTATTTATCATTTTTTTGTACTTCTGCCCGGTCCTGAGCCATCGAGCATGAATGGCATTAACTTCTTCAGACCACGTGGGCCGGACCTTCGCTCTCCACGTGCATCGGTGAGCCGTGGCCGTCTATGACCCTCATGCCGGGTCACCACTGGTGCTTCCTTGGAGCCCTTTTGATACATAATGACCACTGCAGACCGAGACACACTCCAGTTTTGGTGATGCTCCGACCCAGTCGTCTAGACATCACAGTTTGTCAGACTCCCTCCTTAGACTTACCTATTTTTCCTGCTTCGATCCCGTCAACTATAAGGAAAAATGCCTAATAATATCCCACCCACTAACAGGTGGCACGATAAAGAGCCTAGTAGTGTTATTCACCTCTTGTAATGTCATGTCATACCGTTATAACGGTATGCCTGATCAGTGTATCTCCCTCGTTCTCATCTATGGGCACGGGTAGTGAGCACAAGGCTGGAAGTGTATATAATGAGGCATAGTGCACTGAGATGATGGACATTGTACAAGAGCTCCTGCTAGAGCTTGCACCGAAGGACAAGAAGACCAGGCTCCCGATTATAGTTCACTTTTGGCTTGTGGAACATCCTCCTGGATGTCTGGATTGACCTTGTGAAGTGTTTGGCTAAAATATACAAATGTGTTAAGTCGTATCTAAATCCGTCATCACTTAAGCAGACAACTGTAATACGTCCGAGCCAAGCCTCGGTGCTGAGTCGTAAGATCCGATTCCTGTAACCAGAACGCGAGCGGCACTGCGTAATATTGCCATAACGCATCCATGAACTCGGGATGAGTATCGTAATCATCATTACCTTCCATGTTTTGTGAGCGAGTCCCATCCATTCATTTAAAAGCAATATTTTTAAAAGGGTTATCAAGTTTCCAAAGTGGATGCTTCACTCAATTAGCATGCGGCAATTAGTGCTAATGAACATTGGGGTGGGAAAAAAAAAAGATCAGAGCGTTTGGCAGGAAAGAGTCTTGGGTGATTAGACACTTCTGAGCCCAGAAATGCGGGGCTGAAGCAGTGCACTTTCCCTTTCAACGCAGATTAATTTCCATCACAACAAACCAAAAAGGGCTTTTATGGCTCGTTTGGGAATGGAGACAAGGCCGTTTTCCCTTCGGCATTACAGAGACGAATCTTTACACTTTCCAGCGGACATGAGAAAACCACAATGTGTCCTTTTTTTTGTTGCTTAAGTTGGTCAAGACTTGGTCATTTGGCTGCTTGACCTCCACACACAAATGTTAGTTGTGTGGTGATATCTTTTGTCTGCCTGATGACCTTGTGGAAGGCTGGAACGATTGCTGACGATTTTGCTTTGCCACGACATCTGTATGTTTTCTAGTATTCATTCATCTATCTTCTACCGCTATATCCTATCTTCCCTCGGGTCACGGGGAGTCTGTGCCTATCTCAGGCGTCTATGGGCATTAAGGCAGGATACACCCTGGATGGAATGCCAACCCATCGCAGGTCACACACACACACACATCCACACACACATTCATACAGGGGGAAGGACAATTTTCCAAGGTGGGTGCCAATCAACCTACCGTGCATGTTTTTTGACCGGGGAGCAAACCGGAGAACCCGGAGAAAAAACCCCTGAGACACAGGGAGAACATGCTATCTCCACACACACACATGGTGGAGACGGGAATCAAACCCCTACCTGATGGTGTGAGGCGAACGTGCTAATCACTAAAGCCCAATAAAATGATTAATTGTTAATTTCAATGTTACTTTGTTTCGTGGTTGTTTTTTAATTGTAAAATATGGGACGTGGCTCCTTTAAGAATTGTGTTCCGGTTGTTTTTTTTTCCATATAAACTGGTGAAATTTAGGAAGTGTGAGTGGATGCACTGAAGTTTCTTTATTTGTTTGTTCATTTTGTTGTTCGGCTTTCGTTAATTTGCCAAACACAACGCAGAGTGAAGGAACAGATCACTCACATAGTAATGCACACTGCGTTAATCACACGTTAATAACATTAGTGCCATTAAAGTGAATTTGTGTTAAAGCGTTAATAACGTCAACTTTGACAGCTCTGATATATATATATATATATATATATATATATATATATATATATATATACACACACATATATACATATATACATATATATAAAATAAACAAACTAACTTCTACATAATTTACATAAAGTCTACATAAATCAGAGAAAAAATGAATAAAGGGGAAAAAAATAGTTTATACGATTGACCGATATTATTTTGTTCAATTCCAAACAATAACCCGTTTAACAAATGAATAAATAAATAAATAAATCAAATGATTTTCAGACTGTGTATCAGGTTAAAGACACATGTACAGGTGTGTAGGTGTGAGAACGTGTTGTGTACACAGACAGGTGTGTCCTGTAGTCATAAACCTTGTTAATAAGACAGGCTTTTATCGTAAAAGTACATAAGCTAGTGTACATCCATGAGTCATGCTTGAAGACAGACAATATGGTAAACTGTGACTATAGTAAATCTGGGGCTTTACTGTGACTCATTGGTGTAGAAGTAAGTACACTCCTGTCAACTGAGCCGGAGGCGCGAATCGTCACTTTCATTACAGCATTCGACGGCCTTCAGAAAGGTAAATGGGTATGTTAGTCCCCACTGAGCTAGCACTGATAATCTTGCTATGATTGTTATGTAACGACTTTAGCATCCGCTAATTGGCTAAGACGCAGCAGGGAACCCGGCGCGAAACGAGCGAGGCGCTGAACGGGAATGAACATCTTGTCAAGACTGCACCCATAGACCCTGCGATCCACTGGGAGCAAAAACAAAAAAAAAGAATTGGAAACCATCACTTTTTCTAACTGAAACAGGATATAAGACATAGCATGTTACGTGACTAGAATCTAGCTAGATCCGATCTATACACACCATCGAGGGCCGTTATCAGTGTTTGGGAAGGTTACTTTGGAAATGTAACAGGTTACAGATAACAAATGATCCTATTCAAAATGTAATAAGTAGTGTATCTTTTCATTCATTCATTCATTCATTCATCTTCTACCGCTTTATCCGATCTTCTCTCGGGTCACGGGGAGTCTGTGCCTATCTCAGGCGTCTATAGGCATTAAGGCAGGATACACCCTGGATGGAATGCCAACCCATCACAGGGCACACACACACACACACACACACACTCATACATTCATACACTAGAGACAATTTTCCAAGGTGCCAATCAACCTACCGTGCATGTTTTTGGACCGGGAGGAAACCGGAGAACCCGGAGAAAAACCACCTGAGGCACGGGGAGAACATGCAAACTCTACACACACATGGCTGAGACGGGAATCGAACCCGGACCCTGGCGGTGTGAGGCGACCGGGCTAACCACTAAAAGCATCACTATTATAATCTTTCTCGAGCTTTAGTCAAATTTTCGGCTCATAGCTAGTCCCACAGTTTTTGTCCGATCGTTACGAATCATATCGCATATCGTGCCGCCCGATGGTGTGAGGTGTGCTATTACTTTTATAAGGAATAGCTCTGCGCGATTCCGATCCCCAAAAAGGGGGAATTTTTTCCCCTAGAAAATGAATGGGGTCGAAATTTCGTGCCTCACAGCTCGGCCTGTGAGCCTCCGACATGCACATATGGCACATATGCACATATGGCACACATATCCATCTCCTCTAGTGGTTACACCTCCAGGGTTGTGGGTTCGATTCCTGCCATGTGTGTGTGGAGTTTACATGTTCTCCCTGAGCCTCAGGGTCCAAAGACATGCACCTTGGAGTCCCAAAATTGTCCCTAGTGTGTGAATGTGTGTGTCATTGTGTGTGTGTGTGTGTGTGTGTGTGTGTGTGCAATGTGACATTCCGTACAGGGTGCCTTGATGTTCCGAAGACGCCTGAGATGGACACATGGCTCCCCGAGACCCGAGCTAAGATCGGATAAAGCGATAAACTATAAATGAAGTGAATGAAATCACGTTACGCCTTTACGTGTAATTAGTGACTCGCCGACGCTGGCAGTTATCTGTATAGCTAGTCATGTGACAACTAGTCAGTGGAAAAGATCATATCATGAAGCAACGTGCCAAAGGTGAGCGTATACACACGAGCGCTAATGAACTCAGGTGCGGGTGCAGACGCTCGGCTCGGATCAGGCGATGTTCCATCCAATAATGAAAGACCCAGGGTATTTCTTCTGCAGCCGAGAGGGCAAACCTATGAGAACCTTTCGTTTTGTGCTCTTTTCGGCGATTTTGAAAGACCGGGCAATATCTGATCGAGGAAACCTGTACGCATACGTCCGGCCAAAAAAATAAAAACAGCTGTTTGTTTTCTGCCCAATTTAGATCCGATTTGTCAAGTCAAGTCAAGAGGTTTTTATTGTCATTTCAACCACATATAGCTGACGCAGTACACAGTGAAATGAGACAACGTTTCTCCAGGACCCCGGTGCTACACAAAACAACATATAACACAAACACAACAACACAATGCTGAGGACGAGACTAAGTTTGTCCTAGCTACATAAAGTGCATCGTGTGCAACCTGGTGCAAACAGCGCAAAGACACAACAAGACTGTGTTCACAACACAAGACAGTGCATACAAACAACTAACAATATAATACAATACAAAAAAACAACAACAACCCAGTGCAAAGTATTTCAAAGTGTTCCAGTTTGGCGAGTGTGCAAAGGAACAATTAGAGCAGCAGTGATAAAAAAGTAAATGTGCAAAATGTGCATGTAAACAGTAACACTGTCAGTGAGAGCAGTGTGTACAATACACATGTAAAGGCCAGTGATGAGGTAGATAAATAATATAGGAGTGGATGGTGTGTGAGTGTGTGTGTGTGTGTGTGTGTGTGTGTGAGTGTGTGTGAGTGTACGTGTGAGTCCAGGTCCAGTTCTATGTGTTAAGAAATCTGATGGCTTGAGGGAAAAAACTATTGCATAATCTGCTTGTGAGAGCCCGAATGCTTCGGAACCTCTTCCCTGATGGCAAAAGTGTAAATAGTGTGTGTGAGGGGTGTGTGATGTCGTCCACAATGCTGGTAGCTTTGCGGATGCAGTGTGTGCTGTAAATGTTCGTGACAGAGGGGAGAGACACTCCGATGATCTTTTCAGCTGTCCTCACTATCCGCTGTAGGGTCTTGCGATCCGTGACGGTGCAGTTCCCAAACCAGGCAGTGATGCAGCTGCTCAGGATGCTCTCGATGGTCCCTCTGTAGAACATGGTCAGGATGGGGGTTGGCAGATGTGCTTTCCTCAGCCTTCTCAGGAAGTAGAGACGCTGCTGGGCTTGTACAAAGGTTCGTCCAAAACGCGCGTTATATAACTCGGAGCTTGCTATCCCGACGCATTAAAACTAAACAGGCTGCATTGAGATTATCCATCCCAGATCTGTGGCTCTTAAAAGCCAGCAGGATTCCCAATCTCTGAGACTGTACCGTCAACACCTGCGGAGAGAATGGGCCTCTATTAGTTTGCATGCAGAATTGAAATGCTTTCAGAAATCCTTGCCGCTAACGCAGCTGCATTAATCACCATGACAACTCCAGCCTGTATCTCGCCTCGTCCCGGGCAGCGATAGAGAGAGAGAGAGAGAGAGAGAGAGAGAGAGAGAGAGAGAGAGAGAGCGCAGAACGAGAGGGAATCTTAATCATTTGTATTCTAATTTCACTCTTTCTGAACATTCTGGGTTTTTATTTATTTATTTATTTATTTATTTTTACACCGCGCTCGAATTTGTTTGGATGGTCTGGAATAATTTACATCTTTTGCCGTAGTCATTCCATTAACCTTCCTTTTGCTCTTCTCTATATCTGTCAAATCTATGTTTTTAACGGCACGGGCGATGATTTAGAAACCACTTTTAATCCTTGTAATGGCAGACAGTGATGCATTTCGGCGTCGGGAGAGAAAATAATCTTGTCGAGGAGAGAAGAAGGCGCTTCGTACTTTGCCTCGGCACTTAAAGGTAACGGCGTGTGCGTTCTTTTTTCCTTTTTTTTCTTTTTCTTTTTTTTTTTATTTCACTCGGCTGCTTTTCAGTTAATCCCTGACCTCGGAGATGAGGAGCAGCAGGAGTCAGGAAAATTGTGGACCAGGAGATTAATAAAAGTTTCTTTTACTTCTCAGCACCTTGAACACCTACAGGCAATGAGAAAAGACATTCATGGTCATGCTGGCCAGCTGACTAATACGCTTTCATAATAAATATAAAATAAAATAAAAAAAAGGGAGAAAAATTCATATCAAAAAGCATTAAATCGAGCAGGCAGAGATTGAGAACGCTGCTCGCGTTAGGTGAAAAGGAACAGCAAGAAATCACTTCTTTTTTTTTTTTTTTTTTTTTTTTTCCTGGATCTTGTGATACCGAAGGTGTTGATTGATTTTCCACCAAAGCAACTCTGAGGGTTTTTTTTTTTGGTGGTAAAAGAAACACAAATTTATATCAGTGCACTGATTCGTACACGTTTCCTATACGAACATTCTAAAAAAGCTATTTGTACGCCATAAACATGTTCATCAAGGGAAAAATATATATATATTATTTACATGGTGAAGCTTTTAGTAAAGAGATTGTTAATTCCACAGGGGCACGGTGGCTTAGTGGTTAGCACGTTCACCTCACACACGATTCGCCTCTATCTATCTATCCATCTATATATCTATCTATGTATCTATCTATCTATCTATCTATCTATCTATCTATCTATCTATCTATCTATCTATCTATCTATCTATCTATCTGATCTACTGTCTGTCTGTCTGTCTGTCTGTCTGTCTGTCTGTCTGTCTGTCTGTCTGTCTATCTATCTATCTGTCTGTCTGTCTGACTATCAACTATCTATCTACTATCTACTATCTACCTTCATATCTATCTGTCTGTCCTCTCTGTCTGCTATCTATCTGTCGTCTGTCTGTCTATCTATCTATCTATCTATCTATCTATCTATCTATCTATCTATCTATCTATCTATCTATCTATCTATCTATCTATCTATCTATCTATCTATCTATCTATCTATCTGTCTGTCTGTCTGTCTGTCTCTGTCTGTATCTTCTGTCTGTCTGTCTGTCTGTCTCTCTTCTATGCTATCTATCTATCTATCTATCTATCTATCTATCTATCTATCTATCTATCTATCTATCTATCTATCTATCTATCTATCTATCTATCTATCTATCTATCTGTCTGTCTGTCTATCTGTCTGTCTGTCTATCTGTCTATCTATCTATCTATCTATCTATGTCTGTCTGTCTATCTAGTCTATCTATCTTATCTATCTATGTCTGTCTGCCTGTCCTGTCTGTCTGTCTGTCTGTCTCTCTAATCTATCTATCTATCTATCTATCTATCTATCTATCTATCTATCTATCTATCTATCTATCTATCTATCTATCTATCTATCTATCTATCTATCTATCGCTCTGCCTGTCTGTCTGTCTGTCTATCTATCTGTCTGTCTGTCTGTCTGTCTCTCTTTATCTGTCTATCTATCTATCTATCTATCTATTATCTATCTATCTATCTATCTATCTATCTATCTATCTATCTATCTATCTATCTATCTATCTATCTATCTGTCTGTCTGTCTGTCTGTCTGTCTGTCTGTCTGTCTGTCTGTCTGTCTATCTGATCTATCTATCTATCTATCTATCTATCTATCTATCTATCTATCTATCTATCTATCTATCTGTCTATCTATCTATCTATCTATCTATCTATCTGTCTATCTATCTATCTATCTATCTATCTGTATTCCTATCTATCTATCTATCTATCTATCTATCTATCTATCTATCTATCTATCTATCTCTATCTATCTGATATCTATCTATCTGTCTGTCTGTCTGTCTGTCTGTCTATCTATCTGTCTGTCTGTCTGTCTGTCTATCTATCTCTCTGCCGTCGTCTGTCTGTCTGTCTCTCTTTATCTATCTATCTATCTATCTATATCTATCTATCTATCTATCTATCTATCTATCTATCTATCTATCTATCTATCTATCTATCTATCTATCTATCTATCTATCTATCTATCTATCTATCTATCTATCTCTATCTATCTGTCTGTCTGGTTGCTCAGGTGTTTAAAGCTCTAGGCTATTGATCGGGAAGGTCGAGGGTCCGAGGTCCGATATCGCCAAAGTACTATCCTTGGATCCTTGATCGAGGCCCCTTACCCCTGCGTGCTCCAGGGGCAGTCGTATCGTGGCTGACCCTGTGCTCTGACACAGCTTCCAAAAACAAGCTAGGATATGCAAAGAAAAAGAATTTCCCTCAATAATGTATATAATCTTTGCTGCACTGTTGATGACTTCTAACTACTTACCTTCAAGCCCTCCATCGTCCTCACACACACACACACACACACACACACACACACACACACACACACACACACACACACACACACACATAAAAATTTGTAACGGTACTTTTAAAGGGCAACCATAATCCGTTCTTATGACCCAAATGTACTA
>JACRUU010000011.1:13755200-13792700 GCA_030449085.1 Kryptopterus vitreolus | reverse complement strand
TGGGAAGGTGAGGTTCAAATCTCTTGTGGGCCTTTGAGCAAGGCCCTTAACCCTTATTGGCTCTTTTGTAAGTCACTCTGGATAAGTGCTTTATTTTCTTTTTCTTTTTTTATTGCAAAATAATCATTATTATGATTATAATTATGATTTACTTTTTTTTTTTGTATGTGTACATTCATTCATTCATTCATCTTCTATCGCTATATCCGATCTTCCCTCGGGTCACGGGGAGTCTGTGCCTATCTCAGGTGTCTATGGGCATTAAGGCAGGATACACCATGGATGGAATGCCAACCCATCGCAGGACACACAACACTCACATTCACATACACTAGGGACAATTTTTTTCCAAGGTGCCAATCAACCTACCGTGCATGTTTTTGGACCGGGGGAGGAAACCGGAGAACCCAGAGAAAAACCCATCTGAGGCCCTCGGGGAGAACATGCAAACTCCACACACACACATGGCCGAGACGGGAATCGAACTCGGTGGTGTGAGGCGAACGTGCTAACCACTAAGCCACCGTGCCCCTGTATGTGTACATAATTTGACATTTTTATCAATTATATTCCCTGGATTTAATTTTGAGGGGCACGGTGGCTTAGTGGTTAGCCCGTTCGCCTCACACCACCGGGTTCGATTCCCGTCTCGGCCATATGTGTGTGTGGAGTTTGCATGTTCTCCCCGTGCCTCAGGGGGTTTTTCTCCGGGTTCTCCGGTTTCCTCCCGGTCCAAAAACATGCAGGTTGATTGGCACCTTGGAAAATTGTCCCTAGTGTATGAATGTGTGTGTGTGTGTGAGTGTGTGTGTGTTTGTCTTGCGATGGGTTGGCATTCCATCCAAGGGTGTATCCTGCCTTAATGCCCATAGACGCCTGAGATAGGCACAGACTCCCCGTGACCCGAGGGAAGATCTGATAAAGCGGTAGAAGATGAATGAATGAACGACTGATTTTATTTTGTATTTTTTTAGGGTTATAATAAGATCAACACTTTTGAGAAGATATTTGCGGGGTTTTGTTTTGGTTCAGGTACTGATGTAGGTGAGGTACGGAGGGATGGAGTGCTCTCAGCGCTCACATCCATCCCATAGTCAAACCCGTACAGCAGGCCACTCATGATCTTCCACACCAGCCCTGACTTTGGGTTTCCTAATTCCAGTGAAGGGAAAAGAAAATCCACTGCATACGATGACGTCTTATACAGACGTGTCTCCAACTGTGCGGGAAGAGTTGTGCTGGGTGTCCCAATACTTTTGACCTCACAGTGTGCATTGATGCTTTTGGCAACATTTTGGCAGCCAAAAGATCTTGTCTTCATTTTTTTCCGTATTTTTGTACTTTTATTTCATTTCATTTGGCTTCATTTGCAAGTTATTGCATTGTGGTTTTATTTACATTTTTTTCCGTGTCCAGAGAATTTTTTAGGATTTGTCGTTGCAAAAGAAATGAACTTTGAAAACTAAATAAATAAATAAAAAAGAGAGCGAAATTATAACTTTCAGCGTGACACACATTTATACACGACATCCTTTCTGTACTCTCTACTGCTTTTACTTCAAATTTATTTATTTTTTAACTTTTATTTACTTTTATTTGGTTTCATTTGCAAGTTATTGCGAAATTATAAGTTACTTATTTACAATTTGTTTGGGGTTGCAAAATAAATGCACTAAAAATATTAATTAATTAAAAGAAAACAGGGGGTCACGTGGTTAGCACGTTCGCCTCACACCTCCAGGGTCCGGGTTCGATTCCCGTCTCGGCCATGTGTGTGTGGAGTTTGCATGTTCTCGCTGTGCCTCAGGGGGTTTTTCTCCGGGTTCTTCGGTTTCCTCCCCGGTCCAAAAACATGCACGGTAGGTTGATTGGCACCTTGGAAAATTGTCTCTAGTTTATGAATGTGTGTGTGAGTGTGTGTGTGTGTGTGTGTGTGTGTGCCTTGCGATGGGTTGGCATTCCATCCAGGGTGTATCCTGCCTTAATGCCCATAGACGCCTGAGATAGACACAGACTCCCCGTGACCCAAGGGAAGATCGGATAAAGCGGTAGAAGATGAATGAATGAATGGATATGTATATATGTATATATATTCATTCATACATATATATATATATATGGGAGGTGGTAGCCCAGAGGTTAAGGTGTTGGACTCTGAAACAGAAGATCACAGGTTCAAACCCCACCACCAGCAAGCTGCCACTAGTGGGCCCTTGAGCAAGGCCCTTAATCCTCAATTGCTCAGTTGTAAGTCGCTCTGGATAAATATATATATCGTGCCAAAATAGTTCTCTGGAATTGATATCAAATATCAAAGACAACATTTTGATTTGTCTTTTGTCTTTCCAATTTCAACTAAAGGGAAATGTTCTCTGACGTTTACGGGAACAGTTAGGGGGAAGACCCAGTCCTGGCTGCAAAAGTCAGGTGTCCCAGTACTTCTGTCCATCTCGTTTATTTACAGCCATGTAAATAGGGAACGAGTTACGAGGAGCTATTATTAAACGCCATGACCCATCAGCACAGCGAAGTCTTCCCGGCATAAAATATCCATGGTTCATATCTGAGAGACGTCTCTGGAAGTGTTTATGCGGGAGTGTTTTTAGAACAGTGACTAAGCATGAAGAGTCTGAAGACGGAAGTGGAAAAGCTTGTCTCGGCCTGAATTATACAGGGGAATTCTGGGAATGACTCTGGTATCTGATTACGCTAGATAGAGTCACACAGAAACAGAAACTAAGCACTCAAGCTGGTAAATGACATAATGTGTTTTGTTTTTCTTTCTTATGACGCTCATATCACCTACGTGAGGAACATTAACTGGTTGAAGGCTGATTTAATTCAGTGACAGATGAAACGATCCCTTTTAAGAAAAAACTTGTGTATACATTTTTAGCATCTAAATGAAATTATTGATAAGGCAGTGAGAGCGTTTGCATTAATAGTATTTGGTAAACAATGTAACCAAACAAAGGGGCACGGTGGTTTAGTCGTTAGCACATTCGCCTCACACCGCCAGGGTCTGGGTTCGATTCCCGTCTCGGCCATGTGTGTGTGTGGAGTTTGCATGTTCTTCCCGTGTCTCAGAGGGTTTTTCTCCGGGTTCTCCAGTTTCCTCCCCGATCCAAAAACATACACGGGCATTGATTGGCACCTCCCTAGTCAGTGTGATGGGTTGGCATTCCATCCAGGGTGTATCCTGCCTTAATGCCCATAGACGCCTGAGATAGACACAGACTCCCCGTGACCTGAGGGAAGATCGGATAAAGCGGTAGAAGATGAATGAATGAATGAATGAATAATTGAAACCATCAATAAATATATTCCCGAAAATATTCATGTTCTATATTGAGTTTGGTTTTGTAAATAAACATGCGTAAAAGCATCTATATTTATCCGTGTTTGGGGGGAGCATTGAAAAGAAGCGATTTAATAAATGCAATTAATCATAAATGAGCTAATGAAGGGGCACAGTGGTTTAGTGGTTAGCACGTTCGCCTCACGCCGCCAGGGTCCGGGTTCGATTCCCGTCTCGGCCATGTGTGTGTGGAGTTTGCACGTTCTCCCCGTGCCCCAGAGGGTTTTTCTCCGGGTTCTCCAGTTTCCTCCCGGTCCAAAAAAATTACACGGTAGGTTGATTGGCACCTTGGAAAATTGTCCCTAGTGTATGAATGTGTGTGTGTGTTTGTGTGTGTGTGTGTGTGTCCTGCGATGGGTTGGCATTCTATCCAGGGTGTATCCTGCCTTAATTCCCATAGACGCCTGAGATAGGCACAGACTCCCCGTGACCCGAGGGAAGATTAGATATAGCGGTAGAAGATGAATGAATGAATGAACTAATGAGAAACGATCGATTAACCGCGATGAAATGTCTTAATCGATTGACGGCCCTCGACGCGACACGAGGGTTTTTGTCACAAAAACAATTCCAGAGAAAGCGTGTGAGATGAAGGAAGTCGAATTCGAGAATGAGGGCTGGGGAAGAAAAAACAACAACAACGAGACTGGGGTTAACTGGGTTAACAGACCAGTAAGAAGCACAGGTTGGTCCGCAGAGCTCAGCGTGGCTCAGAGTGTCTCGGCAGGTGCCCTCCACACACACACACACACACACACACACACACACACACACACACACACACTGCTCCACATTACAGGAAGTGGCCTCACACAGAGCTCCTGTGTTTGACAGGAGCGAGTGAGAGCAGAGCTGGGTGCGGGTGTGTACTTTGGGTCGGCTGCAAAAATATGTCAAGTAGTCTGAAAAGGAGCGGCGAAAAGTAGCGCTCGGAGCATCGTAATGATGAAAGAGCTTAAGCTCTTGGATGGGGGGAGGGAAGGGGGGGGGTATCAAAAAAAAGAAAAAAAAAAAAAAACAACAAAAAAAAAAATGAAACAAGCCTCACTTCATTCAAAGTCGTTCAGGGGATTAATTTCAATGCGGGCAAAATGCTGAGGATGAATGTGACGCAATGAATAAGGGTTGCATTTGCAGAATTAAGGAGGTAGTGCCCTATGGATCATGCAGAGAGCCTTTTTTTATCTTTAAAAAAATAAATAAATAAAAATCCTCTTAGGCTGATAGATGTCCTTCTAGTAGATGTGGACAGTGAGAAAGCTTTTCTATACATTATGACCTCATTAGTCATGGATGCTGGATTACACTCACTCACACTACCATCCCCCCTCCCCCTCCTTTCCCCCCCCCCCCAGCCCACCCCCCCACCCCCCCCCAACCCCAATCCAGTGAGAAAACTGCTCGCTGTGGCTGTGTGTGCATGTTTCCTGTCAGGTTTTGTTGTGGTTGCTCACACTGTGAGTCACAGACAGTGGTGCCAGCCTGCTTAGCATAAAGTCTATAGAGCCCCGAACCCCCTCCTACAATCAGCAAACCCACCCCTTCTTCACCACCCCCCCCCCTTTTTTTTTTTTTTTTTTTCTCCTCCACTCTACACGGACCAGTCCGGGGCCTAATGAAGTCTATGAGATAGTGTATGCTCGTCATGCCCCGCTGCTCGCCTCATCGGCAGAGTGAGAACACGCACTTTCCCTGCATGCCAATTAAGTACTTCCTCGTGCGCAGCCACAATTTCCCACCACCAGAAACCACTAGAAGCCTGGCGCTGGGAACGAGCCACGCACCTTTTTTTGGGGGGGGATCGTCGACATTCTCAAATTGTGTGGAAATATCACGTGCGAGTTCGGGTCTGGTGGTGCAGTTTTAGGAGGGGGGAAAAATAAATCATAATACAAGCAATAAATGATTAAATTCCCGGAAAAAAAAAGATCACAGATCACATCGTCTCTTTCTCTCTCTCTCCCTCTCTCTCTCACTTCTGACAGGAACAGTGCAGGATAAAGGGCACTTTCATCTGCATTAATATGCCGCTCATGCATGGAGAGAATATTATTCCCTTTTATTTGTGTCAAAGCAGTGGGAGGAACCTGAATGCCTCAGAGCAGCAGCAGTGGCGGCGGCGGCGGCTCCTGGTTTGGCATTGGCGCCGTAGCCATCGTCGTCCCCGCATAATCTCTACGCCGGGCGTCTTTCTTGGCTGCGACAGATCTTTGTAGATCCATCCTTCAAAAGTGCCCTGAGTTAGCACTTTCTCTTCTTCCTCTCGTTTATAATGAGCTCGTCGCTATTCCTATTATACAAATCAAAAGTGGCACTCGGAGGTGTTCAATTATAGACCACTCGCCTCCTGGTAAAGTGGTCCGAAAAGTTTCCCCGCGATCGATATTTCAAGCCTGTCCACGCGGAAGGGTTAAATAAATACAAACACTGGAGAGAGAAAAAAGTATAAGTAAAAAAAGAAGAAAAAATGCGTGTTTGTCTTCTGGAAGCGCGAAGGAGCAGAAGAAAGAGCGCAGATTGACAAATAGACAGTCTTTCTTTGCTACAGAAATCAAATATTTATAGAAATGTGCTGAATTACCATCGGCAGACTTTTGGCAGGGAAACAAAACAAGATAGCACGGATATGCCCGGACCCAAAAAAAAAAAGCTGAGAGGGAGAGAAAAGCAGAGAGATAGGGGGAAAAAAAGAGCGAAGGATAGATGGAGGACCAGCGCCAAACGTCAGCCCATGGCCCCCTCCTGGAGCCTGGCAGAGGCCACGGCTTGGACAGCTCTCTCATTCTTCTCTGCTTTATCCCAGAGCTCGCGCAATTAAGGCCCTGATAAACAGCCTTGCAAAAAAAGAAGAAAAAAAAAACAGCGGGTCGAAAAAAGAGGAACAGTACAGCCACTCATAAGCAAATTATGTTTTGGAAGTTGGTGTGGAAGAGCAGGCGGAGAAATGACTAATAAGCGGTGGAAATCCAAGCATAGAGAGAGAGAGCGCCCCACTGCAATTTGCCACTGTAGATCTCCTGGAGAGTTGCAGCTTTGTTTAGTCTTGTTTGACAGCATTCAGTTTGGTCCATTGGATATTCGAGACGAGTTGGAGATTGGATCGGACTGGATTGGATTAAAAGCTATCTTGTTGAATTTCGCCCCCCGAATTGGCTAAATGCTAGAAGTGCCTGGGCCCGGAGACCGACTCTTGCACAAACACATTAACTGACAGGTCCTGTCAAAGCCCATATGAATCCCGAGCCGGGACAGATTCACCCTCGACTCCACCTGCTCTCGGAGATGTATTGAGTTTGACATGAAGGGCAAATGCAGATCCAGGAACATTTGCTCTTGGAAGATTGACACAAAGAAGGTTTGATATGAAGCAAGCATATTAAATTGACATTGCATATCCTTAAAGTTGCTGGATAACCTTGGTCCGATCAAGAATTAGTCCTCAACCAACAATTCAACTCGAAAAGTCCTGGTAGATTCATTCATTCATTCATTCATCTTCTACCGCTTTATCCGATCTTCGCTCGGGTCACGGGGATCCTGTGCTTTTCTCAAGCGTCTATGGGCATTAAAGGCAGGATACACCCTGGATGGAATGCCAGCCCATTGCAGGACACACACACACACATTCACACACATTCACACACTAGGGACAATTTTCCAAGGTGCCAATCAACCTACCGTGCATGTTTTTTTGGACTGGGAGGAAACCGGAGAAAAACCTCCTTGAGGCACGGGGACAACATGCAAACTCCACACACACATGGCCGAGGCGGGAATCGAACCCAGGCCCTGGCGGTGTGAGGCGAACGTGCTAACCACTAAGCCACCGTGCCCCTGTCCTGGTAGATGTGATGTGGTAATTTCCCACTGCTAAGTCTGAAAACCTCGGGGAGGTAGGGGAAGCTCAGTGGTTAAGGTACTGGCCTCTGGAGCGAAAGATTGCCGGTTCAAACACCACCACCACCACCACGATGCCACAAGTGGGCCCTTGATTAAGGCCCTTGACCTTCATCTGCTAAGTTGTAAATTTCTCTGGTTAAGAGCGTCTGCCAAAATGCCATAAATGTAAATATATCAAACATGCATGTCCCTCTGGATAAGAGCCAAGCCCATTGTTCTGATGGAATATCTTCTGGTACATAATGTAAGATACATGGGAGGAGTGTAGCTCAGTGTTTAAGGTGCTGGGATACTCATGGGAAGGTCGTGGGTTCGAGCCCAGGTATCGCCAAGCTGCCACCCTTAGGTCCTTGAGCAACCCTCTGTGCTCCAGGTGGCGCTCTATCATGGCTTCTAAACAAGCTGGGATATGCGAAGAAAGAATTGTGCTGTAATATATTTGTGACATAACGCCCAATTATGTCTATAACGCATAAATGTCTAAATGTCTATAACGCACAAATAAGGTCTTTTCTATTCTGTGTTTAAGACATTGGACTTTGTATAGGAAGGTTAAAGTCCCACCCCCACCAAATTGCCCCTGTTGAGGCCCTTGAGTCTGCTCCTTTGTAAGGCACTCTGGATAAGGGCGCCTACCTGACCTGTTATGGTACCTAATAAATGTCCTAAATGTGAAACGATGCAACTGCTGGGAAAGAGAGGCGCGAACAATTTATCAAGTAGTAAGTAAGCTGGCAGAAAGTGCATGCTGACGATGAGTATCTGTTCGGGTGGGGTTCATATTTTATCCCTGCCTCTCTCTGGGAATAAGGTTTCCCATAACCTCCCAAAAAATTATCTCAGCAATGCTGTTTGAATGTGCATACTCATGATTGTGTTCAATTCATTCACAATTCGGAAAAGCCGGGGAAGGGGTTAACATTAATTGGGAACTGGATCAGAAGGTGATGAGTCTTAAATCCCAGCACCACCAAGTTGCCACTAGTGGGCTCTGCCAGTTGCCTTAAACTAAATCATCAAGTTGGACAAATATCTAAATTAGATAATGACCTGCAATGACCTATAATGACCTGCAATGAAACATTTACAGTATAAAGCATTACAACAGAGACCCTTATACAGAGCAATTTACAACTGAGAAAGGGCCTTACTCAAGGGCCCACAGCTCAGTGGTGATCGGATTTGAACCTGCAATCTTCCAGGCCAGAGGCCAACGCCTTAACCATTGAGCTACGGCCGCCAATGCGTCTGTTTTGGAGCTGGATAGGCCGAGGAACATCTTTACATACATCTCACAGAGCAGTTTCTCTTTTCACATATCCCAACTTGTTAGGAAGCTAGACTGACACCATGTCACAGTGCCTCTGAGGCAGAAAATGGCTAAGGGACCACCGGGGGCAGTTTGGCAGTGCTAACGCTTAAACCCTGGGCATTCTGGTCAGTAACTGACAGCCTAAATTACACAACTGGTCTTTACTGGAAGTAAGACAAGACAAAGTATTATTTAGTTAAAAGATTAATGTATTTCCAAATGATAATACTTTTAAAAAATCACCTGAACCGGATCATCACAGGTACGTCCACCAGACCAAGATCAAACCCTGCATCACCAATAGTCATGTTTGGAAGATCTTGGTCTGAGTAGGTCAAGTTAGCAAGTTGTGTGGTGAACCAAACTGGTATCCTGTATTAATGAATACATCTGCTATTAGATGAAAGAATGCGTTTGCACGCTGGTCATTTTAATCCCAGTCTGCATGCCTCACATCCAGGGTTCCTTGGAATAAGATCCAGTTCCTCCACACTGACTGAAGTGTGTAGGAGACCGCATTAATTTATTTATTTACCACTTCTCTATCGTTTGCGTGGGTAGTCTGTGCCTATCTCAGACATCTTCTGGCATCAAGGCAGGATACACCCTGGTATGGAATGCCAACCCATCGCAGGGCACACACACACACACATTCACACACTAGGGACAATTTTCCAAGGTGCCAATCAACCTACCGTGCATGTTTTTAGACCGAAGCGAAACCGGAGAACCCGGAGAAAAACCTCCTGAGGCACGGGGAGAACATGCAAACTCAACACACACACATGGCAGAGGCTGGGAATCGAACCCCTGACCCTGGAGGTGTGAGGCAAACGTGCTAACCACTAAACCACTGGGCTCCTTATAGCAGATTCATTCATTCATTTATCCGTTTTGTCTGATCTTCCCTCGGGTCGCGGGGAGCCTGTGCCTATCTCAAGCGTCTTGGGGCATCAAGGCAGGATCAAACCCTGTATGGAATGCCAACCCATCACAGGACACACACACACACTCACATTCACACACTTTTCAAGGTGCCAATCAACCTACCGTGCATGTTTTTGAACCGGAGGAAACCGGAGAACCCGGAGAAAAACCCTCTGAGACATGGGGAGAACATGCAAACTCCACACACACATGGCGGGTGAGGCGGAAATCGAACCCCTGACCCTGGAGGTGTGAGGCGAATGTGCTAACCACTAAATCCCCCCTATAGCAGAACATAATAAAGCTTATTCAGATGACTAGGCTAGCCTATTATATCCCCCCATCCCCCAATGAAGATTTTCAGAATGTATTTTGCCAACACAAGCACTATAAAAAAAAAAAAGAAGGAAGCATTATGACAGTATTAGGCTCTAACAAGAAGATAATAGTGTTTGCATACAGCGTTTGTAGATTGAATAGTGATAATGGACTGATTGATATGCTCTACGTGACCGAGGGAAAATAAGTGCTATAAAGAACTCGAGACAGTGGAGACAGTGGCACCAGGCCAGAAACTTCCAAGCTCAAGGACTCTCCACTCTGGGCCCAAAAATAAGCTGAATTAGTCAGACTGGCAGGCGCTCCTGACACCCACCGAGAGTGTGAATATGACTTCAGTTAGGTGTTAAAAGAAAAGCACTGCAAGGAACTGAGAGAAAGTTGCAGGCAAAAGTTCTTTATTTCCCTCTTAGAAAAATAAATGCGCCCGATAATGACTGGATGAGAGGGAGGGTGGGAAAAAAAAGAAAGAAAAAGTCTTTACATGTATTTATTTATTAGATTTTTTTTTATCCTCTTGCGTAGAGATGGAGTGATGCGGGTGGCTTTAATGACAGTAGTCCTCATTGATGTGAATGCTTTTGTCCCTGCTTTGAGTGCTCTTACTTTGCCTAATGCTCTTTACTCTCTGAGAGCTTTTCACTGATGGCTTGGGGATTGATTAAGACGAGTTTCATCCCTTCTTCGCCGAGAACCACAGTCAAAACTCGGGGCCCCAATTCAATCGGGGAAGTATTGTTCCGAGTTGGTGAAGTTTATCCCCCGTAGAACTCCATGCACAGACAAATTACATTGATCCTGTAGCGTGTTTCATGAAGAACTTTTCATACGGAGTTATTTCCAGACTGATTGCTTTTACTTAATAGTAAAGTATTCTATATTTCCAAAAGTTTCTGGACAACTTTTTCAACATGTTCCACTAGATTTTGCAATGCACTTGCGGGAGGTGGGAGCTCAGTGATTAAGGCTATGGACCGGAGGTACAAATCCCACCACTACCAAGATACCACTAGTGGGCTTACGCTTGAGCAAGGTCCTTAACCCTCAACTGCTCAGTTATGTCGCTCTGGATGCTAAATGTAAATGACATTGTGTTCATCAGACACAAGGGTGTTAGTACAGTCAGGTAGTAATATAGGTGAGGTGGGGAGGCCTGGGGTGCCTCAGGTCCAAATGTGATCAGTAAGGTTGAGTTCATGTACAAGACATACGATATGTATAGACATATAGAGGCACGGTGGTTTAGTGGTTAGCACGTTCGCTTCACACCTCCAGGATCCGGGTTCGATTCCCTTCTCGGCCATGTGTATATGGAGTTTGCATGTTCTCCCCGTGCCTCAGGGGGTTTTCCTCCGGGTTCTCTGGTTTCCCGGCGGTCTAAAAACATGCATGATAGGTTGATTGGCACCTTGGAAAAATTGTCCCTAGTGTGTGAGTGTGTGTGTGCCTTGCGATGGGTTGGCATTCCATATAGGGTGTATCCTGCCTTAATGCCCATAGACACCTGAGTTAGGCACAGGCTCCCCACGATCGGATATGGCTGTAGAAGAATGAATGAATGAATGAATGAATATGGCACTTATCCAGAGCAACTTGCAACTAAGCAAATGAGGGTTAAGGGCCCACTAGTGGCAGCTCGGTGGTGGGATTTGAACCTGCAGTCTTCCGGTTCAGAGATATATACATACATACAGATGAAACTAGGTGAATATCTTGAATAAATTGTGATATACATTCTTCATTGCCGATACACAAACATATAAGGTGCATGATATACAGCAAAGATATATGTAAACAGGTGTGTTTTGTCCTTGTAACGGAACTAGAATTGAGATAACAGTGCTAGAATTAAGATCAGGAAAACTCTCCAAACCATGTAAACCATATCATCATGGATCCGCAAAACGGCATTTCCATGCATAAACAGAATTTTTTTTTATTCTACCACATCCTAAAGACATTCTAGACAATTATGTGCCTCTAACATTGTGGTAACAGTTTGGAGAAGAACCATAATTACAGTATCACAGGAAAGGTCCCCCTTTTTCCCATATAGTGTATATTACAGATAACATGATAAAAATTCGTACAAAAGTTACATTTATCTTTTTACCGCATCCAACCTGTCTCTGAAGGCTTCTTGACACTATTTTTTATGTATTTATTTAGGATATCTCAAATGTGCTTAATGCCAAGTACAGCCTCTTTGAGAAGATTGGAAAGGGTCAAGAGCGTCATTTGACCTTCCTTGCCACGTCAGATTAAGACGAGGACACTTGTGCATCAAATGCCTGACGAGAGGACTTAAAACCAATGCGCCCATTGTGAGAGCGCTTTATGGCTTCCCGGAACACAAATAGAGAGCTGATGCCAGAGTATTTCCCCCATTCACGTAACATTAGCCTACAGCCATCGTCGGAAACTGCCTGCACGGTAGTGGAGCTCTGGTTGCCTCAGTGCTTTTTAGAGGACAGTTTATGCATGCATTTGGCTTTTGAAGTCGGGGTGGGCGTGAGGACACATGATCCATTCCGTCCCTGGGAAACTGCAATCACTGTTTTAAAGACCCGAGACACGCCCTGTTGTTGCCATTGTGTAAAATTACTTGTTTTGTTTTTTTCTTTTTCCGAATGTGAAAAATGAAGCTGATTGACAATTTCCCAGGGTGCACCGTAATAAAAGAGCTTTGGGTGTTACCTCATACATTAGGGGTAATCTTGATACCCTGAGACCCCAACAACCCCAATTCAGCATTCAACTAAGTACTATTTCGCTACGGTGGTGTGATCGCCTTCCTTTTTTCTTCATCCTGGGAACCTGGTAAAGTAATTACATCGGTGTGGATGGGTCTCTCTCTCTCTCTCCGGCCTCATGGCTGGTCTGTGGGAACGCCAGTGCAGGAAGGAAGGAAGGGACTGCAGGTGTGTTTAGGGCTTGAACAATGGAAGCGTAGCAAAATGATCTGGCTCGATACGTGCACGTTCTTTTGTTTTGTTTATTACATTTATTTAGAATTTATCGCCATCCAAAACCTGGTACGAATCCAGAAGGTATGCATGTTGTTGACATATTTATAACTAATGCATTTTGTCAAGCTCCGCTGGTTCGCATTTGCAGCCAGAACCATGAAATGATTGTGTAGGTTCAACATGGGGCCCGTTTACTTTCTAAAGCAATTCATCCCCGATGTGCCTCTTGACATGCCCTTTCAAACATGGAAGGCAGATTATGCTTTTCATTAGCTAAGACACCTCACAAGACCTATTGTCAGGGTCCCAGTAGGGATTCAGCAGAGACTTCACACAGCTGTCTGCCATGTTTTCATGCTCTGGGTGTTGTAATCCCATTACCATCATGCTGGGGATCCCATGTGACGTCTACATTAAAGTGCTCTGTTTAGGGAAAACCTACGTCTGAAGATTAGGCTCTGGCAACGTCGTATGTCCATTGAATGAGGACTAAGGATATGTGTGTGTGTGTGTGTGTGTGTGTGTGTGTGTTGTGCATGTGTGTGTGTGTGTGTGTGCTAAAAAAAAATACTTGAGGAAACACAGCGTGATTATTGACACTACTAGTGTATATAATGGTGCCTTCATGTGCTAGTGGGAACCTTGGAAATTGAAATTCCTGATCAAAAAGTCAGAATTCCAAGAAGTTTGGGATCTATTCTTTTTAAACGGCCCAAGTGCCTTTTATTAATTACACCATGTAAATATTTGTATTAGCAGAATCTGTTCGGATACATAAGCTCATTATAAAGTTGCATTAAGAAGGTTTGGATTATGGAAATGAAACAAAGTCTGACTACAGTACCATCACTAATTAGGCCCTATGACTCTAAATAGCTGCAAGGTCTACAGTATGTTGAAGCAAATACCACACACACTGTCCGTTTGTTGTCTAAATGTGCCTATATATCTCAATATTGACACACGAAACATTCGCATAATGTTATAGTGGAACATAAACACACATTCAAATTCTATCCAATAGTGATGCAGTGATGATCAGCTCTTTGGCTTGTCCCTAGGCCAGGGGTGTCAAACTCCTGGTGTTCCTGGACGCCCCCCACCCCCCCCCCCCCCTGCCCAACCCAACCCCCCGCAGTGTTTTGTTCCAACCCTGCTCCAACATACATACCATGTAGTTTTCAAATAAGCCTAATAAGCCAAATAAGCTCCTCTGCCCGTGGAACTTAGTTTGACACCCTTGACGTAGACTAAAATCCTAACCACAGCAAGAATAGGCTTAAATCTGATTCCGTAAAGATGATTTGCTTAGTTTAATCTTAATCCTGAATGCTAAAACATCTGTATGGCCTAATATAGTATTGATGATAAGATACACTGATCAGGCACACCATTGTGACGACTTGTGTAATATTCAGAATAAGAAGCAGAAATAGCTTTATTACCAAGTAGGTTTACACACACACACACACACACACACACACACACACAAGGAATTTGACTTGGCGATAAGAGCTTCTAGTGCAGAAGAAAGTACAGAGAGTATAAAGATGGGATATAACAAGACTGAAATAAATAATAATGCACTGTATATAGAATAAGTGTGTGTTTTACAACTGTGCCTTTCAGGCTCTGTGTATAAATAATGTCTCAGTAGACAGTGTGTGTGTGTGTGTGTGTGTGTGTGTGTGTGTGTGTGTTCAGTATCCAGTTGTTCAGTGTGTTCAGTTATCATGATGCATTTCAGAGTATTTTAATTGGTCAGGATGAGGATAGCCTGCGGGAAAAAAGCTGTGCCTGGCTGTTCTGGTGGACAGTCGCTCTGTAGCAATGCCCAAAAGGCAACAGTGGGAAGAGAGGGTGAGCTTGGTGTGTGGGGTTCAGAGTCCTTTTCCTCACTCTTGAGGTGTGAAGATCTTAGAGGTTGGGCAGAGGGACACCAATTGGCTGACAATGACCCTGTCACCAGGATCATCACTGTTCCTTTCTTTGAGCACCTTTTGATAGATACTGACCGCTGCAAGACCCGGACATGCTTCTAGCACATCAACATTGTGGATAAAATGTTCACTTGCTGCCAAAATATATATATCCCACCCACTAACATTGTGTGAACTGATAATCAGTGTAATTCACTACGCTGTTTATGATGTTATAACGTCATAATGTAATTCCAGATCGGTGTATAAGTTGCATATATCGGACAATTCCATCCATATATTCAAGTGCTCTCGTTGTTTTAATGATCTCCATTCTTAAACAGCTTTCCCATAGAGAAATGACTGTGGAGCATTAGTCCCAGGTCATACAAAAAGCATTCAAGTTAAGGTTCGGTGCAGGTCATTTGTGCTTTTTCCACTCCAGATTTGGTGCATTGTGCATTTGTATGGGTGTGGCTCAGTGGTCTAAGGTGCTGGGCTGCTGATCGGAAGATCCGGGTTCAAGCCCTGGTATGGCTAAGCTACCACCCTTGGGTCCTTGAGCAAGACCCTTAACCCTCTGTGCTCCAGGGGTGCCATATCATGGCTCTGACCCGAGCTACCAACAACAAGCTGGGATATGTGAAGAAAGAACATCACTGTTTTGTAATGATATATGTGACAAATAAAGGCTGTTCTGTTCTTCTTCTTTGTGTGTTGTTTGCTTTGTGCACAGGGACATTATCTGGATGGAACAGCTTTCAGTCTTTTTTTTTTTGTTTGCACTGAACGGATTTTCAAAACTTACAATACAAGATATTGTTACGCAGTTTGTAACTTTGTGGATACAGTTTCGTGGACAACCTATTAGCATGATGGTTGGTTTAGCAGGTTGTGGAGTTCGATTCCCGTCTCGCCCATGTGTGTGTGGAGTTTGCATGTTCTCCCCGTGCCTCAGGGGGTTTTCCTCCGGGTTCTCCAGTTTCCTCCCCGGTTCAAAAACATGCACGGTAGGTTGATTGGCACCTTGGAGAATTGTCCCTAGTGTGTGAACGTGTGTGTGAACGTGAGTGTGTGTGAGCATCCTGCCTTGATGCCCATAGACGCATGAGATAGACACAGGCTCCCTGTGACCCGAGAAAAGTGGTAGAAGGTGTGTGTTATATAATATATATATATATATATATCATTCATTCATTCATTCATTCATCTTCTACCGCTTTATCCGATCTTCCCTCGGGTCACGGGGAGCCTGTGCCTATCTCAGGCGTCTATGGGTTATTAAGGCAGGATACACCCTGGATGGAATGCCAACCCATCGCAGGGCACACACACACACACATTCACACACACATTCATACACTAGGGACAATTTTCCAAGGTGCCAATCAACCTAACGTGCATGTTTTTGGACCGGGGGGAAACCGAGAACCCGGAAGAAAGACAAGAGGAAAAACCCTGAGGCACGGGGAGAACATGCAAACTCCACACACACATGGCCGTAGACGGGAATCGAACCCGGACCCTGGTGGTGTGAGGCGAACGTGCTAACCCACTATGCCACCGTTGTCCCTATATATTATAATATATATATATATATATATTATATTATATATATATATATAATGTGAGCATTATTTCATTTTTAAACCTGCTCACAGTTAGAATTCACAGGATATTGGATGGATGTGGATCTGTATTTGTGTGGTGGCTCTACTTTAAATCATTTAATTTTTTTTTTATGTTATTTCCACCATCTAAGTCGAACCTAATAGAAATGCTGACAAAATGGAAATGCTGCATTTATAAGTCATGGAAAAAAAAAAAAAAAAAAAAAAAAGGAAGCTGCCTAGTATTGACTAAAACAGAATGTAAAGTCCTTCAAGGTAATATACTGTACATTTCCATGGTGAATCTGCAGCATGTCAGCGTTCAGCTGCTTATTTCCATAACTGTGTCTCCCTATGGAATAAGTATCTCAGTATTTTGTAAATACAGCGATTTACAGATAACCCCGGTCGACATTTCTTTTCTGCATAATTGTTATGACATTTCAGTTGAGGCGAGCCTCGAGAGACGCTCAAGGCCGACGGTGTGAAAGAAAAGCGCTGCCTTCCTCTGCTCCATTTATTCTCTCCTACTCAGTTGAGGTGAAAATTACTCAGCAAAGAGCCCGGCCCTGATTCCCTCTTCCACGGCTCAGCACACCTCCACTCTTTTACACTTCAGACTCAAGTCTGAGCTGCTCGAGCATCCACAATCTTACAGAGAGAATCTCAAACACTGAGAGGATATATATATATATATATATATATATATATATATATATATATATATATATATATATATATATATACACACGGTGGTTTAGTGGTCAGCACATTCACCTCCTCACACCACCAGGGTCGGGGTTCAATTCCCGTCTCGGCCATGTGTGTGTTGAGTTTGCATGTTCTCCCCGTGCCTCAGGGTTTTTTTTTCTTCCGGGTTCTCCGGTTTCCTCCCATGTCCAAAAACATGCATGGTAGGTTGATTGGCACCTTGAAAAAATTGTCCCTAGTGTATGAATGTATGTGTGAGTGTGTGTGTGTGTGGTGTGTGTGTGTGTGTGTCCTGCAATGGGTTTGCAATGTATTTCCATCAGTGTATTAGCATAAAACCTACTGACGTGATGCATTAATTAAAAAAAAGTTGCCATTTTGTATCTCGATGAATCATTTTTCACATTAGCATTGGAAATTTGTTTTTATTTATTCGTCTGTAAACATTAGTACGCTTTATACTGTTACTATTGAGAAAAAGAACAATAATTTGTGACTAATATTTCACATGTAGAGTCATTTCTAATCTCTAAACTGTTTCTCGTGCGTTTCTCAATAACCGTTGCTGCTACTTGAATATGACGTATCACATTACTACACAAACACATTCATTCATTCATTCATTCATCTTCTATCGCTATATCCGATCTTTCCTTGGGTCACGGGAAGTCTGTGCCTATCTCAGGCGTCTATGGGCATTAAGGCAGGATACACCCTGGATGGAATGCCAACCCCATGCAGGACACACACACACACACACACTCTCACACTAGGGACAATTTTCCAAGGTGCCAATCAACCTGCATGTTTTTGGACCGGGAGGAAACCGGAGAACCCAGAGAAAAACCCCCTGAGGCACGGAGGAGAACATGCAAACTCCACACACACATGGCCGAGACGGGAATCGAACCCGGACCCTGGTGATGTGAGGCGAACGTGCTAACCACTAAGCCACCGTGCCCCGCACATTACGTGCATAAATCATTTAGGGTCTTGGACTAAAGGTTCGATTTTTTTATTACCCTAGGAATCACATAGAATTAGCCCGTGGGACGGGTCTAGCTCAGTGGCTGATTGGGAAGGTAAGGGGTTCGAGCCTTGGTATCTCTGAGAAGCCACTCTTGGCTCCTTGAGCAAGGCCCTTAACCCTCTTTGCTCCAGGGGGCGCTGTATCATGGAGCTCTGACCCCAAGTTCCGAACAGGGCGGGATATGCGAAGAGAGAATTTCAGTGTGCTGTAATGTATATGTGACAAATAAAGGCTCTTCTTCTAATCTACATTAACACGGCAGAGGTAGATCTGCATCTTCTTGGATACAAAATAGGAAATTAATGTTTTTTTTTTAAGTCAAATTCAAATTTTATTTGTTACATGCGCATAGTACAACCATCCAAGTGGAAAAAATATATAATAAAATAAAAATAGTGTGTGTCAAAGAAAATATGAATGAAGGATAAGAATGAAAAATGACAAATCAAATGAACAAAAAAGTGATGGATAAAGGGACGGGGACATGGTGACTTAGTGTTTAGTACATTCGCCTCATACCGCCAGGGTCGGGGTTCGAGTCCCGTCTCGGCCATGTGTGTGTGGAGTTTGCATGTTCATGTTCTCGTGCCTCAGGGTGTTTTTCTCCGGTTTCTCTGGTTTCCCCCCGGTCCAAAAACATGCACGGTAGATTGATTGGCACCTTGGAAAATTGTTCCTAGTGTATGAATGTGTGTGTGTGTGTGTGTGTGTGTGTTTGTGTGTCATGTGATGGGTTGGTATTCCATCCAGGGTGTATCCTGCCTTACTGCCCATAGACACCTGAGATAGACACAGACTCCCCCTGACCCGAGGGAAGATCGGATAAAGCGGTAGAAGACGAATGAATGAAGGAATGATGGATAAAGGATGGTATGTGGCAGATATGGCAGTGCTACAGTTCGAGTGTGTGCAAACGGCAATATTACCTACAAGGACCTGTCCTAAAAGATGTTACCACTTACATGGGATCAACTTTGATTTGAATAACATAATAACTATGTACACATAGTACACATCCAACCTTCCTTCTCTCTTCCATAGTAAGTCGGATGGCCATATCTAGGCCTGTAATAAAAGAACATTGTAAATGATGTACAAACCGGATTCCAAAAAAGTTGGGACACTATACAAATCGTGAATAAAAACTGAATGCAATGATGTGTAGGTGCCAACTTCTAATATTTTATTCAGAATAGAACATAACACACGAAACAAAAGTTTAAACTGAGAAAATGTACCATTTTAAGGGAAAAATATGTTGATTCAGAATTTCATGGTGTCAACAAATCCCAAAAAAGTTGGGACAAGTAGCAGTAAGAGGCTGGAAAAAGTAAATTTAAGCATAACGAGGAGCTGGAAGACCAATTAACACAAATTAGGTCAATTGGCAACATGATTGGGTATAAAAAGAGCTTCTCAGAGTGGCAGTGTCTCTCAGAAGCCAAGATGGGTAGAGGATCACCAATTCCCACAATGTTGCGCAGAAAGATAGTGGAGCAATATCAGAAAGGTGTTACCCAGCGAAAAATTGCAAAGACTTTGCATCTATCATCATCAACTGTGCATAACATCATCCAAAGATTCAGAGAATCTGGAACAATCTCTGTGAGAAAGGGTCAAGGCCGTAAAACCATACTGGATGCCCGTGATCTCCGGGCCCTTAAACGACACTGCACCACAAACAGGAATGCTACTGTAAAGGAAATCACAGAATGGGCTCAGGAATACTTCCAGAAACCATTGTCAGTGAACACAATCCACCGTGCCATCCGCCGTTGCCAGCTGAAACTCTACAGTGCAAAGAAGAAGCCATTTCTAAGCAAGATCCACAAGCTCAGGCGTTTACACTGGGCCAGGGATCATTTAAAATGGAGTGTGGCGAAATGGAAGACTGTTCTGTAGTCAGACGAGTCACGATTCGAAGTTCTTTTTGGAAATCTGGGACGCCATGTCATCCGGACCAAAGAGGACAAGGACAACCCAAGTTGTTATCAACGCTCGGTTCAGAAGCCTGCATCTCTGATGGTATGGGGTTGCATGAGTGCGTGTGGCATGGGCAGCTTGCATGTCTGGAAAGGCACCATCAATGCAGAAAAATATATTCAGGTTCTAGAACAACATATGCTCCCATCCAGACGTCATCTTTTTCAGGGAAGACCCTGCATTTTCCAACAAGATAATGCCAGACCACATTCTGCATCAATCACAGCATCATGGCTGCGTAGGAGAAGGATCCGGGTACTGAAATGGCCAGTCTGCAGTCCAGATCTTTCACCTATAGAGAACATTTGGCGCATCATAAAGAGGAAGGTGCGACAAAGAAGGCCCAAGACGATTGAACAGTTAGAGGCCTGTATTAGACAAGAATGGGAGAGCATTCCTATTTCTAAACTGGAGAAACTGGTCTCCTCTGTCCCCAGACGTCTGTTGAGTGTTGTAAAAAGAAGGGGAGATGCCACACAGTGGTGAAAATGTCCTTGTCCCAACTTTTTTGGGATTTGTTGACACCATGAAATTCTGAATCAACATATTTTTCCCTTAAAATGGTACATTTTCTCAGTTTAAAATTTTGTTTCGTGTGTTATGTTCTATTCTGAATAAAATATTAGAAGTTGGCACCTACACATCATTGCATTCAGTTTTTATTCACGATTTGTATAGTGTCCCAACTTTTTTGGAATCCGGTTTGTAGTAACTTAGTAATCTGTTTTTGGAAAACCCTATATTTTACACTACAAAAAGTTCTGGTTCTATCTGAACCAAAGAAATACAAGTGAACAATATGTAACCTATTAATTATTTTTTACATACTTTATCCCGTGAGGGAAATCCATTTCTTCGCATATCCCAGCTTGGTTAGGAAGTTGGAGTCAGAACGCAGGATCAGCAATAATATAGTGCCTCCCTGGAGCACAGAGGGTTAAGGGTTTTGCTCAAGGACCCAAGCGTGGCACATTGGCAATACCACTGCTCAAAGCCCCAACCCCACCCCCAACCTTCACCCCAGTGCCTTAAACCACTAAGCTCCACCGCCTCCCCAAACTGAGCATGGTGGTTTAGTGGTTAGCAGGTTTGGGGTTCGATTCCCGTCTCGGCCATGTGTGTGTGTGGAGTTTGTATTTTAGGTAGGGGGTGTAGCTCAGTGGTTTAAGGCACTGGGCTGCTAATTGGAAGATCCGGGTTCGGGCCCCGGTATGGCCAAGCTGCCGCCCTTGGGTCCTTGAGCAAGACCCTTAACCCTCTGTGCTCCAGGGGGCGCCATATCATGGCTGACCCTGCGCTCTGACCCCAACTACCAACATCAAGCTTGGATATGCGAAGGAAGAATTTCACTGTGCTGTAATGTATATGTGACAAATAAAGGCTATTCTTCTATTCTATTTTCATATTTAGCATCGCAAATCGTATCACATTTCGGTAGCTTCTTTATATGCACTTTTAAAGTAGCATATTGTTGGATATGCAGGTAGGACATTACACACACACACACCTAATATTATATATATCTATATAATATATAGTATATATATATATATAATATATAGATATATATATATATATATATATATATATTCAAAGAAACGGGCTGCTGATGCAGTGACCCAAGATGTCGGCTGGTTTATTTCCCGAGCCTATTACGGCTTGATAGCGAAAATCAGATACCGCGTCCTTAGCCATGCCGGTCTCCTTCTCCGCCGGTCTCTCTTGCGTCTGCTCTGCTGCGTGCTCATAGTTTTGCCGGCTTTCCCGCATGATATCTCATCCCCATTTTGATTTATTATTATGCAGATAAAAACGGTAAACGTATCCATTTTTACGGTCAACGGAGGCACCCACGCTTGGCTGAAACGGATCGCTTCTGACGCTATTAAACGCGACGCGATTAGCAACCAGACCTCCGATACGATTGGATCTCGGGTCTCTCCTGCGGCGTACGTAGCTGTGGATTTGCAGAAGAAAAAAAAAAAAACAATTGCAAAAAGTGGCCAGACCAATTATTTTTCAACCGTGACATTCAGAGTTGCGTGGGTGCGCTTGCGTGCATGCACATGTGTGTGTGTGTGTGTGTGTGTGTGTGTGTGTGTGTGTGTGTGTGTGTGGGTGTGTGAGAGCGTACTGTGTCTCTTTTTCCTCGGGGGCATTACAGCAAAATCTGATCCTGTAACCCCCCTTATTTGTGTACTCGCACAATCCTTCCAGACAGCCGGGATCCAACTGTGTAGTTCGCCGATAACTCTGATACTGACATGTTCCTTCAGAGATTTAAAAAAAAAAGAAAAAGAAAGAGGGAAAGCCTCTTATTATCGCTGGAAAGTAAAAATCCGAGGAAAAAAAAAACGCCTCCTCAGCAATTATTTTGTTCGGAATTATAATAGCCAGCTGATCGCTTTCTATTAGGAGTGACAGATAGACAAAAAGGACACAAGATGCAGCATCATTCAAGCTGGCACAAAGCCCGAGATGAGTCTCACGGTATATATCTAGAGCTGGTTCCGTCTCATCTGCATGCCTACACACACACACACACACACACACACACACACACACACACACACACACACACACACACACACACACACACATGGCCATGTGCTAATGCATACTGGCTGCTTAATAGCACGTGAAATATGCTTACACGGGGCAATAAAGAAATCAAACCTTTAGCCCCTGACACCAAATTATTGTACAGCAGTATATTATATATAAAAAAGAAGGGAAAAAAAAGAAGAAGAGTGGTAGGGGGGAGGAACATGAATGGGACGAAATGGCATTACACACTACATAACGATTAGTTCGCTCATTGACCATGTGCTAATAAATCTCCACCTTGGAGATACATCCATCTTTCAGCCGAGACGGATGAACCTCACACACACACACACACACACACACACACACACACACACACACACACACACACACACAGTGAATATCTCATGACTTCACATCACTAGATATAGATCTTGCTTTCGAGTTCATGTGACGTCGCTTGACATACCTGTCTGGATTTCTATGCATCAATCACCATCACGACGCTGTAGTCGATGTCGTATAGACGTTACATTGATTAACGTTGATGGAAAATGGCGTAGACGTTTCAAGTTGCTACCTAAATAGATTTATCTCCTTTCCCCTGTTTTTTTTTTTTTTCTTCTTTGTTCATTAGGTCATTAGGTTCGAATAGGTTTGATTGATACGGACTGCCTTTTTGCGTTAGAAAGATTTGGTGCCATTTCATTTCAGCCTTGTGGGATTTGGCGGGATTTGACAGCTCAATGACAAGCGACGTCGGGTCGCGCAAGAACCCATTGCAGGGAATCGCTGTATCAATTTTCGATAGCGTGGACCAGTTCTTTAAAACGCGCTCACGGGTTAACAGCGATTGACACGCGACACAAAATGATATATATAAATATATATTAGTGTATGCAGTAGTAGTGCATACAAATACCATACAATCCTGCACACAGATGCACAGCAGGACAATAGGGGGAATTGACTTATTTATTATTATTATTATTATTATTATTATTATTATTATTTATTATTATTATATTCATTCATTCATTCATCTTCTACCGCTTTATCCTGATCTTCCCTCGGGTCACGGGGAGTCTGTGTCTATCTCAGGCGTCTATGGGCATTAAGGCAGGATACACCCTGGATGGAATGCCAACCCATTGCAGGGCACACACACACACACACTCACACACACACACATTCATACACTAGGGACAATTTTCCAAGGTGCCAATCAACCTAGTGTGCATGTTTTTGGACCGGGGAGGAAACCGGAGAACCCGGAGAAAAACCCCCTGAGGCACGGGGAGAACATGCAAACTCCACACACACATGGCAGAGACGGGAATCGAACCCAGACCCTGGCGGTGTGAGGCGAACGTGCTAACCACTAAGCCACCGTGCCCCTTATTATTATTATTCATTCATTCATTCATTCATTCATCTTCTACCTCTACCGCTATATCCGATCTTCCCTCGGGTCACGGGGAGTCTGTGTCCTATCTCAGGCGTCTATGGGCATTAAGGAAGGATACACCCTGGATGGGATGTCAAACCCATCATAGGGCACACACACACACACACACACACACACACACACACACACACCCTGAAACTCATTCACATTCACACCCCCCCCCCCCCCCCCCTAGGGACAATTTTCCAAGGTGCCAATCAACCTACCATGCATGTTTTTTTTTTGGACCGGGAGGAAACCAGAGAACCTGGAGAAAAACCTCCTGAGGCACGGGGGAGAACATGCAAACTCCACACACACACATGGCCGAGACGGGAATCGAACCCGGACCCTGGCGGTGTGAGGCGAACGTGCTAACCACTAAACCACCGTGCCCCCTCTTATTATTATTATCATTATTATTAATATTTTGCTCATAATGAGTCATGACTTCATGCAAAAGCAAATTCCCAGTGCTAGAGAGGTGTGCATGAGGTGTTTGCCTGCGTCAGCATAAATTCTTCTTGCACTTATTTTATAAGTAATGAAAAAAAAACATACTTTTCTTAAATAATGAATCCTCCGCTCTTGTCATTCATCTTGGTTCTGGTGTGCAAGCAGAAATGATTTTGAAGTCAATTTTGCCATCAGTAAAATCTGACATTAGGTGACATCACACGTGTATTTCAAAATCCCGCCAAATCCCACAAGGCTGAAATGAAATGGCATCAAACTTTTATAAGGAAAAACCAGGCCCAGTTCAGTAATTGATATATATATATATATATATATATATATATATATATATATATATATATATATATATATATATATAATTGTAATATATATTCCATCCATATATTCTTTATATAAATCATGTTTTTTTTTAGCTTAATTCTGGCTTTTATTTTGAAGTCTTTCTATATTTTATACGATACATCAAATGCTGTGTAAAAAAACACTCTTCTAAGGTGTCCCGATGAGATCTGAAGTCATTTTCTTATGATAACATATGTTTGCAAGCTCTTTCTTGATCTTTATATTGAATAAGGACTAGTATTATAGGATCAGCCGTATTAAACAGTGCTTTAGTGCTCGTTTAGTGCTCTGCGTACACGACGTATTATTTTGCACGTTTATCACACCGATTCATTTCATTACATGGTTAATAATGTAGTCTCAAAAAGCGCCGAATGTAATTAGTAGCCTATGCGCGGCGGTTAATTGAGGTGGCTTAATTGAACGGCGATGTTTTGTGTTTTTGAATTCCGGGTTAATAAAAATAAAAACAAAAACAAAAATAAATCCATGCAGCGGGGAACCATGAAGCCCGTGTCACGTCTTGAGGGGGAATTGTCATTTCTGCAAAGGCTGAGATAAATAATTAACCAAGCGAATCGACGAACAAGTGTATAGGGAAGAGGAGGGTGTGTGTGTGTGTGTGTGTGGGGGGGGTGTACGAAAACGAAGAGTCGGGCTGGAACGAGTCCTCAGTGTTGGGGTTGCGTGCTGATAGGTTTCAACCCCCGAGGCTGTTCTCAGCGATGGTTCCTTGAGAACTTGTCGCCCTGGGCTCGCATGCACAGACTAGTGAGAGGAGGAAGGAGGCACCGGCGCTCGCGTGACGCTTCTCTCCCGCCGTCCTCTTTATCTCCAGCGCATTCGGCGTAAACCCGCGCGACAATCAGCACACGAGTAATCTGCGCACTAGCACTACTGCCTTCACACTCCTACGTGCATGTTATCGCGGTGAGACTGGGGAAGTTAAGAGCATGGCAAAAAAAAAAAAAAAAAAAAGACGAGCCTTTCTTTCCTCCCTCGAGGGATCAGGTGCCTTCATCCAAGAGTGGAAGATGAGTTCTAGCAGGCACGCTCGACTGCAGGCGTTTGATCAAACGCAGACGACGCCGAGAGTACGGCGCATGGCAGAAGAGGGATTTTAATGAGCGCCGTTTCAGAAGCTAGCTGTGGGCTCTCTCTCTCTCTCTCACTCTCTCTCACTCTCTCACTCTCGCTCTCTCGATCTGGTAGGGGAAAAAAGGAAAAAGTTCAGTGTCAGTTGAACTCCTGGCGCCATTGTCATTTTTCGCTAGTACAGAGGGCTGTTATCGTGCAAACGACAACAGACGCATTGTGGCACGAGCCGCTTGTTTGACCCGACAACTCCTCATTGGTGTTAATCTGAGCATCAATTCGGGGGGGGGGGGGGGGGGGGGGGGGGGGGGGGTAAAAAAACAAACAAACAAACAAACAAAAAAAAAACAAGGACGCCTCATGACAGTGACAGTAACCACACATTCCATCCCCAGCTTCTTTTTTAGGATCTGCACAAACACACCGACTTGGCTCGGCGCATACAAAAACACCGAGTCCTAGCAACACCTCGTTCCCACAGACCAAGCCGTGAGTAATTGAGCGCGTTTGCGTCTGAAAAGGTTTAAAACCTAACGGATTTGACTGACTCAAAGGGCAACCTGTTTACCTGCTTTCTCTCCCTCCCTCCCTCCCTCCATCTCTCTCTCTCTCTCTCTTTCTACTGAACGAGTCTCTGCTTGTGCTCCTGCACATACCTATTTTTCTTTTTCCCCTCCCGCTCTCCGACTCTTTTTTTTTTTCGGGCTTGCAACCTGAAAGAACCTTTGTGCTCATCTGCCCGACCAATCCATTCAATAAAAAAAAAAAAAAAAAAAAAAAAAAAACATAAACAAAAATCCAATTGTTTATTCACTGCTGCCGCAAATCCCCTGCTGGTGGGTAAAATCCTGAACGAACAATAAGCGCTGCTATCAGTGTTTTAACCGGTGCTGGGAGCACCCGCTGGCTCGCTTCCCAAAAAAAAAACACCTCATTCACGTGGAATTTGACAACACACCCATGTTATTTTTATTTATTTTATTATTTATTTTTCCTTTCCCGGGCCGTACAGTGTGTTCCCTCCTGTGATTGGCGGGGTTGCAGGAGGTTGGCGTCCGCAGGGGATTTGGAGAGTGAATTTGGCATTGCCAGTCGGGTCGTGTCGGAACACGTGCGAGTGTTGTTGTTACCGTTTTTTTTTTTTTCTTTTTAAGGAAGATCGAGTGGGAGGATCGACCTCGGGGGTGTTCGAGGTGAACGGCGTTTCGTCGAGGCTCACGTGTCTGGAAAAGAGCTGGAAATGTTCGTACCGCTAAGTATGCGGACAAGTCGTGGTTATCTTGTCTCTCTCTCTCTCTCTCTCTCTCTCGATCGACGTCAATATAAACCCTCCCCCTTCCCCGCGCCGTATAAAGGTCTGCGATATTTCTCGATAACGTCTGCGCCGGATAACCCGCGAGCCGTGAAAGTATACGACTCATTCCAGACATTCTTCTTATCCACTTATCTCATGTCCCAGTTTCGTCCCTGTTGCCATGGATACGGAGCGTACACTTCTCCAAGGTGCGGCATGTCTGCCGTGGATGTTTGTGTGCGACGGCTGTGGCGCGGACCCATGGGATTAAACTTTATAAAGAAGAAGAAGAAGAAAAACAAAACCCAAACACTCATCCAGCGAGCGCTTTTGTGATCCGTTGCTCTCAGTTTCCCCTCAATTAAAGGCATGAATGGGACTGGAGGGCACTTTGAGGCGACGAGTAGGTAACAGGAAAAAACAAACAGGGGCAACTTAAAGGTGCTTTATAAAAGGAAGTCGCTCTGTAATGCCTCCTGTATTAATATATACCAAAACTAATTAAATGGAAAAATGGAAAATATATGGCCGTCTGCGACAAAACCGAAGAATTCCCTATTCACAGCGTCTTTCAATTCAATTCGCTCTAATGTACATTGTTGACATTTCAGGCTTCATCATATGGCATTAGTTTGAACAATGTAAACACCTGAGACTCTTTTACGACAAAGCAATGCTCTAATAATAAATAAAACATGCTTTTTTTTTTTTTAAATATGAAAGGTCTTCACTAAAAAAAAAAGACATCTGGATGTCTTACGTACTGGCGATGCTTTTCCAGATGTGCACAGCGCATAATGCACTCCATACTATCAGAGTTGCACATAGAATAGAATAGAATAGCCTTTATTTGTCACATAATACATTAAAGCACACTTTTCTTCGCATATCCCAGCTTGTTGTTGGGGTCAGAGCACAGGATCAGCCATGATAAGTGTTTAAGGGCCTTGCTCAAAGACCCAAGGGTGGCAGCTTGGCGATACCCGAGGCTCGAACCCGGATCTTCCAATCAGTAAGCCAGATCGTTAGACCACTGAGCGCATGATACTGGCTGGAGCACAGGATCCAAGGGCGGAAGCTTGGCCAGTATGGGGGGGGCTCGAACCCGTATCTACCGATCAGCAGCCCTTGGACCACTGAGCTACACCCTCCTATTTTTGTCTCTTTAGTTTTGGCCCAAAAGAAGACATATGGATTTTGCATGATAAAGCTCAAATTGTGTTCCAAGGGAATGATATCTCGAGGTGTTTATTCGCCCGCGTAACGAGTCCCATGACTGGTTTAAAAGCATTACTGCCTAAGGGCCTGAAGATTCGATATTAATTATAGCCATTTTCTTTTTTTTTTTCCCTGTGCACAGAGATTTCTCTTTTGATGATATTATGTAATGTAAATGATGAGAGATGAGAGAAATGGGAGGGGGTGGAGCTCAGGGGTTTAAGGCGCTGGGCTACTGATCAAGGGTCTTAACCCTCTGGGCTCCAGGGGGCGCCGTATCATGGCTGACCCTGCAACTCGGACCCCAGTTTCCAAACGAACAAGCTGGGATATGCGTAGAAAGAATTTCACCGTGCTGTATTGTATATAAAGACTATTTTTTTTAATTGTTTGACAAATTGCTGACAGGTTTTTTTTGTGTGTGTGATCCTATCATTTTAAAAGGATCTGCTTCTCTAAGACATACTATTCTTGCCCAAACAAGTTACGGATCTGCTGCCAGTTAACCTAATTATTGTGAAATGTTCCTCCAGCGGTTTCATTTTAGCGACAATTACTTTCCCAAAGCCTTTTCTTGTAGGCCCCTCCCACCGCTAAGAAGGCTTATCGCAGGCGGCGCATTGAAATCCATTCCTATTTTTAACAGTTTAAACATGTTTTCGTGGGAAATATGGATTTACCGGAAATCATTGCGTTCTATTTTTATTTACATTCCAAATAACAGTTCCACAGCCTTATAACACGTTTTTTTTTTCTCTAAACGACATCCCAAATACCCATGCATGCATTGGTTTAGCATGTACAGTATATTACACTGTAAACAAACACATATTTAATGGTTTCTACTGTGAATGAAATATGGATTTGTGGGAAATTATTGCCTTCTGTTTTTATTTACATTGTAAATAAAAGTTCCACAGTTTAAAACCTTCATTTTCACTTATAATCCCAAATACCCCTGTATTATCTTTTTTTTTAGCATTTACAGTATATTACACTGTAAACAAACACATATTTAATGTTTTCTACATCGAGGGTAATATCGATTCACAGTAAATTATCGCCTTCTGTTTTTATTTACATTCTAAATAACAATAACACATTACAATTAACAATAACATCCCAAATACCCTGGTATGCATTGTTTTTAGCATGTACAGTATTTTACACTGTAAACAAACACATATTTAATGTGAATGAAATATGGATTTACAGGAAATCATTGCCTTCTATTTTTATTTACATTCTAAATAACAGTTAATAATAACACGCAATAATTTTTTTTTCCTCTAAATAACATCCCAAATACCCTTGTATGCATTGTTTTTAGCATGTACAGTATTTTACACTGTAAACAAACACATATTTAATGTTTTCGACTGTAAATGAAATATGGATTCACAGGAAATCATTGCGTTTCTTTTTTATTTACAATTCTAAATAAGTTAATAATAACATGCAATAACAATAAGACTTTTTTTTCTCTCTAAACGACATCCCAAATACCCTTATATGCATTTTTTAGCATGTACAGTATATTACGCTGTAAACAAACACATATTTGTTTTCTACTGTGAATGAAATATGGATTTATGGGAAATCATTGCCTTCTCTTTTTATTTACATTGTAAATAAAAGTTGCACAGTTTAAAACCTTCATTTTCACTTATAACACGTTTTTTTTTTTTCTCTAAACGACATCCCAAATACCCCTGTATTATCTTTTTTTTTTTTTTTTTTTTAGCATTTACTGTTTATTACACTGTAAACAAACACATATTTAATGTTTCTACTGTAAATGAAATATGGATTTACGGGAAATCATTGCCTTCTGTTTTTATTTACATTCTAAACAACAGTTCGACAGCCTAAAACCTTCATTTCTCCTTCCCAACATCCCAAATACCCCTGTATGCTCATTTTTGAAGCATTTTCAGTATATTACACTGTCAAGAAGCACATACGCAGAATAACACCGTCGCTACTTGATCCCAAACAGGGTCACATTTGGCCAATAGCTTTTAAACAAACAACGAAATGACAAACACAAAGATTTATGTGTGTATTGACGATAAGATGAAACTATTGCTTAACCCTTGGACGTCATCCAGAAATAGCAGGTCACGGTGCGGTCCGTGGGCTTCGCAGGGCGTCGGGTCGGGGAGCGGTACAGCGCGTATCACAATCACGGCACCGTTTTAGTACCCCGCCGCACAAGGGTGTTATAATAAAACAAAGGGAAATTTAATTGCAAATGCTATAAAATAAGAAATTACAGATCGTAAACTAACAGCCTGGTCAGCAGCCACGATAGATGGCTACATTTTCCTGTCCACATGCTCGTTCTCTACCACCGCCGAGACTCCTTTCAGAAAAGCTTTGCTTTTATTGACCCACTTGCATTTTTTCTTTCTTTTTTTTTTTTTTTTTTTAGGACAAGACGCCAAAAATATTTCCCCCCAAAAATCAGTACAAATGGACAAATCAAGGCCAAATAATATCAAGATGAAATAAATCAGTTCTGTACATGATTTAATCCGATGAGTCAGCAAACCCGGGCGCGGAAACAGAGACGAGTCTTGCTGCAAGGTCTTCATTCTATCTTGACGGATGGGTTCGAGTTAAGGGCTCGAGAAAGAAGCGATATAGAACGTGGTGCGAAGTGCCTTCAGGTACTGTAGTAGGTCTGTTTTTAGCTTTGTATGCAAGCATCAGTCTTTTAAACCTTGATCAATAATTTAGAAGTCATTTTGATCCGGATAAATATTAGATAATGTAGGATTATATAGGGTTCGTATGATAGACACTGATGTCTGCTGTATCAACTTGACTCTGATCTTTTTTTTTTTTATTATTATTATTATTATTATTATTATTATTATTATTATTTAAATGGATTTATACATTCTGGCTTTTTCATATTTTGACTTTTTTTTAAATTTTTTTTGCATGCACAGAAATTCATTCATTCATTCATCTTCTAAAACCGCTATATCCGATCAGGCGTCTATGGGCATTAAGACAGAATACACTCTGGATGGAATGCCAACCCATCGCAGGGCACACACACACACACACACACACACACACACACACACATTCATACACTAGGGACAATTTTCCAAGGTGCCAATCAACCTACCGTGCATGTTTTTGGACCGGGAGGAAACCCGGAGAACCAGGAGAACCCGGAGAAAAACCCCTTGAGGCACGGGGAGAACATGCAAACTCCACACAAACACATGGACCGAGACGGGAATCGAACCCGGACCCTGGCGGTGTGAGGCGAACGTGCTAACCACTAAAGCCACCGTGCCCCCCCTACACAAAATTTGGTCGAGAAGTAATTCTTTGTATAAAATAGTATTTTTTTTGCCTAAAACAACAGATAAAAAGAAATAGAATGATTAGATTCAGCATCTAGCAGGCACTACTGAAACTTTGTTCACCAAAACCGCCAGACACAGGAACAATTTCTTTCCTCAGACAATCACGCTCGTGAATATCTGACCATCATATATGATACACTACACACTATGACACACTACCTCTATTTGCACTACCATGCACTCTCACACTTCATGTACATTACTGATCTGACATATACTCTGTATATTGTGATCATATTTAAGATGTATAGTCTTGTAGAGTCTGTATAGTCTGAGCTGTCGGGTATAAATCTCTGTTGCCGTGTTGTCTTGTGTAATCTGTATTGTCATGTCGGTATATAGTCTGTAGTCTGTGTTGTCTTGTATAGTCTGTATTGTGTTGTTATAGTCTGTGTTGTCTTGTATATGTGTTGTCTTGTAGAGTCTGTGTTGTCTTGTATAGTCTTGTATAGTGTGTTGTTGGTTATAACCTGTGTTGTCTTGTATACTCTGTGTCTGTGTTGTCTTGTATAATCTGCGTTGTCGGTTATAACTGTGTTGTCTGTGTTGTCTTGTATTGTTGTTGTATAGTCTGTGTTGTCTTGTATATGCTTTGTATAGTCTTTGTTGTCTGTGTTGTAGTATGTGTTGTCTTGTAGAGTCTGTGTTGTCTGTTATAGTCTGTGTTGTCTTGTATAGTCTGTGTTGTTGGTTATAACCTGTGTTGTCTTGTATAGTCTGTGTTGTCTTGTATAATCTGCGTTGTCGTTTATAAACTGTGTTGTCTTGTATAGTCTGTGTTGTTTTGTATAGTCTGTGTTGTTTTGTATAGTCTGTTGTTGTATGTTGTCGTCTTGTATAGTCTGTGTTGTCTTGTATAATAGTCTGTGTTTTCTTGTATAATCTGTGTTGTTTTGTACGGTCTGTTTGTTGTCTTGTATAGTCTGTGTTGTTGGTTATAACCTGTGTTGTCTTGTATAGTCTGTGTTGTCGGTTATAACCTGTGTTGTCTTGTATAGTCTGTGTTGTTGGTTATAACCTGTGACTCTGTGTTGTCCTGTGTTGTTAATCTGCGTTGTCGGTTATAACCTGTGTTGTCTTGTATAAGTCTGTGTTGTCTTGTATAATCTGCGTTGTCGGTTATAACCTGTGTTGTCTTGTATACTCTGTGTTGTGTTGTCTTGTATAGTCTGTGTCTTGTCTTGTATATCTGCGTTGTCGGTTATAACCTGTGTTGTCTTGTATAGTCTGTGTTGTTGGTTATAACCTGTGTTGTCTTGTATAGTCTGTGTTGTTGGTTATAACCGGTTTGTCCGCGTTGTATTGTACCTTTGTGTGTCTTGTATAAGTCTGCGTTGTATTCGGTTATAACCTGTGTTGTCTTGTATAGTCTGTGTTGTTTTGTATAGTCTGTGTTGTTTTGTATAGTCTGTGTTGTTTTGTATAGTCTGTGTTGTCTTGTATAATATGTGTTTTCTTGTATAATCTGTGTTGTTTTGTACGGTCTTTGTTGTCTTGTATAGTCTGTGTTGTTGGTTATAACCTGTGTTGTCTTGTATAGTCTTGTGTATAACCTGTGTTGTTATAACCTGTGTTGTCTTGTATAGCCTTGTTTTGGTTATAACCTGTTGTTGTCTTTGTTATGTCTGTTGTTGGTTTAACCTATGTCTTGTATAGTCTGTGTTGTTGGTTATAACCGGTGTTTTCTTGTATAGTCTGGTGTTGGTTGTGGTTATAACCTGTGTTTTGGTATAGTGGACTGTTGTTTGGTTATAACCTGTGTTGTCTTGTATGCTCTGTGTTGTTGGTTATAGTCTGTGTTGTTGGTTATAATCCGTGTTGTATTGTATAGTCTGCGTTGTCGGTTATAACCTGTGTTGTCTTGTATAGTCTGTGTTGTTGGTTATAACCTGTGTTGTCTTGTATAGTCTGTGTTGTTGGTTATAACCCTGTGTTTGTTTGTTATACCTGTGTTGTCTTGTATAGTCTGCGTTGTCGGTTATAACCTGTGTTGTATTGTATAGTCTGCGTTGTCGGTTATAACCTGTGTTGTCTTGTATAGTCTGTGTTGTTGGTTATAACCTGTGTTGTCTTGTATACTCTGTGTTGTCTTCTATAGTCTGCATTGTTGGTTATCACCTGCGTTGTATTGTATAGTCTGTGTTGTTGTTTTGTATAACCTGTGTTGTCTTGTATAGTTTGCGGTTTGTATAGTTAGCGTTGTCTTGTATAGTCTGTGTTGTCGGTTATAACCTGTGTCGTCTTGTATATTCCTGTGTGTAAGTTAAATGTATAGTGTAATTCTTGCCTGTACTTCTGAGAGTCACCAAACAGCTGGAAACGAATCCCTTGTGTGTGTGTAAATACACTTAGCCGATAAACCTGCTCCTGTTTCAAGGCTTGCATTGATTTGGTCTTGATTTGAACTTGAACCGGACTAAATCTTCACCCACAGTATCCAAGCGATCTGACAGCAAGACCGAAGTGTTACAAATCGAAGCGTGTCCTTCTTTCTCCCGTCTGATTTCTATTCAGCAATTCGAATGACTTGTATTGCAAAAATCTTGGGCCCGGTATTAAGTAACATATTACACAGTTGCTTATTACGCCTTCTGTAGTGTTGTGCAAGCTTCGATTTTATCTCCAGTTCGACTTGAGCAAATACCATCCTGATAAGGAGCCGTATCCCGAAGAGGCGGCCACCGCATTACACAGTAACAATTCCACCCAAAGCACGACCCTCATGGTAAATAACATTTCTTTTTTTTTTTTTTTTTTTTTACACCACTCCAGATAAAGCTCCGAGATGCCTGATATTCAAGGCCTATTTCACAGCTCTTTATTTGATCCCCTTTTATCCGCGCTGCTGTATGCAGAGTCGGCTGTAAGCACTTAACTTGGCTTTGGAATACTTACGCCAGGTTTCTCCTGGAGCTTAAAGATTACACACAGCCTGTAGTTTTCTCGCTCGTCTTCCACATAGCGCCGAAAGTGCTAGGTTATATTGGTGGGTATTTATTTTTTCTCGTTTTTTTTTTTTAACCCGTAAGTGTGGCTTCAGCCCTATTTTAAGCCCTCCAGCTCGCACGGGCATGCTAATTACATGACAGTGCAGCTCAAACGCTCTTTCACTTGCATGAGGTATAGGACATCAAGGTGTAATACAGTCAGTTCGACCGTTTTAATGATAGTCTACATGTGCTTCTGCTACATAACCTTTTCAGGAACGAGAACCACGTTTGCCATTTTTTTTTCTTGCTCCTTGTGCTGTAGCTTCAGGGAGATTTTTTATAGTACTAAATATTGCAAATCAACTATTATATCAATGACGGATTTTTAACAGCACAATAAGATGGGAAAGGGGAGTAACCGCATGACAACGTCAACACGTGACCAGCATTTATTTTTTGGAGTGTTTTGTATATCCCTCTGTTTTTTTGTATGGTGTACGTCATGCTGTGAAATTCCTCGTTCTGTTCACACATGCTGTTCACCATTATTCCAATGGAGATGAACGAGGGTGAAACGGTGAGACTTAAACTTTTCAACAATGAAATCAACAGTAGAGACTGACTAGTCATAACGGCGTCATGACATATATATATATATATATATATATATATATATATATAGATATATATATATATATATATATATATATATATATATATATATATATATATATATATATAAACAGCTTTATTCCAATACAACACTGGGCAGAATAGCATTACATGGAATGCTTGGAAGAGGGCAGGGTGGTTTAGTGGTTAGCACGTTCACACCGGCAGGGTCCGGGTTCGATTCCCGTCTCGGCCATTGTGTGTGTGGAGTTTGCATGTTCTCTCCCCGTGCCTCAGGGGGTTTTTTCTCCGGGGTTCTCCGGTTTCCTCCCCCGGGTCCAAAAAGCATGCACGGTAGGTTGATTGGCACCTTGGAAAAATTGTCCCGTGTGTGTGTGTGTGTGTGTGTGTGTGTGTGTGTGTGTGTGTGCAAACGATGTGGTTGGCATTTAATCCAGGGTGTATCCTGCCTTAATGCCCATAGAGCCGCCTGATATGGCACAGATTTCTTCCCTCGGTGACCACGAGGGAAGATCTGTGCCTATCTCAGGCGTCTAGAAGATGAATGCGAATTAAGAATGCAGGGATACACGGTGGTTTAGTGGTTAGCAGCATGCCTCACACCTCCAGGGTTCGCAGGTTCCATTCCACACACACATTCACACTTTGTCCCAGTTCATGGACACTAGGGACAATTTCCTCCAAGGTTTGCCAATCAACCTACCGGTGCATGTTTTTGGACCGTAGGTTAGGAAACCGGAGAACCCGGAGATAAAACCTATCCTATGAGGCACGGGGATATACATGCATATACTCCATACATTTTTTTTTTTTTTTTTTTTTTTTTTTCATCTTTATTTCTTGTGTTCGGGAATCGAATTTTTCGGATTCCTGGACTGTTGTTTGGGGTACTTTGTGTACAATGACAATAAAGTTCCATACTGACTACCATGACTTCAATACCATACATATAACATGCACAGTAAAATTGTACAGTATGAGATTGCTGTAGATCTGAAAAGGTATTTAGTGTTGAATTTTATTTCATTTTTAATTTAACATTTAATATCCATAAATGCCACAGTATTAAGGTCAATTGTATGTATTACAGAATTACAGCAGGATCAGAATGTTCTCCTCAAATGTTATTCAGCATTAGAAAAGCTCGTTCTATATTTAGAAAGCAGTTTCTACATCAACATCTCGCCCCAGGAAAAAGTTCTTCCACCTCCGCGACATCACTCCTGTACGGGACCGTTTTTTTATTTTCATTCAGCCGGCGTAATCGTTATTATTCACGTGTGACCGGTGACCAGGCAACAAAGTCTGCCTGAGGTAGGGATAATAACACAGCAGGAGGATTATTTCAAATTTGTGAGGAAAAATATTATGTATATATGAAAAAATATATGACGAATTGCACCGCAGATTTTTTTGTTAGCGCCCTGATTAGGGCACTGGACAGTGGACATGAAGATAGCAAGTTCAAATCACACCTCCACCAAGCTGCCACTAGTGGGCCCTTGAGCAAGGCCCTTAACTCTCAATTGCTCAGTTGTATGTCGCTCTGGATAAGGGCGTCTGCCAAATGCTGTAAATGTAAATGTAAGTCCAACAAAGCACTCTGTCTTTTTGGAAAAAAGAGGCACAGGTAGAACATGCCAACTCCACCCACACACATGGCGGAGGCGGGAATCGAACCTCCAACCCTGGAGGTGAACGTGTTAACCACTGACCAGTGTTGTGGGAGTGACTAGTTACATAAAAATAAAAGTAACAGGGGGCACGGTGATTTAGTGATAAGCATGTTCACCTCACACCTCCAGGATCCGGGTTCGATTCCCGTTTGTGTGTGTAGAGTTTGCATGTTCTCCCTGTGCCTCAGGGGGTTTTTCTCCGGGTTCTCCGGTTTCCTCCCGGTCCAAAAACATGCACGGTAGGTTGATTGGCACTTTGGAAAAGTGTACCTAGTATATGAATGTGTGTGTGAATGTGTGTGTGTGTCCTGTGATGGGTTGGCATTCCATCCAGGGTGTATCCTGCCTTAATGCCCATAGACGCCTGAGATAGACACAGACTCCCCGTGACCCG
>JACRUU010000011.1:13717700-13750200 GCA_030449085.1 Kryptopterus vitreolus | reverse complement strand
AATGAAAGGAATCAAAAAGTAATCAAATGTAATCCGTTACGTTTATAAAGTCACACCATTCATTACATTTTGAAGTCATTTGTAATCTGTAATCGATTACATTTCCCAAATACACCACGCATTGGGGAAGAACCACACATGGATGGAAAGGTCATGCGTCCCAATATTTTTGCTCATACAAGGATACTAAGATATGGAGATTCGGATTGTGGGTCTGAATTTTGCCAATAATTCACAAACTGTAAAAAGCACAACAAATCCACTAATAAATAACACCTGGTGTGTAAATCACAAAAGCCACAGCAAGCAGTTTATCCTGCCCATAAGTAAATGCCCCCCCCTTTTGTAGTTTCACAGAGAAAAAAATTATCACGGCTTTAGGATCTCAGATAAGATTTACATGGTAGATATGACGTATCTTTCTGTTCAAGTGTCATCTACGACTAGGACCCATAAAACAATGTGCCTTTAATAATACCGAGAACAGATTTATTTATTTTATTATTTTTTCAAAGGAGAGAATCTAATGTTGCTCAACAGGAAAACAATATATTAGCTAGTCTGGCCTAATGATGCAAGTGGTAAATCTACAAGCAAACGTTAGTCACTCGTAACTTTTACAGCAATAAAACCTGTGGACTGATAGTTAAAACGTCTTGCCACAACATGCAGGAAGCCTCTACTCAGCACTTTCATTATACATTGCATTTGTTTTCGATTTCATCTACAGTCAAGCGTTTTTTTTTGTTTGTTTTTTTTTTTTTTTTACGGGCCCAGCGACGGGGCATTGATATATGTCTTGTTCTTTGCGCTGCAGAGAATCCGAAGAAGAGGGGTGCAATATTAAATAGCTGGTGGAGAAAGGGTCGAGGGGTGGGGAAAGGGGGGGGGAGGGGGAGGGAAAAAAAAAATGTTTTGGCAATGATGAATTCTCATTCTTTATGCCAGCTAAGGCTTTTCTTCACTGCTGCAATGTCAGCCTACGAGGAAACTTTATATCATGGCGATGAATAAAATGAAATAAATAAACGAATAAAGCTGAAACCGTAGGGCATAAATCGATATGTGCTATGAAATGTGAGCAGGTGAGACCGCCTTCCCTCTCGGCAGGCGAGTTCCTCGGACCCGTGTATCGTCATGCTCTTGTATATTGTAGAGGACTTTCCCCCTGGGGACAGGAGGGTGGGGTGGGGGGTTGGGGGGGGGGGGGGAGAAGGAGAGGCCTGGTCGCTGACACAGACATTATTCAAATGACACTCCTCTTTTTTTTTTTTTTCTGTCTTTCTTTTTTTTTTTATTTTTTTAAGATTTTTTTTTTTTGACAAATTTTTTTTTTGCCCTCGGATAGTAAAATCTGACATTTCGAGTGCGAGAGACTCGGGTCAGGAAGAGATGGAGAAGGAAAAAGGAGATTGTTTTCTCCCCCCCCTTTTTCTTCCCCCCCCCCACTGCAGCATGTATAAAAATAAAATAAATAAAGTGGAGCCGAAAAGAACCTGGTGTTTGAGTTGAATCCACAGTGATGACTGTAAATGTCAGGGGCTTGCTGGCAGTCCTGGGTTTTGAACTCATAACCTTCACTTCATATTATAACTTTAATTACTGAGCCATTTATATTCGGCTTTCCGCTTACATTAACACGCCGTGTCAATTGTCGTCACTAAAAAGGCATTATATAAAGGAAACACAATCGACAGCACTATCGTTGCTTGTATACAAAGTAAACAAAGTTTCGGTACTGGACTAGACAAAGACTGGACTTAGATCCTATTGAGATGCTGTGACCTGACTTTAAACAGGCTCAAAATCCATCCAATGCAGCCAAATTCAGACAATACAATAAAGAGTGCGGGCGACATTCCATTCACAATGATGTGCCAGATGACACAACCAGAGTGTAGGTTTATGGGCAATTACTTTGAAAGCACAGAGCCAGACAGAATTGGTCAGCATTTAAATAAATAAATAAATAAATAAATAAATAAATAAATAAATAAACAAATAAATAAATAAATGCAGTCATTATTCCTAAAATGCATTTTGTAATTACCCAGGCTGACGCTTGACGATGGAAATCATATAATTGTGACAAATATAGAAATACATTAGGGATGTAACGCAGTAAAAGATCACAGTTAAGACCAATTTTGGTGTAGATTTATAGGGTTACATCAAGTTCTTTTTAATACCCCAATATTATTGGGTATATTTTCAAGATTTAGAAAAAAAATGCAATGCACTGATTAATATATATATAATATATATATATATATATATATATATATATCTATATATATTATATATATATATATATATATATATTAGGGCTGTCAAAGCTAATGTGTTATTAACATTAAGGGCACTAATGCTATTCCCGAACGAACAACAAAAGAAATGCGGTGAAGAAATCCCCGAACAACAATAAAGAGTTAATGGCATTCAGTGCACTGCAGCGTCCCCGCTAAATTCACTACTACGCGTATATTAGTACGAACCTTACGCAAGTCCTCTCTATATTCGCATCTCCTCACTATATTACTGCATTCCCAAATCCGCATTTCCTATTATGCAAACTAAAGCACCATTTTTACTATGGGAAAAGCAACCGGAACACAATTTTAAAGGAGCCACGTCACATATTTTACACTTAAAACCGTACACTCACTAAACAAAGTAACATTGCAGAACAATTGAAAGCTAAAAAGTAATTTCCAGAGTAAAAAGTAATTTCCAAGTAAAATAAATACTAAATAACCAATACCTTTATTAAAGGGAGAGGTTTTAGAGAAATGTCTATCATTATAACATCTGTTGCAGTTAGTTAGATAATTAATTTCTAATTCATTTATTAGAAACATGAAAAGTATTAATTTGTGGTACATTACTCATTACTAATGACGCCTATTGACAGCCCAATAGATTATATATATATATATATATAATTGTCTATACAGGTTTTACACCAATACCTCTGTTACTATATTAGTTAAAGAATATCGTATACAATCTAAAATGAAAACAGAATAAAAAAAAACTCGTATATTATACGTATATAATGTATAAATAATTAAGACTAATCTATCGAACCCTGCAGTTATCATGTTTGTTTTTGCCGCTGTTTTATAAATAAACAAAAACCTAATCATTAAACGATTGTTCATGTCTGTGACCAAATCTTTGCCTATTACGTTGCTTAGAAACCAAAGATTTCTGGTAACGAACTGTGCATTCGGCGGGAAATGTTTATTATCTAAATGTATAATATTAACAATACATTGAACTGTTTATTGAACACAAATGTGTTAACTCGTGTTTTAACTAATTGCCTTATGGCTAATAATGATCTTACAATCACTGCCATGCCTGGCCTAGTGCAGCTCAATTCTACTAGAAAATGTATTTCGAATAAAAGAAAGGAATAATGCATAAATAAAAAGAACGTAATAGCATGTAATAAAATGCATTATGCATAACAATGATTTATTTATTTGCTTGGTTGGTCATTATTTTTCCTGATTACTATTATTATTAATTTATTCAATAACCTTCTACCCGCTTTATCTAATATTTATCCGATCTTCCCTCGGGTCACGGGGAGTCTGTGCCTATCTCAGGCGTCTATGGGCATTAAGGCAGGATACACCCTGGATGGAATGCCAACCCATAGCAGGATACATACACTCACATACACATATACACACACACACATTCATACACTAGGGACAATTTTCCAAGGTGCCAATCAACCTACCGTGCATGTTTTTGGACCGGGAGGAAACCGAAGAACCCAGAGAAAAACCCCCTGAGGCACGGGGAAAGCATGCAAACTCCACACACACATGGCCGAGACGGGAATCGAACCCAGTGTGAGGCGAGGTGTTATTATTATTATTATTATTATTATTAGTTATTATTATTATTATTATTATTATTATTATTATTATTATGCTACTGATGGAATGGCAGTAATATGCCTGTTTATGCAATTAAAACAAGAAAACAACTTGACGTTTAATTAAAATTCCTTTTTATTTGTATAACGCTTTAATCAATACATCATCTCATGCAGTTTACCACTTGATAAAAAAATTAATTATTCTTTTTTATTTAATATATATATATATATATATATATCTATATATATATATATATATATATATATATATATATATATATATATATATATATATATATATATATATATATATATAATTGTCCCTAGTGTATGAATGTGAGTGTGTGTATGCTTTCGATGGCCATACAGGGTGTATCCTGCCTTGATGCCCCAAGACGCCTGAGATAAGCACAGACTCCCCGTGACCCGAGGGAAGATCGGATATAGCGTTAGAAGATGAATGAATGAATGAATGAATAATCGGTTCGGTTTGTTACACAATGTGCATTTGTGTTAGTATTTTCCTTCATTGTGTAGTTTGGTCGTTGCATTGTATTCAGAAGTGACAACACACTATGGTATGGTGTATAACCTGGAGAGAGTGATAACCCGACTACACAACACCAGATGTGCGTTCATTAGGTACAAGGAAAGAGAAAGAAAATCTGCTGTTTCAACAATAATCTTTGGTTCTCAAATGCTTTTGTTGTCTGATTTCAAAACCTTTAGTATGTTCAAATGAGAGAGAGAGAGAGAGAGAGAGAGAGAGAGAGAGAGAGAGAGAGGTTCCTTTCACTCTTTCTTTCCTCGCGATCCCCATGTGCCCTGGACCTTGCCGAGGTTTGTTTATGAATGAACTGGATGATTTGGATGCAGTCCAGCTGCAAGCACTCCACATCCGACACAATGAAAAGGTCCTGCCATGTCGCTCTAATCACATGGAATGTGCCACTATGCACTTCCTGTCACTTGTGTGTGTGTGTGTGTGTGTGTGTTTGTGTGTTGTGTGTTTGTCAGTGACACAAGCTGACTGAGTGTGCCCTACTGTCTGCAAGGCATTGAATAAAAACACACTACACTTTTGATTTGTCTCGGACATGTTTTGGGGTATAGGGCACGGTGGTTTAGTGATTAGCACATTCGCCTCACACCACCAGGGTCCGGGTTCGATTCCCGTCTCGGCCATGTGTGTGTGGAGTTTGCATGTTCTCCCCGTGCCTCAGGGGTTTTTTCTCCGGGTTCTCCAGTTTCCTCCCCGGTCCAAAAACATGCACAGTAGGTTGATTGGCACCTTGTAAAATTGTCCCTAGTGTATGAATGTGTGTGTGTGTGTCCTGCGATGGGTTGGCATTCCATCCAGGGTGTATCCTGTCTTAATGCCCATAGACGCCTGAGATAGGCACAGACTCCCCGTGACCCGAGGGAAGATCAGATAAAGAGGTAGAAGATGAATGAATGAATGAATGAATGAATGTTTTGGGGTGTAAAATCTGTTTTATGATGGAGAAATGGAAAAAAAGAAACAGATGCTTTAGTGTGTGTGTGTGTGTGTAAAATTTCAACCTTCCTTGTAGAAGCAAACCTGCATTGCAGCACCACTACTAGAATGTATGATGTTGTTGTGTGTGTGTGTGTGTGAGTGTGCGTGTGTGTGTGTGGTGTGTGTGTGTGTGTGTGTGTGTGTGTGTGTGTGTGTGTGTGCGTGTGTGTGCGAGCACATCCAGCTTACAGAGAAGAATGCGTAATGCGTACGGCAGAGTACGACGTGACTGCTGCAACCTTCGGGCAGGTTACCATCTATCGGCGTTTCATCACAGGAAGTGGGTGGAGCCTGACTTGTCTGAGCCCCGAGATGGCGCAAGGCCAGGTTTACTTTTTGTAATCCATCACGAGGGCCACACCTGTAATAAGCACAGTAACAAGTGGTGTAAAGTTCACCCGCATGGGCAGGGTTCCTTATTTATGATCAAATAATGCTGCATTGTAGCTCATGTACATAAAGCCTATAAGAATCTGAGGCTTGAGCAAACGGTGGAGCCCGGAGTTTCACAAAGTGCCCTACTTAAACAAACACAACACAACAAACACATTTTAATGAACAAAGACTTTGTGGACACCTGATCATAAAATTGTTTTTATTTTTATTATTGTAGTTTTCTGGTTCGAATTCGATTCCCGTCTCGGCCATGTGTGTGTGTGGAGTTTGTGCATGTTCTCCCCGTGCCTCAGGGGGTTTTTCTCCGAGTTCTCCGGTTTCCTCCCCGGTCCAAAAACATGCACGGTAGGTTGATTGGCACCTTGGAAAATTGTCCCTAGTGTATGAATGTGTGTGTGAATGTGTGTGTGTGTGTGTGTATGTGTGTTGTGTCCTGTGGGTTGGCATTCCATCCAGGGTGTATCCTGCCTTAATGCCCATAGACACCTGAGATAGGCACAGACTCCCCGTGACCCGAGGAAGATCAGATAAAGCGGTAGAAGATGAATGAATGAATGAATGAATGAATATATGAAATAAATATAATAAAAGAAAGGCAGAAAACACACGCTTGTTTAAAGCCTCCACCTAAACAATAAACAAAACAACATTTTTTTGGTTTTGCACAATTGTATACAACATGGTTGGCGCTACTGTGTAGTCCCCCATTATTTATTTATTTATGTATTTATTTTTACTTTTCCTTTGTGATTAGTTTAGAATTATTTACAGTCATATGTATTGTTAATTTATGTTGTTTGTTGTAGCGTTGTTTCGTTTCACTGTATACTGCACTGTATAGTGTTGAAATTACATTAAAAGCCGACTTGACTTGACGTGACTAAAGAAATCAAACAATGGAATTAAGCGGAAAAATATTATATTATATTCATTCATCTTCTACCGCTTTATCCGATCTTCCCTCGGGTCACGGGGAGTCTGTGCCTATCTCAGGCGTCTATGGGCATTAAGGCAGGATACACCCTGGATGGAATGCCAACCCATCGCAGGGACACACACACACTCACAATCACACACACATTCATACACTAGGGACAATTTTCCAAGGTGTCAATTTTCCAATCAACCTACCGTGCATGTTTTTGGACCGGGGGGAAACCGGAGAACCCGGAGAAAAACCCCCTGAGGCACGGGGAGAACATGCAAACTCCACACACACATGGCCGAGACGGGAATCGAACCCGGACCCTGGCGGTGTGAGGCGAACGTGCTAACCACTAAGCCACCGTGCCCCTATTATATAATATAATATATTAAAAAAACAATAATAATAACAAATACACACATGTAAAAAAAACAGGTATAAAATATACCAACTAATATAATGCATAAAGTGATAAATCTTTTTCCTCATTTAGTCCCCATTTGCTATGATAGTGACCCCGCCTCCTTTTTTAAAATGCTACAGTAGATTTAGAAATGTGCTTATAGAGATTTTTGCTCGGTCAACATTCCAATTCATCTTGAAAAAACAAACAAAAAAAAAACAAACAAAAGAAAGTAAGGTTGAGGTCAGAGCTCGATAGCAGGCCACTCAAGACCTTCTACTAAAACTCATGTAAACCATATCTTCATGAAGCGGGCGTTATGCCATGCTGGAACAAGAGTGAGTTTCTGATTTCAAGTGATGGGGAAACTTAATACAATTGCATCGAAAGACATCCTACACCGTTTGTGGTAACGCTTTGGGAAAGAACCACATATGACGCACAAGTCGGGTGTATCGATACTTTTGTCTGTTGAGTGTAAATAAAGATATGCTCGGATAGATACACCAATCAGGTATAAGTGGTGAAGTGAATAACACCGATTATCTCTTCATCGTGGCACCGAGTTAGGCAGCAAGTCAGCATGACGTCCTCAATGTTTTAGAAGCGGGACAAAGTGCTCTAAGGGAGGAACAGGAGTGAACCAGGGACAGGGTCAGGTGCAGCCGGGGCTCGTCAATGCACGTGGGGAGAGAAGGCTGGTCCTCCTGACTCTCAAACTGTGTAAAAGGTTCATGCTGATGATGTGCGATGAGTCGGACTGATTTAGCAGTAAAAGGCAGGCCAACAAATGTCACGCCTGATTGGTAGCCATGAGTTGTGTGATGTGTCTATGAATATATATATATATAATATATATATATGTGTGTGCGTGTATGTGTGTGTGTGTGTGTGTGTGTGTGTGTAATTGTCAATTCATTGCTGCCATTGATTGGCAACTTGGAAAATTGTCCCTAGTGTATGAATGTATGTGTGTGTGTGTGTGTCCTGCGATGGGTTGGCATTCCATCCAGGGTGTATCCTGCCTTAATGCCCATAGACGCCTGAGATAGGCACAGGCTCCCCGTGACCCGAGGGAAGATCGGATAAAGCTGTAGAAGATGAATGAATGAATGAATGAATGAGTCCACCATGGTCCAGATCCTTTACGTTTTCCCTGTAAATTGGTGCACCGTGGTGTTTTCTTTTCAACTATCAACTTCAAAAGAGTTAAAAAAAAAAAAAAAGCGAGAGACTGCGGAAGGAAATGACTTTCATAAAGTGCTATAAGGTAAAAGATAACAGGAAACTCCCTCGCTTTGTGAAGACGGAGCAAATTAAAGTTGCGACATGCATGTTTTACTAATAACGAATGCATTCGCAGACGACTCTTTGTAATACGCAGTAAGTACTATAAAGCGCTAACAGTGTGTGTGTGTGTGTGTGTGTGTGTTGATATAGGAAAACAAAATCAACTGTAGGGTGGGAACGCTTTCTGTCAGGCTGCATTGCGTCGCCTCATTATTTATTCGTTTGTTAATGCCCCGAGTGTTTTCATTTTTATATACTGGAGAAATAGGATGGCAGCGGCGGATCGCGTTACAGACCGTCTCACAGCAATCCTGGTTGTGTATACGTTTCCACCTGGGTACTCCGGCGTGTCAATAAACATACAAGTAAGGTGGAGTGGTAATGCAAAATGACCTTGAAGTGTGTGTGTGTGTGTGTGTGTGTGTGTGTGGAAGTATTCCCTTTTGCTGCTGTGCTACTGTGCATTACAGCGTCTGAAGCTTCTTTTAAATGGGTAAGTTACTCCACATAAATGTATATAACTTATGTGTGTATATATAAACAGTCCATAATTTTGGGGCACTTAGCGGTTAGTATGTTCGCCCACACCGCCAGGGTCCGTGTGTGTGGAGTTTGCATGTTCTCCCCGTGCCTCAGGGGGTTTTTCTCCGGGTTCTCCGGTTTCCTCCCCGGTCCAAAAAGAAAATTGTCCCTTGCGTGTGTGTGTGTGTGTGAATGTGTGTGTGTGATGGGTTGTCATTCCATCCAGGGTTTATCCTGCCTTAATGCCCATAGACGCCAGAGATCGGCACAGACTCCCCGTGACCCGAGGGAAGATCGGATAAAGCGGTAGAAGATGAATGAACGAATAATCAATAATGTTATTAAAAGGGGATATTTTGGGTGACATTTATATAAATTACAACATCGTTTATGGTTACTTATTATTAGTATTAGAATGCCATTTATGGTACATTGAAAAAGTGCGATTAATGTGATTATATATATATATATATATATATTTTTTTTTTTTCTTTCTTTTTCTTTTTCTTCTTATTTTTTGTGAAACTCGTATACTAAATAAATTCAGTGCACACAGACTGAAGGACTTTAAGTCTTTGTTTCTTTTAATTGTGATGATTTTTCTCTCACATTTAACAAAGGCAGGTCTTTGAAGATTGGTTTAGAGTAAGAGCAAGATCTCCTGCTATACAGCTCTGAGCTCAATCCTACCTACTGAACATGATGGGGATGAATGTAAACCCTGACTGAACCCCAGCTCTAATACTCTTGTGAATGAATGAGCAGACAATGAAAAATAGTGACTTTGTTAAAAATAGTGGAGGTTGTTATAACAGAAAATGGGGTCTAAAAGTATCTGTATATGGACGTATCTCTAGTTTTTAGAAACATTCATTCATTCATTCATCTTCTACCGCTATATCCGATCTTCCCTCGGGTCACGGGGAGTCTGTGCCTATCTCAGGCGTCTATGGGCATTAAGGCAGGATACACCCTGGATGGAATGCCAACCCATTGCAGGGCACACACACACACACACACACACACACATTCCTACACTAAGGACAATTTTCCAAGGTGCCAATCAACCTACCGTGCATGTTTTTGGACCGGGAGGAAACCGGAGAACCCGGAGAAAAACCTCCTTGAGGCACGGGGAGAACATGCAAACTCCACACACACGTGGCCGAGACGGGAATCGAACCCGGATCCTGGCGGTGTGAGGCGAACGTGCTAACCACTATTTTAGAAACATGTAAAACACTACATATATTTCTATACATACTAGTATTGCGATAATGTACCATTTCATTACTAGTTATAAATATAACATCTATACCTTCTGCCATTACCTAACTCTTAATGTATTTTAATTACTCTTAGTTTATTTCAAGTGTATTTAGTACGTTGATTATAGCGTTACCTGTTCAAATCTGCTTTGAGTCCATTTTTTTAAAACCACTATACAAATAAAAGTGAATTGAATTAAATCTGTTTGCATATTCAACCCGATCAAATTAAGGCCTGCTCGATGCTGCGCTGCATTTCGCACCTGAGTACCTCTACTGTGCAAAGACAATAAAAGTCATCCTTTTATTTATTCTTTCCTTGCGTTTATGGGACCGACTCCGGATACAACCCAGATATATCCTGACCAGAATAAAGCGCTCACGAAGGAATGACAAATAAAGAAACCGCCTCTAGAATTCACACATACTGTATATGTAGGTGTTCAGTCCATGTGTTCAGAATGACTCGGCCCGGCTCACCGTTTCCCGGTCCTCGGATATGAAAAATAAATAAATAAATTAATAAACAAACAACGGAATGCTGGACTTGTCAGTCTGGTGAATGACCTCAAATCTCTGTCTGGCTCAGGGAAATCTTTATGTCTGAGAGCCTGGTGATGACAAGAAAGCAACAGCCGGGGTGGCATAGACTGATGACTTATCTCTCACCAAGATAAAATGTTCACCACACACACGGACACACACAAACACACACACACACACACACACACACACACACACACACACACACACACACACACACACACACACACACATATGGTCTGACCCTCTATCTGAACAATGCTTTTGTTTGCTCTGCAATAGAAACTAGTTGTCCGCTGCTGAGTCAATATTTACTGCCTAATGGAATGTGTGCTTTGCTGGCTTCCTAACACCCAACCTGTCTCTCCCCCCCACCTCTCTCTCTCTCTCTCTCTCTCTCTCTCTCTCTCTCTCTATCTGTCTTTCTGTTTTCTCTTGTCTCGGATCCCCCTTTTCCAGCCCCCTGTTTCATTCAGCTCATTTGCTTAGCTCCTCATTGTCACTCAATGTCTGTTCTTTTTTTCCCTTCCCCTTATCTCTCCTCATCACTCTCTCTCCTCATATGTTGCACAAATAAACACTGGAGATACGGGCCCGGAGGAGGAAAGGTCTCTCTCTCTCTCTCTCGCGCCGCCCGCGGTTATATTATGTGCGAGCGATAGGGAGATTTGAAACCTCTTCCCTGATCCTCCTCCTGCTTCAGAAGCACGCCGCAGATACGCCGAGGTCTCCCTCGCGGCGAGGATTTCTGAGCCCTGAGTTCATCGCATTCTCTCGCAGCGACTCTGTTCCAGCGCAGCCCACTCACCGGCCCTCGGCAGATTAGATGTGGAATGTACAACATCGGCCGAATACAGGGATGTTCCTGAACCATTCCCGGGTCAAAACGACCCGTTATTTAGATGGTCGCCCCTAATCACGGAGAACGCCGCAAGGATTGCGAAGGATGCGTTTATGCAAGACTTGGCTTGTGCATATTTTATCTAACACATCTTTAAAAAAAATAAAAGTGACAAACATTGCAGTTGGTGGGTCCAAATAGCACCTCAGCTCGCGTTCTCCAATTACGGGTTTCCCCCTGGGTACCTTTCCTCCACCAGTCCAAACTGTCCCTAAATATAAACACACTTATATATCCCTGATGTGCTTCTATATCATATATGTAGTGCAACTTGGTGTTTGATAAATGATATAGAATTTAAATGGATAGATAGATAGATAGATAGATAGATAGATAGATAGATAGATAGATAGATAGATAGATAGATAGATAGATAGATAGAGGGACAGATGGAGGGATGGACGGAGGGACGAATGGATGGACGGGTGGATGGATGAATGGATGGATGGATGGATGGAGGGACAAATGGACGGATGGATGGAAGGACGGATGGATGAATGGATGGATGGAGGGATGGATGGATGGACAAACGGATGGATGGACTGTGGATGGAAACTGCCAGGATTTGCATTGTTTCAGAGTGTAACAAAAGAACCAACATAAAGAAAGAATATATAATGTTATAATGATGCTTCCATTCTCAGTATTCTATCTATTCTCAGGTTTCTGATCATAAGGTTGGCGGTTTGAGTCCCAACACCACTAAGCTGCCACTGTTGAGCACTTGAGCAAGGCCCTAAACCCTGTTTGGCTCCAGGGGCGCCGTACAATGGCTTGGCTATGTGCTCTGGTCCCAGTTTCCTGGGATATGGGAAAACTTTGTGGCTGGTGGAGGGACGGATGGACGAATGGATAGATGGATGGATGGAGGGATGGATGGATGAAGGGATGAATGGATGGATCGATGGAGGGATGGATGGCTGGATAAATTTATGGATGGATGGATGGAGGGACGGATAGCCCAGTAGCACTGGGCTACCGATCGGAAGGTCAGGGGTTTGAGACCCGGTATTGCCAAGCTGCCACCACTGGGTCCTTTGGCAAAGCCCTTAACCTCTCTGTGCTCCAGGGGGGTGCTCCTCCTAACCTCTCTGGCTCCCGGGGGCGCTGTATCATGGCTGACCCTTCGCTCTGACCCCAACAAAATGGGATATGCGACGAAATAATTTCACTGTGCTGTAATGTGTATGTGAAAGCTATTCTTCTGTTAAAAAAGCAGGAGATCTACAATAACACGGCAAAAAAAAACGGCTTATGAAAATCCAGGGATGAAAAATTCTCATCGATCATGGAAGAAAAAGAAAAATCGTTCCAGAAATGGCAAAACTTTCCCTCCTGCAACTCAAGGTTGATTTGGACAGAATCTTTAACGGCTCTCGTAACATATAAATAAAACATTATCCATAATTCCAAGTTGCTCAAAACAGTTTGGTCTACAAAAAGTCTTCCTGTTCAACCTCATTACATCATTCATTCATTCATCTTCTACCGCTTTATCTGATCTTCCCTCGGGTCACGGGGAGTCTGTGCCTATCTCAGGCGTCTATGGGCATTAAGGCAGGATACACCCTGGATGGAATGCCGACCCATCACAGGACACACACACACACACACACATTCACACACATTCACATTCATACACTAGGGACAATTTTCCAAGGTGCCAATCAACCTACCGAGCATGTTTTTGGACCCCTGAGAAAAACCCCCTGAGGCACGGGGAGAACATGCACAAACTCCACACACACATGACCGAGACGGGAATCGAACCCCGGATCCCTGGCGGTGTGAGGCGAACATGCTAACCACTAAGCCACTCTCATTACATCAGTGCTTTTAAAAATTCCCTTCCTTTTTTTTTTTTTATTGTCATCTAAATAACCGAGTCACTTATCCAGACCCAAATGAAGCAGCAATTCCAATCTTCTGGAAGAAATTACAGTGAAGTTCATAAAAAGATATACTGTATGTAATAAAAGATACAACATCCGTCCCAACCCTCGTAATAAAATGTGTTGCAAAAATGGAATAACACAAAAATCGACACCGTTCTTCTGCTGTTTAACTATTTAAAGTTCCATTTAAGAAATGCTAGGAAGGAGAATTAGAATAATTGAATACATATTCATTGGCTAAAATATATTATAATGCAGGTCTGATAGAGTCTGCTGGAAACACTCCTGGGAAAGAGGAACCCAGACCCACAATGGAATCCATCCTCATCTGGGTGACTCCAAATGTCCATTCATTATAATTCTATTAAAGGGAAATGTGCTCTAGACTTTATTACATTACATTTACATTTATGGCATTGGACAGATGCCCTTATCCAGAGCGACTTACAACTGAGCAGTTGAGGGTTAAGGACCTTGCTCAAGGGCCCACTAGTGGCCGTCTGGTGATCTTCTGGTCCCGACGTATATGCCTTAACCATTGAGCTACCATCTTCCCTTACAACTGGGCAATTATGGATTAGGGCCTTGCTCAAGGGCCCACTATTAGCAGTTTGTTGATTTTCTGATCCAGATGCCAAAGCCTTAACCGTTGAGCTACCATTTTCCCTTACAACTGGCTAATTATGGATTAAGGGCCTTGCTCAGGGGCCCACTTGTGGCAGTTTGGTGATCTTCTGGTACAAACGCCAATGCCTTAGACACTGTCCTATCATCTTCCCTTACAACTGGGAAGTTATGGATTAAGGGCCTTGCTCAAGGGACAACTGGGCAATTATGGATTAACGGCCTTGCTTAAGGGCCAACTGGTCAATTATATATTAAAGGCCTTGCAGAAGGGCCCACTAGTGGCAGCTTGGTGATTTGAACCTGCAATCTTCCAGTCCAGAGGCCAATGCCTGACCCTCTGAGCTACCATCTTCCCTTACAACTGGGCAATTAAGGATTAAGGGCCTTGCTCAGGGGCCCACTTAGTGGCAGTTTTGGTCCAGGCACCAATGCCTTAATCACTGAACTACTATCTTCGCTTACAACTGTGCAGTTATGGATTAAGGGCCTTGCTCAAGGGCCAACTGGGCAATTATATATTAAGGGCCTTGCCAAAGGGCCCACTAGGGGCAGCTTGGTGATTTGAACCCGCGATCTTCCAGTCCAGAGGTCAATGCCTTAACCATCGAGCTACACACCTCTGATACTTGTCTCATGTACATCCCAATGAAATTTCCAGCAATGTTAAGATAGCCCAGGTCAGAGCACAGGGTCAGCCATGACACAGCGCCCCCTAGAGTACATTAAGTTAAGGGCCTCGCTCAATACTGAGGACTTGAACCGCAACACTGTTTATATGAATTACCAGTCCATGTCCACATTAATGTTTTTTTTTAACCCTCTACAGAACATCAGAACTCTATGGGATGTTCGATGTGGAGCCAATCTTCAGCAGCACTAAAGAAATATCAGAGTTATGAACAAGATTCATCATGACCAGACAGCGGAGAGACCCTGGAAAAATGAAAATGGAAGGAAACGCCGAAGCCGGGTTCCTTCTTTTCTCTGGCCGTATGACATCATTTCCTCTGTCCTGAGAGACGGCTTTATGGAACCACGGCTTTAAAAAGAGACACTGTGTATCTGTGAGACATGAGGTCATCGTATTTACTGCACATTTAGGATATAATCACGCTTTTCAGGCGCTGCGCTCATCCTATTACTAAGCCTTTGATTTACAAACCCCCAACACACTCACACGCACACACACCCACACACACACACACACACACACACAAACATTGAAACATCTCAAACTAAATATGAAATTTCACAAAATAAATATGAAATTAGTCTGCTTAGATTATGAGAAAATGTGAACCCACATTTAAGCAGCATTGTTTATTGTTTTTTTTTTTTTCTTTTTTTTCCTTTGTTTTCCCTCATTATTTTAAAATTAGACATAAAGTAACATATAACATATATATATATATATATATAAATTCATATATATATATATATATATATATATATATATATATATATATATATAGTTCCTATATTATCTTCCATTCTTTCAATATTGAATGTAGTTCATTCTAAACATATTCAATTTCTCTCCTCTTTTTTCCTCCCCTTTTTTTTTTCCTCTTCGGTGCTTTTTGAGATTCGCCATACTTCACTAAAGGGTTTCCGATTCCCCCTGTGTTTGTGTGTAAGCACAGCATGTACAGGCCCTATATTTACACCTATATTTATGTGTCCACACCTATATTTATCTGTCCTTCCTGCTTTTTTTTTATTGTCACCTCTTCCTGGAGCTGGAGAAAGAGTCTCATTTCCGCAGATGAAGTCTCTTGTTTTGTTTTTTCTCTTTCCTAAAGTGTCGCATTTCTGGTGGTTTTGCCTGGAATGTGTGAAATGTCCCCTGTGTCTGAGCTGTTAGGATATACAATGAGGGCCTGATCTTCCACATGCGAGAAAAACAAACCACTTAAAGAGACCACTAAACCCGGGCAGCAGACAATCTGGCACTGCAAGAGTTGAAGGTTTTACGCAGCAGTTACAGCCTTCGGCAAACACAGACAGGTGAGAAAATTAAAGGAGGGAAAAAAAAGGAACAAAACAAAAAAAAAGGGTGTTAGGGAGGTCTCGGGGCCAAAGTGAAGCTCAAGAACAGGGTCAGTGTACCTTGAAAGTGATTGTACAAGTCTCAGAAAGTGTACTGTAGTAATGACTTTTATTTCTCTCTCTCTCTCTCTCTCTCTCTCTCTCTCTCTCTCTCTCTAAGTCTATGATGTTTGCTGGTTCCAGTCCATGGACTTTATTTAGTGTCATCACAAACAAATACAGTGCCATCACAAGCCATTTTACACGGATGGAACCAAATGCAATCGGTGCAGGGTTTGGAGATTGAACCCAAATAACAGCAAAAAATAAAAACAATAAAATAAAGAAATAATTATGTACATAATAACACCAGAAACCAAAAACATTCTGGTTCAAATATAACAGTAAGCTATAATAATAATAATAATAATAATAATAATAATAATAATAATAATGATAATAATAATAATAATAATCTTATTATATTATACCATGATCATTATTTTTTTGTCTAATTACAAAAAAATTAAAATAATAAAATAAAAAAGAGTGGTTAGAATAAATAAGTGTCTTTAAGTACTTCCAGCTGCTTCCATTAGGGGTCGCCATAATTTAGCCATATAGCCAAAAAATGTGTGGCGCATTTTTTTACGCTGCATGCCCTTCCTAACGCAACTTGAGAGACCAATAGCAACAACAACAACAATAAGAAGAATAATAGTACTATATATATTATTATTATTATTATTATTATTATTATTATTATTATTATTATATTATACCATGATAATATAATTTTATAAAAGACTATAAAATAAAAAAGAGTGGGTCGAATAAATAAGTATCTTTAAGTAATTCCGGCTGCTCCCATTAGGGGTCGCCACAGCAGATCACCATAATTTAGTTATCCGCACATTTGGTTTGGCAGAATGAACTTCCTAATGCAACTTGAGAGACCAACAACAATAACAACAACATTATAATAATAATATAATATAATAATAGTAATAATAATAATAATAATAATAATAATAATAATATAATATATTATATTTATTAATTAATAATAATAATAATTCATTCATTCATCTTCTTCTGCTTTATCAGATCTTCCCTCAGGTCACGGGGAGTCTGTGCCTATCTCAGTCGTCTATGGGCATTAAGGCAGGATACACCCTGGATGGAATGCCAACCCATCGCAGGACACACACACACATTAACAAGCACACATTCATACACACACACACACATATACACTAGGGACAATTTTCCAAGGTGCCAATCAACCTACTATGCATGTTTCTGGACCGGGAGGAAACCGGAGAACCCAGAGAAAAACCCCCTGAGGCACAGGGAGAAAATGCAAACTCCACACACACATGGCCAAGACGGGAATCAAACCCGGACCCTGGCGGTGTGAGGCGAACGTGCTAACCACTAAGCCACCGTGCCCCACTATTATACCATGATAATATAATTTATATTCATCCGTTCATCTTCTACCGCTTTATCCGATCTTCCCTCGGGTCACGGGGAGTCTGTGCCTATCTCAGGTGTCTATGGGCATTAAGGCATTAAGACTCGATCCCGAGTCGAACATCTTAACCACTGAGCTACCATCTTACCCAATAAATAAATAAAACAAAGAAGGAAAGGTAATTGTGTGTTTATTCTGTGACATTTCTCAGAATCGGATCTTGAAATGAAAATGCTTTTGGCACATATTCATATATTCTTCATCCATTTTGGTAAGAAGTGCCTCCCACTCACACTGCTCTAACAATGACTTCCCTCTTTTTCAACATGCAAAAGTAAACAAAGATGAAAACTCAAAGCCTAAATATACATGGCGTTAGTCCTGCTATATGAACGATGAGGATGAAACAGGTAAGCCGTGCTCCAGGCCGAGGTGATCAGCTGAATGCACACAGTCATGTCTCTCACAGGACACTGGCGTTGCATGTGACCTTTAAACCCACAAGAACGTTTAAATACATACTTAAATACACACTGAAGTATTTATGTAAATGCGGTGCCGTGTTATGTAAGGAACGGCAAAGAAGTTCCCAAAGAAAAGTCTTTCATCAGTTGCACAAGTGAGACCCTATGTTATAAATATATTACTCGAAAATACGTTTACTTCCTGAACGCTTCCTTTGTGCGAAATATAGGAGTATTCACAAAGAGAGATCTCAAGCATTCCAAGACGCTTTTCACTTCAGCACGATTGTAAATATCGGTGATTTGATTTAGCCTCGCCTTCTCGCCATGTTTGCTCACGAATTGCTGCTGAGTGGATTTGTTGTTGTTGTTGTTGTTGTTGTTGTTGTTGCACCATTCCATGTAAACCCCAGAGACTTCAAATTCCTGGTCGGAGTGAAAATAAAAAAAAATTCCAGGAGATCAGCAAAAATACTCCAACCTCAATATGTTAACATATGTGAATAACATAAGTGAACAATATGTTATTTTTAAAATATTATTAAAAATGATATTTTTGTATGTAAAGTATATAAAACTATTAGTGTTGTAGAATTGATTTTAGTGTAGGGAACACATCCTTGAATTTCTGGAAGAGCTTGGTTCAGCAAATATTTAAAAACATAATCTTTACCGTATATTGAAACAATGCTGTCAATTCTTGAACTATATAATATAATAATTCTAATTAGGGTGGCACGGTGGTTTAGTGGTTAGCACGTTCGCCTCACACCTCCAGGGTCCGGGTTCGATTCCCGTCTCGGTCATGTGTGTGTGGAGTAGTTGTGCATGTTCTCCCCGTGTCTCAGGGGGTTTTTCTCCGGGTTCTCTGGTTTCCTCCCTGGGTCGAAAAACATGCACGGTAGGTAGATTGGCACCTTGGAAAATTGTTCCTAGTGTATGAATGTGTGTGTGTGAGTGTGTGTGTGCCCTGCAATGGGTTGGCATTCCATCCAGGGTGTATCCTGCCTTAATGCCCATAGACGCCTGAGATAGGCACAGACTCCCCGTGACCCGAGGGAAGATCGGATAAAGCGGTAGCGTTAGTAGAAAGATGAAGATGAATGAATGAATGAACAATTCTATATAGGGGGCACAATGGTTTAGTGATTAGCACGTTCGCCTCACACCGCCAGGGTCCGGGTTCGATTCCCGCCTCGGCCATGTGTGTGTGGAGTTTGCATGTTCTCCCCGTGCCTCAGGGGGTTTTTCCCCGGGTTCTCCGGTTTCCTCCCTGGGTCGAAAAACATGCACGGTAGGTTGATTGGCACCTTGGAAAATTGTTCCTAGTGTGTGAATGTGTGTGTGAGTGTGTGATATAGACACAGGCTCCCCGTGACCCGAGGGAAGATCGGATATAGCGGTAGAAGATGAATGAATGAATGAACAATTAAAATTAATACTCAGTTACTACTAAATATTTGTGTTTTTTGAGAATCAAGCTAGTTTCTTTTTAATACAAATAAACACTGCAATTGTACCTCTATGTGAGCACTATACAAATGAAAGGTCTTTTTTTTCTAGTTTTTTTCAAGCAAGTTTTATTTAAAAAAGTGTTTTTTTCTGTGAGAAACATGAGCTAGTTTGCTAGAACTTCATACAAATTTAGATTAAATTAGCAAAGAGGATGTCTTGATGTGAGAAATGTGAACTAGCATGCTAGCAGAGCAGTTTGAAATGCTAGCAGGACTGTTGTTTTCTTTGTCTTATATTAGCAGATAAATGGTTTTAATGTAAAATTATTATTTGTTTTAAAATGACACGTTGAGTGCAAATTCGAAGGCAGCTCATGGATGTGGCTAAAACGCTGGGTTAATTGTTGCCATTTGATATCCTGCCGTTTAGCTGGAGGTAATCGTGCAGATACAGGTGAAGCGCTCCAGCTAATGCTCACATCAAGCATCGGAATGGGGGGAAACGTGTAATCTCCGTGACTTTAATTGTAGCATGGTTGTTGGTGCCAGATGGGCTGGCATGAATATTTCCGAACCTGGTGATGGAATTTTCACACACAACAGTCCTTTGAGTTTAGACAAAATGAGAGAAAAATAAAAAAAGAAAGTAGTGAGTGAGAAACATGTATGTGGATGAGAGAGGGCAGGAGGAAGATCGCTTCACAGATTTGGTTCAAGATGTTCAGGGACTTCTGATTGGAACGGGTTGAGTTTAAAATTCCAAGCACCATCAAGCCACATTTGCATTTGAGGTATTTGGCAGACAGCGTTATCCAGAGCAAACGCACAATTATCTCAACTGAGCAGTTGGAGTTGAAGGTTAAGGGCCTTGCTCAGGGGCCCAGTGGTAACCGTTTGCTAATACTTGGACTCGTGAATGAACTCGTTAATCACATATTTTTCTATTCGCACTGCACCATAAACTAATACTTTTCATGCTTTTTTAAAATAAATTCATTAATTAATTCATCTTCTATCGCTTTATACAATCTTACCTTGGGTTGCGGGGCATGTATGGGGTGCCAGCTTGGAGAAAAAAAACCCTGAGGCATGGGGAGAACATGCAACACACACACACACACACACAACAGAGACGGGAATAGATCTCCCAACCATGAAGGTTAATTAATTCTTGTTAATTCATTTCTTATTAATTTCTATGCAATTTTGAGTGCTTGTTTTAATTGTTAAATACAGTACGTGGCTCCTTTAAGAATTCTGTTCTGGTTTTGTTTGCTTTTCATATAAACAGGTGATAGGTCTGATATTCATTCATTCATTCATCTTCTACCGCTTTATCCGATATTCCCTCGGGTCACGGGGAGTCTGTGCCTATCTCAGGCGTCTATGGGCATTAAGGCAGGATACACCCTGGATGGAATGCCAACCCATTACACACACACACACACACACACACATTCATACACTAAGGACAATTTTCCAAGGGGCCAATCAAACTACCGTGTATGTTTTTGGACCGGGAGGAAACCGGAGAACCCGGAGAAAAACCCCCTGAGGCACGGGTAGAACATGCAAACTCCACACACACATGCCCGAGATGGGAATCGAACCCGGACCCTGGCGGTGTGAGGCGAACATGCTAACATACATATATATATATATATATATCAGATATATATATATCAGAGTGACATACGTTTACCTCTTTCATATAACTGAGCAGCTATAAGGTGTTAAGGATCATCCCTCAGGGGCCCAGGAATGGCAACCTGCTGTGGCTGGGATTGGAACTCATGACATGTCATGACAAAGTCCAGTGCCTTAACCGCTTAGCTTCCATATCTATTTGTCTGTTTGTCTGTCTGTTGGTGTATGCACAACAAACAGGCAAATAAACATTAGAAGCAAAGTGACAATTCCATGGCAATTTTCCAACAATTGCATTCTTCCTTTGCGAATTATTTTACAACACATCGTATTGTTTATATCGCTTCTTCTTCTTCTTCTTTTCTTTTTAAATTGAGAAAGCACCTTAAAAGAAAGCGCTTTCTCTGATCACTTTATTTCCTGTTCTCACATCATTTCTCTGTTGAATTAATCACTTCAAATGTGCACATTCACCCTTGAGCTATATACCAGAAATAAATAAACGCATACAGCAGATATATAGACACTACATAGTGTTCCACATTAAGCCCGCATTACTCTCCACTCCTCCAGGTAGACGTTTCACTGGATCGTGAAGTGTGCTTGTGGAGATTAGTGTGAGATTCAATCATAAGGGTCTTAATAAAGTCAGGTAGTGATGCAGGGGACGTGAATAAGCCTGGGGTGCAGCCCGTATTCACATTCAACCCCCAAAAAGGTTGCAAAGCAGGAGATCTTCCCCTCGAACCAACATAAACCATATCTCCATACAGCTGTATTGTTGGAAGTGGTCTGGCTTTCCTATTGTAGTTCAAGTGAAGGGGAAACGTAATGATACCCATATAAAAACATTTTATACAATTTCTTCATTAAATACATCTTGGTAAAGAACCACACATGGCTAGAATGGATCTTTGTTGTCATTGTGCAACAAGGTACAACAAAAATGTGGCTACAACAGTTCACAGTTAATAAGAAAATAAGTATATATATATATATATATATATATATATATATATATATATATATAAGGGGGCACGGTGGCTTAGTGGTTAGCACGTTCGCCTCACACCGCCAGGATCCGGGTTCGAATTCCCAGTCTCGGCCATGTGTGTGTGGAGTTGTGCATGTTCTCCCCGTGCCTCAGGGGGATTTTTTCTCCGGGTTCTCCGGTTTCCTCCCCGGTCCAAAAACATGCACGGTAGGTTGATTGGCACCTTGGAAAATTGTCCCTGGTGTATGAATGAGTGTGTGATGTGTGTGTGTGTGTGTGTGCCCTGCGATGGGTTGGCATTCCATCCAGGGTGTATCCTGCCTTAATGCCCATAGACGCCTGAGATAGGCACAGACTCCCCGTGACCCGAGGGAAGATCGGATAAAGCGATAGAAGATGAATGAATGAATATATATATATATATATATATATATATATATATATATATATATATATATATATATATATATATATATATATATATATATCTATATATATATATAGAATCTAAAGGAAAAAATGTACAGATATCCGCACATCTGACACTGGATATTTGCCTTGTCATATCAGTAATATTGCAATGTATAGAATTGCATAGTAATAATTTGCAGTATGAAAATGCCCAGTAATATTGCATAATAAATTCATATTTCTCAACATCTAGAAATCACCTGATCTAACTAAAGGTAATACTTTAATATCAAGCATTGAAGTCTATATTATTGTCCGATATGCTGCGAATGACTGCATTAATCATTTAATATTAATACTGATATCTTCCCCCTAATTGACATCATGTTACACAATGAGTTTACAATCCAAGTCGATATAATTTTAAATTCCTTATGCAAATTTGTATCTACATGGATATAAGGGGAAAAATAAATAAATAAATAAATAATAATAATAATAATTTTGTTAACTTTAGTGGTTAGCACGTTCGCCTCGCATCGCCAGGGTCCGGGTTCGATTCCCGTCTCGGCCATGTGTGTGTGGAGTTTGTATGTTCTCCCCGTGCCTCAGGGGGTTTTTCTTCGGTTTCTCCGGCTTCCTCCCCCGGTCCAAAAACATGCACGGTAGGTTGATTGGCATCTTGGAAAAATTGTCCCTAGTGTATGAATGTGTGTGTGATGTGTGTGTGTGTGTGTGCCCTGCGATAGGTTGGCATTCCATCCAGGGTGTATCCTGCCTTAATGCTCATAGACGCCTGAAATAGGCACAGACTCCCCGTGACCCGAGGGACCCGAGGGAAGTTCGGATATAGCAGTAGAAAATGAATGAATGAATAATTTTGCCTTAGAAATCTTTATTACTATGTTAGCAGATAGACATGTAGCTGGTGAAGACGTCACCCTCTTTTTCACCTCTGCACTAAATTATGAAGACGTCGGAGAGCGTGCAGGTCCTGAATCAGTAGCTCGATCACAGAAGAAAGAGGCAGGCAGGTGTGAACCGAGAAAACGGCCGAGAGATATGAACAAGGACGATAATAGATGAGCTATATAATGGCAGTTTAATATGATCAAATATGCAGACTTATCAAATAACATTGTCTCCTTTCAAACGGACTCTCTTTACTTTTAATATGAAAACCCATCATCTTATTAGATATTAATAACTCTATGTTAGCAGAGTGGCCTACGCATGATTGTGGGGGGGGTTGGGGGGGATGGACTCTGGGATACTTCATCCGGCGTTCCTGCCTTCGTCCTGAAGTCATTTGAAGATAAGGCAGACTCTTTTTTTAGCAACAGGGATAATTAATTATCCGCAGGCCTGGGATTTTTTTCTTCTCCTTTTTTTTTATTGAAAATAGTTTCACATAGGCTTCACGTAGAATAGTAAATTGCCCGATGAAAATGAAATCAGGCTTATTAAATTATACTGCATTAAATTATTTCCCAGCTGTCCTCAAAAGACTGTCGGACTGAATGAAGCGAAAGACGAGGAGGGGGGGGGGGGGGGGGAGAGAAAAAAAAAAAAAAAAAAGAAGCCCAGCCTGATCAATGGCCTTAACTCACACAGACATCTGCATTAATCTTAATTTATTCTCCTCTTGAAGGAAATAGCAGAGAATCCCCCGGATCAAATAAGGAAGATCCTTTTTTTTTTTTTTTTTTTTTTTTTTTTTTTTATAAATCTGGGGAATCCCCTCGTGCACGAATGTAAAATCGTTGATGATGATCATTAGGCTGTGATCTGCTCAGGAAAAAATGAAGGTGTTTGTGTGTGTGTGTGTGTGTGTGTGTGTCGGTGTGCACGCATTCAGGGTGTTCAATCATGGGTTAAATGGAGCGTAGAGCAATAAGTAATACCGCAATCTGGTTCCTTTCGCTAAAACTGTACGACGCTGCTACCTACCAACACACAACACACACCACACACACACACACACACACACACACACACACACACACACACACACACACACACACACACACACACACACAGCCATTTCACCTCAGGGCTCCCTGTTAGATGAAAAACTGCATGAACGGATGTAGAGGGTTGCCATAGAAACTTAATAAGCCACCAGCTGCAGAGGGATTCGGCTAGCGTCGCTATTGAAGCATGATCTGGTTTTTAAAAGTAATGAAATGAAAACCGAACGACACGGACGGAGGTACACGGGAGAAAATAGAACTGTCGGAGTGGCACTGAGGATGATTGAGTCGCATCAGGGAACAGGTGAAGCGGATAAGGAAGTCGCGACTGGAATATCCCCAACGAGCGCAAGGTGCTTTCTGCGGGAGGCCAGGGGTCAAATAGCCATCTGCTGGGTCACATCTATTGTTTCATCCATGCTGTGGTTCATGGCGCTGGGGTTTGGGGTCTAGACCGCTCGGATTGGCACAGGTAGTAGTGCAAAAGAAAATGCCCTCCTTGTAACAAGCAATTTGTGGTTACATTTGACTAAAATCAATGAAAAGAAGAGAGCAATGGGGCAAGCAATCATGAGCCTAGTCAAAAATAAATTCTTATAAAATCTTATAACCAGACAATAATGTTTCAAAACAAAAAGCCCATTTTCAGGATTTTTTTTAACCACTAGGGGCAGATTTGGTAGTGGTGGGATTTCATTCATCATTCATTCATCTTCTACCGCTTTATCCGATCTTCCCTCGGGTCACGGGGAGTCTGTGCCTATCTCAGGCGTCTATGGGTATTAAGGCAGGATACACTCTGGATGGAATGCCAACCCATCACAGGGCACACACACATATTCACACACTAGGGACAATTTCCAAGGTGCCAATCAACCTACCGTGCATGTTTTATTGGACCGGAGGAGGAAACCGGAGAACCCGGAGAAACCCCCCCCTCCCGAGGCACGGGGAGAACATGCAAACTCCACACACACATGGCCGAGACGGGAATCGAACCCGGACCCTGGCGGTGTGAGGCGAATGTGCTAACCACTAAACCACCGTGCCCTTTAGTGGTGTGATTTGAACCTGCAATCTTCCCATCCAGGGGGAAAAATGCCTTAATCACTGAGCTCCTACTTCCCTTTTACACTGCAAAAACATGCCCTCCAGGAAACAAGCAACATTCACTTATAGCTAGCTAAGATTGTCTAAAATCAATATAGTCGACATTAAATTCTACTAAATCCTATAACCAGACCCAAAAAAACCCAGTTTCAAGCTTTAGTGGCATACTGGTGGTGGTGGTGGTGGTGGTGGTGATGGGTGATGGGATTTGAACCTATGATCTTCTGGTACAGCTCCCTCCTCCGACTGAGCTTTTTGTAAATACAAATTGGAACCTGTCGTAAAATTCTAGATATAAGAAATGTGCAGCATTAGTTTTAAAATTAGCACAACATTCAACCTGAACATTCACTTGCACTTTAAACCTGTCACTTATTTCAAGTGAATTTTTTGCTTAAAAGGAATTAACACTTACTCCCCCCCCCCTTCCGGACTGAACAAGTATTATTTTCTTAATCTTTAAGATTTATAGTCTTTTTATCTTTTATGGCAAAAAATAAGACATTTTCTGGAAATAAGATTTTATTTCCTTTCTTGGATTTCAGTTTTTGCATTGTAGGGTTTATAAACACAAATTCTTAAGATTATTGCTATAAGATTATTGCTTTCAATATTGCTATAATATTATTATTTTTTTGCTATTATTGCTTTCAGGGCAGTATTAGTCTTAAAATTAGCACCATATTCTATATGTACATTAACTTGCACTGTGACTTGCTTCTAGGGATATTTCTTGCTCAAAAGGAGTTGACTTTTATTTTCCAACATTGAACAAGTAAAATGTTTGTACTTTATTTTTAACCTGTACATCTACTGTAAGAAAACCGACAATGAAAATGGGCTGAAATCATTTTAATGCTATTTTTAGTGGGGGTTTTATTGCTTGTTTGATTTCTCATCTTATTCAAATGTCTAACTCTGTCCTAATTTTCTTTATTATTATTTTTATTATTATTATTATTATTATTATTATTATTATTATTATTATTATTATTATTATTATTATTACTATTATTACTATTATTATTTATATGATTATTTCCCCCCGGTCCAAAAACATGCACGGTAGGTTGATTGGCACCTTGGAAAATTGTCCCTAGTGTATGAATGTGTGTGTGTGTGTGTGTGTGTGCCCTGCGATGGGTTGGCATTCCATCCAGGGTGTATCCTGCCTTAATGCCCATAGACGCCTGAGATAGGCACAGACTCCCCGTGACCCGAGGGAGGGAAGATCGGATTAAAGCGGGGTAGAAAATGAATGAATGAATGAATGAATGATTATTTACATTACAAGTATAATGACTGATTATATAATATGATATTATAAAATTATATTCATTATTATTTGATATATATATATATTTATATATATATATAAAACAGTAAAATATATAGACAGTAGAATAGTAGAACAGTAGAATATATGATAATATGCATATGTAAACAGTGTAATGGCATATAGGGGGAGGTAATATAGTGAGCAAATGAGCAGTGATAAGTATATACATGACATATAGAATATATTGCGCGCACACACACACACACACACACACACACACACACATACACACACACACACACACACACACACACTATATATATATATATATATATATATATATATACTATATATGATACATGCAGTGCAGAGAAGTAATTGTGATAAGTTGCTGGAATTATTTGCATGTATATAAACAATAAACATATGCAAACTGTACACAGAAGGATAACATATAAAGAAACACTGACACTATACACTGATAGTACAATAGACACCAATGTGTGTTATCAGCTGGAAGCAGAGTTCAGTAATGAAACAGACATTTCTGAACCATGCTTGTTCCTGGTCCGGAGTCTCCATGTAGCGCCTCCTAGAGGACAGGAGGGCAAAGATCCTATGGGAAGGATGATTCTGCGTTCCCTGCTGAGACAACGCTTCCTGTACAACCTGTATAAGTTATCGCTTTGATCACTTTAGATTTTTCATTTCAAGGCATATTTTCCAGAAATAAGCTTTTATTTGCTTTCTCAGACGTCAGTGCTTTTGCAGTGTAGCACTTCCATGCTAGCTCTACGCCCCTAAATCTTCCATTAGCATGAGCGGGAAATATATCCTTATATTATCAGGTGTGGCTTTTTCACCGGGCCCTGTGAATGATGGCTCTGATAGCTGAGAGAATTCCTCACCGGCTGCTCGGTGAGCCGATCCACAAACTGTAGCAACATGCTGGGATCTGTCTTAGCTCTTATTTATCTCGATCTTGTATAGAGGGATAAAAAAAATTGTTTATATCCGTCTTATTAATTCTTTTTTTTTTTAGCTCCCTGAGTGGTGCTTATGTGTGAAAGAAAAGAAAAACAGTGCCATGGAGATTGTGTATCTGTTAGTGTTGCACCAGTTTTTTTTTTTTTTTTTTTTTTGGATGCTACAGTAGGCGAGTTTTGCATATTTTCCTGAAGGAAACTTTAAAGCCCGGAATCTCAGATGGTTTCTGCTTAAATCCGGTGTCATCGCAGCGAGAGGAGGATTCCTAGAAGACTGAATGAGCGAAGTCTGCGTTTCATCACCCCTCGCTTTTCCTCTACTCGCGCTCCGCTCCCACTGGTCGGTATCTTGTGTGATTTTTTTCTTTTCTTTTTTTTTCCCGATGATATCATGCATTTTTATGCACAACTTTAGTTGAAAAGAACCTTCTGGCAAAGATGTAAATCCCCCCCCCCCCCCCCCCCCCAAAAACGAGAAACCTTTGGGTTAGGAATTAACGTTGCATTCGATTAAACGTTGGTAATGTGCAAACCCAAATCTTCTGATGAGCTCATCACGAAACCTGCTCTCCAGGACATCAGCCTCAACAGACTAACATTCCTCACAGAATCGATTACATGGCCCTGAAACGCCGCGGATTAGATTGGAGACGCGCTACGGCAACAGCTCGTAAAATTAAAAGCTCGCAGGAGGCTAATGTCTGGCCATAAAGATTCATAACTAATTTGCTTTTTGTGTCTATTTATTTAATTTTTTTTTCCTTTTTTTTGGATTTCGATGGTGGGGAGGGGGGGGTGGGGGGGGGGGTTAAATCTGATTACTATTTATTCATGCTGTCTTTCATGTAATCCAAATTTACGGCTGTCCATCATCCATCACTCATATCAATGAAGTGCTTTTTTTTTTGTCTTACCTTGTTATTTACTGACTCTCTTTCCTGATTTCTTTGTAATGCAAATACGGTGCGAATATGAACAAAGCAAAACTTCCTTTGCACGCTGAATAGAAAGAGAATATCATAACAGTATTTCAGGGTTCTTGTGTTTTTCATTTTCCCACTGTACAGAATAGACTGGGATCTTGTGGGATCCAGTGAAAAGATTGCAAGCGGTGTTTACTTTCATGTGACTGGGAATGAGCAGACAGGAGCGGGTGGGTTTTTGGTTATAGCTCCTGAGGGACCAGGTTTATTTTGGTCAAGAGTAGGAGGGATTTGGTGAAAGTTTCTCCAGGAGAAAGTGGGTTTTGGTTCAGGTTTTTGCATGTGTAGGTGGGATGGATTATATTTTATGCTGTTAAAGTAGGGCTTTTGGAAAAACAACGCAGTAGTTGAGGTATTTGTCCTTCTGCAGGTGTCGTTGGGATTGGTTAAGACTTTTGGAGTGGAAAAGGTGGGATTTGGTGAAACCTTCTCAATGAGTAGGTGTGTTGTGCTCAAACCTTCAAGAATAGGTGGGATTTGAGGAAACCTTCTCCAAGAATAGGTGGGATTTAGTCAAGGTGGGAAACCTCGAACCTGGTGGGATTTGATGAAAGCTTCTCCAAGAATAGGTAGGTTTATGTGAAACCTTCTCCAAGGTGGGAAACCTACCCTGGTGGGATTTGAGGAAACCTTCTCCAAAAATAGGAGTGGGATTTGAGGAAACCTTCTCCAAAAATAGAATGAGTGGGATTTGATGAAAGCTTCTCCAAGAATAGGTAGGTTTATGTGAAACCTTCTCTAACATAGGTGGGATTTGAGGAAACCTTCTCCAAAAATAGGAGTGGGATTTGAGGAAACCTTCTCCAAAAATAGGAGTGGGATTTGAGGAAACCTTCTCCAAGAATAGGTGGGAAGAAACCTTCTCCAAAAATAGGAGTGGGATTTGAGGAAACCTTCTCCAAGAATAGAGGGGGTTTGGTGAAACCTTCTCTAACGTACAAAATTGGCACCTTGGAAAATTGTCCCTAGTGTATCAATGTGTGTGTGTGTGTGTGTGTGTGTGCCCTGCGATGGGTTGGCGTTCCATCCAGGGTGTATCCTGCCTTAATGCCCATAGATGCCTGAGATAGGCAGAGGCTTCCCCGTGACCCGAGGGAAGATCGGAGATATTTTATATAAGCGGTAGATATAGATAGGGTTTAGATTTTTTTTAGAAGATGAATGAATGAAGATTACTTAATTTGAATACAAATTAAATGAACCCACTATGTTATTTTTTTGCCATTTTTATGACAGTTTAAGGGCATCGATAAATGTGCCATTTGGAAATGTAACCCATAATTGATAAAATCTGTAAAAGACATACCCCCCCCCCCCTCCTGTGGATGCCAGAGGAGAAATTCGGACAAGGAAAGTAAATTCACACCACACAGAAGATTCATTCTCTCTCAGTGAATTGTTATGATTATGTAAAAGGAAAAAAGAAAAAGTATTTATGGCCAACTAGTAATTATTAAAGGCCCAAGTGTCTACTTTAATACGAGTCATGAAACACCACCATGCAGAGCAGTACGATTAAGAATTCAGGGGTGAACTGAGGCCCATTCGAAACACGCAGAAATCGCATTTTATTGCAACTGTGCAGAAAGATATAAAACATAATGGGGCATGCTGTCATCGGAAAATCATCAAAGATGAGGTGGTGTGATGTAACCGATCAAGTAAAGTTACTAAACAGAGATGCATTATGATTTTTGGACATTTTGCATTATGTAATGTCGTATATAATGTCTTAAGGCATTGCAACACATTTGTTGTTTTGCTTTGTTTCCAAAAATAATAAGGAACAATAGACTAGACTATAAAGAGTCATTGTTTTACTAGATTAACCTTTCTTTCTTTCTAAATGATAACTTTAACTCTACTTTTTGTGGAATACAGACTAGAATATAAGTTGTTTCTTCACATACCCCGGCTTGTTTGGAAGAGTCGGCCATGAAACATCGACCCCTGGAGGACAGAGGATTAAGGTGCCTTGCTCAAGGAACCAATAGTGGCAGCTTGGCGAAAACCAGGGCCTCGAACCACCGACCTTCCGATCAGTAGCCCAGCAACCCTTAAACCACTGATATAGCCCCTCCCCATAATTTCCCCCGGGTCTGGCGCTGCTGGATTCCCAACATTCATTCATTCATTCATTCATCTTCTGCCGCTTTATCCGATCTTCCGATCTCAGGAGTCTATGGGCTTCAACTCAGGATACACTCTGGATGGAATGCCAACCCATCACAGGACACACACACACACTCACATTCACACACATTCATACACTAGGGACAATTTTCCAAGGTGCCAATCAACCTACCGCGCATGTTTTTGGACCGGAGAAAACCGGAGAAAAACCCCCTGAGGCACGGCGAGAACATGCAAACTTCACACACACACATGGCCCAAGACGGGAATCGAACCCAGACCCTGGAGGTGTGAGACGAACGTGCTAATCGCTAAGCCACCGTGGCCCTTGATTCCCAACATAAATTATTAATACAAACCTTTAAGAACGACTTTATACATTCAGTGTTTTTTCTTCATCAAGTCCAAGAGGTTAAGGCTATAAAAACACAATCCCACCAGAACATTAATATATTATAGAATATAATGATACGAATCGCAGCCAGCATTATCCGACATGGTGCAATGAGGAAATTCATCATCATCTCGGGATTGGAGAATTCAGCGTCTATAATGAAATCCATAGAAACATGTTTGCAAAAAAAAAAAACGCAGACCGTCAGTTTGAGCCAGGGGAAACAAATGTGTTGGTATATACACATATGCCGTGCTTCCAGACTGTAGTGATGTGAGTCAGTCTCAATTGTGTAACAGTGGCAGATTGGCCTGGCCATTGTGTGGGCGAGCCTTTATTTGCGCAAGCTCAGGGAATGGACCAGTCAGCAGGTTTGATTAAATCCCTGCTCTGGACACAATGAGTTTATGCCAATCGCTATTCAGTCGGAGCAATGTGCGTTTGCTTTCTTGTCCTTCACTCAGATATTGCAGCAGAGCCGGTATGTTAGAGCCTCAAGAAGCCTTTCATGTTTTTTTTTTTTTTCCCCTCCTCTATAAATTTTGACAAGTGTAGCGTACGGGGACGAGAGCAAATCGGAGAAGTTATGCTCGGTAAAACGGTACTCGCTGCAGGAAGTGTTCAATGCGAGGCATGTTCTCCGTGGGAATAAGAACGTTAGGATTCAGTGAGCATGGCTTCGAGGCCGCTCAACTGAGTAAGTGTTTGGCCTTGGCTCACGGCTCCGCATTGAGGATGTGATACCGGATCCGGGAGCAGAAATCCCAGTCAGTAAAAAAGAAGATTCACACCACAGAGAAGATTAATTCGGCTACGGCGGATAGTTATGATGTGGATTAAAGTGACAGAAAGTCAATAAGGTCCAAATTCAGGGTTTTTTATTTTTTTCTGTCGGCTTACTCAATTTTCTCTTCTCAGCCAAGGTGTGCAACATAACACGGATGCTTTTATTTATTTATTTA
>JACRUU010000011.1:13662700-13715200 GCA_030449085.1 Kryptopterus vitreolus | reverse complement strand
CTTTTTTTTTTTACCCGTCTGAAACGACTAGCCATTTGAGCGGTGTTATGACATATTCAATATTACTACCTGATGGTCATGGGTGGTTCTCTTTATGACACCAAAGAGAGCTGTTTAATGAAGCGATACTAATGACGCAAGGTGACCTATGCTGCTAACAGTGACTCTGAAGCTACAGGTGTGTGCATGTGTGTGTGTGTGTGTGTGTGTGTGTGTGTGTGTGTGTGTGTGTGGCTATGAAAACCACTGTCCAGCTATTTTCCCCAATCCAGCCTCTCTTTAAACTCTATTAAGTCTCACATAATTGTGTGTGTTCTCCATAGTGAATATTTGATGTCCTGTTTGCCCTTTGCCGCTGTTCAGATCAAGATAATCAGCACTGCTCCTGTCCGTAGGTAGACGCCAATGTATGCTCAGTGGACAGATGCCCCAACACCCCCCCCCCCACACACACACCAATTATTGTATTAATTATTAATTCATCAGAAAGGTCGCCTCCTCTGATTGTTCCTTAGGAGCAGAGAAGGACAAAGACATTGTGTCCCTTCAAGATCTGTGTAGCCAATCATATCTGAAATCTTCGATCTGCTTTCCAGGGAGAAGTCCAGGGTCAATTCAATCCATTCAGGTTATAGTAAGGTTTTATAGGGCTATAGTATGAAGCAATTTTATGCATTATTGCATATTTGATGTATATATATATGTATATATATATATATATATATATATATATATATATATATATATATATATATATATATATATATATAAATATATATACATTCATGCATTACTGTGTGAGTGATCTGCTCCTTCACTCTGCGTTGTGTTTGGCGAATGATTGAAACCTGAACAACAAAGAAAAAAAAAGAACAAATGAATAAAGAAACTTCAGTCAGTGCAGTATATCACTATATTAGCGTATATTACCATATGGAACTTTATGGAAGCGCATCGCATTCCCAAATCCGTATTAGGGAATAAAGAGTATTTTTCTTTTGTGAATGCAATGCGCTTCCGTATAACATAAACGTATCACCAGTTTATATGGAAAAGCAAACAACCGGAACACAATTCTTAAAGGAGCCACGTCCCATATTTTACAATTCAAACATAACATTAAAATTAACAAGAAATTCATATTAAAAGAATAATTTACAGAGAAATAAAATTTGAGAGACTTGACAGAGACATTGAGAGACATTTATATAATTATAACATTTGTTGCAGTTGTCTAGTTAGAGTATTAGAAACATGAAAAGTATTATCCATTTATGGTACATTGAAAATAATCGCGAGTTAACTCCTATTAATGGTGCAATTAATCGTGATTAAATATTTTAATGGAATTTTTATATATATATATATATATATATATTATATATATATATATATATGGCAGGGTCCGGGTTCGATTCTTGTCTCGGCCAGGTGTGTGTGGAGTTTGCATGTTTCTTCCCCGTGCCTCAGGGGGTTTTTTTTTCTCTGGGTTTCTCCGGTTTCCTCCCGGTCCAAAAACATACACGGTAGGTTGATTGGCACCTTGGAAAATTGTCCCTAGTGTATGGATGTGTGTGTGAATGTGAGTGTGTGTCCTGCGATGGGTTGACATTCCATCCAGGGTGTATGCCCATTGACGGCTGAGCACAGACTCCCCGTGACCCAAGGGATATATATATATATATATATATATATATATATATATATATATATATATATATATATATATATATATATATATATATTCATACACACATAAGTGTATATAAAGGTTAATCTTCAGCTGGAAGTGAATTACCTGATTTAATGCAAGATAAAATGAAATATCACCCAACATGGAGCCTAGAGCATTAAAACCATGCCCACATCTAACCCAGGACAATTTCATTCACTTTTACTACGGTCAGTCGCTGGCAATGAGAAGATAAAGCTGTCATTTGTCTTTGCAGCTGAAAACCAATTGGAAAAAAAAAATGTCATTTTTTTATTTATTTGTATTATATATATATATATATATATATATATATACTGTATATATATATATATATATATATATATATATATATAGATATATATATATATATATATTCTCCATCAAGTGGAACAGTCAGCTCCACTAACTCATACACAGAGATGCTGTAGTGTGATAATTACATTTATTTAAATTTATTTTATTAAACACACACAGAGATAGAGATAGATGTTATGCATGTCACTAATTAGGGTGCTGTAACAGTACACTAAATTAAGGGTTCGATACCTCGGTTTTAAGTCACTGTATAGTTTTTCACTGTAGAGATTTTGGTACTGTTACATCCCAGTCTAGACATCTACACATCACAAACTCCTTCTATTACTGCATACTGATATATGGGAGGTGATAGCCCAGTGGTTAAGGTATTGGACTCTGGGCCGGGAGATCATGGGTTCAAATCCCACCACCACCAAGCTGCCACTAGTGGGCCCTTGAGCAAGGCCCTTAACCCTCAATTGCCCAATGTGTAAGTCGCTCTGGATAAGGGTGTCTGCCAAATGGCGTAAATGTATGTATACTTGTACTATATGTACTATATGGGCCGGGCGATCATGGGTTCAAATCCCACCACCACCAAGCTGCCACTAGTGGGCCCTTGAGCAAGGCCCTTAACCCTCAATTGCTCAGTGTGTCTGCCAAATGGCGTAAATGTATGTATACTTGTACTATATGTACTTCTTATTAGTTGTGTAGGGTTTTATTATATTAAATCGCCATATGTTTTGAGTTTGAACTGTATGTTATGTGTCTATAAATAAAATGTGTTGTTATTTATTTATTGTATTCGGACAGACTATTCTAATCAAAAGCAAAACTTTGACTCAACATGGACGAAATCGACAAAGTCAAAGTGAAACCTTGATCCTTTGTCTTGGCCGCGAACGCGTCTTTTTGATAATGCATCAGGCAGGAAACCAACAATGTTGATAGATTGCTGTGTTAGCGAGGGTGTAATTGACATTACAGAGGGGCAAATGATCATTATGCTCTCTACAATCTGTCAGTCCTGTATTTGTATGCATGCAGAGGGTTTTGACTTTTCGGCCCCTGGGAATTCACGGTCAGATGACCTGTATTAAAAAGATAAATAAAGAGAAGAATATTTTTATACTGAAGAATAATAATAATGAGAATACATACAATGAAACGTGTCCAGTTTAACATGTCCATTGTAAAGTGTCCAGTGTAAAGTGCCCAGTGTAAAGTGTCCAGTTTAACGTGTCAAGTTTAACGTGTCCAGTGTAAAGTGTCCAGTGTAAAGTGTCCAGTGTAAAGTGTAAAGTGTCCAGTGTAACGTGTCCAGTTTAACGTGTCCAGTGTAACATGACCAGTGTAAAGTGTTAAATGTGAATTGTCCAGTGCAATGTGTGCGGTATAAAGTATCCAGTGTATAGTGCCCATTATAAAGTGTCCAGTGTAATGTGTCCAGGATAACATGACCAGTGTAGTGTCCAGTGCAAAGGGTCCAGTGCAATGTGTCCAGTGTAACGTGTAATGTGTAAAGTATAATATGACCTGTGTAATGTTACCAGTGTAATATGACCAGTGTAAAGTGTCCAGTGTAACATGGCCAGTGTAAAGTGCCCAATGTAAAGTGTCCAGTGTAAAGTGTCCAGTGTAACAGTACCAGTGTAAAGTGTAACCAGTGTATGGCCAGTGTAAGTACCAGTGTAAAGTGTCCAAATGTGAATTGTCCAGTGTAAAGTGTACATTGTAAAGTGTCCAGTGTAATGTGTCCAGTATAACATGACCAGTGTAGTGTCCAGTGCAAAGGGTCCAGTGCAATGTGTCCAGTGTAACGTGTAACGTGTAAAGTATAATGTGACCTGTGTAATGTTACCAGTGTAATATGACCAGTGTAAAGTGCCCAATGTAAAGCGTCCAGTGTAAAGTGTCCAGTGTAACATTACCAGTGTAAAGTGTCAAATGTGAATTGTCCAGTGTAAAGTGTACATTGTAAAGTGTCCAGTGTAATGTGTCCAGTATAACATGACCAGTGTAGTGTCCAGTGCAAAGGGTCCAGTGCAATGTGTCCAGTGTAACGTGACCAGTGTAAAGTGTCCAATGTAAAGTGTGTAGTATAGCGTGACCAGTGTAACGTGTCCAGTGTAACGTGACCAGTGTAACGTGTCCAGTGTAACGTGTCCAGTGTAACGTTTCCAATGTAATGTGTCCAGTGTAAAGTGTCCAGTGTAACAGTGACCAGTGTAAATGACCAGTGTAAAGTGTCCAGTGTAACATGACCAGTGTAAAGTGTCCATTGTAACATGATAGGTAACACGAATGTGGGGAAGATCAGGCATGTAGGAAGGGCAAGCTTGTGAATATCCTTAAAAGTTAGACGTAGAATTTTAGAGCCAGTGAAGAGTGATTTGATGAAAGTTTTACTAATAATAATAATACGAGTAATATTAATAATTCAGTTGGGTTAAGTGTATCTTTAGGTCAAGATTTTAAACTCCCCTTTAGAGCGTAATAAGCCCCTGTATTGTCAGGACCCCCTGTGCTCTAGGGGTGCTGTACCATGGCTGACCCCGGCTTCCTAATATTGCTGGGATATGGAAGGAATGAATTTTACTGCAATGTACATTGTACAAGTTAAAAAGCACTTTCACTTTAATAAAGAAGGACATTTTAAAGCATTAAAATTTACATTGAAATTAAATTCTATTTAAAAATAGGTATTTCATGATATGTTTTTTGTGTATGGTAATAATTCCGTTTATTTGCCTACACAATGCATGTAAATAAACATTGAAAGCACTGAAATATTGTCGATATACTGTACCAGCCCTGTTTTTTGTATAATACTTCTTCTTTCTATGTATGGTAATAATTCCGTTTATTTGCAATAATAAAAAAATAAAAAAAAAAAAAAAAAAATAAATAATTAAATTCTACACAATGTTAATTCACATGTAAATAAACATTGTAATATTAAAAAAAAGCACTGAAATATTGTCGATATACTGAAAAAAAATAATAAAAAAAAAAAAAAAAATTAAAAAAAAATAAATAAAAAAAAAAAAAAAATTTACCAAAATATATTAAATAAAAGCCAAATTTATCTATTCGTGTAGCTAATTAATTATCATCTTCTACCGTTTATTTTTATCCATACCGCTTTATCCGATCTTCCCTCGGGTCACGGGGAGTCTGTGCCTATCTCAGGCGTCTATGGGCATTGAGGCAGGATACACCCTGGATGGAATGCCAACTCATCACAGGACACACACACACTCACAATCACACACACATTCACACATGTTTTTGGACCGGGAAGAAACCGGAGAACCCGGAGAAAAACCCCCTGAGGCACGGGAAGAACATGCAAACTCCACACACACATGGCCGAGATGGGAATCGAACCCGGACCCTGGCGGTGTGAGGCGAACGTACCTAACCACTAAACCACCGTGCCCCGTGCAGTTATTATCACATGAATCCAATGTTTTTGTTATTCAATAAACATACCAACATGTTATAGGCATGTTATAAACAGAAATTGATCCAACGCGTGCTATTATACAATATAATAAGTAATCATACGTGCAACAAAGTTGAATTCAAATGGGATTGCAGATTGGGCCGGACATGACCGGCACCACACACACACACACACACACACACACACACACACACACACACAAAGTGCCCATATGACAAATCAAATGTATGTTGCCCATAGGGATAAAATGTGATTTTATTGCAATGAATGAATGAATGAATGAATGTATCGGGTAGACGTGCTGTAAAGTATTACACAATCCACCCACAGTCTCAGATGAAAAAGCAGAAGACGAAAAGGCCCGTGGTGATGATGTCCTCCTCTAAACAAAGCCCGGATCGATTTTTAGGTAGAGACTCAATCATTGGGATTAAGTGTAAAGACAACCTTAAACACTGGTCCTTGCAACTCCCTGTGGGAATCCTAATGGACGCACGGGCAAATTCTTGCGAACCTTTTAGCGTTAACTTCTGTATCTCGTTCAAGACTGGGGCCTCGGTCCCAAGAGCGTCTGCATGATCATGAGGTGTGGCGGTTTGCGGTCTTTAATATGCCATCCGCGTTGACCTTTCGCTTTGTCACACAGCCGTAAAGGTCATATCTCTATTTTCCTCTTTATGGGTGTAATGAGATTCAGAGTGACCCTCCAGCACCTTGCTATAACCGCGAGCACAGCTGATGAAGTTATGTCCTCCTATTTTTTTTATTATTTTTTTATTTTCTTTTATGGCTCCATCCTAAGAATATCCCGTTTCATTAAAACCAACGTAAATCCCCCACTTCATCCGGTTCAGCAGAGCGACCACCTACACGCCGGGGTACTTCCCGCCATCGGTAGGTGAACCGGGGCGAGCGTGCAGCGCGCTCTCTCTCTCCGATTTAATTAATGGTAATGCATTTATATGGCTATAGTTAAGCTCAGAGTGTTAATCTAGCCTGGCAAATTAGGAATTGTTGAGGTTGTCTCCATTTACATGAGATTAGTCGTCGTATTTGCATTAAGCGCATAATTAAATTTGATTACGAATAATTATTCACATAAATTATCAAATATAAAATGTCTGGAGGAAAGCGATTGAGCAACGTCGACATGCTTTTAGCATACTTTCCACACACTGTTTTCAGACACCTATCGATATTAGCATAATTTCATATTTTATTTTCTTGGAATTGTTTTTTTTTTTTTTTTTTTTTCTTCCCCCTTTTAGAGTTCTGAAGATTTCCTGTAATTGTTTTCTCGTAATTCTTGGAAAAGCCCTCGCGATTAGTGATATTAAGACGAATCGTATTTTTTCCGTACGCAAATCAAAAGCAGGCAGTGTTCGTTACACCATTTTATTCATAACCGTGCTTTAATCCTTTAGGAAGACATGCGGAAGACAAAGCCGGCTCTGTTTGCGCAGCGCACAGATGGCACGCGAGGTTACTGAAGGTGAAATCCATTGTAAAGTGTAAATAATGCATTGTGTTACTGTACAAGCGGCAAAACCGAGTCATGCCGACATGAAACGCGCTGTGTGTTATGGGTTTGATGGAGAAAGGTTGTGATATAAGCAGAAGATATTCCAGGGAGGGGGAAAAAATCCAGGGGTTTTTCTTTTTGATAAAAATAAATATATATATATATATAAACATGTTTAATTTAATAGGGGCACAGTGGCTTAGTGGTTAGCACGTTCGCCTCACACCGCCAGGGTCTGGGTTCGATTCCCATCTCGGCCATGTGTGTGTGTAGTTTGAATGTTCCTCAGGGGGTTTTTCTCCGGGTTCTCCGGTTTCCTCCCCCGGTCCAAAAACATGCACGGTAGGTAGATTGGCACCTTGGAAAATTGTTCCTAGTGTATGAGTGTGTGTGTGTGTGTGTGTGTGTGTGTGTGTGTGTGTCCTGTGATGGGTTGGCATTCCATCCAGGGTGTATCCTTCCTTAATGCCCATAGACGCCTGAGACACGCACAGGCTCCCCGTGACCCGAGAGAAGATCGGATAAAGCGGTAGAAGATGAATGAATGAATGAATGTTTAATTAATAGTCTTAGTGGTTAGCATGTTCACATCAAACCTCAAGGGTTGGGGTTCGATTCCCGTCTCTGATGCTCTACTGGAGAACGAGAAACCAGTGCTGAGAACGGCTCCTAATGAACACTTCGAATGGGTCCACATTCTATTTACACAGTGTATAATAAGTAGGGGGGAGGGGGTTGAGCACAGTGTTTAAGACGCTCAGGAAGGTCGGCGGTTCGAGTCCCTGTATTTCCAAGCTGCCACTGTTGGGTCCTTAAGCAAGACCCTTAACCCTCTGTGCCTTAGGGGGTGCCGTATCATGGCTGACCCTGACTCCGGCTTCCAAACACGATGGGATAGGCAAAGAATAATTTCACTATCATCATTTTTAGACCATTGCCGACAACAGGTAAATACAGGTAGTTTGATTGGCACCTTGGAAAATTGTCCCTAGTCTGTGAAGGTGAGTGTGTGTGTGTGTGTTCTGTACAGGTTGTGTCCTGCCTTGATGCCTGAAGACACCTGAGATTCCCCGCGACCTGAGAGAGAAGTCAGATAAATCGGTAGAAGATGATTGAATGAATTTATACTCTTCCTACTATTTAATTTCCATTAAACAAGCCATGGGGCACGGTGGCTTAGTGGTTAGAACGTTCGCCTCACACCGCCAGGGTCCGGGTTCGATTCCCGTCTCGGCCATGTGTGTGTGGAGTTTGCATGTTCTCCCCGTGCCTTAATGCCCATAGACGCCTGAGATAGACACAGGCTCCCCGTGACCCGAAGGAAGATCGGATAAAGCGGTAGAAGATGAATGAATGAATGAATGAATGAAACAAGCCATCATCCATTGATGATAGTGAGAATAAACTCATAACGTGGTGAAAACCATGAGAGGAACCGGACTCAAATGGTGACATTTATTAATTAGGGAGGTGTATAGCCCAGTGGTTAAGGTGTTGGACTCTCGGAAGATCATGGGTTCAAAACCCACCACCACCAAGCTGCCACTAGTGGGCCTTGAGCAAGGCCCTTAACCCTCAATTGCTCAGTTGTAAGTCGCTCTGGATATGAGCGTCTGCCAAATGCTGTAAATATAAATTATCGTTCCATCCTAGTCGAGGTTATCTATTATTCACCGATGGACACTTTACTGGGCGTAAAACAGTTCATGGCAATTTGTAGTCCAAATTCATCTCCAGGGTGGATTAAACGTAACTAGTCTTTGGTACTAAAATCCATTTTTCTAATACAAATTTACTGAAACCTAATGTACATTACAATATAGGAAAAGGAAAGGAAAGTTTAATTTTAACCCAGGCACTGTGGATGGAATGGAATGCACATTCAGTCTTCTGAAGGACGTCAGAATTTTGCAATATTGTTCAAGTTTAGGTTTTGTTTTGTTATATACATACTTGTACAGAGATGAATAACTAGTAGGGCAGGTCAACTCCACAGATACGCATAGGAAGAAGAGAGAAAGGGAGGAAGGTCCGGGTTCGATTCCCGTCTTGGCCATGTGTGTGTGGAGTTTTTGCATGTTCTCCCCGTGCCTCAGGGTTTTTTTCTCTGGGTTCTCCAGTTTCCTCCCGGTCCAAAAACATGCACGATAGGTTGATTGGCACCTTGAAAAATTGTCCCTAGTGTATGTGTGTTTGCCCTGCAATGGGTTGCATTCCATCCAGGGTGTGTCCATAGACACCTTAATGCCCATAGACGCCTGAGACGCCAGGTTCCTGGTGACCCGAGGGAAGATCGGATATATAGCGGTAGAAGATGAATGAATGAATGAATGTACAGACTAGAGGTATGACTGGTGAATGCTATAGTATTTAAGGATTAGCAGCAATAAAGATATAAGGTGCGGTGTGCAGTGATAATCTTCAGAGTTCGGAATCCTAATGGCCTGGGGGAAGAAACTTTTTCTATGTCTCTCAGTCTTGGCCATCAGGGAGCGTTTCCCACACGGAGGAGTTTTTTGTTTGTTTGTTTGTTTGTTTGTTTTTCTCGCCAACATTACATCATCCAGGGTATGATTTATGAATTACAATTGTAATTCCTAATCTGTTTATTTCTGTAACGCCGCTTTGTGACATTAAATTTTGAATTAAATAAAGAGAAATGCGAGCATGTATTTAAACAATGGACCATTTATAACCCGTCTGAAGGCATTGTGTAAATCGATGCTGGCAGATTCGTGATAGTTCATGAAGGTGACTTGCGGAGGTTTTGATGCAGATGGCTATAACAATTAATATATCATACAAAAAATTTATTCTTTCTTGTCGCAGTAAAGTTGCGGAGAAACGTCGTCTCATCTCACTGTACTGCATCAGCTATATATAGTCGAAATGACAATAAAAACCTCTCGGCTTGACTTGTAATGTCCTGCAGAGACGGCTGAGAAGACCCTGAGATACGTTCAGCTAGACATATTGCTGAGAACCTCCTGAATGTCTCCAATTCCTCCAGTGTGTAACGCTTTATCCTTATTATAGTCTCATAGAAAACTCGCAAGGAGTGAGATCTATACTTCTTGGAGGCCGTTCATGAGATCCATTGTTTGGAAGTCAGGGTCAGCCATAATACGGTGCCCCCTAGAGCACAAAGGGTTAAGGTTCTTGACCAAGGAACCAAAAGTGGCAGTTTGGCAATACCGGGGCTCGAACCGCCGACCTTCCCGAGTGTCTTAACCACTGAGCTCCACCCCCTTCACCCCTACTTATCACCCACTGTGTACATAGAAAGTGGATCCATTCAGAGTATCTTTAAGCTTTGTATAGTCTCATATAAAACTCGCCAGGAGTGAGATCTATACTTCTTGGAGGCCGTTCATGAGATCCATGTTTGGAAGCCGGAGTCTGGGTCAGCCATCATACGGCGCCCCCTAGAGCACAGAGGGTTAAGGGTCTTGACTAAGGAGCCAAAAGTGGCAGCTTGGCAATACCAGGGATTGAACCGCCGACCTTTCCGAGCGTCTTAACCACTGAGCTCCACCCCCTCCACCCCTACTTATCACCCATTGTGTACATAGAAAGTGGACCCATTTAGAGTATCTTTAAGCTTTGCCTGGCAAGTACATTAAGGCAAAAAACGGGTGGTTCCCCAAAAAACAATGTCGGCATTGGCCTAAAAATGCTGACAGCACAGTGAAATTATTTATTTGCTTATCCCATCGTGTTTGGAAGCTGGAGCCATGATACGGCACCCCCTAGAGCACAGAGGGTTAAGGGTCTTGACCAAGGACCCAAAAGTGGCAGCTTGGAAATACAGGGGCTCAAATCGCCGACCTTCCCTAGCGTCTTAACCACTGAGCTCCACCCTCTCCACCCCTACTTATCACCCACTGTGTACATAAAAAGTGGACCCATTCGGAGTATCTTTAGGCTGTTCATGTGGAGCAGTTCTAAGCACTGGTTTCTCGTTCTCCAGCAGAGCATCAGAATGAATCAGGCAGGTCCAAAAAGCACAAGAGGATTTGATTTTAACAATAGACACGTATCCGCATGATAAAGCTCATAAACCTCGCTAATTGAAACATCCCCAATTGACGAAATCCACCGAAAGATTTCTTTCTTTCTTCACAACTAGTTTTATTTATGAATATTACATTCATTCATTCATCTTCTACCGCTTTATCCGGTCTTCCCTCGGGTCCTATCTCAGGCGTCTATGGGCATTAAGGCAGGATACACCCTGGATGGAATGCCAACAGACACGCACAATCACACACACATTTATACACTAGGAATAATTTTCCAAGGTGCCAATCAACAATTTACCAGGTGCATGTTTTTCACACACGGGAGGAAACATTTATACACTAGGAATAATTTTCCAAGGTGAAACCGGAGAACAACCGGAGAAAAAACCGTGCATGTTTTCCGGGGAGAACTGGACCGGGAGGAGGAAACCGGAGAACCCGGAGAAAAACCCCACTGAGGCACAGGGGAGAACATGCAAACTCCACAACCCACCACAAACTCCACACACACACACACACACACACATGGCCGAGACGGGAATCGAACCCGGACCCTGGCGGTGTGAGGTGAACGTTCTAACCAGTAATCCACCGTGCCCCCTGAATATTACATGTGCATCATTATTTGGAAGGATATTACAGAAAAAAAATAAATAAATGTTTATTATTGTTCTGTTTATATGAGATTTACATCATATTAGATTGAATTTGCAGAGAATAGGTGGTTTTAAAAAATATATATATTTTTTTGTGTAATATTTTAATTGTATAGCCATCTGCATCAAAACCTCCGCAAGTCACCTTCATGAACGTCGCACAAATCTGCCAGCATCGATTTCCACAATGCCTTCAGACGGGTTCGAAAAGGTTTATTGTTTAAATACATGCTCGTATTCCCCTTTATTTCATTCGAAAATTAATGTCACAAAGCAGCGTTGCAGAAATAAACAGATTAAGAATTACAATTGTAATTCATAAATCATACCCTGGAAAGTTTATCTCTAATGAGTAAGTCAGAGGTAAAGGTGGTGAGAGAAAAACAAACAAACAAACAAACAAACAAACAAACTCATGTGGGTCTTATAAAGAATGCTAAACAGATGCAAATGCAGGTTAAGAGAGATATTTAATAAAGAGGGAAGAAGAATGGCAAAATATTAATCCCAAACACAATGCGATCATAACAACAATACAGGGTTGACTTCATTACAGCAAACGAGATCAAAACCAGCGGCAGAAACAGCTCAGCAGCACAGTATCATACTGTGAATGTATTTCTTCACACTGTTTTTCTAAATAAAGGTCGTTTCAATTATATATGTGGGGGTGTTTGTGCATACTTTTCTTTAATCACTAAGAAAGTAAATGTATGTATTTTTGTATGTTTATTTTTTTTTTCATGGAAGTAAAGTTTATCTGGCATCAAGGTCCCGTGTACTGCCAGAAAAGGTCACTATATATATATATATATATATATATATATATATATATATATATATATATATATATATATATATATATCACATTATAATGTATTTATTTCTTTAAAAAGTGTCACAGCACTCTAATACCATATGTTCACATTATATTACATTACATTTATAGCATTTGGCAGATGATATCCAGAGCAACGTATACCATAGCCATAGTGTAGCTAAGGGTTAAGGGCCACACTCAAGGGCCCGGGTGTGACAGCTTGTTGGGTAGCGGAATTTGAATGTGTGAACAACAGTATGGTTAGGGTTAAAGTCCAATGTCTTATTCAATGTCTATTCAATTCATCTGTTATGGGGGCCAGTTCATGAAAAGCATGCAAACTGGTGATATATGGGAGATTAGGGTTAGGAATATGGATAGGATTAGGGTTGGGGTTGGGGTTATGGTTATGGATAGGGTTAGGGTTGGGATTATAGATAGGGTCAGAATTGGGATTAGGGTTGGGTTTGAGGTTAGGGTTGAGATTGGAGTTGCGGTTGAAATTATGGTTATGATAGAGTTTGGGTTTAGGGTTAGGAGTTAGGGTTAGGGTTTGGTTATGGTTATGGATAGGGTTAGGGTTGGGGTTATGGTTTTGGATAGGGTCGTGGTTAGGGTTTTGGATAGGGTTGGGGGTAGGGTTTTGGATAGGGTTGGGGGTAGGGTTATAGATTTGGATATGGTTAGGGTTGGGGTTAGGATTATGGATAGGGTCAGGGCTGGGATTAGGGTTATGGGTATGGTTGGGGTTATGGATAGTGGTTAGGGTTGGGGTTATGCTTTTGGATAGGGTTGAGGTTAGGGTTATGGTTTTGGATAGGGTTGGGGTTAGGGTTTTGGATAGGTTTAGGGTTGGGGTTAGGATTATGGTGAGGGTTAGGGTTATGGATAGGGTTGGGGTTGGGGTTACAGATAGGGTTGGGGTTAGGGCTATGGATAGGTTTAGGATTATGGTTCGGGTTGGGGTTATGGATAGGGTTAGGGTTTTGGTTAACATTATTGTCGGGTTTAGGGTTGGGGTTAGGGTTATGCTTAGGGTTGGGGTTACAGATAGGGTTGGGGTTAGGGTTATGCTTATGGTTCGGGTTGGGGTTATGTTTAGGGTTGGGGCTGGGGTTACAAATAGGGTTGGGGTTAGGGTTATGGTTAGGGTTGGGGTTATGTATAGGGTTGGGGTTGGGGTTACAGATAGGGTTGGGGTTAGGGTTATGGATAGGGTTAGGATTATGGTTCGGGTTGGGGTTATGGATAAGGTTAAGGTTTTGGATATGGATAGAGTTGTGATTGGGGTTACGGTTAGGGTAGAGGTTGTGGTTGGGGTAGGGTTATGGTTACTGCACTATGATTGATGAAACAATGAAAACTTTCAAACGGTTTGGTTATATTTGTTTAAATTGAGCTGGTGGGAATCAAATTGTTGACAAATTTGCAATCTTTGACATTTTCAAAAGTACCTGTAACTTAATTACACGCTTTTTTCTCCTCATTACCTGTAACAAATTACCGTTACTTGTATTTTGTAATTAAATTACATAACACAGTTACACCGTTACCATTCCCAGCAATCACCGGAGAGGCCACTCGCGCCACTCGCTTAACGTCATGTGACATTACCTGTGCACAGCTGCTTTGAGACAACGTCCATAGTTCAAAGCGCTATACAATATAAATTGTATAGATTCTCAATTATCGGGTCGCAATAAGAGTTATAATGTAAACAAGGTCAAAACCAGGTGACGGAAACGTTTTTCAGCAGCAAAGTATCACAGCTTTGTAATCGTCCAAAAAATAATAGTAAAAACAGTAGAAAACAATGTTAATGTAGAGTGCATTTGTTTCACCCGTGCACTAATTTCAAGTATTTCGTTGTTTCGCCTCTGTAGACTTCACATCCACATATGGTCGATATCGATCATGTGTTATGTAGTCTGTGTTGTGTGTGTGTGTGTGTGTGTGTGTGTGTGTGTGTGTGTGTGTGTGTGTGTGTGTGTGTGTCAGGGCTCTCACGCTGCTCTATCATGCTGCTCCGCGAAAGCGAAAATCACCAAACTACTTGATGGATGGAACAAAATGGATATCAACTACAGTAATAAGCGCACTGGGCGGTTTGTTATCCGCTGCTGTTTTGCCGTAAAATGCTCCGATAATTCCTTTTAGATCCGCCGCTCAACGAGCATTTACAAACAAAGCATGATGGGCATACTTCAATTTAAACCACCACCACTACACACACACACACACACACACACACACACATCACAATTCGGCCTGGAAACGTTCATTCGATGCACGGAGGAAGCGGCGCCGTCGCATGTTTTTCACATTCGCATCTGAGATTATAGAGTGGATTTACTCACCGTGCCAGCCACAACATTGTCAATGTCAGAACAAATATGCTGTTTTTGTGCGAGGAGAAAAGCAACACACACACACACACACACACACACACACACACACACACACACACACAGTGAAATGACAAATCAAAGCATCCAACAAAATCATGTTTCAGTCCAACAGATGTCACGTTTAATTGCCAAATACTTTCATCCACTGCATTCTGGTACCAAGGAGTGAGCCGGGAATTTTGCATCACGGCAAACCAAAGTTCATTAATTCAATTATTTTGAGTTATATACATACACAAAGGAGGCCATGTTAGATTTTTACTTCATATGCAATTTTTAAACTTCATATGCAGTTCTTTTTAAATTCCACAGCCAACTCAAAATCTTTGTACTGAACAGATTTACAGTCAGCACATATATTATATATATATATATATATATATATATATATATATATATATATATCTATATATATATATATATATATATATATATATATATATATATATTTACACAATAAATATATTACGTGAGGTAGAGGTGAAGAGACCAGCTCAGTGCTACTGTCTAAGAATACTATATTATATATATATATATATATATATATATATATATATATATATATATATATATATATATATATATATATATATATATATATATATATATATATATATATATATATATATATAGTACACACACAGATATTTATCATATATACATAATGTAGCTGAGCAGCTCAGGGTTAAGGACCTCACTCAATGGCTCAAAAGTGACAGCTTTTGGGTGGCGGAATATGCCTGCAATATGAGTGATGACGCAACGGCCCATATGTTGTATATTATTGTACTTTTTTTTTTACGTGTTTTATGTTTTTTTTCTACATTAAAACACGTTTAAATGTTGTATATTGAATACATATGCTATATATATATATATATATATATATATATATATATATATATATATATATATATATATATATATATATATATATATTTGGAAGCATAACAAAATCAGTTTATTGGTCAAGTAGGTTTTTCTATTTTTTTCTACACTCAACCAAATTAATAGTTGTAATTTGAAACTGCATAACAACAACAACAACACGTCTATTGTAGACGCACAAATGTTCCACATTCAAACATTCAAACATTTCTATTTTTTTCATTTTTAATGTCAAACGACATATTATACATATACACGCCTTTTATATTACACCTATTATAGGCGTGTATACTCTGAGGTAGAGGTGAAGAGACCAGTATTTTTACTACTGTGCACTACATGTGGTGTAAATAGGGGATATAGTGTATTAAATATATAACAGATGTCTCATTTGTTCTGTTCAGTATGAGGATATAGATTTTAAAGAAATACCTTTATAACTTTGCATTTGCGTAATGGCAGAAAGGAAAAACTCGCCAATATGTCATCAAGGAGAAAAGTAGCATAGAAAGAAATGTTGAGGGTTACGGGCCTTGCTCAAGGTCTCACTACTGGCAGCTTGGTGATGTTGGGATTTGACCTTGTGACCTTCCTGTCCAGAGCTCAATGCCTTCACTACTGAGCTACCAGTGTACAGCTATTACCATGGTGTGACATCGGCTCTCTAAAACGATCATTATCTCACATTTAAATACACGGTGTATAAAACATGGATTAAATATGCAATCTAATTATAAAACCTATAAGATTCCATTGCAAAAAATCCACATTATTTGAACCCCAAAACAATAGAACGGGATTTAAAATATACTTTGTAATTAAAAGCTATGTAACAAAGATATGGCTAAAGAGTAAATGTAGCTGGTTATTTACACGTCTCAACGACAACACCAAAGCACTTCCTAGTCAAATTTATTCATGAAACCCAATCACAAGTGATCCCTGGAGACACATCGAATGGCAACGCACAGCTTTCTATCCCACCTGCGTACTAGTGATTGGATCACCAAAAGATGGATGTTAATACCAGGTCGGAACATGGCCGCTTGATCTTGTACCATGAAACGTATTTTCAGTCCCTATGGAGGACCCTTAAAAGGTTCTAGGTAAAAGAGGTAAAAAAAAAAGGAATGGGAATGTGTCTGAAACATAATAAATGCTGCCAACTCGAGCTGCTTTCACACTTTTGCATCTTTTTTTCCCCCTCATGGGCCAGTGTTCGTTTTACAGGAAAACATACGCGAAGGAGGCACGACGTATCTGCTTTTAAAACCCGCTGCTGTCTTGGTGTTTTTTTTTTTTATCTTCACAGTGATGCGCTTTCATAAGTTCTTTAAAAAAAAAAAACAACGGTTCCAAAACATGCCAAATGACATCAAGTATGTTTCATCTCCCGACCAATCAGGTCGCAGCTTGGGCGACTAGCGAGAAAAACAAACGAACCATGGTAGGAAAAAGAAAGTCTTGTTCTTGAGCAAATCTCTGCTGTTGAACATTTCAGGTTGGAATGATTTCAGTGTCAATAATTTTAATTTTGCAAATCAACTAGACCAAACACATTGGCATATTTTGGGATGTTTATTGGTATATGATGGAATGGATTGAATATATGGTCATATAAAGTTATGTAGCTCTATAAAAAATGAAATCTTACAGTGAAATTAGCACGTTCGCCTCACACCGCCAGGGTCCGGGTTCGATTCCCGTCTCGGCCATGTGTGTGTGTGGAGTTTGCATGTTCTCCCCGTGCCTCAGGGGGTTTTTCTCCGGGTTCTCCGGTTTCCTCCCTGGGTCCAAAAACATGCACGGTAGGTTGATTGGCACCTTGGAAAATTGTCCCTAGTGTATGAATGTGTGTGTGTGTGTGTGTGTGAGTGTGTGTTGCCCTGTGATGGGTTGACATTCCATCCAGGGTGTATCCTGCCTTAATGCCCATAGACGCCTGAGATAGACACAGACTCCCCGTGACCCGAGGGAAGATCGGATAAAGCGGTATAAGATGAATGAATGAAAGTCTCCATCAGTGAAGAGCAAATAAACACCAATGATGGAATTATAAGACTTTAACGAATGGACGCTCCCAGATAAGGATGGATTCTGTTTGAGTCTTCTCTGCATGTTGGTTATTGTCTCCCTCATTAGGGATAAACCTCTAAGAAATGATTAATCATGCAAAAATTATATTTCTAGATATTTATGTGAACTGCTTATGGTCAACAACATCCAGCATTAACAAATGAAATACAAATAAATGTGAATATAAGGCATATAACATCAAGTGTAATGGTCTGTGTCTCAAGTCAAAGGTTATTTGTGTAGCCTTTCCGTAGTCATGTACATTATTATTAGTAATTAGTAATATAATCTAATTAGTAACGCAAAACATGTCAGCTAGGTGACATGGACTCAGTTGTTATATAGTGTGTGTGTGTTGTCTGAGCTCATTTTTGATTTCTGAGAGTTTACTTTCATCTAGTGTACTTTCAGCCACTTGGGAGTGTCTCTTTTTTGGCATGAGATTGTTTTTAATGAGAAATATGTATTTGCTATCATCACCAAATACCTGTTCTCTGTGAATTATTTACTGAAGCAGTGAATTATTTATTTTCGTTTAATTTGCTCAACTTTGAGGACTAGAACAATTTGACATGCATTTGCAGCATCCATTCTGATTCCATGTGTATGTGTATTATCTTTCAGATCGTGCCTTTGTTTGACTGATACAAAGTGTTAAGCTTGAAAAAAATATTCTATCTATGACATTTATTGAATTTATATATATATATATATATATAGGGCACACACATATATATATATATATATATAATATGAGGCACGGGGAGAACATATATATGGCCAAGACGGGAATATCCCAGACCCTGGCGGTGTGATTATACATATATATACATATATTTATATATATATGGGGCACTATGCCTAGAATGTTATAACGTTCGCCTACCTCAGGGTTGTGGGGTGCCTATCTCAGGCGTAGTTTGCCTATGAGGCACGGGGGGCATTAAGGCACATCCTCCCGGTAGGATACACCCTGGTAGTTTGATGGAATGCCAAGTTTTTGGCCCTTGGAAAATTGTCCCTCGTGTATGAATGTGTATGTGAGTGTGTTTGTGGGTGTGTGTGTGGGGTGTGTTGTGTGTGTGTGTGTGTGTGTGTGTGTGTGTGTGTGTGTGTGTGTGTGTGTGCCATGCGATGGGTTGGCATTCCATCCAGGGTGTATCCTGCCTTAATGCCCATAGACGCCTGAGATAGGCACAGGCTCCCCGTGACCCGAGTGAAGATCGGATATAGCGGTAGAAGATGAATGAATATATATATAAACAAATACAAGAGACCAATGAGGCCCTACAAAGATTTCAGAATAGAGATGATGATACATAGCATTGGGCTTAACTGAAGAGCACTATGGTCTGTTATGAGCAGATATACCAAGCATTGGTCTGGAAACATGAAACATGAAAACTCACCGTTTTGAAGAACCTTTACACCAAAGCCTATTTTTTTTTGTTTGGTTAGAAAAGACACTATACACATGGCTGCCTACAACTGAAGTGCCCTGCGTAGGCTTCTTCCCTTCCGTACGGATTGCCGCTGTGCCGATTGAATGACATTTAAATGCGGGTAAGAAATAAGAAGGAGGGGGGTCATCTGCCGGTCCAATGTTTAATAGACCAGGGAGTCAGACTGCTGAGACGCCCTGACAGACGCGTCAGGGATGATACGCGACACCTCAATATCACACGAAATTATGAACATAGAAGAAACCCTATACAACTGAATCTCGAAGTGTCCTTTCCTTCAGTGTAGTAATAACTCTCTAATCCCAGTCATACCAGAGGGCATACATGGAGCTGTATTTATCTCTTCTTTGTGATTTGCAGTGTGCATCTGGGAGCTGGAGGAGTTCAAATGCTCTGCGCTCGGATGCTTCACCAACGCTCCCCCCCCAAAGCCCACCCCCAGAACCATGCCCTCAACATTTTTCCGGTCTCCAGGCCTTAGGGAGATTTGCCAAGCGAATCAGGGGAAATGGGAATGTTTCGGGGGGGGGGGGGGAAGGTGGAAAATGTCAATCCCGGGCCAAAGTAATCTGCTTTTCGGTAATTTTATTCTTGCTAGATTATTAGACGCTTTAGGCGTTATTTTGCTATCATTCAGGATTGGAGGCGTATGATTACAGCTGGATCGTGCGCAACTGGCGCGCCTGCCGATTCTGCCAGTCATCCCGCGTGTCGATTGCAGACGGCATGAACCCTTGATTGGCAGCGCTGTTTTCTTGCACAATTATCTTGATTTTTGATCTTGTCAGTCAGTTGATCGCGGTCATACAGCACGCTGCATCGAACCCAGTCTCGTCCGACTTCCACTATGGGGCGGGGGGGGAAACATAAATAACTTTGAATCATTTCTCTTACCACAGGAAGCAAAATAATCATTCCATCGTGTACAATGAGATGTATCTTCAGGATAAAGCAAATGAAGGATTCTGGGTAATATAAAGGCTTTTTTGTGGCTTATTAATTTAAATTTAGAGAGATCATAACCTGGTGAGAAAGCAACTGTTTACAATCTGTGCTGTTATTTATTTAATTGTTTATTTATTTATTTAACTGTTGTTAAATTGTACATGTCATGCAAAGGCTATGCAAATGCAAATACAGATATTAAAAAATGGTCACCTTTTTCCCACTTTTATATTTTTTTACTCACAATGTAAATGGTTATTTATAACAGATATAAACAGTAGAAAAATGTATATAAAATAGAAAACACTCCAGAATGTTATTTTCTAGAGTACAGATAAAAATACAGATAATATGGACCCAGATATTTTTACCCAGATATAAACAGATATAAATATAAATATATATTTACCTATATATATAAATATAAAACACTCCAGAATGTAATTTCCTAGGATACAGATGAAAATAAAGATAAAACAATAATAAAACAAATAAAATGAAGTCACCTTCTTTCCCTTTTTTATTTGCACTCACAATGTCAATTATTCATCACAGATATAAACAGTATAAATATATATATATATGAAACATAAAACACTCAAGAATTTTATTTTCTAGAATACAGATAAAAATACAGATAAAAAACATGGTCACCGATTTTATTTTTACTCACAATAAATTGTGTATAAAGTGTTTTATATTTTATGGACATTTTTTATACTATTTCTCACTGATATAAACAGTAGAAAATATGTATATGAAATATAAAACACTCCAGCATGTAATTTTCTAGAATACAGATGAAAATGAAGATAAAGAAAATAAACATGGTCACCTCCTTTTCCTTTTGTATTTTTACTCACAATGTAAATTGTATTTAAAGGGGTTTATATTTCATAGACATTTTAATATTATTTATCACAGATATAAACAATAGAAAATGTATATGAAATATGAATCACCCCGAAATGCAATTCTCTAGAAAACTGACCGACTCCATGCTGGTTACTAATTATGTTCCTATAATCAGCAAGAACCCAAGTGTTTAATTTTCCATGCTTTAAATAAAGAAAATGACTCACGGCACCGTAAACGCCTTACACGTCTGTAACATTGCATGGCGACAAATTCCGAGCAGATGGATCCTGTAAAGCTGGCTGAGGTTACTGGAGCTAGCAAGGAAAAAAAAAATAACAGAAGTTGCTTTCAAACCGATGAGTAACATGTCAAAGACATCTTCCCCAGAATGCACTGCATGTGTGACGTACAAACGTAGAAAAATGCGGAATTATTCATCCATGGTCCAAAAACATGCACGGTAGGTTGATTGGCACCTTGGAAAATTGTCCCTAGTGTATGAATGTGTGTCTGTGTCCTGTGATGGGTTGGCATTCCATCCACGGTGTATCCTGCCTTAATGTCCATAGACGCCTGATATAGACACAGACTCCCCGTGACCCGAGGGAAGATCGGATATAGCGGTAGAAGATGAATGAATGAATGAATGAATGAATGAAAAAATTGAAGCTTTAAACATAATGACCTGAATCTTAAACTTTAGATGCTGCACAAAAAAATCATTTAATTAACATTAAACTAAATATTTGAAATATATCTTTCCCAATCAATATTAAATAAAGTTGCAATGTACAGTCATTGAGTCGTCTCGTTGAGGAATGTTCTAGAATATTTTCTAGAACATATTGTTCATGTGTGTGTGGAGTTTGCATGTTCTCCCCGTGCCTCAGGGGGTTTTTTTTTTTTTCTCCGGGTTCTCCGGTTTCCTCCCGGTCCAAAAACATGCACGGTAGGTTGATTGGCACCTTGGAAAATTGTCCCTAGTGTGTATGAATGTGTGTGTGTGTGTGTGTGTCCTGTGATGGGTTGGCATTCCATCCAGGGTGTATCCTGCCTTAATGCCCATAGACGACTGAGATAGGCACAGACTCCCCGTGACCCGAGGAATGAATGAAAGGTAATCTCGTCCAATGGGAAAGCAGTGACGTCGCCCGCGAGTGACACCATCCATAAGTAGTGTGAATAAAAAGCACATGGAACTGAGATCTCGTCAGCTTCTGTGTTTGAGTAAACACATTCCAAAAAAGGCAAAGAGATGTAGAAGAGCTCCTCTAAACAGGAATACAAGTCATGTGACTAAAGATTTGTCTAAGATTTATCACTTTGTGTGTTTTGCTCTGGTTAGCGTGTCTTATGCGGCTCCGGCACCACTTTGCCTTGGCTTATGTCAGGAAGGTTACAAATGTCAAATGTCTTGACAAATGTCTAAGTTTGTATGTCTGACCTGGCAGCCATTGCTCCATATTGAGAAGTGTGCTTGAGTTTGAGAAATGTACTAAAATAAAAAAATAAAAAAAAAAATAAAGAAATAATAATAAAAAAAAATTCATTCATTCATTCATCTTCTACCTGCTTTATCCGATCTTCCCTCGGGTCACGGGGAGTCTGTTGCCTATCTCAGGCGTCTATGGGTATTAAGGAGGCAGGATACACCCTGGATGGAATGCCAACCCAATCCCATCGCAGGACACACTCACACACACATTCACACAGACACACATTCATACACTAGGGACAATTTTCCAAGTTGCCAATCAACCGTACCGTGCACGTTTTTTTTGGACCGGACCGGGAGGAAACCCGGTCCATATATATATATATATATATATATATATATATATATAATATATATATATATATAATATATATATATATATATATATATCTATAATTATATATAATATATTTAAGTAATTATTATTGTTATTATTATTATTATTATTATATTATTGTTATTATTATTATTATTATTATTATTATTATTATTATTATTATTAGTATTATTATTATTGTATTGATTATTATTATTATTATTATTATTATATATATTATGTATTATATAAGCATTAAATAACCTTTTCTAATAAACATTCCAATGCTACAGTATACAACAACAAAGAAATGCATATGTACATTTTAAAAATGTCTACACACGCTATATGAGCAAACGTTTTGGGACTCCTGGTATTTCCAATCATATGTGTCCCTAATACACAAATGTAACACAAAATTGTGTGGAAAATATTGATGCCTTGGTATGTGGTAGCATAAACTCTGTTTTAGTGGGTAAGTGTGTTGACCCCCCCCCCCTCCACACACACACAGTTTCTTCCCTGAAGCCTTAAACATGAGAGAACTGGACTGACACACACACACATACACCTAAAAACAAACAAACAAACAAACAAAAAAGCCCTGTTTGTTCTTTTTCCCATCTCTGTCAAACATGTTTACCTCAAAGCCAATGTTGGCATATTTATTCTTGATTTGCACATGGACAACATTCTTCTGTAGTGTACTGGTCGGTGCTACCGTCTTACTGGTCCTTTTCATTATTTGCACATGTGCTTTGCGTTGTAGTGTAGAATTATTTGAAGTTCTATGTTGTGTTGTTAATTTCTGTTGTCACCTTGGTCCTTGTTTTGTTTCATTGTTTACTGCCTTTTGCATGGGTACAAATGACTTTCTTTCAAGCTGTTGACTCTCAACACAATATACACGATACACAAGACAACACGATTATTAAATAGAACACAATACAAAGCGGGGCACGGTGGCTTAGTGGTTAGCACGTTCGCCTCACACCGCCAGGGTCCGGGTTCGATTCCCGTCTTGGCCATGTGTGTGTGGAGTTGGCATGTTCTCCCCGTGCCTCAGGGGGTTTTTCTCCGGGGTCTCTGGTTTCCTCCCGGTCCAAAAACATGCACGGTAGGTTGATTGGCACCTTGGAAAATTGTCCCTAATGTGTGTGAATGTGTGTGTGTGTGTGTGTGTGTGTGTGTGCCCTGCGATGGGTTGGCATTCCATCCAGGGTGTATCCTGCCTTAATGCCCATAGACGCCTGAGATAGGCACAGGCTCCCCGTGACCCGAGGGAAGATCGGATATAGCGGTAGAAGATGAATGAATGAATGAATGAATGAATGAACAATACAAAGCGTATGTAAGATCAGTAATGTTTATAAAGTGTCAGAGGGCATGGTAGTAAGATAAAATAAGATAAAGAGGTTACTTTAGGTCTTTTGTAAAAGAAATAAATAAAAGAATTCTGTCCATTGATCTTGGACGGTACAAAACAGTTCACAAAGGCAGCTCCATGAGGTTTTGGAACACGGGTTGGATTAGAAGATCTTCTGCTATAGAGTGCTGACCTCGATGCTATTGAACATCTTTTGGGATGAATTGGAACGCTGACTGAACTCCAGGTCCCCTCATCCGAACTGCTGAGGTAGGCGGAATATCCACAATACGTTTTTTTTTTCCCAGAAGAGTAGAGGCTATTATAACAGAAAATGTGGATATGGATGTTCAAAATGTGCATATGATACATTTGGTTAGGTGTCGAACAAACATTTCTCCATATAGTGTATTATACAGTATTAGATTTTTCATTTATTGATAATTCTACACGGGGCACGGTGGCTTAGCACGTTCGCCTCACACCACCAGGGTCCGGGTTCGATTCCCGTCTCGGCCATGTGTGTGTGTGTGTGTGTGGAGTTTGCATGTTCTCCCCGTGCCTCGGGGGGTTTTTCTCCGGGTTCTCCGGTTTCCTCCCGGTCCAAAAACATGCACGGTAGGTTGATTGGCACCTTGGAAAATTGTCCCTAGTGTATGAATTTGTGTGTGTGAGTGTGTGTGTGTGTCCTGTGATGGGTTGGCATTCCATCCAAGGGTGTATCCTGCCTTAATGCCCATAGACAGCTCTGAGATAGGAACAGGCTCCCTTTGACCCGATGGAAGATCAGATATAGCGGTAGAAGATGAATGAATGAATGAATGAATGATAATTCTACCTGATTGTTTTGTTCGAATAGGATTTTTCACACTTAGCTTACTTTTATACTTTAATGCACACGTGTGTGTGTGTGTTTTTTGTCCATATTTGTTGTTGTATAATATTTCTGGTGTCACTCACATGATCAAATAATGAATTACAATCTGATTTGAATTCAATTTGGTCATGATCATATTTTTTTAAACGGATTTGATATAATACACAAAATATCGATTTCATATAACCATAATATACACTGGCTAGATAGGGCTTCCTTTTGCTCTCCAATACACAAAGAAATGTCGCTTCTTTCTTTTGTGCCACGGATTCCACAAGATGATGGAAATTCCATTCCTTTGGCAGTCTTGCTCTATGTTGACATGATTGCATCACACTGTTCCTACAGCTCCACTGTCATGCTGTGAGTCTCTTTTCCCACCACATCCCAAGGGTGTTCTGATGAATTCAGATGTGGTGATTGGAAAGGTCACTGAAGAACACTGACGATATGGGTGACGCTCACGAAACCAGTCGGAGATGACTTTGTGACATCATGCTGAAAGTCATTAGAAAATTGGATGGATAAAAGAATGCAACAGCAACAATACCCACATTGACATTTAAACACTGTGTAATAGTTATTAGTTGGCCTAAAGTGTTCTAAAAAAAAACATCCCCACACCATTACACCACCTCCACCAGGCTAAACGGTTGATTCATAGATTCAAATCAAAATTAATCAAACCAGAATTTTTTTTTTATTTTTTCATTATATCCAGTTTTGGTGAGCCTGTTCTTACCATAGGCTTTCTGTCTGCATGATCCAGTCTTTATTGTTCTCATAAACAAGTGTGTCTGGATATTGTTCTGTGCAAATTCTAGGGACATGTGTGTTTATAGAGAAATGCTTAAAAATCTGTCGTGATCAAAATAGATCAGATGTCCTTCACTGTTCCATTCACCTATATATGAAATGAAATTAGTGTTGGACTCTTTGTTTAAAGTTACCACATATGGGAGGGGGTGTGGCTCAGGTGTCTAAGGTCCTGGGCTGCTGATCGGAAGATCTGGGTTCGAGCCCTGGTATAGCCAAGCTGCCATATGACCCCGGTATGGGTCCTTGAGCAAGACCCTTAACCCTCTGTGCTCCAGGGGCGCCGTATCATGGCTGACCTGGAGTTCTGACCTAAGCTACCAACAAGCTGCCATATGCGAAGAAAAGAATTCCACTGTGCTGTAATGTATATGTATATGAGATACATAAAGGTTCTTCTATTCTTCTATAAAATGTTGTGATTTCATATCTCTGCACTAGCTCTTCATGAGCCTTAAACACCACTGTAACTGCTCAGATGTAAAAATAGGATAATTGAAAGTCAGTGTAGTTGAATGTGTCTGCTGTAAAAGTTAATATGCATTTACACCAGTCAGGCATAACGTTATGACATTACGGCCAGTCAAGTGAGTAACACTGATTATCCCTTCATCATGGCTCCTGTTAGTGGGGAGCAAGTGAACATGCGGTCCTCATGCAGTTGATGAGGCAAAAATGGTCGAAAAAAAAAAAGTGTAAGGATTTGTGTGGGTTTCTCCAAGGCAGGAACAGTAGTGAACCAGGAGGAAGGATGGCCAAAGTTCACTAATGCACATGGTCAAATTTTGGAAATGCTCGACACCACAATGGTGAACCACCACAATATTAGGCAGGTGGTCATAATGTGATGCCTGAACAGTGGTCATAATATTATGCCTGGTCTGTGTATACTATATCTATTTATATAATAGAGAATGGTTATGTATTAGGCGAAATTCCCGAGTCACACATTTCATAGATCAAGACGTTTCAGGACTGCTTGGCTGGTCTCACTGGGTCAAAGATAGGCCTTATCTGTTTACACACACACACACACACACTATACAGTATCCACACACACACACTATACTCCTGGCAGGCGAACGTGCTAATCATATCCATATTTATATTTAAATCCGATTTCTAACAAGCCATTTTCTCTTGCTATTCCGATCACGGTGCTTGCAAACCCTGATGATGCCGGACATGACAAGTCTCATACTGCTAAAGAAAGAAATAAACAAACAAAAATAGCTGTATATTTGCTCTTCGAATGAAGATCAGAATTTGGTAACGGTATAGCGACGAGAGAAGCGGTACAAAGACAATGCAATGGGTTTTTTGTGTGTGTGTGTGTGTGTGTGTGTGTGTGTGTGTGTGTGTGTGTGTGTGTGTCTGTGTTTTTATGCAAACCGTTATGCAACAACATGCAACCTGTGTACAAAGCCCCGATCAACATGTCACATACTTGCGACATATGGGACAGAGTGTGAAGGAAATACCAAAAAGGACACACGATACACACATACCACACATGATGCAAAGCAACCATTGTCTACGGTGTGTGTGTTTTTTTTTGTTTGTTTGTTTGTTTTTTGTTTCCCTCCCCCCCCTACGAGTACAGGTGAGGACGTCTGGGCCGAACATTGCTGCTAATTCTATTCGTAGAGGATTATTATCATCCCTGCATGTAGAAGATGAAAAGGCTGTAGGAATCCGGTTAATGAGTGCTTTACGCGGTAAAATACATATACAATAGGGATTCAAGTTGAGGATGCGGTTTGCGATTATCCTTAAACGCTTTCATCGATCGACTGAGTGAGCGTTCCCAGCATCAGTCATTGTCATACTGTGGATGCAGCATTTGTGTAGGATGTGCTGTTGCTTTCATTCCACATACATGCAATTTATGAGGGCAAGGATACTGTAAGTGCACAAGCCGCCATGGCAAATCCCTTTGTCCACACACAAACGCTAATTGATTAATAGCTCCCTCATGTAGAGTGTATATTATGTATGCATTAGAAAGTAAAGTCCATTACTGCACCCGCAACACAGTATGGTAAAGATTGCACGGTACCTTATTCTTTATTTCACCACATTTCACTATTCTTTTTTCACTCTTCTTCATTTCACTCTTCTTCATTTCACTCTTCTTTATTTCACTCTTCTTTATTTACCTTATTCTTTATTTCACTTTATTTCACTTTATTTCACTTTATTTCACTTCTTTATTTCACTCTTCTTCATTTCACTCATTTCACTATTTCTTCTTTATTTCACTCTTCTTTATTTCACTCTTTATTTCACTCTTTATTTCACATTTTCTTCTTCATTTCACTCTTCTTTATTTTCTATTTCACTCTTTATTTCACTCTTCGTTCACACTTCTTTATTTCACTATTTCACACTTCTTTATTTCACCCTATTTCACTCTTCTTTATTTCATTTCTATTTATTTCTTTATTTCTTTTCTTTACTCTTTTTCACTCTTCTTTATTTCACTCTATTTCACTCTTCTTTATTTCACTCTATTTCACTCTTCTTTATTTCACTCTATTTCTTCTTTATTTCACTCTTCTTTATTTCACTCTTCTTTATTTCACTCTTTATTTCACTCTTCTTTATTTCACTCTTCTTTATTACACTATTTCACTCTTCTTTATTTCACTCTATTTCACTCTTCTTTATTTCACTCTTCTTTATTTCACTCTATTTCACTCTTCTTTATTTCACCCTATTTCACTCTTCTTTATTTCACTCTTCTTTATTTCACTCTATTTCACTCTTCTTTATTTCACTCTTCTTTATTTCATTTCACTCTTCTTTATTTCACTCTTCTTTATTTCACTCTTCTTTATTTCACCCTATTTCACTTTATTTCTTCTTTATTTCACTCTTTTTTATTTCACTCTTCTTTATTTCACTATTTCACTTCTTTATTTCACTATTTCACTTCTTTATTTCACTCTTTCATTTCACTCTATTTCACTCTTCTTTATTTCACTCTATTTCACTCTTATTTATTTCGCTCTCTACTCTTCTTTATTTCACTCTTCTTTATTTCACTCTTCTTTATTTCACTCTCTATTTCTTTATTTCACTCTTTCATTTCACTCTTCTTTATTTCACTCTATTTCACTCTTCTTTATTTCACTCTATTTCACTCTTCTTTATTTCACTCTTCATTATTTATTTCACTCTTCTTTATTTCACTCTATTTCACTCTTCTTTATTTCACTCTATTTCACTCTTCTTTATTTCACTCTTCTTTATTTCACTCTTCGTTATTACACTATTTCACTCTTCTTTATTTCACTCTATTTCACTCTCCTTTATTTCACTCTTCTTTATTTCACTCTCTATGTCTTTTATTTCACTCTTCATTATTACACTTATTTCACTCTTCTTTAATTTCACACTATGTCATACTTCTTTATTTCATTTCACTTCTATTTCACTCTTCTATTTCACTTCTTTATTTCACTCTTTTCTTTATTTCACTCTTCTTTATTTTACACTATTTCACTCTTCTTTATTTCACTCTTCTTTATTTCACTCTATTTCACTCTTCTTTATTTCACTTTATTTCACTCTTCTTTATTTCACTCTTCTTTATTTCACAGTACTTATTTCTTCTTTATTTCACTCTTCTTTATTTCACTCTTCTTTAGTGGACAGCAAACAGAGCGATCAGAAAGCTTAAAAAAGTTGTGCAATAGTTGCATTGGTGCAATTTGGCAGACGCACTTTTCCAGAGCGACTACTAAAAAAAACAACCGAGATGCGGGTTAAGGGCCTTTGCTCAAGGGCCCCACTAGTGGCAAGCTATATATGAAAACCTGCGGATATCGATACGGATTACTTTTTTTCCCCTTGAATAAAACTTAGCTTTTTTTACTAAATCATTAAAAAAAGTATTCCTCAACTCATATTCACACAAAACCCATGTGCATTGAAATAAACAACAGGATAAATAATCAAAAATGCTTTTGAGGCTCGTTATATTTACACACTTTCAAGTACCTTTTTATAACAAGTACCGTTTCCTTTTGAGTCCTTTTTTGTTCTGAAGTGTTTCCACACGGCAGATAATAACAGTAGCTATTACCACACAAGTTTCTGTTCAGTACAGGAAATCTCAGATATTTCATATTTCAAGTCTGGTGTTACTCAATTTACTTGTGAAATGGCGGACGAGTGTTTGAAATTATTAAATCGAAAGAAAAAAAACAGAAAAAAAAGTGATGGAACATCTTGATTTTAAACATTCATTCATTTATTCATTCATATTCTGGGTCACATGCCGCCTTCCCCACCCCCACCCCTTCCGGCATCTCACCGGACCCGACTATTTGAGAACCACTACAAGCACTGATTTTACATGAAATTGTTCAGATGTATTGGGGCACGGTGGCTTAGTGGTTAGCACCGTTCACCTCAAACCTCCAGGGTCAGGGTTCGATTCCCGCCTCCCCAGTGTGTGTGTCTGTGTGTGTGTGTGTGTGTGTGTTGTGGTGTGTGTGTGGAGTTTGCATGTTCTCCCTGTGCCTCAGGGGGTGGGTTTTTTTTTCTCCGGTTTTCCCCCTGGTCCAAAAACATGCATGGTAGGTTTGATTAGCACCTTGGAAAAATGGTCCCTAGTGTGTGAATGTGCGTGTGTGTTGGCGCCCCATACAGGGTGTATCCTGCCTTGATGCCCCAAGACGGCTGAGATAGGCGCAGGCTCCCCCGAGCGTGAGCCGAGGGAAGATTGGAAAAAGTGGTTGAAAATGAATGAATGAATGATTGTTCAGATGTAACCATACATACAAAAAAAAAAATATATATATATATATATATATATATATATATATTATATTATTATTATTATTATTATTATTAATCATCTTCTACCACTTTGTCCGATCTTTTCTCATGTCACGGGGAGTCTGTGTCTATCTCAGCCGTCTATGGGTCATTAAGGCAGGATACACCCTGGATTGAATGCCAACCCATCGCAGGACACACACACACACAATCACACACACATTCACACACTAGGGACAATTTTTCCAAGGTGCCAATCAACCTACCGTACATGATTTTTTTGGACCGGGGGGAAACCGGAAAGAACCCGGAGAAAAACCCCCTGAGGCACAGGGAGAACATGCAAACTCCACAAAAACACACACACATGGCACACACACATATATATATATATATATATATATATATATATATATATAATAGAGAGAGATAATCATTTTTATTTTGATAGTTTTGCTTTTACTGTCTCTACTGTTTCTACTTTGCACACAAAGTGTTTGCCAATTGCTTAGATTTGTGACTACATAATAGGGTGGATTTGCTAGTGAGCTTATAAGCTGAATCATCTGCACATAATCATAATTATACACTAGACTGTTTTGTATCTTGGCTATTATTATACGTTGGTTAACAAGAATTAAACCAATTAAACCAGTTTTTAGACCTGCCACAAAATATTTCAGCTAAAAATAAATAATAAAAAAACAAAAAAACATACCCTTGAGTTTTTACGAGTTAGCACAGAGCCTCAGGCAGAAAATCACAGACAAGCCTTTCCTCTTCTACTGCCCGTCAGCCACAAAGCGCAGGATAATCATCCTCAAAGACACATGGGCAGCTTGTAAACTCACTCTGTAGACCTGCTCAAGCAGTGTACTAACAGATAATAACACAGAAATGCCATTATTCACTGAACAAAGCTTTGCTTCTTAGCTAGAATTTTTACTAGCCAGACGACGGGATACTATTTTTATACGGCGAGTTTGAAAAGCAGAAAAGCACACATTAGACACAATATATAAAAAGAAGAAAAGATCTTGTTAAATTGAAATATTTGGCTCCCTCATCAGTTCCTCGCTAGGTGCAATTCTGCAACACTGAGTCCAAGATAACAGCAATGGATATAGCAGTTTTTTACACAGTGGTTTTTGTTAGACTATTGTTTGTGGCTAAATGTAGTAATGGAGGCTGGAGTATTATATATTATATATATATATATATATATATATATATATATATATATTGGCACTTTGGAAAATAGTTCTTAGTGTATGAATGTGTGTGTGTAATACAAATAATACATGTATAATTAATAACACACACACAACACAATACATTTATTTATTTGATATGATATAATATATATATATATATATATATAGATATATATATATAGAATATATATATATATATATATATATATATATATATATATAAGGGGCACGGTGACTTAGTGGTTAGCACATGTTCGCCTCACCACCACAGGTCTGAGGTTCGATTCCCTGTCTCGGCCATGTGTGTGTGGAAGTTTGCATGTTCTTCCCTGTGTCTCAGGGTTTTTTTTCTCCGGGTTCTCCGGTTTCCCTCCTCCCAGGTCCAAAAACATGCACAGTAGGTTGATTGGCACCTTGGGAAAATTGTCCCTAGTGTGTATGTGTGTGTGAATGTTTGTTGTGTGTGTGTGCCCCTGCGATGGGTTGGCATTATTCCATCCATAGATGCCCTGATGCCTATAAAAGGAAAATGCCTATATAATATATATATATATATATATATGCCATATAATATATATATATATATATATATATATATATATATATATACAGTATGATTTATGAAAGAACAGTGGAAGTGGCAGCTCAGTGGTTGTCTATGAGATACTGATTCGAAGGTTGGTGGTTCCACCCCCTGTATCATCCTGCAACTCTTGGGGCCCTTAATTAATGCCCTTACCCCTCTTATGCTCCAGGGATGCAGTATCATGGCCGAACCCCGACTTCTCAACCTCACTGTGGAAAAATACACATTATTATAAAACACCTTTTTATACTGTAGATAATTTTATGTCCCTCTTGGCTGTTATTTAGAAACGTATCGAGATGATTATCGTCTTAGCAACTTAATAAGCATAGTGTATAAGAGAAAATACTGCAATATCGGCTAAATGTCAGGGAAAGGATGCTCTCATACCGACAATACCAAAGGACAACCGGAGAACCATTCTATTGACAGAAAGCACCCTAAAAAGAACACCAATGCAATAAAGACGAATACACTTGTGCCAACTGTTTCATAAGTTAGAAAAACCTGTAATCACTAAAACAACCAGAGTTTCACAATTTCACAATGACTGAAATAGATACAAGAAGCGTGACCAACTAATAATCAGCCGAACGACCACTTAGTAATCGGTTATAAAAAAATCGCTATTCTACAGTGACAGTAATTAATGAGTGTCTTTGTGAAAGGTTGCGACAGGGCATTACTTCAGCTCTAATTCTGAAATACAGACAGGTATGTGCTTCAGAGGGAGAATATGGGTTACAAAGCAGTGTAATTAACTGGATATTTCTGGTCTCAATACTTCATTTATTTCTCAAACTCTTTTTTACTTTCACTAATTACATTTTTTGCTGCACTTTGTGCTTCTTACATTTTCAAACCAGGCTCGTTAAGCTTTAATCTATATGCCGATTTATAGATAATATATGGCAATACCACAGGTGTATCATGTCCTGACATAAGGTAACAATGAGCATATTAATTTGATTTGGGGTCCTGTTACCATGAGTAACTGAAAGTCTGATTAACATGTACTTTTGCAAAGTAAATAAATAAATAAAATAAAAATATAAAATATATTATAAATAATATGTATTATAATATATATAGGGGCACGGTGGCTTAGTGGTTAGCACGTTCGCCTCACACCGCCAGGGTCCGGGTTCGATTCCCGTCTCGGCCATTTGTGTGTGTGGAGTTTGCATGTTCTCCTCGTGCCTCAGGGGGTTTTTCTCCGGGTTCTCCGGTTTCCTCCCCGGTCCAAAAACATGCACAGTAGGTTGAATTGGCACCTTGGAAAATTGTCTCTAGTGTATGAATGTGTGTGTGAATGTGAGTGTGTGTGTGTGTGCCCTGCGATGGGTTGGCATTCCATCCAGGGTGTATCCCTGCCTTAATGCCCATAGACGCCTGAGATAGGTCCACACTCCACCGTGACCCGAGGGAAGATCGGATATAAAGCGAGTAGAAGATAAATGAATGAATGAATAATATATATATATATATATATAAATATAATAATATATATATATATATATATATATAAGTCTAGGACTTCGCATAACGTCATCAGATATAAAAAGGTGCCTAAGAAAACCCCTCTGAAACAAAACCTACCAGAATCATCTCTTGTTAAAGAACATGAAGAAGAATATTAGGGGCACATTCTTTACCCAGATCAGTTTGTTCCTTGCAGATGGGGTCTCGGTTGTTTGGCATGAACACGGGCCAGGATTTCTAGAGCGAATGCATAGTCCTGGTGGGAGTGCGACGATACGAGGCTGCATGAGTACAAAAGGTGTCGGGGAGATGGCACTTATAGATGGCACCCAAATAGTAGCTGACAAGATGACACCCGAAAATAAAATCACAATAGTTTCTAAAAAAAAAAAAAAAAAAAAAAAAAAAAAAAAGAAGAAAAGAAAAATATGTCGCCTGACTTGAATAGAACACCTTTGGGGTGTTTTAAAGAGAACAGTAGAGCAACACAACCCCTCCCGTTCAAACAAAAGTGACTCTGAAGAATGGCAAGAACATCTCTCCGGGAAATTTGCACAACACTGGTGGCCTTCACACTGAAAATCGCAGAAAAATAAAAATAGCTATAGCAAAAGATTGGAAATAATAATAATAAAAAAAGGATAATGAATAGTGGGCTGACCTATTTTAGGACCTGTATTTTTATACTGTAGCAAATTTTCACTGTTAGTTTGAAATTTCGCATGCTGTTGCTGTAAGTGATGCAAGTTTAGGGCATTTGCTATATAATATATATATATATATATATATATATATATATAATATATATATATATATATATATATATATTAGTTATTTTTATATTTTGTATTTTTTGTTATTATTATTTATTTATTTTTTCCTCTCCCCTGGTATGTGGGGGTATGCAGCTGTTCTTCTGCAAAACATCTGGACCTCTGTTTTTCCTTCACACTTCATGTAATGGTGTATAAAAATTCTTACCACAACTGACATTAGTGCTAAGAGTTTACTAGCCACCTGCAACCCACACACACACACACACACACACACACACCACACACACACACACACACATATACATAAGGGACTATAATATTAATCGGCATAAAATGTAATCATGCAATGCAAATAGGTATTTATATTATAATAGGTATTTTATATCATCATTAGTAAAGGTACAGATACTCTCATCTATAAGTGACCAATAATTGATATGTAGCTTGCTTTGTTTAGGACCACTGCTGCTATGTGCTACGTCATTCACGTGATGCATCAACACTATGGAGACCAGGGCCTGAGAGGCGGATAAGAGGCAGCAGTAGATGCACTACAAGACAGGTCTAAAAGAAAGCACTTAAGTGTATTTATAGTTTGTCTGTCTGAACCAATGAAATAAAGGGATAACTATCTGTTATTGAATTACAATCAGAGCATTTTCTGCTGCATTCTATTAGACTGCCACTGAATCAAAACCAAATCGGATCGCTCTGCATTGTAATAGAGGAGAATCGTATCACATCGCATCGGTAGCTGATTCATTCATTCATTCATTCATCTTCTACCACCGCTTTATCCGATCTTCCCTCGGGTCACGGGGAGCCTGTGCATATCTCAGGCGTCTATGGGCATTAAGGCAGGACACATCCAGGATGGAATGCCAACCCATCACACACACACACACACACACACACCACACACACACCCCCACACACACACGGGACAATTTTCCAAGGTGCCAATCAACCTACCGTGCATGTTTTTTGGACCGGGAAACCGGAGAAAAACCCCTGAGGCACGGGGTAGAACATGCAAACTCCACACACACATGGCCGAGACGGGAATTGAACCCGGACCCTGACAGGTGTGAGGTGAACGTGCTAACCACTAAACCACCGTGCCCCTTTAGCTGATTCATATGCGTCATTAATATATCAAATTATTGGCTGTGCATTGCCCCCAATGTACACATGTTCAATACACACGCAACACACAGACATTATATATATATATATAAATATATTATATATATATATATATATATATATATATATATATATATATATATAATATAATATGCATGTGTGTGGTTTTTTTGTTTGTTTGTTTGTTTGCAAGAGAGAAAAGACAAACCTTTTCGTTCTTCCAGAGCTTTTCTTTTCTTCTAGAGATGATCTTATATTTTGCATCTCATCCCAAGGTCAGTGTATGTGCACTTCTAAACTAAAGGGTATCCATGGCAACTATGCAGGAATAGCCTTGCTCTATGTGTGTGTGTGTGTGTGTGTGTGTGTGTGTGTGTGTGGGAATATATATATATATATATATATATATGAATATATATATATATATATATGTGTGTGTGTGTGTGTGAATATATGTACTATATATATATATATATATATGATATATATCTATATATATATATACACACACATATATGTGTGTGTGTGTGTGTGTGGTGTGTGTGTGTGTGTGTGTGTGTGTGTGAAGGTGAATTCTCAGATAATTCACTTAATGAAAATCAATGGGGCTAATATAGGGAACACTGAATGCTCCGCTAATACGGGTTTGTGTTCACAGATTCGGCGCCGCGGCAGCAGCAACAGCAGCGTAATCAGTCTCTAAACACACTATTAGTTTTTAATGGAATCTCGGCATTAAATCAAAAAGAATAGGTTTTTGCTCTACGCCGTCTCCAATGAGCTCAATTAAATCCGAGCTTTTAGGTCTATTACGAACAGCGTCGGCAACACTGTGTTTAAAAAGCCGTCGGCAACTCTGAATTAAACTCAGCGTTGCACATCTTATGGGGCTGCTGGGGAGCCTCGCTGCTGTAGTTTCTACAAATCGTCAGCGTTCTTCCTTTTAATATTCCTCCAGCTAACACCAAGAAAGAAAAAAAAAAGAGAGAGAGAGAGAGGATAGGAAAACTCCTCGCATATCGAGGAGCTGGGGTAGAAAAATGGGCACGCCTGCCACTGTGTAAGTAAACGGCATGTCGAGTAAAATCATTTGTCCTCGAGTAAGCCAGAGGCGCCATTACTTACATAACTCAAAGAATTGAAATGACTGGGATCTGGTGAACAGGTCTCTATATCTCTTTCACACACACACACACACACACACACACACACACAAATTAAAAACACTGTGTGTTGACGGTACACAGAGTGGCCTGGGGCAGGTGTGGACCTCGTTAAAAGTGGGTACTGGTGTAATGTTATTTATAAGGAGGCCCGAATCAGTAGGGTGAAGGGTTTACACCAACATATGTCCTGCACTACAGCAAATCATTAGTAGGAGATACTACATATAGAAATTCACACCCACACTCAACCAAACCCCCACCCCTCCCCCCAACAGCCCTGGTTCTTCAAGGTTCCGTCCTTCTCACTACTGGCCCTCTCATTAAAGACAGAGATACACTTTGAGATAATATCCATTGTTAAAAGTACATTTGTGCAAATTAAAAATGAACTGAATTAGAACAGAGGGGCACGGTGGTTTAGTGGTTAGCACGTTCGCCTCACACCTTCAGGGTCCAGGTTCGATTCCCGTCTCAGCCATGTGTGTGTGGAGTTTGCATGTTCTCCCCGTGCCTCAGGGGGTTTTTCTCCGGGTTCTCCGATTTCCTCCCTGGTGCAAAAACATGCACGGTAGGTTGATTGGCACCTTGGAAAATTGTCCTTAGTGTATGAATGTGTGTGTGAATTGTGAGTGTGTGTGCCCTGCGATGGGTTGGCATTCCATCCAGGGTGTATCCTGTCTTAATGCCCATAGACGCCTGAGATAGGCACAGACTCCCCGTGACCCGAGGGAAGATCGGATAAAGCGATAGAAGATGAATGAATAAATTAGAACAAATTTTCAACTCGGATAATAAAAAAGATTTTTTTTTTTAACATTAAACATTTTTACTGACGCAACAAGCACCCAAATCTACCATAAGGCACAGATCCGGCAATTAAAGCCATCCGTGTGGAAACATAACAAAGGTTCCATTGTCCTGATGAATTGTGCAATTTAAAATTACTTTAAAACTTTTATAAGAACATTTTTCTTGTCCTTCATGCGCCATGTTGAGTTTGGTTTCACTGATAATAGACATGCATTTGCGTTAAGATTCATGAAGCATGTTGATTATAATACTAAACCTTGAAAACAATAAAATAATGGTACATTTATAACAGATTAGTGTGTTTAAACTGGGATTAATCCTGATTAAATACTTACAAAAAGTGATATATATATATATATTATATATATATATATATATATATATATATATATATATATAGTATATATAGTGTGGTGTGTGTGTGTGTGTGTGTGTATTTGTATTTTTACAAATACACACACACATACACAGTATTTATTTCTCTGTCTCATGTAAATATCCCCCCTTCCCCCAAAACATCACTGTATTGTGATACACTATTGAATTGTTTCATAAGAAAATTGGTCTTCCTGCAGTTTTCAGTCTCTGGTGGCAATCCCAATCAGCCTCCATGATTTACTTGTTTGTTTATCTGTTTATTCTTGATCAAAAACGTGTGCTGCCTTAAAAAAAAAGAAAACGCACTGAAATGCCTCTCAAATGCCAATTTCTGACCGCTTTTCCATATCTTGTTTAAGGCAGCAATATGTGATTTCTGTAAATAACTGTATTTCCAGTAAATCACTGTATTTTTTCATTTTTGTGTGGTTTTTGATTTCACTCGGCCACTAGAACGAGTGTCCCAAAACATGAAAGGGTGAATATTCATTCATTCATTCATTTATCTTCTACCTCTATATCCAATCTTCCCTCGGGTCACGGGGAGTCTGTGCCTATCTCAGGCGTCTATGGGCATTAAGGCAGGATACATCCTGGATGGAATGCCAACCCACACACACTCACACTCACACAAACATTCATACACTAGGGACAATTTTCCAAGGTGCTAATCAACCTAACGTGCATGTTTTTGGACCGGGAGGAAACCGGAGAACCCAGAGAAAACCCCCCCTGAGGCACGGGGAGAACATGCAAACTCCACACACACATGGCCGAGACGGAAATCGAACCCGGACCCTGGCGGTGTGAGGCGAACGTGCTAACCACTAAAGCACAGTGTCCCTAAATACTGTACCATAAATCTGAATGCATGGATATATTTGCATTTCAAAGATTAATATATCTGGTAAGCAATTCAATGGCACTGCTAATGTTCCTCTATTCATTTTTCATATCATATTCTACAAGAGTTTGATGATGTGTGTATTGAATGTGTTTACTTCATGTGGTGTTCTGAACCACACTGATACAAATCATTTCTAACACATATGGAAAACAAAGTGCTTTCTGATTGGACAACCGAGAAGAAGAAAGAGAAGAAAAGAATGCGTGTGAATATATATTCCAGTAATGGAAAACCCTAGTAAGTGCAATGAGGATTTATCAGGAGAGCTGGCGTGAAGTAATGTCTGGACCGGATTCAAGAGTGGAGTGTACAGGAAATCACCTGGAAGGTGGTGTTACGTTTCCTAAAGGCACTAGAAAACATTTTTGTTTTCCTAGTATTTAATATGCTACTTTTTCTAACCTTTATAATGTATTTCTTTTCCAAGATGAATGTTTAGAAATCAACACATTTATGCAGCAGACATTAACGATGCCTTTAGGAGGAAAAAACAAGATACTGGGTGCTTAGGATGTTTATACAAAAAAGAAAAAAAAGGAACTCATTTATTTTACATTTAATATACAGTATATTGTATAGAAGGCTTTAGGGCATGCCGGTATAGACAACTGATCAATGATGATGTGATTCAGCCAGCCTTAAAAAATGTCACTTACTAAAACTAAAAGCTAAAACTAAAATGCCAGAGTTTTCTGTTCTCGCGGCTTAAAACAGTCCAGCATGCACCTGCTTTTGTTGTTTTTATCATCAATCCCATCTTTAAAATCGTGTCGTTTATCCCATCACGGTTACAAACCTCTGACAACGGAGGCGCCGAAAGTAAAGAATACACAACTCCCATAGTAAATGTCCGGTCTACTATACAAGTCCTATAATATTCGAAAAAATTTGCATCCATTTACGCATACACGGTGGTTTAGTGGTTAGCACGTTGAGTTCGGGTTCGATTCCCGTCTCGACCATGTGTGTGTGGAGTTTGCATGTTCTCCCCGTCCCTCAGGGGGTTTTTCTCCGGGTTCTCCGGTTTCCTCCCGATCCAAAAACATAGGTTGACTGGCACCTTGGAAAATTGTCACTAGTGTATGAATGTGTGTGTGTGTGTGTCCTGCGATGGGTTGGCATTCCATCCAGGGTGTATCCTGCTTTAATACCCATAGACGCCTGAGATAGGCACAGGCTCCCCGTGACCCGAGGGAAGATCGGATATAGCGGTAGAAGATGAATGAATGAATGAATGAATGAATGAATGGAAACAAAGGGTGGAAAAAAACCCAATAAACTAATGACAAAGAAAAGAAAGGAAGAATTTACATATGAAAAAATGTGCCCAAGCTGAAGTTTCATAGATATCGGTGTGTGTTTGTGGAGGGATTGTGCTAAGGATGTTAGTCAAGTCAAGTGCGGGTGTAAATGAGGAGACCTGGGGTACAATCAGCTTTCATATTCACCCCAAAGGTGTTTATTATGGTTGAGGTCAGAGATTTTATAGCCAACTCAAGATCTCAGGTCCCCTGTTATCCATATCTTCGGAGTTTCCATTTTCTTTTATTATAATGCTATTTCAAACTGCGTCTCCATCTTTGTGATAAGAACCACAAAAAAATGCATCTCTTCAGTGATCTGATATTCCTATAAATCATATTCAACTAAGGTTATCAGTCCAGTAACATACACAGCTTCAAAACATTTCACGCTGTGAGGACGCGGAGGGAAAAACCTCACGGAACATGGCAATACTCTAACCGAGAAAGTACTCCTCTTTTTCTTTCCATCAGCTCTAAACACACTTTTCAGTGTTTGATCTCTGCTCCAAGCTGTTTTACTTTTTCTCTTTCCAGATACAACCAAACCTGAATGCACAAAAAAAAGAAGAAATGGTAAGCCTTAGTAGACCAGCTGTAACAAGCCACAGGTGAGACTAATCTCCGGCTTGCTCGCCGGGTTGCCAAATCCTTTCCACCCACACCTGATGCCTGATGTCAACGCCTCCGCTGCTCAGCACACTTTTTTTTTTTTTTTAGAAAGAATTAAAAAGGCTGTTCTTATTTGTTTGTTACTCTCTATTGTCTCTTTCTGGACCCCCCAAAATAAACAACAAACGGATGTAACACGGCTGAAATCTTTCCAATGCTCAGGAAACACATCAGAACTATTATAGTTTTTAAACAATATAGACGTTATAATTTATATATATATATATATATATATATATATATATATATATATATTCATTCATTCATCTTCTACCGCTTAACCCGCTTTATCCGATCTTCCCTCGGGTCACGGGGAGTCTGTGCCTATCTCAGGTGTCTATGGGCATTAAGGCAGGATACACCCTGGATGGAATGCCAACCACATCGCAGGACACACACACACACACACACATTCACATTCATACACACTAGGGGCAATTTTCCAAGGTGCCAATCAAACCTACTGTGCATGTTTTTGGACCGGGAGGAAACCGGAGAACCCGGAAGAAAAAAACCCTGAGGCCGGGGAGAACATGCAAACTCCACACACACATGGCCGAAACGGGAATCGAACCCGGATCCTGGGGTGTGAGGCGAACGTGCTAACCTAAGAGGCCCCCCATATAAACTATATATAATAGTATATATAAACGGGAGTCCCTGTTTTGTCTTTTCTCTTACATAGGCTGGCCACTCATGCCCACACTATCATTCATGACACTAACTGGGTGGGGGTTGAGCATGGGACACGAACATACGTCCGAGATGGTATATTATATAGAATCATATGACTTCTTATCTCTATTAATCGACGATATTCTGTTCCTTTATCCCGGACTTCACGGGGGGGGTTTTCTTGTAGGATCTGGCCTGGGCGGACTTGGGCATTAAGCAGGATACACCCTGGATGGCCCCATCGCACACGCTTCACATTTTTCACTGGGGACTTTCAACCTGGCCAATCCCGTGGTTTTTTGGACCGGGGGAGGAATAACCAGAAAAAAACCCTGAAGGCACCGGGGAGAACATGCAAACTCCACACACACATGGTCCAGTAACGAACCCGGATATGGCGGTGTGAGGCGAACGTGCTAACCCTAATATACCCTATATATATATCATATTATATAGATATATATATATATATATATATATATATATATATATATATATATATATATATATATATATATATATATATATATATATATATATATATATATATATATATATATATATATATATATATATATATATATATATATGGGCATGGTGGTTTAATGGTTAGCACATTCACCACACACTTCCAGGGTCAGGGTTTGATTCTCGTCTTGCTGTGTGTTGAGTCTGCATGTTCTCCCCGTGCCTCAGGGGTTTTTTTTCTCCTGGTTCTCCGTTTTCCTCCCGGTCCAAAAACATGTACGGTAGGTTGATTGGCACCTTGGAAAATTGTCCCTAGTGTATGAATGTGTGTGTGTGATTGTGAGTATGTGTTCCCTGCGATGGGTCGGCATTCCATCCAGGAGTGCATCCTGCCTTAATGCCCATAGAGGCCTGAGATAGACACAGACCCCCCGTGACCCGAGGGAAGATCGGATATAGCGGTAGAAGATGAGTGAATTAAATAATCATACATAATACAGCATGCAATGAAATGCTTTACGAAAGATGATGTCGTTTGTTGTGTACCTCCATTTGGTGCTTTTTGAAATGAATAAATTGCCTCTATTTTCGTGTCACTGAGGACGACGTTCAATGTATTGCATTTTCAATGTAAGGATTTTCAGTGTCTCCGCTACTGGGTATTTTTTTTCTCATTTTTTCTATTTGTTTTTCATCTTAATCAAGCACTATTACTCAACAATACCGCAGGAGGTTTTATCCTTGCTTTTTCATTGCTTTATATTCTGTAAAATTACTACTAAAATAATCCCTCGAATCGGGATACAGTAAACACCTTCTCCTGGTTAATGAAGGAGATTGTGTTAATTAGAGACACGGACATGTATTACAGTATCAATCCCAACCTGCCATAATCTCTGATTAAAAAATAAAATAAATAAATAAGGTAAAAAGATAGTTGGCAGTTCTGTCAGCATTACCCATGATCCTCTGGCTGTTTAGAAGGAGGCCAGACGTGCTTCGTGACACAAGAGTGTCCACGAACGCAAATCTGTAGATTAAAGTTTTTGACTCTATTAGGAAATGTCTTGATGTTTTCCTGGTTGAGGGCCCACATTTCCTGTGCGTTATGAAATGATGCATTGAAGTTCACTGGATTTAACATGCATTATAATTAATAATGTCGGATAACGATTTTTATTATAAATCCTTGAATTCAGATTGGCTTTCAATTATATGAAATGTCAAATTTTGTCATGTTTATGCACATAAAAAAACAAAAACAAAGCAAATACAGGTCTCTGAGTTCAGTACAACCGGTTTTCATAGCAGAGATAATTCCTGAAGTATAATTAGACTGCATAGTAGGAATAACTCGGAGATGAGGCTTATAATTGAAGTACATGGTGTCAGGGACGGTCCCTTTGCATTTTTTTTTCAAATAATTTTAAATTTTAATTTTTTACAAATAATTTTTTATAAAATAGAATAAAAATGTTTTATAATTTAAGGGTAGAGGCATGCATGTCCCACATTTTACACATTCAACATGCCTGGGTCAAAGACGGGGGGCACGGTGGCTTAGTGGTTAGCACGTTCGCCTCACACCTCCAGGGTCCGGGTTCGATTCCCGTCTCGATCATGCGTGTGTGGAGTTTGTGCATGTTCTCCTCGTGCCTCAGGGGGTTTTTCTCCGGGTTCTCCGGTTTCCTCCCCGTCCATAACCATTCACGGTAGGATGGCACCTTGTAAAAAATGTCCCTAGTGGGTGAATGTGAGTGTGTGTGTGTGTGTCCTGTGATGGGTTGGCATTCCATCCAGGGTGTATCCTGGCCTTAATGATGCCTATAGACGCCTGAGATAGGCACAGACTCCCCGTGACCCGAGGGAAGATCGGATATAGTGGTAGAAGATGAATGACTGACTGAATGAATGAATGGTCCGAACATGTTGCCATAACCTGCTCAAATCCCCAATGAAGGCCATCTATAAGGCATCAGATTGTATATGGCATTACACAGGCGGTAATTTAGTGCTGATTATTTAAAAAAAAAAGCAACAATAAACAACAAATAAACAACCTTTTACAGAAAAGCATATATATATATATATATATATATATATATATATATATATATATATATATATATACGTAAATGCACATGCATGCCTTTTTTTTGGCTAGGAGGGGAAAAACAACAAGCGTGGCATGTATTTTTATTTGAGTCTGATACTCGATATGGGGGGAGGGGGACGGGGGGGACACAGGCACCTCTGGAAGTAAAATAAAAAAAAAAATTTCCATAAGATTAGCCATTGCCGTATCTTGCTGAAATCTGAAGTGTTACAAATTGCCATAAATACACAGCCAAAAGAGCTCTTTAGCCGTTATATATATATTTATTTTTTTTCCTCCCTCTGCTTCTCCATTATAAATATGCGAAGGCCATGCAGCCTAAATAACACACTTATCATAATTCCGTGTAGCTGTGAGGGGTTTTAGCCTAATTCATTCAATGCAGTCCAATATCACACACACACACACACACACACACACACACACACACACACCTACACATGCACACGCATACACAATTTCATTCGTCAGCAGCAGTAAGCCAGCTGGCTCTGAAGCAGCTCCAATTATCCAGCAGCTCCGTGTCTGTCAGGCTGGAGGGAAGTGAGTGAGCACAGCTGAAGTTTGAATGAAACGAAGGGCGCATGGTCGAGCAACGAGAGGGAACATTTTCTTTTCTTTTTTTTTTTTTAAAGAAACTGTGAAGAATGAACCAGCCTTAAAGACTCGCATTGAAAAATCCACAGCGTTAAGCTGCAGGCCGGGTGTTCATAACCGCCAATTCAGGCTTAAATCTTCGCTAAACGAGCTTGCTATTTACAAATAAGCGTTCGGCGTGAGCGTTTCTAATTAAAGGATTAGTTCGGAGGGCTTTTGTGGAAATGGCAAAAAAAAAAAAGTGGTGGCTCAGCGGTTAAGGCTTTGCACTGGCCTGAATGTTGGAACGACCCTGAGTGACACTTTAACTCTAAAGCATGGATTTGTAAACTGGGGTTGTGGTATCATAATACATTATAAATATATATATATATATATATATATATATATATATATATATATATATATATATATATATATATATATATATATATATATATATATAGATGCTCTGCAACATCACATACATTAACAATCATTTATGCCTGGTACAGATCGGTATGAAGCGTGTTGTAGTATGTTGGGTGCATGCATATGACCTATAATCTAGTAATATATGTTATGGTGCATTGGTTAAAACATAGTTTATTTCTATATGTAGAAAATGCATTAGAACCAGTGTTTGTTAATAATCTAATGTATGTTTAATGGATGTATGTTTTGTCTTAACTGGTGAACCAGTTGTAAGAATGAAATGTTAGTTAGTTTGGTTACAGACAGGATGGTCAGAGGTTCGAGCCCCGGTATCACCATACTGATGTTCTGGGTCTTTGAGCACCCAGACTTCATATCCCTCTGTGCAACAGGGGGCGCTGTACCATGACTGACCCTGCACTCTGAGCCCCAGCATTCTGTGTGTATAAGTGACAATAATAAAGGCGTGATCACATACACACACACACACACACACACACACAACACACACACACACATATATATATATATATATATATATATATATATATATATATATATATATATATATAGATATATAATATATACTTGACCATGGAGATTCATATCTGCTTTTGCTTTTGGAACATCCCATTAAAGATCTAGTCCTCTTTTGCTCTTCTTTATACTCATGTACCCATGATATGTTCATAGTGCTGGCTTTGTGCACATTGTCATGTGGGAAGAACATGGTTTGGTCTCCCAGTGTATGTAAATAGTATGTAGTGTATGTAATTCTAAGGGTTATCCATAATATTCTATACAATATTCTATACCAATATATATATATATATATATATATATATATATATATATATCTATATATATATCTATATATTATCGTATGTATATATATATATATATATATATATCTTATATATATATATATATGTCTATATATATAAATATTCAATTATTACTTACATTATATCTGCTATTAAATATTTCCTGCCATAATACTTGTAGTTTGTTAAGTTAGCACTACTCACAGACTCTTTCCAGGAATGTTAGACACCTCCTACCACAACACATCACCATAGAAACAGTGATCTTTCTTTGCTAAATGGCAACACATTCCAAGTTTAAATAGTTTTGCACAAGTTGCACCACAAGTCTCTATTGCACAAGTAAGTGACTCTTTGTAAGGAAACAATAAGGTCTACATATACATTGCATTGGGTTAATATTATATATTATAGTTGGCTTGAAGCCAGATCTACAAAACTAATCACTGCCTTGATCAATGACCAGTCAGGAAGCCACAATTTTGGCAGTGTGGTTCGCTATGGGGGCACGGTGCCTTAGTGGTTAGCACGTTCGCCTCACACCTCCAGGATCCGGGTTCGATTCCCGTCTCTGCCATGTGTGTGTGGAGTTTGTGCATGTTCTCCCCGTGACTCAGGGGGTTTTTCTCCGGGTGCTCCGGTTTCCTCCCGGTCCAAAAACATGTACGGTAGGTTGATTGGCACCTTGGAAAATTGTCCCTAGTGTATGAATGTGTGTGTGAATGTGTGTGTGTGTGTGTGCCCTGTGATGTGTTGTGATGTGTATCCTGCCTTAATGCCCATAGACGCCTGAGATAGGCACAGGACTCCCCGTGACCCGAGGGAAGATCGGATAAAGCGGTAGAAGATGAATGAATGAATGACTGAATGGTTCGCTATGGAGCATCTCACATAAAGATAATGTTTCATTAGGACACTACAGTCAAGGAGCCATTTATAGACCACCATCAATCAGCCTATAAAATCGTGTTATACAATTATTCAAACCTTTATAGTTGTCAGTGTTCAGTAAAAAATCCACACACACACACACATACACACACACACTCTCGTAATCATCTTTCGTCTCCCATTTTATTTGACTTGATTAAGCCGATAATGGACAAGCCATTATACTAAATACGAGTCGAAACGACATTTCAGACACAATATGGGCAAACCTTTTGCTTAGTTTTGCTCCGTCGCCCAAAATAGTTTCAAAAGAAGCCACAGGTGGATAGAGCCTGCCGTGTTTCCATGACAATACACTGCCTAATTGACAGTCTGTAGTAAGTGTACTGTAGCACCGATTTCAGTGTGTAACAATCTACTGCTAGAACTGGATTTCTATTCCGCAAACACACTGATATGAATGTTGAAATGTCCCAGGGATGTTATACTCAATATCAGTGCTTTTGGTAAGCACTTTCTCCACATAAAACAGCATAACTCTTGCATAAAAATCACACATTCACTTATCGCCTGTATACATTCATTCATCTTCTATCGATTTGTCCGATCTTCCCTCGGGTCACGGGGAGTCAGGCGTCTATGGGCATTAAGGCAGGATACACCCAGGATGGAATCCCCATCGCAGGACACACACACACACATTCATACACTAGGGACAATTTTCCAAGGTGCCAATCATCCTATGGATCGGGGGGAGGGGGAAAACCTGGAGAACCCGGAGAAAAAAACCCCTGAGGCACGGGGAGAACATGCAAACTCCACACACACATGGCCGAGACGGGAATCGAACCCGGACCCTGGCGGTGTGAGGCGAACGTGCTAACTACGAAGCCACCGTGCCCCTCACCTGTATACAGCATATATTTAAAATATACACCAAATCAGGCATAACAATATGACAAACCTGTCTAATATTGTTTTGGTCCCCTTTGACTGACAAAACAGGGTCATGACCATCAATGAGCCTGTCAACGGAGGTCCATCCCTGTTCCTTCCTTGGACCGTTTTTGATAAATACAAGCACTGCAGTTTTGCTCGGACCCTGTCATTTAGCCATCACAAACTCTCTAATTATATGTTCCCTTCTCCTTCCACATCAACTTTGAGATCAAAATGTTCCCTTGTGATACGAGGAAATCTTTTATGTTTGAAGATGTGCTTTTTTTTTATTTAAAAGCACCTTTAAAAACCTTTTATAAAACATGGACACCTGTGCTAAATTATATTGATCTATTATATAAGATATATATAAGATATATTGATCTTTCACAGGAGGCACTGTGGTATAGTGGCTAGCACGTTCGCCTCACACCGCCAGGATCCGGGTTCGATTCCCGTCTTGGCCATGTGTGTGGAGTTTGCAGGTTCTCCCCGTGCCTCAGGGTCTTTTTGGAAAATTGTCCTTAGTGTATGAATGTGTGTGTGTGTGTGTGTGTGTGTGTCCTACGATTGGTCAGCATTCCATCCAGGGTGTATCCTGCCTTAATGCTCATAGACCCCTGAGATAGGCACAGGCTCCCCGTGACCCGAAGGGAGATCGGATAAAGCGGTAGAAGATAAATGAATAAATGAATGATCTTTCACATGAAGATGGAGTAGAGGATTAACTTTTGTTGGTTTGTTTTTGTTTTGTGTTTGTACATTTGTGTTTTTCCTCATTTGTACATTTCCTATCATTTCATAATCATATCCACAGCATGTGTTTTGCGTATACCTTTGTTCGGGAGGTGTGGGTGGGAGAGGGTGGGGAATTAGGGTGAACTATGCCCTATGTTGTGTCTGTGCAAAATGTTAATAAATATATTCTAGGAAAAATAGTAATGTTCACTTGCTGTCCACCCACGAGCAGGTGTGATTATAAAGGGATAATTAGTGTTCAATGGTCGTAAAGTTCTAATGTCATAATATTATGCCTGGTAATTATATATACCCTTATTCTATGGGAATATAACGTTCAATTCAGAATTAAAAACGTGGTGTACAATAGTTTATAGGTGGTATGAAATATTGTGTACAAATTGGTCAGTCCTAATTGGATTAGATTAGATTCAACTTTATTGTCACTGCACATGTGGGTACAAGGCAATGAAATACAGTTAGCATACAGCCAGAAGTGCCTTTCATGGTGCAATAATTAGTTTATATAATGATTAAATAACAATAAATATTCTATTTATAAACAGTGTAACTGTATATATGGTTGGGGGGGTAATAGTGAGTAAATGATTAATAACAAGTATATGTATAAGTATATAAATGTATATAAGTTTGTGTGTATATGTATGTGTGTGTACATATATATATTCATTCATTCATTCATCTTCTACCGCTATATCCGATCTTCTCTCGGGTCACGGGGAGTCTGTGTCTATCTCAGGTGTCTATGGACATTAAGGCAGGATACACCCTGGATGGAATGCCAACCCATCGCAGGACACACACACACACACATTCACACACATTCATACACTAGGGACAATTTTTCCAAGGTGCCAATCAACCTACTGTGCATGTTTTTGGACCGGGAGGGAGGGAGGAAACCGGAGAACCTGGAGAAAAACCCCCTGAGGCACGGGGAGAACATGCAAACTCCACACACACATGGCCGAGACGGGAAACGAACCAGGACCCTGGCGGTGTGAGGCGAACGTGCCCCTATATATATATATATATATATATATATATATATATATATATATATATATATATATATATATATATATAATATATATATCTATATATAGATGTTTGTGTGGTGTGTATGTATATATGCATTATAGGGCTGGATTAATAGGTATCATTACCTTGCTTTGTAAGTTGTTTTTTTCTTCTCTTGACTTCCTAGAAAGAAAAAAAAACAACAACAACATGCTCATTAGCGCTCAGCAGCCACCCCACCACAGATACTGTTAATCGAGGTGCTAATTGATGGCTGGGTGTAATAGAAGCATCTCGAAAGTGCCTTTTTTTTCCCTGCCAAGGACAAACTGAGATGACCTTCTATCCATCCTACCAGATAATCCTCCGCCCACACCCCCCCCCAAAAAAAAACCCCCAAAAAAAACCTGTTTTTTTGTGCACCCCCCACGCCCCCTTTCCTCCACCCCATCAGCCCCCTTCACTCGCTCTCACCTCTTCTGCCTCATCGCCACTTTGTTGCCATGGAAACATGAAGATGAAAAGAGTTACTCATAGATTAAATGAGGGATCTGAAGTACAAAAAAAAGGAACACAGTTACAAGTCCTTTGAATTATGTTCCTCGAATTTATGTAGATATCAGCGTTTTTAGCTCAGCTGTGGGTCCTGCACTGATTTATGAAACGCTTTAGTGTGTGGTGTGTGTGTGTGTGTGTGTGTGTGTGTGCCACGCACATGTGTGTGTGGAAATGCTGTGTGCACTCACAGCATTACAAAACCCAGTGTTTCGTGCCTTTTGTTTATGATTATGCATTCAGCAGTACAATTTTAAAACAGTGCAGCAGGAACATGAAATATGATTTAGCACAGCTGTGGCACGATTAATGGAGCCGAGCCGGGCGAATAATCTGTCACAGAGTGGTGTTGTAAGTGTGTGTGTGTGTGTTTTGAGTGTGTGTGTGTGTGTGTGTGTGCTTCGAGCATTTGGAAATGTTACTAGGAATGTGTTACATTGCAACAGACATTGCACAGATGAGTAAACCCATGACTGAAAAACTGATGACATCAGATTTTGCACCACTCAAAACGGTGTGTGTGTGTGTGTGTGTGTGTGTGTGTGTGTGTGTGTGTGTGTGTGTGTGTGTGTGTCTTTTTTTGGCATAACCAGAGACATCCATGGTTACTGGAGTATGTCATAATTCTATTTCTACTACTATGGTCACCATGGAACCTTCTCTAATAAACACAACAGCATGCTGTTTGGGGGACATGATGTAATACGATGTTCCTGCCACATAATATCACATAAGAAATAAAAAAAATAATAAATAAATAAAACTGTACCAGTTTATAGACGGTAAGGAACTTTATAACCAAGCAATTCCTTTTGCTTAGGCATCCAAAAAAAAAAAAGAAAATACAGCCAGCATTAACAGTAAAGTGCCACGTATTGTGTGTTAACATGAATAATGATAGGTTTATAGTAATACTAAGATTTTACTATTATAATAGGCTTATATACTTACATTTACAGCGTTTGATAGACGCCCTTATCCTGAGCGACTGAGAAAATGAGGGTTAAGGGCCTTGCTCAAGGGCCCACTAGTGGCAGCTTGGTGGTGGTGGGATTTGAACTCCAACACCATAACCACTGGGCTACACCACCTCCGCACTTTAGACTTTATTATCATTTATATAGAAGTACCTTATACAGGGATATGTGTATGGTGATAAAGATTTGTGTGAAAAGGCATTTATTCAAGAAAGATGACATTTTATAGAAACAATATAACAGATATAATTCATTCATTCATTCATTCATCTTCTACCGCTTTATCCGATCTTTCCTCGGGTCACGGGGAGTCTGTGCCTATCTCAGGCGTCTATGGGCATTAAGGCAGGATACACCCTGGATGGAATGCCAACCCATCGCAGGACACACACACTCACATTCACACACACATTCATACACTAGGGACAATTTTCCAAGGTGCCAATCAACCTACCGTGCATGTTTTTGGAACCCGGAGAAAAACCCCCTGAGGCACGGGGAGAACATGCAAAACTCCACACACACATGGCCGAGACGGGAATCGAACCCGGACCCTGGAGGTGTGAGGCGAACGTGCTAACCACTAAGCCACCGTGCCCCCCCAAGCTGCTTTCGGATAAGGTTCAATGTTGAAAGCACTATACAAATAAAAGTAAGTGGTCAACGAATATTGTAAGTATATTATTAATTTAATAAAGCAAATGGGTGTCGATCCCCGGGTCGTGAATCAGTAGCTTTTGTACACAATGGCATTTATGACATTTTTCAGATGCCCTTCTCCTAAGCAATGTACAGTCTAATTACCATATTTACACAAATGATCGGTTTATAGTTGAACTAGTGCACGCTGGGACTTTTTTTGACAGCCATGTCGATTCTTATAAACGTTTAATTTATATTCAATTTAAATGATTGAAATGATATATATAAGGGGCACGGTGGCTTAGTGGTTAGCACGCTCGCCTCACAACTCCAGGGTTGTGGTTCGATTCCCGTCTCGGCCACGTGTGTGTGTGTAGAGTTTGCAT
>JACRUU010000011.1:13635200-13660200 GCA_030449085.1 Kryptopterus vitreolus | reverse complement strand
TGTCAGGTTTTTACCTCCGTGATATAAAGTTCATGCGACACACACACAAAAAAAAAACATTTTAATTAACGGGGAAAATAAAGGGCGCATTCATTCATCCTTCATTCAGCCATTCATTAAGGTTAAAGTGCCTTAAATTGGTTTAGGCTTTGAGAAATTGAACCCGAATAAATGTTATATGGTTAAAACAAAACAAACAATAAAAGGAAAATACAATAATACCTGTGAGTGGGAGTATCTCCAGCTGAGGAACTGTCAGAGTCAGATTCTCACAGTGTGCTGACAGTGCTGCCATTCCTACCTCTGGATTTTTTCCCACCTGTTTTCAGGGGGCAGATGGAGGGTCATTGAAAAGAAAAAGAAAAACAAAAAAAAACATTCCAGTTTAGTTTACACTTATTCGAAAGAAGAAAATATCAGCCAATGATACCAGAAGATTTTCTCAGTCCATGATACAATTTCTGATTTCTTAAAAGCATATCAGCTTTGTCACATATACATATTACAGCACAGTGAAATTCTTTCTTCGCATATAAAAGCATGCTTGGAATCTGGGGTCAGAGCACAGGGTCAGCCTTGATACAGCGCCCCTGGAGCACAGAGGGTTAAGGGCCTTGCTCAAGGACCCAAGGGTGGCAGCTTGGCGATACCCGGACTCGAACCCCCGATTTGCCAATCAATAGCCCAGCACCTTAAACCACAGAGTTACACTCCTCCCATCCTATTTAGATAGGAGTTTATCTATATAAACATTCAAGAAAGATTCATTCACTCATTCATCGTCTACCGATATATCCGATCTTCCTTCGGGTCACGGGGAGCCTGTGCCTATCTCAGGCGTCTATGGGCATACATCCAGGATACACCCTGGATGGAATGCCAACCCATCACAGGACACACACACACACACACACACACACACATTCACACACTAGGGACAATTTTCCAAGGTGCCAATCAACCTACCGTGCATGTTTTATTGGACCGGGGGAGGAAACCGGAGAGCCTGGAGAAAAACCCCCTGAGGCACGGGGAGAACATGCAAACTCCACACACACATGGCCGAGATGGGAATCAAACCCAAACCCTGGAGGGGTGAGGCGAACGTGCTAACCACTAAACCACCGTATCCCTTCATTCAAGGAAGATAATTCTATTCAATTAAAGACACTGTCTACAGCCGGTTATGGCTTCATATCGACAGCCATGATGTTACTGAAGAATGTTGAGGATGGATTTGGATTACATTTAATATCAGCATTGCATCAATAGAATAGAATAGAATAGAATAGCCTTTATTTATCACACATACATTATAGCACAGTGAAATTCTTTCTTCTCATATCCCAGCTTGTTTTTGGAATGCTGGGGTCAGAGTGCTATACGGCGCCCCCTGGAGCACAGAGGGTTAAGGGCCTTGCTCTAGGACCCAAGAGTGGCATGAAGAGTTCTGCATTTAAATACCTGTTACTAAAGTGCACACCTCAATAATGACAGAAGCGCGATGAATGGACATTCAGTGTCACCAAGATAATTATAAGTTCCTTTTTTAGTTTGGTTCCTCTCGAAGTTTCATCCTCTGGGAGTTTTTCCTTACCGTATTAGGGATTATAAGGAACAAGCTAAACGGCACCATTCGTTTATGCTTTATAACCACTTTATCTGTGTAAAGCTTCTCTGAGACAAGGCTCATTGTAAGACGCTCTCTACAATTCAAAATGACTTATGAATCACATTGGGACACTTATAACCTGTACGTCTGTCAATGTCTGTCATGGACATATGTAATTTGTATAGAGAAAAAAAAAAAAAAAAATAAAAAAAAAAAAAATAAAAATAAGGTTATATATATATATATATACCATATATATATATATATCATATATATATATATATATATATATGAATGACTATATGCTATATTTTATATATATATTCTATATCTATTATATGTTATATGTTATAATATACATTTTATTTTATTTTTGTACTAGTTTTTATAGTTTTACTTTTTACTTTTAATATACTTTTTATTAACGCAAATTCACTTTAACGGCAACTAATGTTATTAACGTGCATTGACTATGTGAGTGATCTGCTCCTTCACTCTGCGTTGTGTTGGCGAATAAACAAAACCCGAAACAACAAAGAACAAAAAAGAACAAATGAATAAAGAAACTTCAGTGCATCCACTCACGCTTCCTAAATTTCCCCGAATTAACGCCTACTAGCTGCGCATTCACAACAGGTAGAAACGGTACGATCCTCACTATATTAGCGTATATTACCGTATGGAACCTTACGCAAGCGCATCGCATTCCCAAATCCGTATTATTACTGCAATAAAGCACATTTTTACTTTTGTGAATGCAATGCGCTTCCGTATAACCTAAACACCGTATCACCAGTTTATATGGAAAAGCAACCGGAACACAATTCTTAAAGGAGCCACGTCCCATATTTTACACTTAAAACAACCACTAAACAAAGTAACATTGAATCACGAGTGATTATGAGTAATCTCATGGCATGAGATATATATATATATATATATATATATATATATATAATGAATCTTTTTCTACGTACACATTTACATGTTGCACAGCCGTAAGAAGCATTTCACTTGTTTTTCAATGGTTCCTATGAATGAATCATAAAATATTAATGTGTAAGAAGCAATTTATTTGCACTTATTAGCTATACAATATCAAAATCAGAGTATTTTCCCGCAGAACATGGTGTGTAAAAAATCCTGCTATCCCGAGAGAAACCGAAGCCAGCATGCCTGTAGACGAGTACAGAGCCACAGATTCTCTCAGCTCTTCCCCCAGTGTGTCTTCATCGGAGTCTACCGCGCTCGCTGAGCTCCTCTGTGCCACGGTTAATTTATGGGGTGCCATGTCAACTGAATGAGGCCTAATGAATAAGTGAATTAGGGTGCTTATGGGGAACAGTGATCTCTGCGCCATGGCTTTATTAAAGCCCAGTCCCCAGCATGCCGTCTGCGGAGGGGTTCCCGACTGCGGTTAATGGATCGGGCGATGGGAGATTGCGAGAGAAATGCTTTAGCCTGTCATATTTAGGATTTATCGACTGCGCTTCTCTCCCAACAGAACTTGAAAGATTAACCAGGCTGCCATTGTGTTTCCGGCTCTCACCTTTGTTCCTTCAGGTCTCACGTGGGGGCGGGGGGGGGGGGGGGGGACTCGCACGCGAAACAGAAAAACGTACATCCGTCGCACACTTTTACCTGCTCCCCGTCCCCCAGAGCACCTTCGGATATAACTCAGGAGCGCTCAGACAGGTCAAAATGACAGAGTTGTCAGGATGGAGGTCAGCCTGCGTAAATATCACACCTGTTAATGTGTCAGCGGCGTAATGTGTGGAAAAAAACGGCCCACCGGGGACCCAACGGAAAATAAAAACGGGATGGCAGGAGCAAGGTTCGCCGCGCCGCTATTTTGACAAGTCTTTACGACTCAATTTAGTGCACAAGAAAATAAAACACAGCCAGCATCAAACGGCGCCTCGGATGAGTTAGAGGGGCTTGGGGAAGAGGGGGGTGGGGGGTGGTGGGGGGGCAACGGTAGGTTCTATGTGTGTGTGTGTGTGTGTGTGTGTGTGTGTGTGTGTGTGTGTGTGTGAATAAGAAGGTCGAAGAGAGGTAGGGGTAGCAAAAGCAAGAAAGAGATAAAAGAGCTAGAATTTGAATAAGAGAAGAGAGACAGATAAGGTGAGAGGAGAACAGCTGGAGAGAGAGCATGAGCAGAAGAGGAAGACGGGTGCGAGGTGAGACCGAATAAATATATAAAAAAAAAAAAAAAAACGAAAGAGAAAAAAAAACACAGCAAGACAGAAATAGAAACGAGAGAGTGCACGGAAAAGACACAGCGAGTTGGAGAAATGAGAGAGAGAAAAAAAATTGTGTGTGGGGGGGGGCATGAAAGAGGAAAGAGAAGACAGTCTACCTGTCCATCTACCTTTCTTTTCTATACCTCTTCTCTATCTGGCTAATTATCTGACTGGCTGCCTTTCTGACTTACGAGCCTCCTGTCTATCTCCGGTTCTCTCTCTATCTAAGGTAGGAAATATAAATGCAAACCATTGAGTCGAGAGTGGAGGACAGAGAGCGAGCTACAAAGAAAAAGAGAGAGGGAGGCAGACGTATAGAGTACAGAAAAGAAGCCGTAATACCATGTTCTTTGGAATGAGACATAGGTAGAAAGAAAAATATGGGCGGAAGTGTGAGATTGCAAGAGAATGAGAGAATGAATGACAGCCGGGATGGGTTATGGGGAAAGATAGTGACAGAGACAGGAAGAAGACAGAAAGAAAACACCAGAGTGCAACGTTATTACCAGTTAATAATAGTTAATGACAGCTTATAACAGGCCTGGTCTAATAATGGACGGATGGACTAATAAAGGATGACAACGGAGGGAGTGGGACGGACGGAGACAAGGAAAAATTGTTTTAGCTGTCGTGAGCCTGTGGCATGTCTCACACCTAGTCCACTTTCCTACCTGAGTGCAAACAGTTTCCTCGACACACAAGTGAAAATCATTTCTTTGTTTTTCGGGAACCTCTCTCGTCGTCCCTGTCCTTTCCCATAAGGAAATTGTCTTTTTCCTCTGTCCACCCAGTGTTTTGTGTCTCTACAATGCATTGTGTCCCCGCAAATTCTGCATATCACGGTGTGCCAAGTGTGTGGCTTAACAGTGTTGTGTCCCCAGTATGCGCTATATAACTACCTACAGTGCAAAATGTGTCCCCAGTGAGTCCCCATAGTGTTTTGTTCCTCCAATGCATTATTGTGTGTGTCTACAAATCATGGTGTCCCCACAATGCACCATATAACTACCATGTGTCCCTACAGCGCATTGTGTGTTTCCACATTTTTGTATGGATTATCCATACAAGTGTCCCTGTGGTGTATTGTGTCTGCAATTATATCATTATGTGTGTCCCTACAGAGCAATGCGTCCCCACATTTGTGTCCCTACAATGCATTGTGCTACATATATCACTCTCTGTCCATACAGTGCAATGTGTATCTAAAGTGTATACCCACAGTGCTGTCCTTACAACAGTACAACGCATTCCTATAGCATTTTCCTGAAGTTGCTCTACTGTGCAGTGAGTTCCCAGATTGAAGTTTTCCAATAGAAGGATATGTCTTGACATTTGTCTCCACGATGTAATCATTATTAAATACATAATTAGAGTGTTAGGTTCCTCCTACAAAAGTGTATGCATCTTCAGTGTGTCCACAAAAGTCACCATGTGCGGAGTGATCCCCTAAAATGGGCTCCCAAAGTTCACTGTTCACAAGACCCCATGATTAAGTGAGTCCCCAAAATGCACTATGTCTCCACACCAGGGCCCTAGTGTAAGCAGCTGTTTAGTGTGTTAGTACAGTGTGTCCCCACAGTGCATTCTACCCTGTAATTGTGTTTGTCTCAGTGAAATATGTGTAACTGTTATATTTTTTCTTATCAGTTTGTCCACCCTGTGTCCCAAAAGGACATTTTGTTATTGAAATAGTCACATTTTGTCATTGCACCATGTCCTTGCTTTGTGTACACACAGTGTGTCTCCTTGCAGTGTGTCTCTACTGAACCGAGTCTCTAAATTGTGCGCCAGAACTGTATCACTGCAGTGTGTTGGCAACAGTGGAGAGTGTGTGTCTCAGTGGTGATGTCCTTCTCTGTGATTTCCGAGCTGGCGGAGCGTCCTCTCGCTGAGCGCAGCCTCATCCAGTAATTAAAATTCTGTTCAGCTTGACAACGCCGTTTCATGGCTCATTTTTCACATGTGCAAAGAATACACAATCAGCACTGGCACAGACGAGAGGGGAGGGTGGTGGAAAACACACAGCGGTGTCAGAGAGGACATGCAAATGTGTGGACAGGCAGGAATTAGGGACATATGACCTGACATAGTGCTGATGTGCAAGTTTAGACGGCTATTATTCCTACTGACGGATACACAGTTTTGCTTGGCTGTGTACGTGGATGTGTGGTCTATTCGACTGTGAGTTTAACAAATCATGTCGGTCTGCATTAGTCTGTCTGCCTGTGTGTATGTGTGTGTGTGTGTGTGTGGTGTGTGTGTGGGGGGGGGGGGGGGGTTGGGTGATCTGGAAGATTGTTATTGTAAAAATGTGTCCATGTCTGATAGTGTTTTTTTGTGTATATACATTGACAAGTAGCTGTGCCTGTGCTGGATTTGGTTATAGCAAGGATATTCCAACATTACCCCTGTTGTATGTCATCCTTACTTTGTGAACATGCAGTGTGTCTTGTCTTTGCAATGTGTCCACAATATCGTTGTAGTGTGTTTCCACTCTGCAGTCTGACCATTCATTGTGCCACCACAATGCAGCGATTCCTTACAGTGAAGTCTCTTCCTGGAGTTTGTCCCCACAGTGCAGTATCGATGCAGTGTAATTAGTCTATGAAGTGTCCTTATTATTTCATCTAACAGTGTGTCCCTATAGTGTTGAATATCACATTAAAGTTTGAACAGAACAGTTTGTTCTGAAAATATGTCTCCACGTTGCTGTGTGTCCCTAAAAATGGGTCCCCATAAACCACTTAACCCCATCAATCTTGCCCCAATATTCTGTGTATCCATGTCAAGTGTCCTTACAATCAAAAATGTGTCTTACAGAGCAGCCTGATAGTATGCTGTGTCCAGACAGAACAGTCCCGCAATGCAATCTGCAGTGAAGTCACACTGTTTCTGTAGTGTGTCCCCACATTGTAGTGTCCTCAGAAATACCTTCTGTCCCCGAAATGCAATATCCCTCACGAGGCACTTCCCGCAGTGCATTTGATCCCCGGATTGCAGTGTCACTATTCTTGTAGTGTGTTCTCACACTGCAGCGTGAGTTCATGTAATATTTTTCCGATGCATGTTCCCTTAACGCAGTGTCTCCTTGCCGCGTGTCCCTGGGGAATTTACATCCGTACCGTGGTTTAACATACCAAATTATCGGCACCCTTGTCTTCGTTTGTGTCACAAATGTACCTCGTCTTATGTTCAGGAGATTTCCTTTTACATCATTTAAAAGAAAATGTGAGTTAGGTGGTGATATTTCCTATTTCTAGTGATGCTGTAACACCATGATATTTCCAGGAGATCAGAAAGTTGTGCACGGTGGATTAGCAAGCGTGATAATATGCCTGTGTGTATTTTAGTGTGTAATGCATGTTTTGGGATTCAGTGTGAATATATGCATATTTTGCGTTCACATTGTGTATACGTGTGTGTGTGTGTGTTTGTGTGTGAGCATTATCCATCGGATTATGTATGTAAAAATTGTTTGCACGTGTGTTTTATCAAATCGTGAATGTAATACACTGTGTGTCTTTGTGCGAGTCCCTTGTGAGCTGCTGCTTTGTTTATTTGACTGAAGCCAGGAGGCTCTCCGGGGATCGTGTCCACGGGGCTTGTCAATTACTGTCACAGCATTCATGGTGTTTCCCCAGAGTGTGTGTGTGTGGTGTGTGTGTGTGTGTGTGTGTGTGTGTGTGTGTGTGTGCTTCTCTACATGCATGTTGGGGTCTCCAAAGACCAAACGGTGCAGTCAGTGGAACTGTGTGCTGTTTAACCCCGGCCATACACACTCTGTTCTTCCTTCAAAGCTTCCCTGTACCACAGAGGAATTTTACTCACGACAACGACTAGGTTCTTTCTTCCTTCCTCTCTCTCTCTCTCTCTCTCTCTTTCTCTCTGTCTCCTTCTCTGTTGACTGCTAGCTTGTTGGGTTTGCATTGCCCTGTGATATTGGAGCTCATGTCTATTAAATATGCATGAACCCTGGAGATGAAATTAATTTTAGGAATGCTCTATTTTGAATGTTCAAATGTGCTTTCATCTGCCTTTGTATCAAACCTTGAATGTGTAATTTGCGCTTGTAACGACTGCACTCTTTGCCATCTTTGTCCCGGGCGAGCTCGGAGGTAAACAAAATGCAGCCGCGGACGGAAATATATGAGTTTTCCGATTCCAAATATATGTGCATTTATTTGTATTTTTTTTTTTTTTTGGCCTGAGGTCTTTACACAGGATATTCAGGATGTCACCCAAATTGAATTATGGATGGGGTACAGGACTTTAACTCCCAGTTAATTCGTTTTGAGGGGTTTTAAATCTGTAATTTCCTCTTCAGTCAACATAATGTCCTCAGCTGCATGGGCGACCGGCACTCCACTGAAGCATTGTGGGTTTAAAGTGTGTAGAGTCAGTGCACTTGGCTGAAACACTACCAATCTGTGCTGATTGGAAAAGAACCACTGTTTTATTCACACATTTTCACACATACTTATCTACTCCGAGATTGGAACACTGAGGCAATCTGAGTCACGGACAGGCTGTTAAAATGTGGAGTTATTTACTGCTCAAGTGTAAACGCAACAGCTGAATAGGATTATAATGTACTGAGGTGTGCATTGTATTTGCGATTGATTTATTAAAATGTTTTCAGGGGGCACGGTGGTTTAGTGGTTAGCACGTCCGCCTTACACCTCCAGGGTCGGGGTTCGATTCCCGCCTCCACCATGTGTGTGTGTGGAGTTTGCATGTTCTCACCGTGCCTCAGGGGGTTTTTCTCCGGGTTCTCTGGTTTCCACCCGCTCCAAAAACCATGCACGGTAGGTTGATACTAAATATTGTGTACGGGCGAGGGGTGGTGGTGTTGCGCGGTGGTCTTTGGGATTTGTGATCCTGAACATTTTCAAAAATAACTGTAATTTAATTATATGTTGTTGTTTTTTTTGCAGTGACTGTAACGGATTACTGTTACTTTTATTCATTCATTCATCTTCTAATCTAATCGCTCTAAATATACCGCTTTATCCGATCTTCCCTCGGGTTACGGGTGAGTGTGTGCCTATCTCAGGCGTCTATGGGCATTAAGGCAGGAACATACCCTGGATGGAATGCCAACCCATCACAGAACACACACACACACATTCACACACTAGGGACATTTTTCCAAGGTGCCAATCAACCTACCGTGCATGTTTTTGGACCGGGGAGGAAACCGGAGAACCCGGAGAAAAAAAAACCCTGAGGCACGGGGAGACAACATGCAAACTCCACACACACACATGGCCGAGACGGGAATCGAACCCGGACTCTGGAGGTGTGAGGTGAACGTGCTAACCCCTAAACCATGGTGCCCCTTTGTTACTTTTATTGTGTAATTAGTAATTAGTTATCATAACCACTATATATATATATAATATATATATCTATATATATAGGATATATATATATATATATATATCTATATATATATATATAGATTATATAAGGATATTATATATGCTAATTATGTGTCCAACATGTATTGGATTGAATACACAGTAAGCTGAAAGTGGTGGGAAACCCCTCTCACTCTCACATACACACAAACACACAAACACACAAACACAGAACAGCAGTATCAACATAAAAACACAAGACCGTCATGATCCTTCCCTGGTTCTTCTCAAACTTCCTTCCCCATCCAAACTCAGGAAGTTTTTTTTTTTGGTTTTTTTTTTCCCGCTCGCTACTATCTTCTTTGTCTTGCTTATTAGGGATGGAAATCTTCCCCCAGCTTTCTGTAAAGCTCCTTTTTTGACAAGGCCTATTGTTAAAAGTGTTGTACAAATATAACTGGATTGTGTTGAAAGCTCGGTGGCGAAAGTTTCATCCCGAAACGACATACCTTTGCTGCTTTGTCTGGGTTGAGTGGACCGAGCTGTGAATTGGCCCCCCCCGTGTTCAGGACGGGTCATTAACAACATTAGTGCCGTTTGACGCCGGACCCCTCGGCTCTTAGCACAAGTGATTTTTGATTAGGGTTAATGAGAATTGGTAATGGCCTTTGGCTGGTACATGAATGTTCATGCTTAAACAACAAACGGAAAGTGATGGGGGTGTTGTTTGCTGTTTGCGAGTACACACACACACACACACACACACACACACACACCTAATTACTTTTTCTCAAGGGTGCAAAAGCTGGTGGGATCGTAAGAGCTGATTGTTGGCTGCAGTTTTTATGGTTTATATCAAACCGCTGGCACTAATCAGGCCTTGTCAGTGCCAGTCGAAGGCGATGCTGAACCAAGCATTTTAAACAGATTTCACTCCAGTATGTTCTAAACCGAAGCCATGTGAGCAGTGATTCACCAATCTGGCCCGAGATAGAATGGCCACGTAAAAATACCTTTACAAAATGGGTCGTATTTCGGTCAGTTCTGCTCCAGCCACTTACATATCACCTCAGGATATTTTCAAAATAGGCACCCGTATCCAGAGCGACTTATAACTGAGCAGTCGAGGGATAAGGGCCTTGCTCAAGGGCCCACTAATTGCAGCTTGGTGGTCCAACGACCTTCTGGTCCAGAGCACAATGCCTTAACCAATGGTAATTCGTAAATTCAATCTAATATTTGTAAACAAAAAGAGTTGATCAAATTCATTCATTCATCTTCTAGCGCTTTATCCGATCTTCCCTCGGGTCACGGGGAGTCTGTGCCTATCTCAGGCGTCTATGGGCATTAAGGCAGGATACACCCTGGATGGAATGCCAACCCGTCACAGGGCACACACACACACATTCATACAATAGGGACAATTTTCCAAGGTGCCAATCAACCTACCGTGCATGTGTTTTTTTTGGACCGGGGGAGGAAACCGGAGAACCCGGAGAAAAACCCCCTGAGGCACGGGGAGAACATGCACAAACTCCACACACACATGGCCGAGACGGGAATCGAACCCGGACCCTGGCGGTGTGAGGTGAACGTGTTAACCACTAATCCACCGTGCCTCTATCAATGAAGACATTTTCATTCATTCATTCATCTTCTACCGCTTTATCCGATCTTCCCTCGGGTCACGGGGAGCCTGTGCCTATCTCAGGCACTGTGATCAATGAAGACATTTTATTAAATTAAATGTTTTCCCTTTGCAAATGACCTCCCACCTCAGACCCCATAATAATCGCGGTATATCAACAGTGCTTGCATCTAATAAAATAGCCAAGATTTCAAACTTTGTTTATTCAAAATACGGCTGAAAGTTTTCGGGATGTGATTTAGGAGTATAACTGTGAAGATTCTTGTTCATCTAGCCACAAGGGTGTTAATAACGCCAGAGTGCAGTCAGCGCTCCAATTCATCTCAACGATGTTTAATACCATTGAGATCAAAGCTTTATAACAGACCACTCAAGGTCTTCCACTCCCACCCACGTAACTCATATCTATACAAAGCTGGTTTAGTGAACAGGGGCATTGCTATGCTGGAACATTTCAAATTTCAGTAAAGAGGACGTTTTATGCCACAACATCTTTAAATGAGGGGGGCACGGGGGTGTAGCGGTTAGCACGTTCGCCTCACACATCCAGGGTTGGGGGTTCAAATCCTGCGTTCACCATGTGTGTGTGTGTGTGTGTGTATGTGGAGTTTGCATGTTTTCCTCGTGTATCAGGGGGTTTTTCTCTCCGGTTTTCTCTGGTTTCCTCCCCCGGTCCAAAAACATGCATGGTAGGTTGATTCACCGTGTCCCTAGAGTGCGCCCTGTGATGGGTTGGGTATTAGTGATTAGTACGTTCGCCTCACACCGCCAGGGTTCGGGTTCGATTCCCGTCTCAGCCATGTGTGTGTGGAGTTTGCATGTTCTCCCCGTGCCTCAGGGTTTTTTTTCTCCGGGTTCTCCGGTTTCCTCCCGGTCCAAAAACGTGCACGGTAGGTTGATTGGCACCTTGGAAAATTGTCCCTAGTGTATGAATGTGTGTGTGTGTGTGTGTGTGTGTGTGTGTGTGTATGTGTGTGTGCCTTGCGATGGGTTGGCATTCCATACAGGGTGTATCCTGCCTTAATGCCCTTAGGCGCCTGAGATAGGCACAGACTCCCCGCGACCCGAGGGAAGATCGGATATAGCGGTAGAAGATGGATGAATGAATGAAAGTCATGTGTTCTGATATTTTTATCCATACAATGCATCTGTAGGTAACTTAAGTGGTACATTTTCATACCCATATTTGGACATACTAATTATGCAAATAAAGTTACGTTAAGTAAAATTTTCTGATTGAAAGTCCTTGTTCTATGCCAATCTCCATCACCATGCAACTACTGGGGAAGCAATGTGCTCATTCTGTGTCCTCATGTCATATACATATACATACATAGTACGACATGCAGTGAAATGCCTATTATGACCATGCGGCATGTAAACATAAAAGAAAAAAGAAATAGTGGAGATAATAAAATAAATAGATAAATAAATAAAAATAGTAAGGATAAGGATAGAATTTAAAGTATAAAGGATAATGGATGGTATGTGTGGCACATATGGCAGTGTTAAAGTGTCAGTGTTCAATATATACGTCCTTGTGTGTTTAAAAGTGAACTTGTGCAAGGGTCCGGTGCAAGGGTGATACTGTCCAGTGTGAAATGACTGTGCAATGTTATGCAGGAGAGAATTGAAAAGTCGAAAGTCCTGCTATTGGGTGTTTCCTGGTTTCGACTCCGAATGAGAAGAAGCTCCTCCTCATTCTCTCTGTGTTTGCCTTCAAGGGACGAAATCGCTTTCCTGAACGCAACCAAGAAAAGAGTCCATTGTTGGGATGGCTGGTAGGGAGGTGGTAGCCCAGTGGTTAAGGTGTTGGATTCTGGACCGGAAGATCACAGGTTCAAACCCCACCACTACCACCAAGCTGCCACTAGTGGGCCCTTGAGTAAGGCCCTTAACTTAAGTTGTAAGTCGCTCTGGATAAGGACGTCTGTGGTCTTTCACAATCTTCCTGGTCCTGTAGCGCTTCTGTAAGGTATCCTCCCGAAATGGGTCTTGATGAGAATGTAAGAGAATGTCCTAATTCCTAAATTTGAAAACATTTACCTTTAGCAGATGCCCTTATCCCGAGCGACAAACAAAAAGTCCTTTAAGTCTCCATCTAAGAATAAATTCAAACTTAAGACGCAAACAACCTTAAACTCATTTGAGGTTTTTGTTTGTGGCAGTGAAAAAAGGAAGACGTGCTAGATTCAGTGTTTCTGGAAGAGATCAGTCTTGAGACAGTGACTGTATGGCTGTACGGACGTCCAGGGGAAGTTCATTCCACCACCAGAACGTAGAAGAGCCTTGAACGAACCCTTACCTCTTACCGCTGGGAGAAGGTGGAACCAATCGAGCAGTGCTAGAAGGCCTCAGGCAGGGAGGTGCGGTATAAGGGGTGATGAGATCTGTGAGGTAAGGTCCATTTTTGGCTTTGTAGCAGGGTGTAAGTGTTTTGAATCTGTTGCATGCAGGCAGTGGTGGCGAGCACAGCAGTGGGAACTTGGGCACGTTGAAGCGGACATATAGCGTTTTGATGTAGAACCTGTAAAGACTAAAAAGAAGCAGCGTTTTCTTTCCTACGATGTCCCAAATGCAGACTACAGCCCCATTCTGCCATAGAAAGCAATTACCTTTCAAATGTGCAAGTCACCCCTGAACCCGAATGTTCTCAATTGGGTAATTCTCGAACGGCCTTGCCTGGTGCACTTCAATTGCTTGCCATTTCCCAAATACATAACTATTCACTCTGTCCTTGAAACTCATCTCCAAGATATTCCGACTATGCATCGCGACTAAACTTGGCCTTTCAAAGAATCTGAGCAATGAAACCCAGCCGCATGCTTGATCACACCTAGTCTCAGGATACACCAGTATCGAGCTGCGCTTAGTGTCCTGGATGACGATGCTTCCCTCGTCCAAAAAGGACCCGGCCTCTGCTCCGAGACATGCATGAGACTTACACGCAGCATTATGCGAGCGTAATATTAGTCTTACGAACTGCCAGCGACTTTCACATGTTAGCCGGCACTCAAATTAATGTCAATTCCATTAACACCGCAGTCCAACCCCGACAACATCCCAACGCCAGCAGCAGAAAGTTTTCCACAGCGGCGCCAGCACAGCAGGTCTCCTTTCCTCCGCTAAGATGAAAGAGCCTGAGAGTAATGGATGCCCAAGGTCATTTGTCAAAAGCAGGACCCGAAAGTGCGGACGAAACTGCAGATGAAAATCGGTCCCGGGATGTTCCTGTGACAAATGAACTCCAGCGGATCAAATCTTGCGCAGTCCCGAACATTTTGCAGTGTCTCAGAGTAACGAGACACTGCTCAAATGTAAAGCACGGACGCCACAAATTGTATATATTATCCCCCCCCCCCCAAAAAAATCCCCCTATGCATTTGCAGCGGAATGGAAACATCACTGACTTGGCTGTACTTCACACTAACGTGACTAGATAGGAAGTTCCTTCAAAGTTACTGCATGGGAGTGATTTCAGTGTGAAGTTTAAGCACATAATCATTCTTTTTTCTTTTACCCCCACACAAACCAAAAGCTGTGCGCGCTAAAACGAAGGAAACTTCTCCCGTAGGATTTAAGAAGCAATCAGGTGATGCTAATTAAATGCCCTTGATTAGTTGGGCATCAGCAAATGTGACCAGCACGATAAAAGCCCACGAGTTTGATCGTCTGCTACGTTTAAAACAACGCCAAGAAGGGAAACAAACAAAAAGAAAAGACACCGGCAAAAGTAACACTTACTGCCTATCATTCTGAGAAGGGTTATAAGGTCGTTTGCAAACAATTTCAAGTGTATTATTCGCCACTGAAGAACCTTTATATGTAAGTGGAAGTTGCCAGACAGTTACCAATATTCTTCGCCTTAGGAAATTCACCCCAGTGTCAGACCCTGTAATGCTCAGGGAAATCGCCAAATAAACGCACGATATATCTTGGACTTTACAGGCTCTTGGTTAACAAGTGCAAATGTTAAAGTTCGTGACAGTGCAATTAAGGGAGGGGGTGTGGGGGGGGGGGAACAATTATGGTTTGTTTGGGCTGCCAGGAGAACTTTTAAAACAATGTCTTTTGGATCGATGTATTCTGTGAAGAATGAAACGCAGAATATCAAAACAAATACCTCAAACCAACTGTCTATAATTGAGTCATGCAATAAGGGCAATACGCCCGCTAATTTACCCCCGAAAAAGTGTGCTACCAACAACTATCCAGACCGCAACCCGAATTCTGTGGCAAGACCTGAAGAGATGTGTGCAGAAAGAAATGCTTGAAAACCTACATGACCTCAAGCAACATTGTAAAGAAGAGCGAGTGGAAAATTCCTCCACAATGATGGGCGAGAGTGAATAAAATGACGTAGAGCATTGAGTGCTTCGGGTTTCTGGTTTTGCAAGCCTTTAAACCGTAAGGCAGGGGTGAGCAAACTACATTTACATTTACGCCATTTGGCAAGACGCCCTTATCCACAGTGACTTACAACTGAGCAATTGAGGGTTAAGGGCCTTGCTCAAGGGCCCACTAGTGGCAGCTTGGTGGTGGTGGGGTTTGAACCCATGATCTTCCGGTCCAGAGTCCAACACCTTAACCACTGGGCTATCACCTCCCAAACTAGGGCCCCAGGGCCATATCCGACACCTTGGTCCTTTTTCATCCGGCTCGTCGAAGACTGGTACAGAATTCTCCAAATCAAATAATATGATAATTATGACCGGCAATCATTGGACTTTGTCGTGTAATTGCCTGACGTTCCACCAGGTGGCGCATTAGGTAATTTGGCGATACGTTGAGGATTAACATTAACGCCGCTTATATGTTTATGTTTTATATGTATGTATATTAGGGGACACGGTGTCTTAGTGGTTAACATGTTCGCCTCACACCTCCAGGGTCCGGGTTCGATTCCCGTCTCGGCCATGTGTGTGTGTGTGTAGTTTGCATGTTCTCCCCGTGCCTCGGGGGGGGGTTTCTCCTGGTTCTCCGGTTTCCTGCCCCTGGTCCAAAAACAGGTTGATTGGCACCTTGGAAAATTGTCCCTAGTGTATGAATGTGTGTGTGTGTGTGTGTGTGTGTCCTGCATGATGGGTTGGCATTCCATCCAGGGTGTATCCTGCCTTAATGCCCATAGACGCCTGAGATAGGCACAGACTCCCCGTGACCCGAGGGAAGATCGGATAAAGCGGTAGAAGATGAATGAAGGTTTTAGGGGTTTTTTTAGGTTTTAGGTAATTTTTGGTTTGCTTTTTGTACAAACAAATAGATTTTGCTATTATTTGTGTTTTTATAAACACTAAGGCCTGATGAATAGGTCCCCATTATTTTCACACAAACGTATAAACACCGCTACAGTACATACCGGCATGGTTATGGCTAGCAGAAATCCCGTATCTTGTAATCCTTTCCGAAATAATACAATTGTTTGTTAGTATTAGTGTATCAGTTTATTCAGATCTGGCTTAATTACCAACAAATTAACATAAGAAAACAGACTAAAGCTGGATTCCAGTGAGCCAATTACAGAAGCTTAGGTTGCTATCTAGATTAGATTTCTGATTCATTCATCTTCTACCTCTTTATCCGATCTTCCCTTGGGTCACGGGGAGTCTGTGCCTATCTCATGCGTCTATGGGCATTAAGGCAGGATACACCCTGGATGGAATGCCAACCCATCACAGGACACACACACACACACACATTCACACACTAGGGACAATTTTCCAAGGTGCCAATCAACCTACCGTGCATGTTTTCAGACCGGGGAGGAAACCAGAGAACCCGGAGAAAAACCCCCTGAGGCACGGGGAGAACATGCAAACTCCACACACACATGGCCGAGACGGGAATCGAACCCGGACCCTGGCGGTGTGAGGCGAACGCGCTAACCACTAAACCACCGTGCCCCCTGTAGTTATTATCACTAAAAAATAAATAAATAAAAAGATGCCTTTACTGTAGCTTTTGGAGGCAGAAAAGCGAGAGAATTAATCATGGGAATGAGCCGCTGGTGGGACTGGACCACACGCAGTGCAAAGTTAAAGTACAATGTCACATCACGAGCCAGTGAATGTCACAAAAGCAAACATGCTACTTTCAGCCACGCTTTAAACAATGACATCACTGCCACTATATTGACCCCCCCCCTTTCCCCCTTCATTTATAAACTGCTTGGTAAAGATGTATAAAAAAAGCGTTTGATATTACTCAGAGCTTTTTATCCTGGAAACTTCACACAGACTTAAAAAAATGCAGACAGCAGCGCTTTTTAAAAGCAGCTTTCCATAGGATTAGGCGAAAAAAAAAGCATGTGTAAAAGCAGCCTAACGAGCTTTTTAGCAGTCATTAATTGTTGCTGCTTAGAATTCGTTGATGAAAGTACCTGCATGGTGTGTGAACTGTGTGTACATATTCTTTATAATTGCTCTAAAAAACAATTCAGCAGGTTTTTAATACCTTGTTTTTGTAACATTAAATTACGGTGTTGCGTTGCGAGAGAAGACACTGAGGATGGGGTGATACTGTATTCCCATAGATAGATAGATAGATAGATAGATAGATAGATAGATAGATAGATAGATAGATAGATAGATAGATAGATAGATAGATAGATAGATAGATAGATAGATAGATAGATAGACAGACAGACAGACAGACAGACAGATAGATAGATAGATATATGGTCATTCATTCATCTTCTACCACTATATCCGATCTTCCCTCGGGTCACGGTGTCTATCTCAGGCGTCTATGGGGCATTAAGGCAGGATACATTCTGGATGGAATGCCAACCAATCACAGGGCACACACACTCACAATCACACACACATTCATACACTAGGGACAATTTTCCAAGGTTGCCAATCAACCTACCGTGCATGTTTTTGGACCGGGAGGAGGGGAAAACCGGAGAACCCGGAGAAAAACCCCCCTGAGGCACGGGGAGAACATGCAAACTCCACACACACATGGCCGAGACGGGAATCGAACCCAGGACCCTGGCGGTGTGAGGCGAACGTGCTAACCACTAAACCACCGTGCTCAACACCATTTTCTACCACACAACATAAATATAGGCAATCGCTCGCTGAGAGTCATACAGCTGTGAGCCACATCTGTCTCCGGGGTTTCAATACGCAAGTTCTTTTTAATGATATAACAGATACAGCATGAACCTGCTTTCGTCCGGCCTTTATATGACCTTTTCGATCACTGCACAATTTTTTTTTTACCAGGGTATACCAGGGTGTTTTTTTTTTTACTGTGCTGCTGAGAGTCTGCACAGCTCGTGCATCTGTAAAAATTGCACCTCGGGGCTCTCAGGATGAACATCGATGTTGTAGCATGTAGCGTTTTTAAGGACACTGGCTCATTGCCTTCTCTTTCCTCAGATGGATTTTTTTCTTTCTTCCCCCGGCCTGTACATCTCCAAAAGAATAAAGAAAGGGGAAGAAAGAAAGAAAGAATAAAAAGATTCCTGCCCGTTTCCCGCGCCGTGTTTTGCGTGGAAAATAATGTGAAAAACGTCGCCTCTTTTCCTCGTAGCGGGAAAGCGCGGCTCCCGATGCCATCTCCGATAAAGGCGCGAGGGGAAAAAAAGTCGAGCGACTCTGCAGCCTTTAATCAATGAGGGAAATCGAGAGTCAGATACTGCGCACACTGTACAATACTGTACAGATTCGTTCAATCAGGTCGAGAGGAAAAGTGAGAGAAAGTCGCATCCATCACCGCCACCACCGCCGCCTATTGAGCCGCTCCGGCTGCCAAGGGTTTTCTTATTTCTCTCTCTCTCTCTCTCTTTTTTTTTTCTTTATCTTTCCTATGGATATATATATATATATATATATATATATATATATATATATATATATATATACATACAATATATCAACACACCGTCATAAATATTCATTCCGTTCCGTACACGTGTCACACAGGCACGCTCAGCGCACGCATGATTTATCTGAAAAAGAAATATTGCTTTTCTAATATCCCCGGGCGAAGATTTATTGTGTCTCGTTACCATTGTTATTGCCCCGAGTCATTTTATTCTTTCTTTCTTTCTTTCTTTCCTTCTTTTCCTTTCTTTCTTTCTTTTTGCTCGTTATGGGTAATCCGGCATTTAGGGCCGTCCGGGGAAGAGGGTCGGTCGGGTCGGGTTCCGGGATCATACATCTTTCTCTGGAAATCCATACGTGTGGAAAAATCTGCAAACAACCAAGCATTCTCCAGCTCAACCCCCCCCCCCCCCCAGAATTAAGAGTCTGTTTAATGGAAAATAGTCCCGGCCATTTTGAATGCAGTTTGGCTTTTGGGGTGGAGGGGTGGAGGGAGGGGGAAGGGGGATGGGGGGGGTTTAATTGGTGCTGTGCTTAAGGTGACTGAGGTATTAAATGAAGATAAAGTCGAGGAAAGCACACATCTGGCTACCGGGCTACGTAACACGCAAGCGGCGCCTTCATTTACAAGCCCTAATCAGTCTGATGAGATCAGATCAGAGTCTGATTTAAGAGACACGCTTACGAACGAGTCGTAGGCAGAGATGAAATGGTAATTACTATTGATCCCCTATGTGCATATGACCCCATAGGCCTCGCTCTGCATTCTTAAATCAACTCACTCAAATGATTGGATTCGCTAATTCTTTTCCGCGTGCCAGGGGGGGGGGGGGGGGGCGGGATTGGAAGAGGGGGGGGGGGGGGTGGGGGCGGGGCAATGTCGCGATGTCATAAAACGAAAATATAAGTAAAATCGCGACGCGGCACCTCGCCGTATCTCTCAGCGTGAGCCCGGGGTTTGATTCCTTAATCCACCCTAAAGGTGAAAGTGATTGCCCGTGTTATCCGTTTGCTTCTGATCAACCCCCCCACACACACACACACACACACACACACACACACACACACGATGTTAAAACCACAAGCAGATGCAACCACTTATGATTCGGATCAGCGTATTGCACATGTGCCGAGGAAATCCATTTAAGTGTGACACTTTGCTTCAATTACAATCGCAGACTGACACAACAAGACCCATGGGAGGTGAAGAAAAGATGCGAAAAAAAAAGGTACACATGTATGCCAAATATATAACACACACACACACACACACACACACACACACACACATATGCAGGAGGACGGAGATGCACTGAGAGTAAGGGTATTGCCGTTGCAGTCAGGAAATTTGGCAGAAAGTGAGAAATGTGCCACTGCAGTTTTTTTTTCCTTTTCTTTTTTTTTTTTTTTGCTTTCTTTTCTTTCTTTTCTTTTTTTTTTCTTGAGCATGCTGCAAAAGCATGGCAGCTCCATGCTGCAGAGCACGTGCAGAGTTTTTCGTTGAGACGGAACTCTATCGCCCTCTACTGGACACGTCAAGCATCCCACAAGCATCCCTTCCCCCCCTCCCCTCCCTAACAATAAACGTATAAACAAACAAAATTGATGGTCAAAACACCAACATTTGGGCCTGGGTCATATTTGTCTACAATGTTTCTGCACAAATAGTTTTTTTTTTGGAAGAAAATTGCCATATAGTTATAATAATGGCTTTTATATTCCACGCTCAGTGCCCTCAATAATAACGTAATTGCGATAAAAAAAAAAAAAATGACAGAGAGATAAAGGATTTGCTGTGCTGTGCTGCGGAGGGATGTTTTATGTATTTAGTGAGCTGGAATGGTTTGATTGGAGGAGATCATTAATAGGTTTTTCTTTTCTTATGTGCCCTCACCTCTTTATTCCATCAATCTATGTCTTCTATTCGATCCTATATAATGATATATCCTCTCTTCCATGATGAACCTTCACACATTCACAGAACGCCAGAGATGGATTGAGCTGATTGGGGTAAATATGTGCATGTCACAAAGAGATCACACATACCTGGGTATAAAAAGAAAAAGACAGAATAGGATGGGATAGAATAGGATATAAGGCACGGTAGGACACTAGGACAAGACATAGAACAGGACCAATAGAATTTATCATTCATTCATTCATTCATCTTCTACCGCTTTATCCAATCTTCCCTCTGGTCACGGGGAGTCTGTGTCTATCTCAGGCGTCTATGGGCATTAAGGCAGGATACACCCTGGCCTGGAATGGAGGTATGCCAACCCATCGCAGGGCCACATCCACACACACACACACACACACACACACACACACACACACACACGTGCATACACATTTATACACCAGTGACAATTTTCCAAGGTGCCAATCAACCTAACGTGCATGTTTTTGGACCGGGAGGAAACCGGAGAACCCGGAGAAAAAAACCCCCTGAGGGATGGGGACAAACATGCACAAACTCCACACACACACATGGCCGAGACGGGAATCGAACCCGGACCCTGGCGGTGTGAAGAGAACGTGCTAACCACTACACCACCGTGCCCATAGAATTTATTAGACATATTGAAATAAATTACATATATGCTAAATATGTATATATATATATATATATATATATATATTATATATATATATATATAATATATAAGATCATTCATTCATTCAATCTTTTAACCGCTTTATCCGATCTTCCCTCGGGTCACGATCACGGGAGTCTAGGAGGTGCCTATCTCAGGCGTCTATGGGTATTAAGGCAGGATACATCCTGGATGGAATGCCAACCCATCACAGGAGCACACACACTCACACACAAACACACACACACTGGTTGTGCTATTATATGAGGAAGGAGAGACGTATGTGATGGTGCTGCAGGACATGTATGAGGACAGTGTGACCGCGGTGAAGTGGTATTATAATGAAGCGGTATAGGAATGGAAAAGTTGCACCACTTATTACATTTTGAATAGAGGTCATTTGTAATCTGTCATCTATTACATTTCCAGAGTAAACCTTCACCAACACTGCGTTTAGTTCGAAGGCCATTTGCCTTAAGGCCAAATCATAAGTGACTTTTTGTCTAAATGCTTGTATTTTCTATCTATTAAAAACATCAATGTACTATTTATTAGAAATCATTTATCTAATATACGAGGCACGGTGGTTTAGTGGTTAGCACGTTCGCCTCACATCTCCAGGGTCCGGGTTCGATTCCCGTCTCGGGCCATGTGTGTGTGGAGTTTGCATGTTCTCCCCATGCCTCAGGGGGGTTTTTTTCTCCGGGTTCTCCGGTTTCCTCCCCCGGAAAATAAAAACATGCACGGTAGGTTGATTGGCAACCTTTGGAAAAAATTGTCCCTAGTGTATGAATGTGTGTGTGTGTGTGTGTGTGCCCTGCGATGGGTTGGCATTCCATCCAGGGTGTATCCTGCCTTAATGCCCATAGACGCCTGAGATAGGACACAGACTCCCCGTGACCCAAGGGAAGATCGGATATAGCGGTAGAAGATAAATGAATGAATGAATGAAGATATAGTTTAGATGCACTGGAGACCAAATAAAGGTCTTGATTGGACTGCAACAGAGCTCTGATTTCAAACTATTGAACTCCTCTGGGATGAACTGAAACCCTGAATTCACCCCAGGCCTCCTCACATTGCTCATCAGACTCACTTTGATAAACATATCGAAGTAAGGAATCCATCCGTGGACGCGAACTGGAGATTTCCAAAACGCGAGGAAAAACGTTCTCTCGTGAACTTGAGATGCTGCTCAGTACTGAAACATGGTGGCGGCAGCACCACTTTATAAAAAAAGGTAAAGTAACTGATTACATTTGATGCCTTTTTGCTTACTTTCATTTGTCCACTAGGTGGTACATGCTTGTGTTATTATTCACTCATTATTGTGTATTCCGATCTTACTCACGTCGAGGGAAACCCGTGTCTATCTCAGGCATCAAGGCAGGATATACCATGTATGGAATGCCAACCCACCGCAGGGCGCACACACATTACATTCACAACACTAGGGAGAATTTTCCAAGGTGCCAATCAACCTACCGTGCATGTTTTTGGACCGGGGGGGAAATTGGAGAACCCAGAGAAAAACCCCCTGAGGCAAACTCCATACACACACATGGAGGAGACGGGAATCGAACCTCGACCCTGGAGGTGTGAAGCGAACGTGCTAACCACTAAGCCACCGTGCCTCCACTTGCCTGTTACGCTTCACCGTATTTGTGTTACTATCATACTCCGAGACTGAGAGCGCCACTGACACCTACTGTACTGGATGTGCAATTATATGTGCATATTCCCCGGGGTCACACATGTAGCCCCCCGGCATTGCGTTACACCGCACTATTTAACCGCTGCAGTAGTCTAAAGCACTGATAAAGCACGTTCGCCTCACACCGCCAGGGTCCGGGTTCGATTCCCTTCTCGGCCATGTGTGTGTGGAGTTTTGCATGTTCTCCCCGCCCGTGCCTCAGGGATTTTTTCCGGGTTCTCTCCGGGTTCTCCGGTTTCCTCCCCGGTCCAAAAACATGCACGGTAGGTTGATTGACACCTTGGAAAATTGTCCCTAGTGTATGAATGTGTGTGAGATAGACACAGACTCCCCGTGACCCGAGGGAAGATCGGATAAAGCGGTAGACGATGAATGAATGAATCAGTAACTGTAATGTAATTACATTCATTTTTTCTCCGTAACTGTACCAAATTTGTTACATTCATCCATTCATCTTCGAGCCGCTATATCCGATCTTCCCTCGGGTCACGGGGGGAGCCTGTGCCTATCTCAGGCGTCTATGGGGCATTAAGGCAGGATACACCCTGGATGGAATGCCAACCCATCGCAGGACACACACAGGACACACACACACACACACACACACTAGGGACAATTTTCCAAGGTGCCAATCAACCTATCACGTGCATGTTTTTGGACCGGGGGGGGGGCGGGGGCGAGAACACGGGAGAGAAAAACCCCCATGAGGCACGGGGCGAGAACATGCAAACACCTCCACACACACATGGCCGAGACGGGAATCGAACCCGGACCCTGGCGGTGTGAGGCAAACGTGCTAACCACTAAGCCACCGTGCCCCCAAATTTGTTACATATATTTCGTAATTAAATTGCGTAACGGCGCTACACGTAACGTGACTCCCCAACAGATGCTATGAAAAAGAGATAATCAGTGTTATTCACTTCACCCGTCAAAGTTGTGAAAAAAGAAAACGACGCGCGGATCCTTAAGTGGTTCAGCAAGCAGGTGAATGTGTACTTTATTGTTGAAGCACATGATAGACACATTCACACACCGAATTGTGCTCGGGTAGATTGCACATGACTCATAAATAAGTTACAGCATCTGGATACTAACACGTGGATCTACGGTACAACTCGGCCTTAACGGTAACAGTGAGCGTCGTATGTGGCGGATGTATACGCTCTATCGGTATACTTCTAGGCAGCGGACAGTGGATTACATCATGGACACGCACTAAAAAAAAAAAAAAAACAACAAAAAAACAAAACAGAGGACCGATCTCTGGCTAAAAACACTCCGAAACACGACGTCACGACGGAAAAGCGGGTGGGTCACGAGGAAGATGAAGGAATCGGCACACACTAGACGCAACAGAAGAGCGGGCCCGCTGCGAGCTGGTGTGGCTTTAGATGGCGGCGGTGACGTCGCTCTCCTTGCCTCGGCTGCGCACGACGTGTTCCAGCTGGCCCGAGTCGGACACATCGTAACTCGTCTTGTACTTGGCCAAGATCTTCATCAGGGGACGAAGCTTTAGCCACCATTGTTCTTTAGGAATCCTGTGACTAACACACACACACACACACACACACACACACACACACACACACACACACCACTGATTTACTGTATTTAATGTATATATGTATGGTTAGTGTGGAACTTATATGGAGAAATACATTGGACAATTTATTAGGAACTCCAATTATACTATAATGTTATAGATTTATACTATTCTACTCCATCAAACACACACACATACACACACACACCACTGATTTACTATTTAATTATATATATATATATATAATATATATAATATATATATATATATATATATATATATATATATATATATGGTTTAATGTTGTACCATAAACTCATATGGAGAAATGCATGGACAATTTATTAGGAACACACATCATACTGTAATTATACTATAATGCTATAGATTGATACTATTCTACTCCATCCATCAAACACACACACACACACACACACACCACTGATTT
>JACRUU010000011.1:13615200-13630200 GCA_030449085.1 Kryptopterus vitreolus | reverse complement strand
TAAATAAAATAAAAAAAATAAAATAAGGAATAAAAATTAAAAATCACAGAATAAAAGAATATTCACTTCATTATATTCTGAATACATAAAAAAGTAGAATATATAATATATATATATATATATATATATATATATATATATATATATATATATAATATATATATCTAATAATATAAATAATAAAAATCAAGGAATGAAAGAGTATTCACTTCATAATATAATGAATAGTTACATATATATATATATATATATATATATATATATATATATATATATATATATATATATATATATAATATATATATAATCTTAAATAAATATAAAAAGGAATAAAGAAAAAAATCAAAGAAAAAAATAATATTCACTTCGTAATATTAATATATTAAATATATTTAAAATATATTATGAATATATTTTATAATATAGGAAAACGATAATGACATTAACTCAAGTATTGAGTTAAAGAAAAAAAAAATCCATGAGGAGGATAAAAACGAATGCAAACCATGGTATTCATTAACCTCAGCGCCCACAGTGGAAATACGGCGCAAAATAGGTAACGAAGCAATTATTTTGGTGTGTAAGTGCCTGGGGCCGTCTGTGCGCTGTGTTAATGCTGCGTCTGTGTCTCTACACAACAAGTCTCTCACTGATCACGTACCCTGCCTGTAGCACTCGTTCAGCTTCTTCGTGATCCACTGCATGGCTTTGGCTGAGATTTTAGTCCCAAAGTTGCGGTCAAACGGTGACGGAGCGCCGCCCTGAAAGACACACAACGGCTTTTTTTTATTTCTAGGCTTTTCGAAGAAAATAAATCAAAAATATAAATGAGTAATTAACCTGTTAAGATTTCACCCCCCCCTCCCTTACTGGGGTACAATAAACAATGGTTTACAAACACAAATTGGGTATTGTTTTAAAAAGAATCCACTTTGGGGTTATAGACAAGTTATAGACACTAGAGTGCTGTAAATAAAAATGTAGAATAGAATAGCCTTTATTGGTCACATATACATTACAGCACAGTGACATTGTTTCTTCGCATATCCCAGTTTGTTTTTGGTAGCAGTGGGTCAGAGCGCAGAGTCAGCCATGATACAGCGCCTCCTGAGGAGCACAGAGGGTTAAGGGCCTTGCTCAAGGACCCAAGGGTGGCAGTTTGGCGATACCAGGGCTTGAACCCCCGACCTTCCGATCAGAAGACCAGAACCTTAAACCACTGAGCTACACCCCCTCCATTGGCATGAAAGTTCTTCCTCAAACAATTAGTTTAGTCCATATTCTGTATAAATACATGTTATTAGTCTTGAGCAATATGGAAAAGTATTTTTTTGGTTTGTTTGTTTGTTTTTATGTATGTACATTTTTACATTTTAAAATGATATAATGAAAAGTCATTCCTCAAGCATTCATTGGTTCATTCATCTTCCACCGCTTTATCCGATCTTCCCTCGGGTCACGGGGAGTCTGTGCCTATCTCAGGCGTCTATGGGCATTAAGGCAGGATACACCCTGGATGGAATGCCAACCCATCACAGGTCATCACACACTCACACACTAGGGACAATTTTCCAAGGTGCCAATCAACCTACCGTGCATGTTTTTGGACCGGGGGAAAACCGGAGAACCCGGAGAAAACCCCTGAGGCACGGGGAGAACATGCACAAACTCCACACACACATGGCCGAGACGGGAATCGAACCCGGACCCTGGAGGTGTGAGGCGAACGTGCTAACCACTAAACCACCGTGCCCCGATCTACAGTAATATGCACTTTATTAAAAAAAAAACATACAAATTGTGTGTATTGTCTGCGTGTGTGTGTGTGTGTGTGTGTGTGTGTGTATATGAGAGCAACACTTGTGTGTACCTGTTGCATGTGGCCAAGTACATTCTTTCTACAGTCGAAGACGCCTTTGCCCTCCTCTGAGTAGAGCTGATAAATGAAATCTGTTGTGTAGTTCTCATTAGAGTTTTCATTCCTGGAGAATCCCCCCCCCACACACACACACACACACACACAGAGCGAGAGAGAGAGAGAGAGAGAGAGATGAGAGAGAGAGAGAGAGAGAGAGAGAGAGAGAGAAAAGACGAGTGTGAGCCTTTCAAAGGAAAAAATATGATATGATACAAAATTTTAAATATTTAAAATAAAAATTAACACACACACACACACACACACACACACACACACACACACACACACACATTGAAACAGTTATCATGTGCAGAAATAAGCAGGAAAGAAAGGTGTAACCTGAGGACGAGTCCTCTCTGAATGCTGGTCTTCATCTTCTCCGTTAAATGCTCCACGTTAGACTGCGATGTAACAGACAATATATTAGTGCTTTTACAATAATGGGAATACCAACATGAACCCAGTATACCCACACACACACACACACACACACACCTCTGTACAATGTGAATACCGTCATTAAACCTGCATGCAGAGTCTGCACATACCTTTCTATGATTATAGATTTTATACATACATAAATGTCTTGTTTCTAACATTTGCATTATTATTATCACACTTTTTCCATTTATGTCTTGTGTCTTTGTATGTTTTCCTCTTGCCCTTAATATGCGATTTATGTCACGGGCATAGACGTGGAGGTTTCAAAGAGTAGAACTTTATTGTATAAAATACTATGAGACTATGAGGCATTATTATTATACTATGAGACATTATTATTTTCCGGTAGTGTAATCTTCAAAACTGAGGAGTTTATTATCACTCTCTGCTTAATGATGAATCATGAATTAAAAATAAATAAATAAATAAATATAGAACATTTTCCTCTAAAATATAGCTGTAAATGTGGAAAAACATGTAAACAAACTTCAAATAAAAAAAAATAAAGTTTTAAATCCATAAAGAAACAAAATGCAAAGAGGCAAAAAAAGAGTTTGTGTCTCCTTTTTGTTCCTCCTGATGAATTATGGGTACATGACATTATTGTACTACAGTAATATGCAGTAATATGTAATATTAGGAAAAACATCAAACCCCCAGTGACTAACTGTATATCCTGTTTTTTTTTTTTTAAGAGAATGTGTAAAAATGTTCAAATAATAAATACTTAAATACAAATATTTAGTGTTTCAATACATTCACATACTAATATAAGAATTATTAAAGACTTATTATAACAATATAACAGCAAGGGCGATCCCACTGTACAGTTTATATGTAATAGTTCCTGTTTTAATTACCAGATAAATAACAGTTTTAAGTACAGTAAATAAAAGTAAATAAAATAAAGCTTTAAAATGTAATTGAAGATGTATGTATATTCATTCATTCATTCATTTTCTACCGCTTTATCCGATCTTCCCTCGGGTCACGGGGAGCCTGTGCCTATCTCAGGTGTCTATGGGCATTAAGGCAGGATACACCCTGGATGGAATGCCAACCCATCACAGGGCACATGTATGTATATATATATATATATATATATATATATATATATATATATATATATATATATATAGTTATGAATATAAATATATTTTATATAAATTATAATATATTATAATTATAAATATATATTACGTTATTTAGATTTGCTTAAAATTCATTATTGATCCTCAGGATCCTAAGAGACACGGAAATTTCATCATGCATTTATTTAGCCGATGGCAATTATTATTGTCTTTGATCATCATACATTACTTTATATAACATATTTCAGGTTTATTTTTCCCTTTTCCCGACTACTGTTTACTCACTGAATGTTTTTTTTAATAATAAAGTGAAATTATTTCAAAACTGTCTAATGAATCTAAATACGTGGTTAATAATAAATAGCACTATACATGCATTTGTAAGTATAACTATTATATTTAATAATATAATTATGACACAAAGGCATTATTAATTTCCATTACAAATGATCCAAGCGTTGTACGTTATATTTGAAAAAATGCTGCATGTTCTGCTTGCGATCTTGGTAGGTCAGTGGCACTATTGGGGCTCTTGAGAAAGGCCCTTAACCCTCAATTGCTCAGTGGTAAGCCGCTCTGGATCAGTGCGTCTGCCAAATGTGTGAAGGAGCTCAGTGTCTCCCCCTGTATGCGATGCATCAGGCTCTACAGTGTCCTCCATTAATTACTTAAATGCTATTTTGTTAATATATTATTTATATTATATATATATATATATATATATATATATATATATATATATATATATATATATATATATATATATATATAAGAAAACCCCCCTGAGGTGGTAACTTGCGTTCCAGCATCTACGCCGACCTTCCCATCACCCCTCCATGCTCCAGCGCCACCCTCAACATCAACTCCATCTCTGGAGCATTATTCCTCCCCTCAGACGCTTACGTTATCTGATGACTAACACCGGCCTTGTGTTATCGTCCCCGCCGCTATCGGCCTGCTGTAATGAAACGCGGCGTTGTCTTTGTGCGCCCGTGTGTGTGTGTGTGATGCGTACCTGCAGGTCTCGGATATCGAAAGGCTCTTCGTAAATGTAAGCGGCATCAGCGCCCGCTGCCAGACCGCCCACGCTGGCCAGATAACCGCAGTACCCTCCCATGGTTTCGATGATGAACACACGCCGCTTAGTCCCGCTGGCTGACTGCTTGATGCGGTCACATGTCTGATCGCACACAAACAGAGATTTTGTCGGCACCGACGTCGCGTATGCAAGCCGCATCGTCGGGTGGAAACAATGATAAAACAACCCGGTACATTATCACAATCCTTGTGCTGTTAATGAAAAATGATCATGTAAATATGTGTTCTCTTCTAAGAAGATTTCAATACAGAAATGCATATATAATATATGATCAAAAGTATTGGGACACCCGGCTTTTCCCTGTGCATGAAAATATAGTGTACATGGGTTGGAGTGGAAGATCTCCCGCCATAGACTTAACTCTATGGTGCACTCCAGACATGCATCATTAATACCTGACTTTACTAAGGTCGTTGTGGATGAATAAGCACAACGCTCTATACAGGACACCCCTCAAAATCTAGTGGAACATCTTCCCAGAAGAGTGGCGGTTATGCACACTGCAAATATGGGACTAAATGTTCAATTCTATATAGCGCATTGGAAGCACGAAGCACACAGGGATCTTATGATTACTGTTGGTGTCCACAAACTTTTGACTGTGGGGTGGTACAGCACACGTGTACCACCATTTTTTTTATTATTATCTTTTTCCCTGAATATAAATGAGCTGAAATAGTGGCTGAAATAATAATAATAATAATAATAATAATAATAATAATAATAATAATAATAATAAGACTAACGATTACTAATTTGTAAATGAAAAATATTATTGATAATATTACATTAAATTGTGGATAAATTCATTAGGCAGTTGTCTAAGTTAATTTTAAGTGTATACTGTTTAGTGTAAAGTGTTTTTGCATTATGTATATTTAAATAATGAAAAATATAATACAAATACAGACCATATAATGTTCTTTACCTTTGTTATACTTTAGATGAGCTGTTGATTCGCATCATTTTAAACAGGTTTAATTACTTTTTATCGGGAATTTTAAAAATACATTTTACACGCAACAAAATATTAATATGTATTTTTTTTGTTTTCTTGGTTTTTGTTTGTTTTTTTGGAATAGCAAAATAGTCAAATAGTAAGGCTTGACTTTAATATAATGAGATAAAATTAAACAATAATGTCTAAACTATCAAATAAAATATAATAATAATAATAATAATAATAATAATAATTAATAATAATAATAATAATAATAATAATAATCAGGTTATTATTATTATTTAGCTGGGATTATGTGTAACACTATTCCTGGGATTTTAACTTGTTCCTGATGGCATGAAAGGTGCTGTAGGTTAAATATTGTCTAGCATGGAGGGGGGGGCAAACATTTTGGCTCAGGGGCCACATTGACACATTAAAATTTGACAGCCAGCACCAGATACATACATATCGAACATAAACATATAAAATACATTAATGCTAATATTCAATGTATCAACGTGCCTAATGCGCCACCTGGTGGAAAGTCAGGCAATTACAGGCCGGATTAAAAGGACCAGCTGGCCGGAGTTTGCCCCGCCCCTTGTCTAGCGTAAATGAGTCATTGTGTTCTCTCTTACCTCCACGATGGCATTAAGGGCAGTATCTGCCCCGATACTAAGGTCAGTGCCAGGCACATTGTTACTAATGGTAGCAGGCAGCATACACATCGGGATGCAAAACTCCTCATAGTTGTTGCGAGCCTCATAAAGCTGCAGCAGACACTCAAGAGCCTGAGATGACCCCAAGCACACACACACACACACACACACACACACACACACACAAACACCACAGCACAGGGCACGTGTCAGACCAGCTGAGGCGAGTTCCGGTGTAGGAGTGGACCCCATCGATCGCACACTGACCGAGTGATAGCAGCGCCGGCTTCCCATTGGACAGAGGAGAATGGATGATGATAATGATGATGAGGAGGGTGGGGGGGTTTGGGGGGTGGGGTGGGGGGTGGGGGGGGTAATACGACATCATGCATGCACATGGGTCATGCATGTGCATGCATACACACAAGTGCACACCGTGTGATGTGGGATTGCGAGCTGATACATGACACACCATTGAAGCGCCATATTGCCACGGCAACAGCAGCGAGGATGAAGAGTGCGGAAAGACAGGTTGTGTTGATCTACCCCCGCTTTTTAGTCCATATTGAATTGGAACCAGTTTAATGGAACCGGTATTGGGAAAAACCAGTTTAATGACTCGCGATTATTTATGCAAACGTTCGATGTACAAATCGCCAGCTGAAGGTGAAAAGGTTTGCATCTCGCCCTGGGCGCGTAAAAAGGTGAATTCGGAGCGAGGATCTCTGTGGATCGGGGTGATGGATGTTTTTCGAGCCGCTCCGGCATCGTTCCCGACTCGGGGGTAAAATCGGCGCTCTGCTGAAGAGGATGAAAGAAGGCGTCTACACGCAGGGTACAAGACGGCATGCACAAAAGCGGCGGCGTGACTTCATGCCTAATCGTCGCCGTCGGCATCGGCATAGTCACTTACCTGTGAGCCACCAGCCTCGCCTTTTCGGTTTACCAGCCTGTGTTCCCGCCGCGCTGAGGCTTTAATGAACACTAATGGCTTCGTGATTAGCGCCGGCTCGCGCTCGGGCTCGTGGAGTGAGTCTTTGAATGCATATCATTGTGTTCAAACTAGTGTCGTCGCGATACTGAAATTTCTATACCATGAAAAATATCCATATTCGATACCACCATTCTTAAAAATTACAGTTTAAGGATGTTGTAGCTTAATTAAGGGTGTAACCTCGCAAACCAGTGTACAATGAGAAACAAATGTTAATAACCAGGTGGCTTAGTGGTTAGCACGTTCGCCTCACACCTCAAGGATCCGGGTTCGATTCCCGTCTCAGCCATGTGTGTGTGTGGAGTTTGTGCATGTTCTCCCCGTGCATCAGGGAGATTTCCTCCGGGTTCTCTGGTTTCCTCCCGGTAAACATGCACGGTAGGTTGATTGGCACCTTGGAAAATTGTCCCTAGTGTATGAAATGTGTGTGTGTGTGTCCTGCGATGGGTTGGCATTCCATCCAGGGTGTATCCTGTCTTAATGCCCATAGACGCCTGAGATAGACACAGACTCCCCGTGACCCGAGGGAAGAACGGATATAGCGGTAGAAGATGAACGAATGAATGAATGAATGTTAACAACCTCTTTATATACATCGGGGTGTCTGCCTTTCAGGTCCTTCGCTAAATGAGTGGTGTTAGTGCCTTTTGTTTGCACAGTGTCTTACATATCGGCTAATGTTCTTCACCTTTCCTTTGTTTGTTCCTTTGCTTCGTAGGCAAAATATTCAGTGCTCCTGCAGTGTTGTTTATTTACCACAGCCCGTCACGGGGGGGCGCCCTACTCATTCATTCATTCATCTTCTACCACTTTATCCGATCTTCCCTCAGGTCACGGGGAGTCTGTGCCTATCTCAGGCGTCTATGGGCATTAAGGCAGGATACACCCTGGATGGAATGCCGACCCATCACATTACACACACACACACACAATCACACACACATTAGGCACACACACACAGGCCACTTAACACTCCACATCATACACTAGGGACAATTTTCCAAGGTGCCAATCAACCTACCGTGCATGTTTTTGGACCGGGGGGAAACCGGAGAACCCGGAGAAAAACCCCCTGAGGCACGGGGAGAACATGCAAACTCCACACACACATGGCCGAGACGGGAATCGAACCCTGGACCCTGGCGGTGTGAGGCGAACGTGCTAACCACTAAGCCACCGTGCCCCGCGCCGAACTCACCATCTCTGTATTCACTTCACTTATGCTATTTAACCAGAGTGAATTGGACGAGCCCGGCATTGCGGTCGCGTGCGTTGTTTATCGGCGCCACTTTGAAGAGTAGTGAAAGCGACAGCTGGGTTAAAATAAATAAATAAATAAATAAATAAAATATGTAGAAAAAAAAAAAGAGGACATAGTATCGGTATAACGATACTTCGAGAAATGAGTATCGGTATCGTTCAGATATTTCAGTATCGATATTTTTGACAACACTAGTTCAAATAAAAGCATTATGTGTTAAAGCTCAAATCATATCTAATATTTGAAAAGCTACTGCACAGACAGGTAAACCCGGAGGCTTGAAGCTGGTGTAGGTAATGTCTGGCTGGTGTGATTGTGGGGCGTTGGGGGGGGGCGGGGGTTTGGGGCAGCCAGCCACACTTACATGAGTGATGGCGTTCAGTGCGGTGTCTGCGCCAATGCTGAGGTCTGAGCCTGGCACATTGTTGGAGACTGTGGCTGGCACCATGACCATGGGCACACACAACTCCGCATATGTCCCGCGGGCTGCTAACAACTCGGAGATCCCCAGGTAGGCCTGCGGGGTACGGCAGAGCCACGGCTTAAGTGTTGCTTGAATGAGTGCAGGGAAGTGTGTTGGGAGAGTGTGCAGAGAAGACGAGGGGGGGGGGGGGGTACAAAGGAAAACAGATAGAGAGAGAGAGAGAGAGAGAGAGACACACAGAGGAAGGGGAATGGGACGGAGCCGAGGAAAGAACCAGGTCTATCACGACGGACAGCACGGAAAGAACAAAGGTGCCACTCCAAACACAGGAAATGACATTCAGACATTGTCGTACATTTCCACACACTTTCCTTCGGGGATAAAAGATGAGGTTATCGTAAAAAAAAAAAAAAAGGGTTCGAATCAAAGCACAGATCATTTTACACCCTTGAAAATCACACGAGATGAACCAGTGAGGGCAAAAGAACATGATTAAAGAAGAAAGAGACACCCCTGTCTTGTTCGGTACTAAAATGAACCCTAGTCCCTAAAGATCCTTCTTTTATGATTATCTATTTAATAAGATCGTTTATTAGCAAATCTGTCAACTTTTATAATGCAAATATCTCGCTGGATTCTATCCTAAATGTTGACGCAACATAAATAAGCAAATATTTATTAATGTGTTTTCTCGAATATAGAATTATTTCTATATTAAAAAAAAAAGCATCTGCGTGCTTTTCAGTTAAACCCAATGAATGTCGTTCCCAGTTTAAGCCTAACACCAAATTCCCAATTTCCTTTTCATTATCATTCTAAGCCTGTCTCCTTTCTTCTTGTTCTTTCTTTCTTTCTTTCTTTCTTTCGCCCCAGTGGCCTAATGGATAAGGCACTGACTGGCCTAGTAAGCCTTCCTTTCTTTCTTTCTTTCTTTCTTTCCATATATCTATAGCCCCAGTGGCCTAATAGATAAGGCACTGAAGGGCCTGAGCTTTCTCCTCCCAAGCCTTTTTTTTCTTTCTTTCTTTCCTTTCTTTCTTTTTTTTTCTTTCTTTCTTTCTTTCTTTCCATATATCTATAGCCCCAGTGGCCTAATGGATAAGGCACTGACTGGCCTCCCAAGCCTTTCTTTTTTTTTTTTTTTTTTTTTTTTTTTTCTTTTTCTTTTTTTTCTTTCTTTTTTTTCTTTCTTTCTTTCTTTCTTTCTTTCTTTCTTTCTTTCTTTCTTTCTTTCTTTCTTTCTTTCTTTCTTTCTTTCTTTCTTTTCTTTATTGTATTCTTCTTCTTAGTTCTTTCTTTCTTTATTCCATATATCTATAGACCAGTGCCTAAGGATAAGGCACTGATGGCTCCAAGCCTTTCTTCTTTATTTCCTTTGTTTCTTTCCTATATCTATAGCCCAGTGGCCTATGATAAGCATTGCTCCTAAGCACATTTTTTTTTCTTCTTCTTCTTTCTTTCTTTCTTTCTTTCTTTCTTTTCATATATCTATAGCCCAGTTGCCTAATGGATAAGGCACTGACTGGCCTCCCAAGCCTTTCTTTCTTTCTTTCTTTCCATATATCTATAGCCCCAGTGGCCTAATGGATAAGGCATTGGCCTCCTAAGCCTTTTTTTCTTTCTTTCTTTCTTTCTTTCTTTCCATGTATCTATTGCCACAGTGGCCTAATGGATGAGGCACTGACTGGCCTCCTAAGCCTCTTTCTTTCTTTCTTTCTTTCTTCGTTTCTTTCTTTCTTTCTTTCTTTCCGTATATCTGTAGCCCCAGTGGCCTAATGGATAAGGCACTGACTGGCCTCCCAAGCCTTTCTTTCTTTCTTTCCTTCTTTCTTTCCATATATCTATAGCCCCAGTGGCCTAATGGATATCTATAGCCCCAGTGGCCTAATGGATAAGGCACTGGCCTCCTAAGCCAGGGATTGTGGGTTCGAGTCCCATCTGGGGTGAGTGACGTTTAGAGGTGGTGTTGGGATGACACATTGGTCTGTCTGTCTGTCTGCCTTCTATATACCTGTCTATGTAGAACAGAATAGTCTTTATTTATCTATCTATCATGTAAAGGAAAGTGACCTTATTATTTTAAACATTTGTAGTTATTGGAAAATTAATCTTGGATAAGCCTTATATATATATAATATTAATATGCAACATAAGGCGTTAAAGGAAAAAAAGAATTTATTCAATAATTATTCATATAATACATAGCAACATTGTTTTTCTGCTATATTTCCTTCTATTTGTATACAATAGAAAGCTGAGTAAAGCTTTTCACTGCATTTTAGGTGATAAATATAATGTGAGTTTCCTAAATGGAATCATGATCATGGCTCAAGGGTCTATAACGCGGTATATTTACGCATACTTTGCCCCCCCACCCGGCGTACCTCAAATCCTCCGATGACCAGCAGGGCGTTTATGTTATACTTTCTCATCTGCTCAGCGATTTTCCCGGCGTACTTTGCGGGGAGTGTCCTGGAAAAAAAAAAGAAAAAGAAAGGGGGCAAGACATCAAATCGGGTACATTGAGGGGAGTTAATTAGATTGAAATTGCACTGAGCGCATGCGGGCTTGTCAAAGGCGCGCTGCGAATGCCTGCGCGAGGTGTAATCATTACCTTTTGGTTCCTAGCAGAGATCCTCCCTGGCCTGTCCAGCCCCCTACATCTCCCCATTTAATCTCTTTTATCTGGGAAAAGAAAGAAACAGGCTTAAAACGGACAACGCGGCAGACCTGAAGATGCTATTAACAGCAGCGCTGGCGCTCTGCCGGGCCGCGTCCTGCTGCTTCCAGTGAAAGAATATTATCTGGTGATAATCTGCTAACAATTTAAGCGATTAGCGAGGTTGGTAATAAAATGAAGGGTAATTAGGTTTATCTAAATGAGCCGGGGATGAAAACCAGCCCGAAGACTGTTTTTCCTTTTTACCGAGTCGGCCAGAATCTGTGCACTCTTACACTGTGTAGACGAATAAAGCTGGATGTGAAGAAGTTGACCTTTGTGCTACGAGACGCAAAGACGCTTTGCTCATGAGTACAAATAAGATCCGAGGCGCTAAAGCTAAATGGATTAGCTTAAGATGGCAACTCCCCACTTGCATCTGCAATGGGTGATCTGAATGCACAAAACCCTAATTGAATATACACTATACAGACAATATGCAGTTTGTGGACACCTGACCATAAGTTTTATATGTGCTTTTCAAACTTCCAAATCAACACCGAGGCCCCATTTCCCCATTTTAATAACCTCCACGAAAATGTTCCACCAAGTCTGGTACTGATCTCGGTCAGATCAGGAGGTCTGAGGAGCAACAGGTAGGAGTCTGCTCACTATATTACATTATATATTACCGTATCACCAGTTTATAAAGAAAGCAACCAAGACGGGAACGTGGTTCTTAAAGGAGCCACGTACCATATTTAACAAGAAAGTTCATATTAAAAGAATAATTTCCAGAGTGAAATAAATCAGAGTGAAGGTGGTCTTAGGAGCTTGCTATATTACATTATATATTACCGTATGGACGTAATATACGTATCACCAGTTTAGAAAGCAACCAAAAACCGGAACATTATTCTTAAAGGAGCCACGTACCATATTTAACAATTACAACCACTAAAAAATAACATTGATATGAACAAGAAAATTCCAGAGTGAAATAAATAATTAATGGTTTTATTAAAGGGAGGGTTTTTGAGTGAGCAGAAGATCATAGGCCACAGTTATCATAACACTGTTTCTCAGGTTTATAACATGAGCTGTACATGCCGCAGCCCCAGTGGCCTAATGGATAAGGCTTTGGCCCCAGGGATTGTGGGTTTGAGTCCCGTCTGGGGTGAGTGACGTTTAGAGGTGGTGTTAGGTTGAGATAAAGAGCTCCTTACTATATGACATTATATATTACCGTATGTAAACCAAACGTACCAGTTTATAAAGAAAGCAGCCAATAACCGGAACATGGTTCTTAAAGGAGCCACGTACCATATTTAACAATTACAACCACTAAAAAATAACATTGAAATGAACAAGAAAATTCATATATATGTATATACATGATATTTATATATACAAAATATATACATAAATATATATATATATATATATATATTTTGTATTTATATAGAGAGAGAGAGAGAGATAATATATGATATTTTCATGATATTCCGGACCCACGTGACCCATAATCTTTCAATTTCATATTAATTTGGTTGGCGTAACGAGAAACTTTATCCGACCCTACACTGAAACAAACAACGCCGGCGCATGTGTTCACGGCGAGGTGTCTGGTATTGGAGGATTGCATCATGCTAGCTAATTGACGTTGTTCAGATGGGTGAATTCATCCATGACTGGGTCAAAGCAACATTATCCACGCTTGCTGGATCAATACGGGGATCGATACTGGGTGGAAAGTTAGCACTGATAGTTAATGCGGGGCTTTGCTTAATCTCTGAGCGCTCTCGTTTCTCTTTTCGATTGGCCTGTCCTCGTCCAGATTCACAGCGGATTAAGATTTTATCTACTCTGCTGACATGAGTAATTAATGTAATCGGTAAATAATTCCTCTGGACATGTTTATCTGTACGGACCTAGCAGGCTGAACATTTTCTAACATTGACACTTGTTGCCCCCTGTCAGCTCAGAGAGGTACTGCAGCTCTACGCAGGCAAGGTTTATAGGTTCACGCTAATCTGATAATCCGTGTAATCTGGTTGATGCAGCAGAAGGTCGTGAGTGATGGCGGTCTGCCATTTATCTCTATTGTGACCCCCTTGACCCACGTGTACAACATTATGTGAAAATATTGCACAGTGTTCTGTGGACGATATATATTATATATATATATATATATATATATATATATATATATATATATATATCTCTATATATATAATATATATATATATATAATATATATATATATAAAGGACCACCTTTTTTTACATTTGCTTTACATGCAGTATTTATGTCCTACACAGTAATATTAAGATCAGTTGCACCAGAACACACTGTTATTATGGCCTGATTTGCACACACACATATATATATACTCTATATACTATATATATATAGTATATATATATATATATATATTATATATAGATATATATATATAGATATATACGAATTCTATCTCAGGCGTCTTGGGGCATCCAAGGCAGGGATACACCCTGCATGGAATGCCAACCTGTCGCAGGCACCACACACACACACACACAACTCATATTCACACACAATTTTCATACAATAGGGACAATTGTAGGGACATTACGAACCCCCGACCCGGAGGTGTGAGGCCCCCTTACACACACACCCACACACACACATGTTAATATATTATTATATATATTAGGTATGTGATATATAGCCATAGTGTGCCCTTAAGTCCTTAAACCTTCAATTTCTCCATTGTAAGGCGGATAAGGGAGTCTGTAGAATGCTATATCTATATATATACTATATATATATATATATATATTTATATATTTTAATGATTTAGTATTTACCCAATATTTTACCAAAATGGTTTGTTTGTACAGTGAATGCAAATGCAGGTGTGTAAATGTGTGAACACGTGAGATTACCTGTCCTTTATAGAAGCCCTCGAACCCATCGCTGATGGCAAACATTTTATGGCCCTCTGTGATGCCCACCCTGACAGCGGAGCGCACCGCGGCGTTCATGCCCGCTGCAGGAGCGCCGACGTTCAACACCGCCACGTTGAAGTTGCTCTAAAGGGAAAATGGAAGAGAACACACACACACACACACACACACACACACAACACACACACACACACACACACACAGACAACGTGATGTATTTCAGACACGTTCGTTGTCACTTTGAGTAAGCAGTGGGATTTGAGTTGTGTATGTGCTAGCGCGCTTGTCTTCCGTTTGCCAAGTTCTTGTCATGTTCTGTTATCTAAGATATCACTTCTTGTTTTCTGGTGTGCTTTGTGTAAAACACACATCAATGAATGGACAAAACTATTGGGACACCTGGATTTTCTAACTGTATATGGTTCTGCTGCAAAGTTTTTCCTTATAATTATAGATTGATATTTCTGTAAAAAGAAAAACAGCTTCAATCCCAGCAAAAGCCCCAGTGGCCTAATGGATAAGGCACTGGCCTCCTAAGCCAGGGATTGTGGGTTCGAGTCCCA
>JACRUU010000011.1:13298302-13609700 GCA_030449085.1 Kryptopterus vitreolus | reverse complement strand
TGTGTGTGTGTGTGAGAGAGAGAGTTAGTTTCGAAAGAGAGCTCAGCTTATGCTTCGAGTGTGCCGCCAAGTCTTCCACCTGCAGAATACGGAGCGCAGAAAATATCTGCAGATCTGCAGGCAGATTTTATTATTTGCACAGATAAGACAGCTCCCTCAGTCTCAGCTGTATCCATTCTATCTCAGGAAGAGCCTGGCGATATGCCATTTCAACACAGAGTAGACAAAACACTGAACAACCCAGAGGGGAAGATCTAATGTTTGCTGTCACATACAGTAAAGGTGTGAGAAAACACACACACACACAACACACACACACGCAAACACACACAACCTACAGACCCTCTTGTAAATGAAAGCCACAGGTTTGTCTGTCACTTTCTTTGCGGCCTCTCACAAGCATGTGGGAGCTGTTATGGTTTGTGTGTTAGCTTGATGAGCCTCCTCCTGTGTGCATGCGGTACACTGAGCTAATGTAGTTTAACTTCAGGAACAACCCACTCAGATAATTTGACACTCCAAATTGTGTGCGTATGTGTGTGTGAGTTTGTGTGTGTGTGTGTGTGTGTTGTGTGTTGTGTGTGTGTATGCATTGGATAATTGCATTGCAGTAATAGCAAGTTCCCACACTAACTGTGAGTCAGAGTTCTATTCATAGTTGGTGAACACATGGTGCTATTTATCTCCTCCCTTCTTACAGCAGCACACATGAGCTCCTTACCAAAAAATAAATAAATAAATAAATAACAACAACAAAAGAAACACCTACAGCTCTGGAAAGCTTTATTAGTTTGATGATCTTCCCCTTGAGCTGTTTGTGTTTCGTTGACAAAAGCCTGGCGTTTTAGACAACGTACTTCCTACAGATTTATGTTAAATTACTTCATTCAGTCACCTACTGCAAGTGCATAATCCAAGTAAAGGGCAACTGTGGATGTGGAGGCTGTGCTCGCTGGAGGGAACAAGGGAATAGACCCTGGACGTGCACACACTAAAAGGCTCGTTTATACCAGGGACAATATAGCATAGCCGATTCATCATGCATGTCTCTAGGAAATGAAAGGAAACCAGAGAATCTGGAGAAAAACCCATTAGAACACTGGGAGAGCATATGAAACGGCACAGAGAGTAACTCGAGCTCCAGATCAAACTCTTCGGAGCTCTAAAACCCAGACACTACCCGCAGAACCTCTTTTTAACAGCACATATAAAGCATGAAGCGATCAGTTTTCTAATGACTATTGTGTGAGCGCAAAAGGTGTTTGAGGAATAGTTCGAGGCGGCGAGGGTTTAGCTCGGAGGGAAGGTTTGCTGAGATTAGAGAATGATAGAAGGTTAATAGCAAAGTTGTGCTACTTTGCTCCCTCTGGAATATCCACTTAAAACACAATTTAAGCTTCGTTATTTGTCATTTACAGTAGACTCACTCTGAATTTGAATATGCTCGAATATGGGAATACGCTTTTGGGGTTATGTGACTGTCACATGACTCCGGTGCTCTGTTTACTGCATTATGACTTTCTGACCTCGGTGAAGGGCACGTTCTCCAGTGGAGCCTGCTGAGGGCAATAATTCATATGAAAAAAATACTTTCTTTTTTTTTTTTCTTTCTTTTTTTTTTTTTGCTGGATCTGATGATTGACTTTTATTAGGGCAACCAGACATTTATTGGGTGATTTGTGGTGTGCACAGAGACCTGGAGCTGTGAAGGTGTGAGCTCAGCACTCCACTACAGGACAGAGCAGGGCAGTGATAGGTAGAGAAGCGCAACCAGGGCGAGAGCATTGTGGTTGCCTACAGCTAGAATGTGCTACACATCCAAAAAGGAGAAAATATTTACAATGTTACAATGAATGTTATATATTATCTTATGTATTAGAAGAGTTGCAATGAAGCATATATATATAATATATATATATATATATAGATATATATATTATACACACACACACACCAACACCACACACATAACACACAAAACATAAACTCATGTATCCACTACTTTTGCCACTTCTAGTGCACAGATGGAAAGATTAAAATAGATTAATATTGTTTGTTATTAACATATTAATGGGGGAAAAAAGTCAAATAAAATATTGTGAGTTTAAATCTTCTACCAGAAGGGTATAATTAATGTAGTGAACATTAATAAACATAACATATTGTTGCTATAGTTGTTGTACAGCTGTTTGACAGCTGTAGATTTAATTTTCCTATTAATTACATTTCACACTAATTCACAAAAACTCTCAGTAATGAACTGTTCACCATGACAGAAACGAGGGTGCTGTGTCAGCTCAAGACTCACTTAATCCAAAGTCATATGACAATGTTTTTTTATGTAGGGGTGGAAAAAAGGGTGCATTCTTTGCTTTCTGTGGAACAGAAATGCAACGCTCCTGTTGAAAATGGAATTGAAATGGTCAATTTCGTATTTTTTATTTAAAGGATAGTTTGAGAAAACATTCGGCTCAGATTTCTGCTCAAATGTTGACCAGACACTGGAGATGAGATATAGCCACAACATCCCTAGCTTGTGTTATTCTCGATGCTAAATATATGTGCGTTCATTCATTCATTTATCTTCTAGTGCTTTATCCGATCTTCCCTCGGGTCACGGGGAGCCTGTGCGTATCTCAGGCGTCTATGGGCATTAAAGGCAGGATACACCCTGGATGGAATGCCAACCCACCCACTGCAGGACACACACACACACACACACACATTCATACACTAGGGACAATTTTTTCCAAGGTGCCAATCAACCTACCTGTGCATGTTTTTGGACTGGGGGAGAAACCGGAGAACCCGGAGAAAAAAACCCCCGATACACGAAGGGAGAACATGCAAACTCCACACACATATGGCCGAGACGGGAATCGAACCCGGACCCTGGCGGTTGAGGCGAACGTGCTAAAAACGTGAAGAACGAGTGAATAGTCAAAGATGGTACACTCTCTCCTGTCTGTCGCAGCAGCACTACCCCGTTGTGGATATTTATGAGCTTGTGTTGGAGCTTTGTCATCTTAGTTATCCTGTGTCATATCATGAGCAGTAATTTGAGATGTACCGGCTTGTTTCATGTAGCAGCCCTTTCTAAGCTGTTCTGTAATAAGGGGTATTATCTACTGGATGGAAATTGGCAAATGACCAAAGAAAGGGATAAAGTGGGGTCAAACGTGTTGTAGGTTACATTCATATTCAGCGAAGAATCATCGTAGTTGTTTCAATATAATATTATTGGAACATGCCTAATAACTACCAAGGTGCATGACACACACGCTGCTGAAGCGTAGGGGAAGTGAAAGGAAATATAGATTGAATGCCGTCAGTCCTTGTAATGCAAACCAGTGAGCAGAAATGAGCTTGTACTCACAGCGGGGAATCATTCACGATAAAATGCAAATGTTCTGGCAGCAGATCCCTGCGCAATTTTATACTGCTTCATAAGAAGGCTGCTCCATTACGTTATGTTTGTCAAAAGTGTCAGTATACCCGAATAATGGCCCATAATTTCACGAACAAGACGTGCAAAAAATAAACATTGAACTTTTCATTTTGATGTCTCCTAAACTCAATGCCAGAATTGATTGCCCTTTGAGGATCATGTTAGTCTCATGCCACTGTTGCAGAATTGGCTAGGCGACATGAGGACAGCTGTGTGACAGCGAGCTCATGAAAGCTTAAGGGCCTTGCATTTCAGTCCTACAGACACACACACACACACACACACACATACAGCTGAAGAGCTATACTTCATCATTTGCTTTTATTTCCTCGCTAAAGTTTATATTTACACACCACAGATACGAATGAGCTCCATATGTTGAAAGTGTTCATATCTGTTTTGCGATTATGCGCGAGAACGTTAGAGAGCGCCTCAGCTATTATCTCATCCTCAATTGAGGCCGAGCCGAAGTGATACACGCAGCAGAATGCCTGGCTGCCTGATTTTCAGCAGCCTTATGTTTTATTGTGTGTTTTTGGCAGATGATCGGGGCAGCAGTAAACGCCTCGCCCTGCCTTTATCAATAAAAATAAAAGGCTGGAGATAAATTGGATCTGTTGTGATGAATAATGGCAAAACAGGGCCGCAGATGCAGAGTGAGCGGCTTTTGGGGAAGCCGGTGACAGTTTTGAGTGGATAAAACATATTTTGAAGTGTCCGGCAAATACAGCTGTCCAGAAAAGGAAGGATACATGAGTCCATCTGACCGTAGTCAATAAGCACAAAGTGCTAGTGACACTCAGCATGAAGGATTACACAAGCAATTGAGCAACACACACACAAACATGCAGACTAATGTCAATGATTACACAGTCAATTTAGCATAGCTGTACGGGTCATTACATTTCCTAGAATGTGCGATAAGTGAGTGACAGTCACAAAAGTGTCAAGTGGTAATATAGGTTAGAGTATTTAAGGGCAACTCCTGTAGGATGTGTGAACGGATTTTTACCAACCTTCTTATGCTCTTTCTTTCTTTCTTTCTTTCTTTCTTTATTTCTCAGTACTCTCTCTGTCTCTTTTTTTTTTTTATTTTAATTATTTTCCAGATTACCATTTATATGATAATTGAATAGTTTAAAAAGGCTATTTTGTTTTCTAGATGCATCATGTCCACAAAATAAAGTTTTATTGAAATGCTCCATTACTTTTCTGTATAGAAAATTAACAGTATTTACATGTCCGAAAATGTATACGGACATACAGTTAACACATTCATGCAACTCGAGCGATTGAGCATTAAGTGCCTTTCTCAAGGGCCCAGCAGTGGCTTGTTTTGGGATGCTCGAATTTGAACCTGCGACTGTCCGATCTTTAATTAAATCTGTAACCAGTGAGCTGCCGTGTCTTCCCCATTTCAGAATTCAAGGAATGTTAGTGTTTCTCATTTTTATTGAAAAACACCTTTAATTGAATCTGTATTCATTGATTAAATCGTCTGATTTGTTATAGCTAAGGTAGAATCCTCCATTATAATGTCAACTGTAATAAAACTTTTTACATACAGACGTTTCACATATTTGTATTTGTATAATAAATAGCTATTTTGTAGCTTCTGCAAGCTACATTTACAATTAAAGGCAATTGCAATTGCAAACAAGAAAAACGGCGCTTTCTTGAGCTCACTTTTGTTCAGTGTCATTTAGTTCAACTCAACTCAGTATTTACTCTCCACCAATGTACAGTATTTACTTGTTGGGTTGGGATTGCATGGATATTTGGAGGCATACATCTAACTCCAGTTCATTTGTCAAAGGCGATCATTTACATGCACGACCAAAACTCACAACAGGAAGTGCTTACAATTCAAGAAGATAAAAATGTGTTCAGGGCTTAGTCCTGGTTTAGGTAGGACATTCCCAGCTGATCTATTCTCACTGTGTAGTGGAGCATACTGTATGATATCCAGTAAGGGATGTGTGTATGTTGTTGCATTTTAAACTGGGTTATTTTGAGCGAGATTGAGTCATATGGTGTAACTGTTCACTTTGGTCTGTGTATATATTTATTGCCCTATCTGGTTTGTTTTTGACAGGTTGGAGAACAAAACATACAAGGAAGATAATGCAATATGTGGAGAACACAAGAGTGGATAATAGCATTACACAATAAAAAGTTGCCCTTTGCATTGTTTTTACACTTTTCTGCCACTAGGGGCATCTGGCCAGACATGGCCAGGAGTGTGCAGAAATATATGCAGTGTCATTCATGAACAAAACAAAACAAACTATGCATACTCACAGCTGACAAACAAGACTCCAGGCTTATCCATGGTCAGCTGTCTAGTTTATGTGAACCTGCACCCGGTGAATGCTGGACTTGGTTGACAGGACTATAACCTGATGTGGTCCTCAGCTGTTGTATCCCATCTGTTAGGAGTGATTACGTAAGTTACTGTAGCCCTCTTGTCAACTCGGACTTGTCTGCCGATATTCCTCTGACCTCTCTCTCATCAACAAGGTGTTTCCTTCTGCCGAACTGACACTGAGTGTTCTTCTCTCACCAGTAAAATCTACCTATCAGTCTAACAATCTAAAAGATGTTTTTTTTTTAAATCTTTGATATGAACTTGCTGGCGACCAGTTACTGCCTAACTTAATTCATTGTATTGCATTAATGTAGGTGTGTATATAGGTGTATGTATATAGCTAAAATATTTAGCTATCAATTTTAGTTAGGCATAAACAAAGAATCGACCTACAGTAAAAATTCATGTGGAGTCAAATTTTCAATATTTTAAATGCTCATATATATACATTACATGATGTACTTATAGTCCACATGCCGAAATTTCTCTATGGCGTTCACCCTGCTTTTTTTGTGCAGCTAAATCAGAAGATACTTGTAAAGGTTTGACGTCCCCCTCACCCCCTAGCTGATCGTTCAGAGTAGAACGATCAGCTAATTATCCATCCGTTTATGCGCTGGAGCAGTTGTTTTGGGAGGAGGGAAACGGCAGGGCAGCGAATTCCCAGCACTACAGTACCAATCCATGATCTACCATGTCAGCTTGATTGCCTCTTATTCCATTTCTGTTTTTCACCCCAGAAGCTCAGGTCCAAATAATTAATGTGAAAATACTATAGGATAAAACCCCAAGGTTATTCATTCATTAGGGAAAAAAAAACCTCTAAATGGATTCATTAAATGGTGAAAAGGCCACGATGAAGCAAACTGCATTCTTCTATGTCCAATTTGCATGACACCTTAAGCTTTTCCACAAACAATCTATCGAAGACCATTTTTTAAAATACATCATCCTATAATAGTCTCCTACCTGTTTAAGTCCTTGGTATTCTTTTGTGTTATCCATTTGCATATTATTGCACCAATGTTTCATTAACCATTATTATTCAAAATGCATGAAAAATACCCTTACACCGACCAGCAAAAGGCACACAGTGTTTTTGCCTTTACTGACATTTTGTTTATTATTTACATACCGATTAATAGTTGTGGAATATCGGCTTTGTGGGTAAATCCGGAGACATTAAGTATATTTAGGAATACAATTAGAGCTTTGTGTCTGATATGGCTAAATGCAAACACAAAACCAGCTTCACAATATGAGCGAAAAGGGAAACATGAATATTTAACCTGTGATAGAGGGGGCATTGAATGATCGCATCAAGTCTGAAAGAAAACATGTTTTTTTTTTTCCAAACACACTATCTTATTCCTATGAAATATGTATGGTGTGCAAGAGTTGTAGTACGAGAAAGCGTAACAAAAACAACATAAAACGCAATAACCTATTTGTATTGACGCTTTGTTGTTTTGTTGGTGCTTTCATCAGTGCTGATTTAGTAGAAAATGTGTGTTTCCTCTAATCTCCTTGCTTTTTCACATACAGTGACAGCTATGTAATAGAATGTCAGAACACTTTAAATATTGCTCGTCTGGTTGTTATTGAGCTCATTTTTACATAAGCAAATCTAATCTTCCACTTTGACATTGACTGCCTTGGCCAATGACTTGAAATGAACTGATTCCATAAAGAGCACGATTTCCATGTGTTTTCCTCCCATGACTCTTCCCATCAAATATTCACCCTCTACATCTTTATCAAAACTATTCCTTAGCGCCTGCACTGGAATTGATATGGGTAGCTGAGCTATTATCTCCTGCTGTGTTATTAGTTTTTATACTACTCCAGTACAATGTAATCTGTTGTCGTTTCTACTGTAACAGCTCGGTAACAAGGACTGCATTAATCGCGTGTTAATAAAAAAAAAAAACAATTATTAAGCTAATTTTGACCTTCCTAATACAAAGTGAATTTCAAATGAGGAAAGATGATGATCAGGTGATCAGGAATGTCTCTGTTGTCAGTCCATCAGTGTCTCCCTCTGTCTCATAGGGAGACATGTCTCATGCCTTATGCCTTGTTCACTGTCATCTATGCAATGTCTGTAGTATGGGATAATCATGAAATAGTAAACAGTGGCAGGTTGATCGGAAATAGGTTGCTGAAAAACGACGAGCAATCAGAACAAATTTGTACGTTTCCCCAAATATATTAAAACTAAAGAAATAAGCCTGGTTAGAATGTACACCTATTTGTGCAAAAATGACTGACAAATAAATAGTGAAGAACTGGTCCCTGAAAAATCAACTTAAGTAGAGCAATAAAGTATTTGTACTTGGTTAAAACCTCTGATCACAAGCTACTCTGTTGAAGAGAGAGAGAGAGAGAGAGAGAGAGAAAGAAAGAACGTCTTGTATATACATGATAGCTCATAGCTACTATAGCAGGAATACAACAGGAAGTGCGTTGTGTTGTGGGCATGCTGAGACATTAACTCTTGTTGCCTACATTTATATACAGGTTGATTTTCAAAAATTATATATAAAAATATAAACATTTGACATTATTGTTGCGCAATTAATGCCTCCATTATGGTACGTGTCCAATATGCATCAACTGGCACTGGAGTAATTCCTACATTAAATTGGCTGTGTTCGAGCTGGAGGAGTTTGATGCTTTTTTTGAGTCGTCTATGAGGGGTTAAACGTAAGCAATATAATGTCTTTCATGATATTGATAAGTACATCATTCTTGGATCATTCAGAGAAGTAAACAGAATAGAGTTATTTATTTCAATGCACAGGGTACAGTGAAATTAAGGGGGGTTTGGTCTTCCAGGATGTTGTTATCTCTGCTGTAGATTATTGGAATAAACCACACAGTTGAGTGAATACTGTAAATAGCGAGTGTGATTTACATTTATTTCATTTATACAGTTAAAGTTAAACATAGTTTAAAATTTGAACTTCTGATCTGTAGTAAATCTCCTACCTGCTTAAATATCAATACCACACAGGGCTACTATAACCTCGGAAAACATCGTGTTGCTTAAATTCTCTGGAACTACAAATATTGTTGAAACCATTATTAAAATGTTGTTTGCTATAGAAAGAATTGCTGAAAGGGTACACCTTCACACAACTCATTGCTTTCTTTCTATAGGGTGATCTAAATACATACATGTTTGCTTTTATTTGGCATTTGGTTTGCTTTTGACACATAAAAAAGCTTTGCTTTTGATAAAAAAAAATAATGAAATAAATATACATCTGTTGTGAAACCAAAGCCTCTTGAAAATAAGCAAGCAGCAGGGTTACAGTAACCCAGCCACACATGGTGGTAGCATCGGATAACAAGGGAGATCATATCTGCATGATTTTCAGTGTCGCTGACCCTGACCCAGCTACTAATGCAACATCTGGATTACACTGATCGGAAAATACAAGAACACAGTACAAGCATAAAATGTAGTAAAGTGATGACCAAATGTCCACAAACAGCTCAAATGTACAGATCTACAGATTTATCACCACCCTACCCTTTCCTTATCACATTGATGTTCTGCTCCCCATGGTGGGAAGGGGGTAGGGGGGCAGTTATAGAAGTATTAGTATTTTCCAGGGGAAGACAGGCGGTAGACAGGAACGCTTTGTGAGCATTATCCGACAGAGTTCTGTCAAAAAAAAACCCGAAAAAACGCATGAACTAAGGTTTCTCTTGTTGTATTTCATCAGGGAGAGTTTGACAGGATGTAGATGAGGACGTGTGTCCTGTTACATGCATTGCCTGTAAGAAACAGTGGACATGAAGAAATACAGCAGTACTGTAATCAAATAACCTTAAGATGAACGTTTACAGGTACGGAAGAAAGACAGCAAATCAGATTCTCCTCTGAACATTGTGCAGTTTAACATCTGATCTTGCCCGGTACACAAAGTACACGTGCTCGATACCTTTTTTTTATTATTATTATTATTAATATTATAAATGTCTCAGTGAGCAAGTGTTAGTTATATCAGATGATTTAAAAAGGATGTGATTCATATTCAGACAGGATTTCTTGTGTCACATGCTAGGCGAGAAAATGTGGGCTATTTTGCATTAAATCTTTTTTGAAAAAAAAAAGGAATTAGCCCTTCCAGAGTTGTACTTGGCTAAAAACATTGAGCCACTGAGGGTTACTTTAATGTCTAAGTGTTCTGAATTAATGAGCCCTACTTTGTCCAAGCTGTACTTAAACTCAATTGTCCGAATACGTAGATAACGAAATAGAATATGTTCCCATTTGTATCTTTGCAAATGTCATTTCTCCGAATGAATGCCCTATGCTTGTACACGTAGGGTGATGCGCAGACAGATAGTATGCTGCTTTTATTTAGCAGGGACGAAATCAAACTTCATCAGCAAGCACCAATAAACACATACCCAACTGTTACTGGCCACTGATAAATAAATAAATAAATAAATAAATAAAATGATTGACGGAGGGTGTTCTCTCGCCGGTACACATTGTACAAGTCATTACCCTGAGTATCGCAAGCTTAACTGTTTTCTAAGGATTCAATTCGGACTCGGTAACCAGAGCAATACGGTTCTGTCTTCTTTATAGAGCATATGGAGTGCTCATTTACATACAGTTTAATGCAACATCATTGTGCGACAGTAACAATATGAAATATCCCTGCATCAAAAAACACCCTGGTCAGTGGGTTAACAGAATATATTCATTAGCTTGTCAGGAGACAGTCTAACCTGTAAGTCTATGAATGAGGTAAAAAAAAAGGAAAAAAAGTGGGGGGGGGGGGGGGGTTGCAGAACAAACGAGAACAAATGGAGACAAATGACGGACACATTAATAGCAATGGCTGTCGGGAGATAACCTCTGTCTGCTCGCTAACCACCAGCTCTCTCGATGGCAGGGGAAATGGCTAGTGCTTGATAGGGTATTGATTATTTGTACAGGTGGATCTTTCAATTCATTTGGCAGAGACAGATGACTGTTGCAGCCATGTTCCTCACCTTGTACATGTTTTTTGCATATGACAGCCACATACTTGGCAATTGGAATAAGACCCCGATTGTTTATAATAGCACACAGATGACCCTGGAAGTTGTTCTTTGGAAAGCCCGAAGTCTGCACTTGCCAAAAAGCAGATTGCTCGCAAGTTAATATAAAAATGGCATACTCATGACTCACCAGCAGTTATCAATAAGAAATGATTTTGTCCAGGATCAAATGAGGATGCAGGTCCTTTTTTATATCCATTAAAATTAATATGAACTTTTCTTCCAGTAATGGCAATTACCTTATGAAGTAGCACACAAGGACAGAAAAAAGTACATCATTTGTAACTGTATGGAAATGGACATTCTTTAGATACAGAATGCAAATTAGATAGCTGTTGTATATCAAAAGTGATGCTTAATGCAATATGGAATGTTGTGCTGATCTAAGAACATTTGTTTGGATATTTTATTTAATCATTGTTAACGGAGATTTTGAATGATAAGTACAACATGTGTAAGTCTTATTTTTCTATTACTATTCTATTAGTAATATTGTACATAGAAAAGTGAAAACGTAGATGCACCACAGTCTCTGTAGCAAAGATGAAGCCACTTTCCAAAATGTATTCCCTTAATACTCTACTAATTAAAAAATGATGTCATTTTTATACTCATTAAACCATTCAGTGAATCCTCTTGCCTTGTGCATAAGGACATTACAATCCGGATAGAAATAATTCATGGCGGAATAATAGTGATGAGAATAACTTTTAGTGGCACTGTAATGTAAGGAGAAAACCAAGCGAGTAAAATGCTCGTAGCACAAGCCAGACATTATGGTTCCTTATCATAAAAAAAAAAGACTCGAGATAGAGAGACCCCACAGAGAGTGTGGTGAGGAGAGACCCCCCCCCCCCCCACCCAGAGAGAGAGAGAGAGAGAGAGAGAGAGAGAGAGAAAGTAATGATGGTTTGAGTGCCCTGTAATTGTATTTTCGGAAATGTTGTTTGACACAAACATGTATTTTTTTTTTTGGCCTCTGACATCCGCAGAAAGTACGATTTTCTTTTCTTTGTTGTTATATTGAGCAGAAGTAAATACAGCGGTCAGCAATTTACGCTTTTGTTTTTCTTGTTGGCAAGTCAGTTAAGCTTATGACAGTGTTGTAATTGTGAATAAGCAAAGTTTAATTTAGGCAAAAGCAGTAATCATACCCTGGCATTCACTCTATGTTGTCGTCCTATTACAGAAATGAATCTGCATTGAAGAAAATGGCAGGCCACACTCGGTTACTGATGTATATTTACAGTTTAGGTTTGATATATGACTATACTTCAGCCTCCATCCCTCAGGGCATGTTAGAGGCAATCGAGCAGCAAGGAAGGAACAGAAATTGCTATTCTTATTTAGCCACATAAAGAGGAAAGGCAATGCAGCGAGAGTGCATGTGATAATGTTTGGGTGATGATGGGTGAGACGCTACGGCCTATTTTTCTTTTATGTTTTTCCTGAAAAGCGATAGTTTGGGACAGGGGACTGTAGGCATAAGTCTGTGTAATTGAGCAGCGACAGCCCATGTTTTTGCATTTTTAGTCTGCTGTCTCTTGTTTTTACTCTCCTAAAGATTTTTTTCTGTATTATGTGAGCCATGGATATCTTCATGCACTGGTTATTTTCTGGTGAATCAGGTCAGGTTTAGGCCAGGAGGCTGCACGTTCGAGAGGTTTGGCACAGAGTACATTTCGTTTAGAAGTGCTCTCTTTAGATCTTTGTGGCTCTTGTTTATTCTTTCCCGGCATGTAAAGTTAGTGGTTATTGTGTGTGGTCGCTGACTTTATTTATCTATTTACTTATTTGTTTATTTTGTAGGCATTGTAATGTTAAATGGTAAATCACAATCCACTGCTGAGCTACTGTATAAAGAAAAACAAAAAAAACTCTATGGACACCATCATTTTTTAAATTATTTTTAATATTGAGTCATTTTTCTTTATTTTGATTGCATTTATTATAGCCTTATAGTCACGCAAACTATTTTTGATTGCCAATATAGATATAGAGCTGTTCTGATATTTGACTGATCTGTTTTACTGTTTATACACAGTAAGGGTTGAAAGTAAAATCTCCTGAGAATGTATTGTTTTCTACAAATTCGGGTTAAGAATTACAATACTTTATTAGAGTTTTATGCTAATATGTTGAATTTTGGGGGCACGGTGGCTTAGTGGTTAGCACGTTCGCCTCACACCACCAGGATCCGGGTTTGATTCCCGTCTCGGCCATGTGTGTGTGGAGTTTGCATGTTCTCCCCGTGCCTCAGGGGGTTTTATATCATCCGGAGTTCTCCGGTTTCCCCCCGGTCAAAAACATGCACGGTAGGTTGAATTGGCACCTTGGAAAAATTGCTCCCCAAGTGTAGGAAGGGGGAGTGGGAGAAGGTGTGGTGAGTGTGTGTGAGGGTGTGCCCTGCGATGCGTTGGCATTCCATCCAGGGTGTATGCTGCGTTAATGCCCATAGACGCCTGAGATAGGCACATGATCCCCGTGACCCGAGGGAAGATCAGATATAGCGGTAGAAGATGAATGAATGAATGAATGTTAAATTTTGAATAATAAAGCTACATGTCGATTCTGACAGATAAATTCCTTTAGATAAATATGATTTAAAAAAAAAAAAAAAGATTCTTGTTCAGTGACTCTCAAAAGCTACGACTATATCTCTAAGTCTTCAAATGCATTGAAACATTCCGTATTCCACATTCAGTACTACATTTAAAAGTCATAAATATTGGCTCACCTCCATTATGCCATCCTTAGCCGCAGAAAGCAAGCACATTTTCCCTGTCACAAAAATAGCTGAGCATGTGCATGGATGCACAAACCCAATTCATTTAGTTCATTCGCTGGCCTGCTTAATCATTCCGTGTGGCGCACAGAGGAACCATTGACATTCCGGCCTCACAGCCCGCTCCATTGTGTATTCAGAGTGAGACAGCATCTCACCTTCCCCTTTCTCTGGGCCATGCTTTTTTCTCCGGCCCTCTCATATGGCATGAACATATCTGCTGAATCTGTAGCAGGAACAGTGGAGGAAAATCAGCTGTTCCTAATTTCGGCAAAAGTCAAAACAGCACAGTGGGTTCTGATCGATTAGTATATTTTTTTTGTAAAATAAAAGTAACAAACTATTAGCAAATATCACTGTAAATACTGTACTTATTATTATTATTATTATCATCATCATTATTATTAGTGGTGGTAGTAATAATAATAATTATTATTATTATTATTATTATTATTATTATTATTATTATTATCATCATTATTATTAGTGGTGGTTAATTATATATATTATTATTAATAATTAATAATATAATTTATTGATTATAATTATTTTATTATTATTACATTATCATTGCATTTGTTATTATTGTTATTATTATTATTCTATAATTCTTATTATTGTTATAGTTATTCTTCTTATTATTATAATAATCTATAATACATTTAGAATACATAATATACTTCAAAGGCATTTTTATTTTTATTTATAAAGATATGAATTTACCTTAGTGCCTGCTCTCATAATTGCAATTGTCCACTAGGAGACAGGAAATGAAAAATGAACAATGGCTCTGTGCAAACTTATTTCCATGTTCTAAGCCACTGGTTTTGTGCATATTACAATTGACAACATGTGGAACCCATTGCACTTCTGCTGTTTTTCTCTAAAAGGTTACAGCAGGTATTGGGTAGCCACTGAAATGGACATATTATATTAGCCATCTAACATGGACCATTTGCTGTACACTTCAAGGTAAAACAATAAAAGCGCCCCAATGTCAAGCTTTTAATTTTCATCGCATTCATTTGTTCAGGAAATTGGCAGAGAATAGACAAATTCTGTAACTCCTGCTCCTGTATTATCAATCCTTCCATTTATGAGCTTGTTATCAGGCTTTAGATGCACTGCATCAAGGATGCCACATAACCAAATCTTTACAAATATAATAATAATATTAGTAATAATAATAATAATGATAATAATTAACATCCCAGATGTTTGATTGTACGTTAATTATAATTTTGTAAATTCAGACATGTGTTCATCTACTTTTACTTTAATCATTTTAGTAATTGTTCCTGTTAGAGAAGTGAAGAATAGAGTGCAGGCAGGGTGGAGAAGAGTGACAGGAGTGATTTGTGATAGAAGGATATCTGCCAGAGTGAAGGGGAAAGTTTATAGGACTGTGTTGAGACCTGAGATGTTGCACAGTTTAGAGAGAGTTTGAAGGTAGATTTTCATCGGGAGAGGTAGATTTAGAGAACAGGGTGGTATGGAGGATAGTGACCCCTGACTGGAACAGCAGGAAGAAGATTCTAATAATTGTTCCATTAGTGTATGAATATCCGAGATTAATGAATGTCCTTATTGCTGTATTTTCACCAAACAGTTCACTGCAGCAAACGTAAATAAGCAAATTCAAATTGAAGGTCTCTGGTGTGCATTTGTTTTGATTCTTGCAGCTTTTCAGATTAATTTTTAATTCATCATTTTAAAGACCCTTAAAGCTTAATATTTACTGTATCTAATTGGAACTATTTGCTGCATTTTATTGACATTAGTTTATATGGTTATTTGACACTAAATACATTAAATAAATTAATTACTAGCACATTTTTTACATAAAGTATGCTGTTGCTCAACACACACTCTTCCTGTTTGCTTCAAGGTTGGATGACGCACACTGAACATACAATCATACGGACATAAACATATAAACATAAACATCATATGGACATAAACATACCAAAAACCTCTATACTTTGCAACTCGAGTACAACAGCAAAACAGTCTTAAACTAAATATCAGACTAAATATCAGAATGCTCTACAATGGCTTGATTGTGTGTGTGTGTGTGTGTGTGTGTGTGTGGTGTGTGTGTGTGTGTGTATTGTGTATTATATATATATATATATATATAATATATATATATATATATATATATATATATATATTATAGTCTATTTGGGGCACGGTGGCTTAGTGTTAGCACGTTCGCCTCACAACCGCCAGGGCCCGGGTTCGATTCCCGTCTCGGCCATGTGTGTGTGTGGAGTTTGCATGTTCTCCCCATGCCTCAAGGAGTTTTTTTTCCCCTCCGGGTTCTCCGGTTTCCTCCCCGGTCCAAAAACATGCACGGTAGGTTGATTGGCACTTGGAAAATTGTCCCTAGTGTATGAATGTGTGTGTGAGTGTGTGCCCTGCGATGGGTTGGCATTCCATCCAGGGTGTATCCGGCCTTAATGCCCTAGACGCCTGAGATAGGCACAGGCTCCCCGTGACCCGAGGGAAGATCGGGCTATAGTCGGTAACGGCCCATAATCAGATATAACCTACATATATATATATATATATATATACATATATATATATAATATATGTTATATTATATATCTTATATATATATACAGATTACCGTTAGTGCTGGTGTGCATTTCTGGTTTGATCATTTTTATTAAAAATATATAAATAAATAAATATAAAACAGGTGAAATGAACACCTTTAAAGCAACACATATTTATTCACAACATCCGTTCTATACACAGAAATATAACTTGAATTTTTCTGACGATATCTAGCATTTAAAAGCGTCTGTGTGAACGCAGATTCCCTTAAGTTACAGTAGATTTAGTACAGATAAAAGTGTTTGTTAAGTTGCGATACATTATGAGTAAATAATTAGATTCATCACATTTAAATATTTGAACACGATTGTCAGCCACAAACCACACACACACACACACACACACACACACACACACACACACACACAACACATATATATAATATATATCATCCTATCCTATCATAATATAAACATCCTCAAACCACAAACCACACACAAAACTAACAATCCAAATGAGATGGGTTCTCTGTTGAGTTCTGGTTCCTCTCAAGGTTTCTTACTGCTGTCAGGGAGTTTTTTTTTGTCAACAAGCCAACAATTAGGGCTAAACTGATCTTCATTATATATTATGTTCCACACACTAGTATTATGTAAAGCTGCTTTGAGACGATGACAAATTGTAAAAAGCGCTCTACAAATAAAATTGAATTGAATTGAAAAAAAAAAAAAAATAAATATATATATATATATATATATTCAGTCCTCTGTGTATCACAAAAACAGATTGAGTGACAAAGGGAAAGAGAAAAACAGGAGATCAGGAGGTGATGTTTGTTTATTGCTTCCTGCATGGCAGGAGACACAGAACAAGAAAGATCCCCACCATAGCGTTTTCCTGGAAAACAATCACCCAGCCGTAATGTCCATCAATATCCCAGCGCACGCTGCTCCATTACCGGTGTCTTTCAGTGCTTCACACCTTACAGAATGTCATTAAAGAGATATTTTATGTTGCATACAATATTTAATTCTCTCTTTCCGAAAAAGACACATCCACTAGATAGGCGGTTGATACAGGACCAACTGGAATGTGTTTTCTGCACTTGTAAACTTGAGCAGAAGAAATGCAGCCTTTATCAAAACAGGAAAAGGAACAAAAATCTGTCTCAGTGTCACATTCACTCTGGGCCTCATGGTGTGTTTTTGACATGCTGATTAGCTTTTTTTTTTTTTTTTACTGCTTTCTTTGTAGACTGGATGTTGAGATTGATTAGGCAGCGTTGACAATATAAGCATGACGCACATGCTGGACTAACCTCCCCGCACTGACCTGGGGCAATGGGGTAAAGCCAGTGGGTGGCCTGTTGCTCATAGCTTTTCTGAGAAAGCAGAAGAAAGTAAAGATGAATAGCTCAAGTCCTTATGTGTCTCCTTTCCCCTTACATTCTATAGTGTCACAGCAGACACTGTTCTTTTGTTACAGCAGAAATTATTTGCCACATCTTTTCTAAGAAATTCCCAACATCTAAACAAGTGAGTAATCAGTCACAAAAACTACCAAGACCAAGATAGAGCAGCTATTGAGCAGGACTGAAATTACCACAGGAAGCGATGTATTGTGATGTAATTATTTGTAACATTTTTTTGACAACTGTTTGCCTTTTTTTGTTCTTCTTTTTTTTTGATGCCACTTTGCTTTTCCGGTTCATATTTGTCAGTTTACTCTCATAGAAAGTCACCGTTGAATAAAACAGTCACATGATACTGTAGCGAGGACCTTTGGATAATTCTCTTTTATGCGTACTCTGAATTGTCTGCCACGAAGTCCTGTGTAGCAACCTTACCCTTAAAAACAACGCTTTTTAAAATGTTGTAGAGATAGAAGTAGAAAGAAGCAAATCCGGCTGTTGCTGTTTGCTTTGCCTTGTTGTTGCCCCCTGCATTATTAGTCTTTCGCTTACCAAATAGGTAAAAGACTGCAGAAGCGATTCGCGATTTATGAATAGTCAATTAACACTCCGCGTGGCATGCCCTACTATACATAACCCAGGAATATCAAAGCAACAAAATAATCTAGGTGTATAATGTGACCGTAATTGATTTTGTAGTGTTTCCCGAATAAGAATAGTTATTAAAACATAATATACATATATAATTGATATCTATGCAGTTTTAATTTGTTACATAATATGATTTGTTTTTGGTTTTGTGGGGTTAATTGATGAGTATGTTCTGTTCCGTTTGAAGTGTTGGTATTCCATCATCTTGGACCCTTAATCAAGTGGTTATAATGTTTTAATTATGAATATCGACATCTGCAAAGCGAAGAGGACCTGTGATAATGATGATGATGATGATAATGATGATGATGATGATGATGAAGAAGATCAGATGTTCTCTTTGTTAGTAAAAATGAAAAAAGTTTTTGTGGATTTCAAATGAACAATGAGTGCAACAAACATTACCCTGGCACTTATTAATTGCTTATTAATATGGAAACTCTTGATAATATGACTGGTATCTACTATGGAAACAAAAGACTCCTCTTTCAGAAGAAATCTGACCTCAGAGCAACTGAGAAGGACAATTTATTTTGCCTATAAAACTTGCTATACTTTATTGACCATGGTCAAAAACAATGCACTTATGTACTACATATACACTGCAAATGTAACAGACATTTTATTTATGTATGTAGTAACATTTTACTAGAAGCTCAAATCAGTATCTTTAGAATACTTTGTTAAAATTGATTGTTAACCTCAGTAAAATTGTGCACCTGGGCGCCTAGCCACATGAAGATAAAAACAATTTGCTCCTGCTTTTATGAAGTTGATGAAGTTGGATCTCAGCCTGGTTAGACACACTTCCAGATAAATTTCATTAACCTTATGATTGCTCTCATGCTGATAATCCAGTCTATGCTTTTTTTTGTATACTAATGTCCGAGCGCTCATAAAAGCACAGCCGGCAATTCTCTGCCGCGTAATGGGATTCTGAAGAGAAACGAACAAAGTTGAAATAGTAGCTTTTTGAACCTACTGCCCCTGCAACAATATTCATTACACATTGATCTACAGACTTCAGGTAACTGCTCATACATTAATAAGGAATAGATAGATGAGGAAGGCCTCTTCAAGAAGGTTTTAAGGAGCGTACGCCGACTGAAAAACATTGTGAATTTGAGTGATTAAATTTTGCCAACTAAAGCCTTTGTAGTTAGGTGTTAACGCTAAACAAAGTGACGTTTTTGCAGATGAACGTATTGCATGTTTCAAGATTTTATACCAGTGTTAACAGACCTCGTTCGTTTGTACTAGATCTTGTTGAAGTGGTGATTCATGTGCAGGCTTTGCGTTTGATCTTGTAAGGATTATACCGCCGGAACAACGTTCTCGGGTAAAAATTGGACAGTTGTCAATTACAAATGGGATTGTATGGAGCTAGAAATTATTTACATGGAAGTCAAATGGTATCGACGTTTACAGACATTCTAATATTTCAATAATTAAACGCTTCTTATAATTACACCATTAGAATTTTTCTTGACAGTTATATTATATGAATTCATTTTGTGGGAATGCATGTAAAAAGTAAGAGGACTTACTTTTACTAAAAGTGCAGTTTATACCTGGTAAAATACATCTAATCTAACATATTTTAAAACAATTTACTTGTTAATCACAAGTTGAGAGATGGGTTCAAAAAAGTATTATAATGACACATGACATGGAAACAATACTCCTAGGCTATACTTTAGAACACTGTTTAGCATGTTGTTGAAAGTAAAACTTCATATAGGGGCCTCGACACACGCTAAGCATATGCTGAGTTTTTGCAGCGGAATATTGTCCGATATGTTTCTTCTACATGAAGCAGCTTTTTAAGATAAACAGATAATCTAAATGGAAAAAAACAGACAATCCCTCTCCTCTTTAGTCCAGAGGACATGGTTTCTACAAAGAAATGAAAATTTTGATTAATCTGGCCGCAGAACAACATTCCACTTTGCTTTAGTACATTTTAAACGAGGTCCAGAGAGGATGGTGGCGTTTCTGGATCCTGTTCACACATGCCTTCTTCTTTGCATGATTTATCCTGCGTGGACAGCACGCCAAAATGTGTTCACAGACAATGATTTCTGGAGGTGTTAATGAGCCCATGCAGTGATTTCCATTACAGAATCATAACTGTTATAAATGCTGTGTCACCTGATTGCCCAAAGATCACAAGCAATCCAATATTCATTTTCACCCCCTGTCCCATGTGAGCAGATATTTCTCCAGATTCTTGGGAATGTTTGATGATGTTATGCACTGTAAACAATGTACATTTTGTGTTGAGGAACATTATTGTGAAATTGTTCCACAATTATACCCAATCAACTTACTGACCCCAAAAATATGGGTTCATGAAATTTGCAAATCATTGCCTTTTGTTTTTATGTATAAAACTTTTTATTAACAGTATTAAACTTTTTTTGGAATTGGAGTTTTAGAGAAAGAGAGAGAGAGAGAGAGAGAAGAGAGAGCAACAGCACAAGAGAGAGAAATGGATGGATGGACAAATGGCTGGATGAATGGACAGATGGATAGGTAGATCAATAGATAGATAGTTTCACACTATTTTCATTCAGCAAGCAACAAAATATATCATTGTTCCAAGAGTTGGCCAACCCTTAAACTATAATTTAAAAGCAATTGAAACAACTAGTTTTAATGTAGTTTATGCTTATTAAAGTTATATATTGTGTGCCAAAGATCTTGTTCCACTAAAATAGATGAACAAACGCTATGCACCTAAATCAAGATTATTTCATTGAATTCATCCGTTTCAAGTCCATCCCAAAATATTCCACATGCCTTAAAATTATCACATGGAATGGACAGGTATAGTGTTAACATAACTAAATTCTGGGATTCTGAATTGTGTAAGGAAATGGATACATGGAATTGCTATAACACAAAGTTAAACACTGGTTTGATTCAACCTAGAAATCAACTTTAAATATAAAAATATCAGTGCAAATATAAAAATGCCTTACTTAAGAAATCTGAAAGTGTATAATAGAGGGTTAAGATTGTAGGAGTTCATGTGATGTTATTATAGATCAAAATGATTTTATATCTTGGTGGGCTTTGTCCTAATGCTACTTGAAAAAGGCTTATATTTTCCGCAAACTGTACTGTACAGTAGCTGTCTAAATCCCCTGGCTCTCGGCCATACTACTTGTCGCTCCATCTAGCTGAGTTATACAGGCATGGCTTAGTGCAGGCATTCTGTGCAATGGCACAGGGTGGTATGATGCAGTCTTAAAAACCCTTTACACTCCGCCTGTACATTTTAAAGCAGTCTGTTTCTGTATCTGTTTCTGCCGCTATATCCGATCTTCCCTCGGGTCACGGGGATCCTTTGCCTATCTCAGGCGTCTATGGGCATTAAGGCAGGTTAAACCCTGGATGGAATGCCAACCCATCGAAGGGCACACACACATTCACACACACACATACACTAGGGACAATTTTCCAAGGTGCCAATCAATCTACCGTGCATGTTTTTGCGTGGACGGCCCGGAGGAAACTGGAGAACCCGGGGAAAAAAAACCCTGAGGCACGGGGAGAACATGCAAACTCCACACACTCATGGCCGAGATGGGAATTGAACCCTGACCATGGCGGTGTGAGGCGAACGTGCAAACCACAGTGCCCCAATCTACAATTTACATGTCTGTAATTTTCATTTCCCTTAAGTACGGCAAATCTGTTCTGAACATCTAGTCCCAGATGTTCTGTAGTATTAACACAGTGATGCAGCTCTAATATTAGGGCAGCAGTAGTTTTTGCTGTTGCATGAAATTTATTTGAGTTTTACTATTACTTTAGGCTAGTACAGACTTACAGTGACATCCCTTAAGCCTTGTGTAATATATAATATAATGTAATGTAATATAATTTATATTCATATAATGATTTTCAGAATAACCAAATGGGTATTACCATAATGATAAAATCAGCCCTATGTAAATTAATATTGATTGTATTATTTGAATGTACCTTAATGCAGTGTCCAGGATTTATTAGTGTAGCTGCACACTCGGCAGCTAGGTTTGACATGTTACACAGAGGCTACTTTTCCACTCCTATTGAGAGTGACTCTGGCCAGAAATGAAATATTGATAAGAGGAATGTGAGAAAAATAGGAAAAGCAATAACGGCGGAAAAATAATGGGCTTCTTAAGTGCCTTGTAACAAGGTTATCTGGTGGAAGCTTTGGCATCAGCAACTTACAGCTCCATCAGCCTTTGTTTGATCAAGAGCTATCTGTGTGAGGTTTTTCATATTCTTATCAGGGCCGTATGATATGAATGACCTCCTCAACAATTGGGCCCAAATCTGCGAAAATCCGAAATGTAGTCGATTCAGCATCATTTACACGCATACACGCGTTCACGCCGGATCTGTCCTCAGAAGTGTAAAACTTAACAGGGAATTAGGGATTTATTTGTTATTCTTTTCCATTTAAATGCAAATGCATGGCAGAAGAGCTTCCAAAAGAGGTGGTGGAAAAGAGGGAGGGAGGGAACAAGACTAAAGGAGGAAATCAGAAGTAGAGACTTAAGAGCACAACTGGGACAATTGAAGAGTCTTCCCTCTTGCGTCATTGTGGTTCCTGGACGCAATCATTGGCGAATACAGTGTCGTAGGAACTAAATGACCTTGGGTGTTTGGTGTTATAGTTTAGGTGAAGTGGTTTTTAGAAGCATTGTCTTTTTTTAGTGAATAAATGTTTTTGTAATGCATTAGTTAGCTTGGTTGGATGGTGGTGTTCTCTGGGTGTGTATGTATTGTGTGTGTGTGTGTGCTATAGTAGTGTGTTGTGGGGGGTCAACAATAAAAATGTGAAACAACATACAGGCAAGAACATGGCACATTTGCATAATGAAATTGAGTGGAATCTTTGGGGATTTGGGTCTCTGCAGATCTTGACTGAAATTTTCAATTTTATAAGCCATGTTGGTTTCTGTTTGGGAGTGAGAGCGGGGACACCGAGCCGCATGCGTACATGTATAAAACATTCAGTGACTCACAATTTCATATTAAGGGTATAATTGAATTCAATACAGACCGCAGACTCTTTCCACCCATCTAGGGGCCTAAGCGAAGCCATGCTCGAAAGCTTAATCAATAATCCATTGCAAATCACAAGAAGATAGCTGGAATCAAAATAATGAGCTGCATGGCAACAAATAAAGGAAATATATTAAGTCAAACATATGGCATTAATTAGGGCTGCAGCATCTAGTCAACAAAATCGATTTAAAGAAATCTATTTGCGTTGACTGTTAAGAAACAACGTTGTTCACACAGCGCCACACAGCAAATGTTGCGATTTTATAAAATATCCAAGTGTGTGTAGTAAATAAATGTGCGAATAACATTTTCTGCAAACTTGTTGCAGATTTTCCACTTCGCAAACAAAAAAAAGACCAGACAATCTCATATAAGGCAGTGTGTCTGTGTGTGTGTGTGTGTGTGTGTGTGGGTGGTGTGTGTGTGTGGTCAAGGGACGTTCCGTTGCGATGATGATGTTGAGCAGAGCGACAGACACAAAACTGGAGGCCAAAAAAATCTACCTCTGTAATATTTTGGCTTTAATATTACTGACAGCGAGCAGAAAAAGGTACTTTTTCGCTAAATTAAAGTTGCTACATCACGTGGCAGTATGACAAATTCATATGAGAGCTCACTCGTTGAGGGATGGAAGGGAGAGATGACAGGCAATGCTTCAACAGACAGAGCTTTCTTTTATTTTTCATTCAGTTTTGCTCCGGTGCTTTTCCTTTGCTCCTACTCACGCCGGGGCACACACCCACTCATGGATCGGAACGCCTTCACCCGGCATCCTCCGCTTTCCCAAATACGTCTTCATACACTCTGTCAGCTCTACCTTCTATCTCTGTCTTTGGGGTCTCTCTATTTCTTTTTCTTTCTTTCTTTCTTTCTTTCTTTTTTTATTAGGCTGTACCTAATTACATTTTTGTATAAAAAAATATTTATTTTGAACATTTCAAATTTGCAAATTCAATTTTCTTGATAATCATTCAGGACTTATAGGGACATTTATTATAATCGCATATCACAACTCGATAATCGCAATATGGCATTTTTCCCAAATACTGCTGCCCTACTTTACACTGCACAGGTATCGTATGTGGAGGGGGATGTGGGAAATTTAGAAATGCAATGTACATCATGTGTTGTATATTGAGCTGTGCTGTTCTGTTCTATTTAACAATCAGAAAGCATGTTCCCAAATTAATAATTAGTCTACCAGGCAAAGATTTTCCCAAATGTATTTCTTACTCTAATTCACTTCAATAAGCATGTAGATAATGCAGTGTTGGGTAGTACATAGCAAGAGTGTTTTACATCGGTTAGCTTGTATGCATTAAATTTTTTTAACCCATTTATAGTTTATAAATGCAATATTGAAATCAATACTACTTCATTATGCTTCATGCTTCATTTGAGGAATTTAACTGGTAGAATCAAGTTTGCTGTCAGTTCCACACTAAACATTGTTTATCTGAGGCAAGCAAAATGGTTCAGTGAAAGTACAGATACTCATGGTTTAAAAGTCTCTGGTAAAAGTTGACTATACTTTTTTTTTACTTTAGTTAAGTAATGAATATGAGCTCTGGCATGTACTTAAGTAAAAAGTGGCCATTACTACTACAGTATTTGTTTTAGTGTCACACTGGTGCCTCACATCTTATTAATATATCAATAAAAATGTATTCAAATTGTGTTGCCAAATAAATGTATCCAGGCTGAACATTCACCATGTAGAACACAAGCAAAGAAAAGATGATAATGATCAGTTGATGAGGGAATATTTCTGTTCTTGGCCATGTCTCATCCTCACTAGCCATACTGCCTTTCTTGTTGTTAGCATCATAAGCTAGCCCAAGTCTGTGGTGCATGACAAGAAGTAAAAGATTGAAAATGCCCGTGCAGTGACAGGAAATGAGTTGATGGGCTCAAAACAGTGCGCAATGAGAAGAAAATATATTACCATTTCACCAAGTAGATTACAGCTATAGTAATGATATTTGTGCAAAAATCTCATGAGAGAAAATAAGAAGAAAAATATGCTGGCACCAGAAAAATATCGACTTGTTACTTTGTTACTTCCCACCTCTGGCTCGAAGTAGGATTTTGTTTGCGACCCTATTTATTTAGTGAATTATTCAGAGTATTAAATGAGGTTTCACTTACCATGACAACATGTAATTATTATAGGCAGGAGAATGTTTCGGTTTGTTTAAAACTCCACAGCTCCCTTGTCATTCTCTCTATCCTGCTCTCTCTCTCTCAATGTCACACACACACACACACACACACACACACACACACACACACACACACACACCATTTTTAACTGCCTCCAGGATATTGAAATTAGGGTTGCGACTGTTTTATTGAGTCATGCTGTCCAATGCTAAATTAATCTCCAAACCTCAAATAATATTCTACAGTCAAACATGCAGTACACATGGTGGGTGAAAGTGTTTGTGTGTGTGTGTGTGTGTGTGTGTGTGTGTGTGTGTGTGTGTGTGTGTGTGTGTGTGTGTGTGTGTGTGTTGTGTGTGTGTGTGTGTGTTTGATGTCCAAATTATGTTCTGTATATACAGTATTGTATGCATACAGCTGATTTCAAGCTCACTCTTTTCTAGTTAAATGATCTATATTTAGATATGGGAAATAGCAGGGAAAAAGCATCCAGAACTATGTATTGGTTGACATAGATTGGGCATTTACACAGAGAAAATAACACAATACATTGCTATATGTATACAGTATGTAAAAGAACAACAAAAGTAAATGCCCCAAGAATGTAATGAGATAAAGAATATAATAATAAAGAGACACTTAGTAGAGATAAGAGCAGAAGAAGTGGAACACCTTGCCAAGTACATTGTTGAATAGTGTGAGGTGTGCTTAGTACAACATTATTGTAAGGATATGCATTGTGTGCATCCGTCTTTGTATATGTGTGTAGCAGACATCTATAGTCTGTTGCACGTTTTTGCATGAAACCATTCTAAGCAAGTTGCAACACTGCTGAATAAAAGAGTTACATTACAGCCAATTAAGGACAAAAGCTACCAATCGCAATCGCTAATTTATTCAAATACCAAACTCCCTCCTGTAGTGTAATTTGTGGAGGACAAAGAGAAAGCACCCGTTTGATAAATAATAACTTAAGAAATAATCGAATTTTAAGTAACAACCTCAACACTGGCTGTGACCTTGCTGGAGTGTGACATGATTTTTGTCGTGTGCAGTTGTGATGGATCGCATGCACACCAATTAGGTGTCGGAATGGTATATGTTTAAAATATTCATCCAACCACCCCACCCCCCTCCCCCCTCCTTCTATCACATTAACTCTATATGTAGCTGGCAATAATTACTGCAGTAAAGTATATACACCAAAGTAAGGTAACAAAGTATTTGTACTTCATTACTTGATAGCTCTAAATTGCCTCTATGTGAAGGAGTGTTGAATATGTGTTCAAAACTTTTGTAATGGGGTTATTTTAAAAAAAGAGGCCATCAATTTAAATTACTGTTGATTAAATACTGATCTTGGACCAGCAGTTATGAGCAACTTTTCTCTGAATAAGCCACTAGAAGCACCAGCAGGCAGTGGTTTGAGTGAGGATATTCGTCAGCGAATTTTATATTCCCAGTCTCAAGTCTGTGGTCTGTGGCAAGGGGAAGGCTAAGCCTTATACATGCGCCGCCTATGACTCTACCCTTTATCAGGATAAAGTAGTTAGTGAAGATGAATGAATAATGATGATGCATGATAATGTTTTAATTAAGTATATGAATAGCAGGGGTGTCCGATCTTTTTCATGCGGGTGCATGATCTCATTCCAACCGAGCAAGGACAACACCATATTCTACTTGTTTAAAATCGAATGGTTTTCCTGCTCAAGGACTATCAGGTGTAACTCTTGCTTGGGTGGAATGGAAACCTGCACATGCACCGGCCCTTTTGTGTAAAAGATACCCATCCGTTAAGGCATAAGTTGTCTGGTTCTTTAACACTGTAACCCATATTAATCAGGGTAAGAAAACTGGTTTCAGTTAAATCCGTTTAAGGTTGCTCAAAGGCTGAGCACCGAACAGATGTCCAGGCACCACTGGTAAATCGTTTAGGCTGCTTTTACATGAAAGTGGCACTGAGTAATCGCAGACAGACACAAACTATAGCAGACTGCCCGAGACAAGCTGGATATAGATATATTAAATGGCCAAAAGTATGTGATTGTTGAACCTACATCCTTATTGTTACTTTCACCATCACCATCAGAATGATTTTAATTAGAATTAGAATTTGGAATGTAGATATGCAGCGTTGATCATATTGAGGGCAAACAAGGAGACCCTAAGGGCACAGTAAGCATTGCATTTCATTGGGGTTGAGGTCAGGTAACTTTATTTCTTATTGTCAAGCAATGGAAAATCATGTGTACGTCATGTACTTCATGCACACAGCTATTGTAATGGTGTCACAGGTTTGGAATTTAGTTGCGGTTAGTGGAAATTGTAATTCCACAGCTTGTTGTTGTTTTGGGAAGCTTGGTGTGCGTATCATTTGTAATAAGAAATTTCTTCCAAACTTCTTTGCATTTTGCGGGAACTAAGATTGCATTGCTGTATAGTATGTGTTATTTCAGTGTCCTAGAGAAAACCAGACTATTTTAGATACACTAGAAGGCATTGGAAAGGGGCATTTGATTCTGTCATCAAACAAGATAACATCTTCCTCCTGAAAATGTGTATGCTGTGTGATTGTTTATTAGATATAGAAGAGGAAAGAACAAGTATCTACCAAGGCATAAAATGACCATAATCTGCACACTGGGCTTAATTTGCATTGGGAAAAATCATCAACCATCCTTAGGGAACTAGTGGTAGCTCAAGATCAAACCCACAGAACAACAGGGAGCTGAATTTGGCTTCTATGTTGATATACCCAGGGAATCTGTGATGGAAAGTAATCAAAGCGCCATAGGATGCTGCTGTTAAATAACACACTAGGAATTGACGTCATTCCCTAGTAAAACAGGAACTCCTTTTTAAATCCATTCTTTTAAATATTATTGAAGAATTTCACTATTACACTATCACAATGTTATTAGTTTGTTTGTGCTTAAGGACAATTCATTGTTAAAAATGATATGCAAATGACATAAACTTTAATTAATTATATTGAGTAATGTTTAAAATAAAATCTTTATAATAACATATAATTGAATGATTAATATGTTGTAATCTTTGCCAACATAGAGGTTCATTGAACAAAACAATGTCTCTTGGACCTGCAATACAATGAGGTTTAACTATTAATACTCCATGCTACATTAATGAGCTATTGTTATATTTACAGTTACAGTTACTTTAATTATTATAGATTCATATCAGGCAAGATGTTTGTAGTAAAACCCAACAGAACTATACAGATTTTTTTTATATTTAACATGGTATAACATATACCTATGGCCGATGTGTGTGTGTGTGTTTATCTGTGTATAAAAATATATAAATAACAATGTTTATAATATTCATTCATTCATCTTCTACCGTTAAATCCGATCTTCCCTCGGGTCACGGGGAGTCTGTGCCTATCTCAGTCGTCTATGGGCATTAAGGCACGATACAACCTTGGTATGGACTGCCAACCCACTTGAGGACACACACACATTCACACACACATTCATACACTAGGGACCATTTTCCAAGGTGCCAATCAACCTACCGTGCATGTTTTTGGGCCAGGGGGAACCAGAATAATTATCTCCATCACTTCTTCTTATAAACACAATAGTTTATACTTAAAAAAAGCCATTTGAACTTATGGTGTGAAAAAGCGCTATTTTTCTTTTAATTTAAAATAACCCACCACATATATCGTTCATGTACACTAAACATGTCGATTAGCTCATAGTTACATTAATTTGTATAATTTTACTGTGAGTCTAAAGGTTCTAGTATAATAGGTAAAAATATAATATCACAAAAACAAATAGAATCAGTTGAGCAGAAAATGTTTGTGAGACCTTTCACACCTAATTTACCTTAGAGAATACAAATGGACTAGACCTTTGTGTGTGCAGTTTCTAGGCAGATGCAATGATGCTCTTTTTGCATAATAATCTTGTCATTACAACACTAACCCAGGCATTGCCATTTACAGTATTTGACTGAGATAGACAGACTTTTTATTTTTACATTTACTTCATAACGAATATAGCAGTGTTAGTCTTTCGGGATGGAAAAAAACTGATTCCAGTTATAGACTTGCATTATGAGTAACTATGATAACTATGACTACTAAAGTATTTACAAGTTGACAACTAAAGGCCGTAATGGTTTAATCTTCAGGAAGTCTTGCGAATGAATGCCTTCATTTAACCTCCCCCTCAAAATATTTTGTTTATATTCAACTTTATTTTTCGGTGTAACATGAGAACTGTGTTGCTTTTTACTGCTAAGTCATCAACCGAGCCTAGGGTAAAAGGTAGTCAAGGTCAAGTATTAAAAAAAAATCATCACAAATTATTGCAGCCAATGCAACCTTGGAGCAATATACAGCAGTGAACTGAGGCTGTGATTTATGATTATGATTTAAATATGATGTGTAAAATGTTTTATATATAACAATATATGTGAACCCTCTCAGAGTAGACCAGAAATAGATCAGGAGCTTTAATTAGTCTGGCTGTCTTTAGTCTAAATCTTTTTTATGAGGGCAAAGTGTAAAGACTGTAGCAGAAGAGAGTGAATATGTAATTCATTGTAATATACTTACATCAAGATAAGTGATTAACTTTGGCGTTGCCTGCATGATACGGAAGATAACAGTTTAAACATGCTAACATATACACATACACATACACCTATTTATACTGTATATGGCAAGGGTGTACAAAATTAGAGTTAACAGAGAGTTTCAAGAGAATCTCTTAATTTTCCTGCCGTGCCTCTTTACACCACTAAGTATGAGAAAGGAAGGAAGGGCCCTAGGGGGAGAAGATGCCTGTCACTATAAGCAATGGGACTTCCGCACACTATTAAAAAGATGCATTAGCTGCAGCACACTAGCCATTAATGGCTCCAGAGTTCAGGCGACTTTCTCCATTATTAATATGCTTTCATGGATATGGAGTTATTCGGCTGGTAATTAAAGTGAGAGAACCCATCGATTTCCAGTGAATCCAAAAGCTCATGTGGTGCTGTGAAACCCTGTTGTGTGGTGTGAAGTGATCCATCTCTCTAAGTACACTGTTGACCTCGACCACTGCTCACAACTTCCGCTATGTGTCACCAACACTAACATCTTTTCTTTACTTTATCTCAATGTTTTCTGTTAAGGAGCGTTGAAACTGTTTGCGTGGAATGTACAAACTGTCACTTATAATGGTGAGGGTTCAGTTTATATGTTCAGAGTCAATATTAACCAGTATTGGGTTACAGAATTTTTTGTTTTTAATATCTATTTAGTGGTGAAATATTATATGATGTAACAGTGGAACAGAGGGATCAGAAAACATATTGCTGTGTGACAGCTCTTGGGTCGTCAGTTCAATCAGGAGGTCTGTTTGAGGTTTCTGCATATGTTCATGTGGGCACACTGGCTAATCTTACTCTATAGAGACTACACTGTTTTACCATGCAGCGTAGATTCCCTTCTCCTACCCGCTTTCCCCCCCCAACCCCGATCAAGTCTTTTCACTGTGACCCTGACCAGGACAAAGCGCTTAGTGAATATGAATGAGTGACTGAGGCCTGACTTGGGTTACTATGACAGCAAAGACCTTGACCGTTTATACCTTGACCTTTAGTGTGGTATATGGTAACAAGAAAACAAATCACAGTATAGACACTGCAAAGCCAGGATAGCCTTAGTTCGCAAGAGAAAAGTAATTAAACGTGATTAGTATCAACAGTCTCAATCCAGACCAAGCTAAGTCCAGATGGCTGGTTCTCTCAATCGTAAATCAGATCAGATAAAGCAATTGATGAACAATTCAAAAAAAAATTTGCTTTAATGCACACACACACACACACACACACACACACACAACACACACACACACACACCACCATATATATATATGTATATACACATATTTTAGAGTTCATAGAAATCCAGCGAATGCACAAACACAATGGTAAACTATATAATATCATACGTAATACCTAATTAATTACAAAATAAAAGCGACAGTAATTCGTTACAGTTACTGAGAAAAAAGAGCGTGTAATTAAATTACAGTTACTTTTGAAAATGCTAAAGATTACAAATTCCAGAGACCCCCGGCCCAATCCAGTTTCTTTTTAAAGAAAGCTTAAAAAGCAGCACACGAGGCTCCACACATATTTTACACTAAAAAATATTTATTTTCTTATGTAGTCAGTGCCCCTAGAGCCGCTAGGGATAAGGGTCAAGATCCGGGGCCCAGCTGTGGCAATCTTGACAGAGGTGGGCTTTCAGTCCATTAACCCAGAGCTTTAACTTCCACGCCATGCTTAACAAACAACCCTTTGAACACGACATCAGAAATTCTTCAAAGCGAGACATACTTATTAATTTCAGGTACATGAAAGCTATCTCTAGCTATTCAAAGTTGTTTAAAAAATGACCTTTAATGCCGACAAGAAACAAGATAATCGTACATTTCAGATGTCAATTTTTCCGGATGGAAACAGGTCTCCTGCCAAACCGCTCAAATGGCCTGTTTCCATATATCACTAGATGTACAGTATACTGTATAGAATATAAAATATAAAAAAGGCTTGCAGGATTCTACTGTATATCCAATTTGTATGTTCTTACAAGATATATTCGTACATTATTTGACTATTACGTTATTATGCGAGAGCATGTTATTCGGACCCATAGCCGCTGCTCGTTTTAGAGGGGGGGGTTAGTGAGTTTGTAACAACATGCTGACTGATGGAACATGTGAATATATACCAGCGCTATATTTAATTGATTGTCTGTGTGGCTTCTTTCAGACTTGGACGTGCATTAGCGTACGTCGCCGTCAATCTCGAATATAACAGAATGTTTGAACATGTTTTAACCAATGTGTTGGTGAACAGACTGCAGCGTTTCTCTTTAATTAAGCAGCTTGTTGCCGAGGCTCGGCTTTGAAGAGTCCGTTTTTACCGACGTTCATTTTCCCAGTTCTACACACATATGCACACACCAACACACACACACACACAGTTTTTAGCCTTTTATTGATGCATCGTTTGTTGTTTTAGTTCGGGAAGATCAGCAGCTCTGATTATCACTGTTTCTCTAATGAAATCCTCATCGCAATAACACGGTCTTTGGCCTGCCTTAGCTGGAATGCTTTAAAACAAGACATATATACATATAATATATATATACATATATAATATATATATATATATATATATATATATATATATATCTCTATATATATATATATATATATGGGCACGGTGGCGATGAGTGGTTAGCACGTTTCGCCTCACACCGCCAGGATCCGGGGTTCGATTCCCGTCTCGGGAATGTGTGTGTGGAGTTTGCATGTTCTCCCCGTGCTTCAGGGGGTTTTTCCCCGGGTTCTCCGGTTTCCCCCGGTCCAAAAACTTGCACGTAGGTTGATTGGCACCTGGAAAATTGTCCCTATGTAATGAATGGTGTGTGTGTGTGTGTGTGTCTGTTTGCCCTGCGATGGTTGCGTTCCATCCAGGTTGTATCCTGCCTTAATGCCCAGAACGCTGAGATAGGCACAGACTCCACATGCCAGAGGGAAGATCGGATAAAGCGGTAGAAGATGAATGAATGAATGAATATATATATATATATATATTTTTTTTTTTAAATCTTGAACCTCTTCTTGAACAATAAAAATCACTGGTCTTTGTGACTTAGTAGTCTGTTTTTCACAGTCAAAAGGAGTTTGCATACAAGGAGAACAGGGTTTCGTGTGCAGTTAGGACTTTCGGTCAGATGGCAGCTCAGCTGGCAGCATCAGATGGCTCTGTCTCTACTGTGACAACATTCAATTAAGAGCAGGTAATTAGCAAGACAAATGAAATAAATAAATATAACTCCCCGTAGTGCATCCGTGTAAACCTCAAGTGCCGGTAATAATGCAGGTCTTGTTTTTGCTTTTCTACAACAACAGGATTTTAAAAAGACAGTTTTGATTAGTAACACATGTGAACACAACAGTAATTGACATCTGTACGGTTTTGTTGTTTGTATACCTCAGGTATGTATATATGAGGTATGTGTGCTTTTTGAAAACCGTTTGTTTGCTGTAACCTTGAAGTCCTCCGGTGAGTTTTCATCTCTCCGAGGTTATTTGTGCATGGTGTACACCTGGGGCAAAGGGGAGGATTTTAGTGAGAATATTCCTGTTGATTGTACACAAAATGTAACCTGATAAAACAGGGTCAAATTCCTGATGTCTTAAGATCATGCTACACCAATCATTTTAATTAAAAAATGTTATGTATGTTATGTAGTTCTCAGGTATACAATATCAGCGTAATAGGAAAGTTGTGAATATGTTATAAATGCTGTTATTCAGTGTATATATGTATTGATGGAGGGACTCAATTAATTCATCGGGATTTCATTAGTCAGTATAAGAAAATTAGATATACATCTTTTGTGTGCTAAAACCTTTGGTTTTTATTGTGAAAGAAAATAAACATCAATGAACTCTTCATAAGGCCATAAAGTAGAGCTTTATAGCAAATGGATCATTTGCATTGTGGCATTACGTTCTACAGATCTTAAAGAGAAGGACGAGGGAAATTTTGCATTGGGGAACCTGACTAAAGTGGACTGAAATGATCCGTATTGTGATGGTGGATTTCTCTATACCTTTACGTTTAAACTCGACGCTGTGGAGGTGCTGGACTCCACTGCCAGATCATGTAGCCTCTTTATGTACTCTGCCATGATGCTGCCCCAAAAACATGCCACAGTGCAGGAAAGAATACAGATGCATGCTGCTCACATTTGAATAACTGAGCCTCCACAGAATAGAGATCCTGCTCTGGCCCTTCCTCTCTAGTGCTTCAGTGTTATCAGTCCAGTCTGTTAATTAGGTAAAACCCCTAGGCTTTGTATCTCCGCATCCTATCCTGGATAGTGTCTGATTTAATGGGCTCCCTAACATGCAGGAAATCCACCAGCAGTTCCTTTGTCTTGCTGATGTTAAGCTGCAGGTGTTTTGTACTGCCCACCAACAGCCTCCTGTACTTCTGATTCATCCACAGTGTGGATGCAGGCTACAACGGAGGAGTCATCAAAGAACTCCTGCAGGAAGACCGATGTGTAGAGAGGGAAGACGAAAGGAGACAGGACAGATGCCTGTGGTGCCCCCAGTACTTCTCACCACTAGCTACAACCCACAGTTGTACTTTTCTTTCCCAGTCAGAGAGACAGATTAGGATCGGGGAGGCACAAAAAGAACATGGTCCTGGTGGTGCCTCGGCATTGTGCAGGTGTGAAGATATCGATAAGATCATTCTACATGTCTTTGTGTAGCTTGTAAGTCCTGGCAGTCTAAAGGTTAAATCTACTGGAGCTTTGCAGAAGGCGTCACGATGTGCGAATGGAATGGTTTTGTAGATCTTAATACTGCTGGGGTGTCCTGGCAATGGACATATGCAGGAAGTATGGCAGTTGGTATCTTGCCTAAAGTGTCACGTCGTCTTTCACACCAGAGTTCTCGGCAATACCAACAAAACACGAGAAAGGAACGCAGGTGAATGATAAGGTTCCGTAGAATTACTGCGGCTAGTTTCTTTATGTACAGAACCAAGCAGTGCATTATTTATTATGTTCATCCGAAGTATTATCAAATATTTCGTTTGATCCACATCGACCAGTTCAAAGTAGTAACCGTTATATAACCACGCTGGATTTATGACAAGAATTAGGACACAGGTTTTAAACACGTTGCTATTTACACATTTGAGCCTCTAATTAATATACTAGTGTGACACACTCTTAATTGCATTTATCTAATACTGTATGTGCCATTATAAAAGGACCTTATCACGTCGGGGGAATAATGTGTCATGTCGGCTAGAATAACCTCCATTTATGCTTATTATCTCTACATACACTTTATATATCATTACATACATAACACATTTGTCTTGACTGATATCTGGTTTTGCATTTGTTATTATTAATATTGTTTTGTATAAAACCCTGTCAAACTGGGATCATTAATAAAAGCATTAAACATATCCACAAATGCATGAAGCACACGTTCAGTGACAGTCGCTGTGTATACTCACAGATCATGACACATGGGTCCGAGATCCACATGAGCAGTGGGTGGAGGTTAGGAGTTTTGTATCTCACAGCAGAGATGTAGTTGGAATAACCCCATTAATGCATGATAACTAAATGTAACAAAGCAAGAGAGATCACGTTCTGCAAGGCGAGGGCACTGAGCAGCGGTATTCATAGTAGTGTTTTTGCATGTTGTTTGTTTGTGGGTACGGTGCAGCAGAGGCCAAGGTAAAGCACATCACATGCCTTGAAATTACTGTTGATTTTATGAACAAAATCTCTCTTCCATCATTCTCTGAAGCAGGGTATTGTACTGCTACATGGCCCCTACATGGATGCTTGCCGCAGTTAGCTCTAACTGGGTCTGATTTGCCTTGAGCTATATTTTAATATTTAATTAGCTATGTCACAAGTCGACTTTTTGGTAATAATATCTGCATAAACAGGACATGTTATAAAGGAAGAACATTTGGTCAGACAGTAGCTCTCTACTCAGGGACTATTCCTATACCTGTTCCTGGAACCCTTATTGTCTTACTTCTTTTTTATTTTGTCCTACTATCGTTATCCATGCTCTTTTTATATTTGATCTACTCTGTTCAGAGCAGTTATCGACCGCTGATGAAAAAAAAAGTTATCTATCTGACACTTGAGTATTATCATTGTTAAACTTGTGTCATTGTTCCAAAATTCTTGAAACTGAATTAGAAGGTATTCATTTGGTATCTCTCAATATCAATATATGTATATGTATATGTGTGTGTGTGTGTGTTGTGTGTGTGTGTATGGGGGGGGGGGGCATTGGTAAATTTTTTTGATAGTTTATTTTACTACATATAGTACGGTACCTTAATATGAATCCTTCTCAGTTAGTGAAAAAAGTGACATTATTTAGGAATTGTAAAATATAATAATAATAATAATAATAATAATAATAATAATAATAAGCTTAATTTATTTAGATGATAGCACAACTGAAGATTTTTTGATGAGCTACAACAGCAGATCAGCCTCTACTCCTGTTAGTCAAGAACACGAATCTCAGAATATCAACACTGGCTGTGATTTTTAATATTTGGCGTGGGTCCGTGCCTATGATAGTTCCTGTTCATTTGTGACATGAGTGGAACCCAATGTGTTCTTCTGCTCTTGTAGCCAATCCACCTTTTGTGCATGCTGTTTTGTGTAAATTAATTACTACAGCCATCCAAGCAGCTTAAACCAATCTGTCCATTTTTTTCTTACCTCTCTTTTAACAATGTTTCCATCCACAGAACTATTTCCCCATCAGTGCTTTTCTGTTTTTTGTTTTGATTTGTTTTTCGGGCAATTCTTGACACTTGCTGCTGTACGTACGCTTCAATAAAAGTCATTGGTAAATTAGAAGATGAGAGAAATAACAATCTAGTCCTCCAATGCAACTATATTGATATCTGGTGGAACATATATATATATATATTTTTTTTTTTTTTTTTGTACTTGGATAATAAATTTACCATAGATTAGATTTTTGAAATGACTGTTGCTTGTACAGAAGATTCAGCATGCACATGTTATAGAAAGAATGAATAAATATAAAGTCATAAATGTGTTATGTATTTTGGTGGCAATCTTTAATGTGTGTCTGCGAATTCAGTATTTATTTATTTCTTGCTAATGAAAAGTGCTTTGAACTGAAGCTGGACTCTAATTAGCGAATGTTCTTTGGTGCAGTTATACCACGAGTCAAGCTGGGCTTTGTTTATTTCTGCTATTCAGGATGCTTAAGGCAATTTGTGGTGTCACGGTGGAACTTTGGTGCACAAAGCCTTCATAAAATTGCTGTATTACACAGACTATCATTTTGCCTGGTGGTTAAATGTGTGGGCATGAGGTAATTCAGTGCTTTAATGAAATGGCACTGTTAGGCATTGCGAAGGTTTGTCATTTTTCATATTGCATAGTAATTGTGTTTTTTAATTCCTAAAAAAAAAAAATAGGCTTCAGGTTACACACTCGGTTTAAGCTTCTTCATTTTTTTGCTAGCAAAAAATTTTAGCGGCAAGTTATATTGTATGTATAATTTAAAGATTCATTGTTTCTTATCTGGGTTAATTATCATTACATTGTTTGAATACATACTGGTATCATTACAATACAATTATTATTAACTAGTCTTGAAGTCACTAGAAATGTATATTGCAATACTGCTGGTATGTCTTCAATCCTGCTATATCAACATCAACAATATCCAAGGGTACCATCTTGTAATTCTTTACTTGGTATCATTGTAAACCATAAAACACAGAAAATAATGCCAATAATGCCAAATGCCATGTACATGGGAGAGGCAGACAAGACACAGCAGATTTGTCAATACAAAAACAGTTGTTGCTATTAACAGCTCAGTCTAATCTTATTTCTGTTTTGCATCTGACGCTAAGAAAACAAATCGTTCAGCTAAATATTGGCTTAGTAGCTAACTATTCAATTACTGAAGTAGCTGAATTGTCAGCTGTCATGTACAAATTGGAATAGTGGCTACAAATGGCGTAATGAACATTGCGCACGACACATACAGTACGTTTTTGAAATATTCAGCACGTTCATTTTTTTTAGCTTTTAAAATGTCAGATTTGTGTGGATTCCAGAGGAATTCAGCACATGCTGCTACATGGGGCTTTGTATCAGCTTCTGGGCAAGTTTTAAAGTTCAAGTTATGCTGATTCAGTTCCTGTTCATATCAGGGGAATATCTAACTGTACTTCCCTGGAGGTGATGAAAGTGTAAAGGTACTTATTAAAGGTACAAAAAAAAATCCTGTACCCTTGTGATATCCTGAGCTGGTGTCACTTTCTGTGTGAAGTTTTGCATATTCTTTCTGTGTTCACCTATGGGTTTTTTTTTTTTAGTTTCCTCCAGGTCACAAAAACCTGCAAGTAGATTGAATGGTTACACAAACGCCTCCATTGTTATGTAGCTGTAGATAGATAGATAGATAGATCGATAGATAGACAGACAAATAGATAGATAGATAGATAGATAGATAGATAGATAGATAGATAGATAGATAGATAGATAGATAGATAGATAGGAGATAGATAGACAGACAGACAGACAAAAAGAAAGAAAGAAAGAAAGATAGAGAGATAGATAGATAGATAGATAGATAGATAGATAGATAGTAGATAGAGAGATAGATAGGTGATGGTGATGGATGGATAGATTGATAGATGGATAGATAGATAGACAGAGGTAGATAGATACAGACACAGACAGACAGATAGACACAGACATATATATATATATATATATAGAGAGAGAGACAGACACAGAGATAGATAGATAGATAGATAGAGAGAGAGAGAGATAGATAGATAGATAGATAGATAGATAGATAGATACACACAGACATATAGACATAGATAGATAGATAGATAGATAGATAGATAGATAGATAGAGAGATCTATATATGATAGATAGATAGAGAGATAGACAGTATAGGTAGTAGATACGGACACAAGGACATACAGGACAGATAGACCCACAGACAGTATATTATATAGTATAAAATATATATATTATATATATATATATAATTAGATATAGATATATAGATCCTGAGGGAAATTCTAGAATTAGAAATGCAACACTGAGGTTTTTGTGGCCAGTATTACCAGCACAGGCTGTAGATCCAATGAGGCACCAACTGGAATAAATCAGTGGTTAATGATGAATGAACAATGGTTTTATTTCTCAGAGCATATTAATGGAGATGCCTGTACTGGGAGTGTAAGCAGTTTGATGAGTAGATGTGAAAAAAAGACTGTAATCAAATTGAGGACCAAAGAAAAAGCCTTCCTCAAAGGTTTCCTTGTTTTTTTCCCTTTTAGACAAGGTCTGACATTTTACCATCAACATAAATGCAAAAGGGAAATTTTTAAAAGAAAGCATAACAAAGGCCTGATTTAAGGCACTGAATGATTTAGTGGAATATCCACAGTGCAGGGACTTTATTGTTGTTCAGCTTTTGGTTCAAATAATTTAACACAAATTCAACATTTATTAGGGCACTTACTAAAAAAGTGATTTAATTTTTAGCCAAACCTGGCGGAGGAGAACTATCGAACTTGTTTGATCTTATGCTGCTCTGGCCTGCGACGAAAACAAAGAAGGAACATTCACTGCAGTTTTCATAGTTCATTTCTCCACCTGTGCTTTATTGATTTAATCAGCTGTGCCTATGTGTGTAACCATCTGCAAGGCTGAAATTTGCGTCATGACCTATAACCCTGGGTATGTATTGATGAACTCTCACTTCTATGTTTGCCCAAGGGACTCACTAGCCTGCTTGTGTAACCCCTTGACCCTTGTAACCACAGAAGGACTGACTCATGTGGGTCAGCAACAGTGAGTCAGTCCGTGCCTGCTTCTCTTTCTTTCCCGAGTCGGAGCTGATATTGCACGGTTCGGATGTGCTGTTTTGATATGAAGAAGGAAATCTCTCACGTCAGCCATCTCTCTTTTTTCGGTTTGAGCCCTGTAATGCCATAGACTGAACAGCTCTTCAATATCAAAGAACAGCGGTTGGAGAAATGAACAGATGCGAGATGAGAGCTGTGCTTCCAAAGGTTCCGATGAGGGGTAGATCTGTGTCTCACAGTGAGAGCTTCACAGAGACAGACACAAAAAAAAAAAAAGATAAAAGATCACAAGCCAGGCACTGACAGGACAATTGAGGCTTTTAAGAACCAATACTGTCGCTGCGAAAAGGTCTTCCCTCAATTACAATGTTATTAGCCCCACTATAATAGAATAATGCAATAATGCTATCAGGAGACTTCAGCTAATCCCCAGCAGTGGCACGTTATACACAGACACAGATAAAAAAAAGCAGGCGATGGAAGAAAGAGAAGGTAGAAAATCAGGCAAGCGAGCAAAATAAAGCAAGCAAGCGTGTGGGTGTGTACATGCGCCCTCCTCCCCCCTTTCCCTCCCATTTCATTACTGCTGTGTATCTGAGGCCGTGTGGTCATTTATCATGTGCTGAGCTCGGCAGGAGCACCTTTAATGCTGGCGTGTCCGGGCAAGCCCGAGCTAGGGAACTAGGGTACAGCGAGTCTCGCTCGGCCCTCGTTCCAGACCTCGCGCCTGCAGTCCCAATAGCGCCGTATGCTAATGAGATCGCACCACCGAACCAGTCCCAGCCTGCCTCAAACTGGGAGCCAAAAGTGCTTGAGAAACTGCATTGTGCTTGTTTCTCTGTCCTGCTTTTTCTCTCTGAACCCACATTTCCTGCCAGCGTCTTGATTGGAAAATCTTCCGTGCAGTAGGAAAGAACCAGTGATGTACATTTTCTAGCCCAAGGTGTACTTGGGGACTGCGTCAGGGCTATATTTGATGTCTTAAGTAGAGCATTCGATGGATTAGTAGACCCTTCGTGCTGGTTGAGGCGCTGCATTTGTGAACGGACAAGACAGTTCTACTGGGGCGTGCGCAGGAGATTATCAGCACCCTGCAGCAGGAAGAAGTATAGCAACAATGACATTGTCAGGATGAATGAGTTACTGCTGAGTAGGATACATCTCGCCAGACCTGGCTTCGCACTAGCGCCATCTACTGGATGAAGGACACGTTCAGTAAGCAAAATAAAATGGACATATGATTTGCCCACGTTCATTATATCTGCTAAAACAAGTGCAGATATATTATTAAGTGCATTCTCATAGGAAAAAATATAAGCGTTACCAAAAAAAAAAGTATGGCGTCCCCTAATTAACGAATCAGTATAACATAGCAAAACACAAACAGCAGTGCGCAGGTGACAGAAAAAGCATGTGTTCTGAACCCGGCCTTCATCAAAGTGCATCTGCGACCCAGTGTTCACACGGCCATGCCCTCCTTATCCTTCACGCTGTGTGTTTAGCAGCGATAATGCATTTATCCTCATCCCACACTTTAGAAAAGGGCGCTCCCCATCACCTCTCTAATGGAGCAGTGGGTACAAACAGATACACACTGAGGAGAGGGTGATACTCTCAGGTACCACACACACACACACACACACACACACGCAAGATAAATGGGATTGAGGGAGGACATAACGGCATGGGAAGCACAGCGGTGAGCAGTAAATACGTGCCGCACGTCCTTTGACATCTATAAGCAATCTACTTTATTATATGTGGGTTAAGTCGAGTCGTCCCACTGCCTGGAGGAGAATCCACATGAATGTGAATGTGTGTATCAGCCTGTGTCTTTTTTTTTTCCCAAGAGACACGTGGGTGAAGTGCATAGCCACTCTTTAAATTCATCTGCAGGCCAGGACTTGGAGCATGGAGCAGACCTGCTTTGATGGGTTTCATCGTCAATGATGGTGCAGATTAATAGTCCTGAGGAAGGATGTGACATTCATGCTCTGATAGTTCCATGTGTCCACACTCACTGGCCAATCTCAGTTGATTTGTGGAAATTAGCCTTTCTCTCTCTCTCTTTCTCTCTCTCTCTCTCTCTCTCTCTCTCTCTCTCTCGGTGATGCAGGTGGCCTTGCCCACACCATGCCATGCCAAATGAGCTCAGAATTAATGACATCATGTCCCAGGTCCAAATAGCAGCAGCATGCCTCTCCAGGGCTTGCGTCTTGTTCCCTGCAAGTTTTTGGTGCTTATTGTCCTTTTCATTGTAATCACTTCCTAGTGCTGACTGAATGTACAGGGCCTTCTTTTTGTTTTGTTGTCGTCTAGACGTGTTGTGAATTTGCATCACATTGTTGGTGGCTTATCACAATAGCTCGTGGTTATTATTACAAAAAAATGGTTTCGGCTTAGACAGATTATAAATAAAAAAGTATTATAGCATGATATTATAATTGTGAATGTGTGGAAGGCATTGGTGGCCCAGTGGGAATCAGTGCTCCGGGGCTCAGGTAATTGTTGGGGTATAACTGTGTGTGTGTGTGTGTGTGTGTGTGAGGCACCCACTTTGTCATTTAGAGTCCTTACTTACTGAGACATACATAACAGCACAATGAAGCTGACTTAACTGAATATCTACTGAAAATGTTAACAGGGCAGTCTTGACAGTGGGTATATGCATTTATGTAAATTTGTGTTCTACAGATTTAGTTCACCTATAAAGAGGTTTGCAATCCACTTTTTTCTTCATAGTGATTATACTGACTAAGAAAATGACCTCATAGGGTATTTTTCCTACACCAATAGTCTTGTTTTCTCTATCAGTACCTCTGACGTACGCACATTCTGATGCCCTCTGATAACTGCAACGGCTTATTATCTGATTTCACTTATGAAATTGTGTTTACTTTGAAAGTTAGTCATCCACACCACAGGGACACCCTCCTTCGTTTCTACCTCTTTCTTTGATCTGTTATCTCCCGCTAATGTCTGCTTTACTTTTGTCTGCTCATTATTTGATCAGACATTAGCAAACATCTATCAGGAGGTTCATCCTCTGAGAATTGAACATACGTGCGAACATGAGAATACACGAAACAGGAGTCAAACAGCACATGAGAAGGAATTGTGCTTTTTTTAAATCAAGTACAACGCAATAGTGACAGCACGTAAATATTTCATCAGAGTGCAGCTGAGATGAGACTGCAGTGTTCAGTCAAGTCGAGTAGGCTGTTATTGTTATTTTAACACTATACAGTGCAGTATACAGTGAAACGAAACAACGTTTCCCCAGGACCAAAGTGCTATAATAGACAACATAAATTAACAATACACAGGACTGTACAGAATTCTAAACTAATCACAAAGGGAAAAATAAAAAAATAATAATAATTAGGAATAAAAAGCATGTGCCCCGAAAAAAAAAATTCAGGCAAATTTCTGAGTTTAGGACTATAATATTGAATAATTACAAGTAAAATAAAAGTTACTTTATATTATTATTATTATTCATTCATTCATTCATTCATTCATTCATCTTCTAGCGCTTTATCCGATCTTCCCTCGGGTCACAGGGAGTCTGTGCCTATCTCAGGCGTCTACAAGCATTAAAGCAGGATACACCCTGAATGGAATGCCAACCCATCGCAGGGCACACACACTCACACACACACACACACACACACACACACACACACACACACACAACACACACACACACTCACATCACACACACATTCATACACTAGGGACAATTTTTCCAAGGTGCCAATCAACCTACCGTGCATGTTTTTGGACCAGGGAGGAAACCGGAGAACCCGGAGAAAAACCCCCTGAGGCACGAAGAGAACATGCAAACTCCACACACACATGGCCGAGACGGGAATCGAACCTGGACCCTGGCCGTGTGAGGCGAACGTGCTAACCACTACACCACCGTGCCCCTATTATTATTATTATTATTATTATTATTTATTATTATTATATAATAATAATAATAATAATAATAATAATGAATATTAAAACTGTAAAAGGCATTGACTCATGGCTTTTCTGTGCACATGTAATATGCAGTTGGAATTAAACAAAAGGCTGGCCATTTTTTTGTCATAGCATTTATTAGGTAAATATTTTTTGCCAAAAATTGTAATGATAGCCAGAGTTGAAAACACTCGACATGCTTATCAAAGGCTAACCAGGTGGAAAAACCAATCAATGCTAAACAAGGAATGGGGACTAGACAAGGGAGACAAAACAAATACTTCCCCAAAGTAGCAGGAAATGTGTCTTGCCTCGCGACAATTATCTGGTGAATCTTTAGAATAACGCTTCAATCAGCAGTTGATAGTCCACAGCAGTTCTACAGCATGCAGTCTGGAAAGATATTTTGATCGGTTTTCAGAGATTTTTTGCTGTGTTGATTACAGCAGGTGCGATTCTCATCACCAGCGAGGCTCTTATAAAAGAGATAAAAATCATTAGACAGCAAGATTTCTAGCTCAACAACGTCTCAAAAGACTTAAAACATCATTAGAAGACATTATTAAATGGAGAGACACTTTTTGTGGAGACAGTTGACACTCATTTTAATTGCACCAACATTGACCACAGCAGAACAACTTCTTCTTTCCATTAGGGGTATATATATATATATTCTTCATATATATATATATATATATATATGAAGAAAGAAAGAAAAGTCAGTTAACCCCTCAGTTCATAGCGAGAGCACTATCTTTTCCCCATATATCAAAATGCAGTGAGATCCTCCTTCCAAACAATAATTCTCCCTCCTCCTCCTCATGTCATCTCCATCATGCCATCATCCCATCATCCAGTCTTCTAATAGATACCAAGTAAAGATAATTGTTTTTCTCTTTTAGATGTTAAGATACTCTTAGTAAATACTATAAAGCAAATAATATTACAGCATATTGGTTGCATTAGAATTTTCATTAAGTATTATTTTGGGGGTGTGGAATCCATTATCCAACTTTACATTATTCCTTATGGGTAAAATCTATCTCCACATGTATGTTTCCCATACCCCATTACATCATACTTCATACCTCATTTTTGGAATTACGATTTGTTCACCGGACCTCACAGGCCTAGCACCAACATATTTCAGCATGACAGTGCCCTTAAGCACAAAGCAAGGTTTGCCAAAGGATTTCAGCTGACTTGCAAGTCCTGACCTCAATTCTTCGGAACACCTTTGGGATAAACTGGAACGCTGACTGCATGCCAGGTCTCCTTGTCTGAAATCAGTGCCTGACCCCAGTAATGTTTTTGTGCTTGAAAGAGCACAAATCCCGAGGCAACTCTGCAAAAATCGGGAATGCATTTCCAGAAAAGGAGCAACAAAAGGGGGGATCAAACTGCATTCGATGAAGAGTACTTTCAACCTGCCCCACCCCCACCCCCTATTCTAATATAAAAGCTGCAATGGAGAACGTTTTTATAGGCATGGCTGTGACGATTTGCGCATTCAGTCACAATAGCATTAGTGAGATCAGGTACTGCTGTCAGGCAAAAAGACCTGGTATACAGTCAGGATTGCGGTTCATTTCTAACAGTTTTAATGGCATTGAGGATATGGATCTGTCATTACTTAAGCACCAAACTTTTTTTTTTAACAAAAACCTCACATTGCACATGGGGCAATGTCATTCCCAAACTGGCTTAGAAATCATATTTCCAAGGAAAGAAAATGGTCATTCAACACCATGAAATACATTCTAGACCAGGGGTGTCATACTCTGTTCCTGGAGTGTTCCTGGAGTGTTTAGTTCCATCCCTGCTGCAACATACATACCATGTAGTATTAAAAAAAAGCCTTGATTAGTTGGATCAGGTGTTTTTTTTTATTATAGTTGGAGCTAAACTCTGCAGGTCCTCTGCCCTTCTAGAACTTAGTTTGACACCCTTGTTCTAGACAATTGTGTGCAGTTTGGAGAAGTCCCAAATGTGTCCACAAACCTCATAAAGTGTACATCATTCCCAGCCATACTCTTTCCATACCATTATGGTTATACACTTCGATACATTTTCTTATAGTCGTTATCGGCGCACAAGTCTCTGCAAAATAAACAGCTTTAGGACGTTTATTAACAGGAAATTATCTTGTGAGCTAACGTAAAACAGGTGTCTCTTTATCTGCTAGTATGTCTGCTTTGTATATCTATGTATCTATTGCAGATCGAACATGTAAGAGGAAAAAAATGGAACGAAACAGTGTTTTATTAGCCGCTGACACAGACAAGTGGAGATGATGTCATGTGTTGTCTTAGATATAAATGATGACTGCTATAAAAGAAGACGACATTCTCGAGCTCCAAACGACAAAGTGTCATTAGTGCATTATTGCTCATTTATTATGGCTTTTAATACATACCTGTGAATCAGATTGGGCTCACACCCTTCGACTCCTTACACACACACACACACACACACACACACATATTTCACATATATTACACATATAATATTATATGGTGACACGGTGGCTTAGTGATTAGCAGATTCGCCTCACACCACCAGGGTAGTAGATAATACATGGGAAGAAATGAACAGCGTGGCTTCTGGTGCTGCTTTTTTGATATTTTGATTGGGCAGTCAAGTGCCAAAACCCTGTAATTATATCTTAGGATTGTGATGAAGAGGGGGCACGGTTATTGGTTTAGTGGGGGGGGCGTAGTGGTTAGCACGTTCGCCTCACACCGCCAGGATCCGGGTTCGATTCCCGTCTCGGCCCATGATGTGTGTGGAGTTTGCATGTTCTCCGAGTGCCTCAAGGGGGTACAAAAAAAACATGCACGGTGGAAAATTTGTACCTAGTGTATGAATGTGTGTGAGTGTGTGTGCCCTGCGATGGGTTGGCATTGCATCCAGGCTGTATCCTGCCTTAATACCCATAGACGCCTGAGATGGGCACAGGTTTCCCCGTGACCCGAGGGAAGATCGAATATAGCGGTAGAAGATGAAGACTGAATGAATGAATGATATGTATATATATATATATATATATATATATATATATATATATATATATATAATTGCATAATGTAGCATGAACTGTGGCTTTTGCTAAGTTGTCGCTTTTCAAAGCATTGAACTATTAGCATAACCTTCAGAATTGCTTTTATAAAGAGAGACGTCTTCACCAGTATGGATGGTCTCCGATGGTTTGATGATTGACAGTCTGCTTGAAGTAACATTGTGCAATTTTTTGTTACATCTACAGTGGTTCTGACAAAAGGAAAATTATCCAGAGCTGTGGGGATTACTGTATTAGCAATCAAAATGAGAAGGGCATACTCTATGGAGAAGGACGTATCTAAAGGACAAAGTGATGCACTTATGATTAAGTCTGGGAAAAGAAAAAAAAAACACCACCCGAAATGTTGTTGATGCCTAAATCTGTGTGCAGCAGAAATGTCTGGTGTATTGCAGTATGGTGGATGATAAAAATAGGTGTTCAGGAAACAGCAAATGTTGTTATAGACCAAAATAAACGCACTCTTCATGGACAACAGTTGTTCTATTATATTTTTGTGAACATCCCATTTTACGTTTGGTCACGTATTTGCCGTAAAGATGTTCGACTAGATTGTGGAGTGGGAATATAGAGAGCTGTGCTCATTCAACCAGTTTAATGCAACTGCGTCCAAGGACATTGTACAACTGCGTGCCTCAAACATTGGGGTAGATGTTTAGGGAAGAAGCACATCTGGCTGGAAAAGTCAGGTGTCCCAATACATTTGTCCATATAGTGACTCCATGATAGCATGATTATTACCTGTCATCGCAGTGTACGTGATGTGTAATCTATTTCTGTAGGACCTTACTAACCATGATGTTTCTTTCTCCTCATTTTTAGACTGTCTACAAACACTGGCTGTGTTACCAGTACTTCCAGACCACACAGATACATTGCAGCAACAGAATCCCATGCAGACAATATTGCCTGGAGGTCCAGCAGAGGTGTCCCTTCATATTGCCTGACAATGATGAGTTAATTTATGGTGGAAGCCCTAGTTTTATATGCACAGGTAGGAATATACACCAATATCTCGTTTTCTTTTACGTTTTGCGTGGTTGCACGGCGGTGCGGTAGTGTCCGTGTGCTTCAGTGTGCTTTAGTGTATCAACGTTTGTTTGCAGTGCCACCTGCTGGTCACACATAGAGGATTGTATGAATTGTTTCCTCACTTGACATGTCCTAGTGCAGACATAAAAATGTCCCTTTTTTTTACGTTTACGTGTTATATAAACTGTATAGTGGAATTAATTTGCATGTACACCTAAATTGGTGTTTATTATCATCAGTCATTTAAAATCCCTTCATTCCTAAAAATTCCAATAATAATATGTTTGCATTAGGATGGACTGAGGAAACATTTAGCTGACACATTCATTTGGTGTATTTTCTCTGTAAGAGTATGCCGAAGTTTTATGTTCCAACACAAAAACAGGTTTCACCCAAGGACCTTCTCATTGCAGGTTTGATACGAAGCATGGCATTTCAGCTAATATATGACTATAATGAATTATTATTTGCCAGCCTTGGATTTTTTCCCCCCATAAATATATCTTGCAATTCATGACCAATACATTTACATTTTCAAAAGCAAAATACATTATGCCAACTCACAAAACATGTTCAGATTTTTTTTGCTTTAGGGAAAATATTTGTAGTTTTTTTTGTACTGTATATTTTCTTTTTCCAAAGTTACATATTTAAAGAGACATTATTGTATATATGTTAGACTTTTTATAATATGAAATATGGATTTGAAATGGTCGTACCAATGTACTTTATTTTTAAAGCTCATTTCATATATTGAATACTAGCATAGTCGTTCTTATCACTTTAATCAATCACACTCCATCTTTATCTGTTTTTTCAGACTGGTTTGTCCGATATTGTCGAACATGACACAATCTTACCTGAGGATTCTACTTTAATGTGTGGTAATCTCCGGAGTAATCTTCTTGTCCTCCTGTACATAATAATGCGTTTCTGTGTTCCTCAGGGCTGATGGAAGACAGCCCTTCAGACGTAGAAGCAGAGTGCTGTGACGTACGATGGGACAGCAAGTCTGACAACAGCTCCAAAGGGACTTTCAAAAGAACTCACCCGTCATGCCAGCACGGGACGTCCCTGAGCTCGTCAGCAAACTCCAGACTGTGCAACAGCAGGCTCAAACTCTGCCTGCTTGTCCTGGTCCTGCTTCATACTGTGGCCACAATCACAGCCTCACACAACCTCAGCACCATATCCTCCCTGGAGGAGAACTCCACCAACGAGGAGTGACAAAGCAGACGCTCGTCGCAGCCAGCAAGACGTCAGTGCACGGTCCGGCTCGGGTTGACTGCAGTGCATTCGGGGACTCCTAGCGCAGGGCGGGATTACTGTGGACATGCAATCAAACAAGCGGACGTATCCTGACAGGACGCGCGGACGTGAAAGAACACTGGACAAACTTTAATCCAATGTCATGAACAAGGGACAACACCACAGCCTTTTGTTGAAAGAGACCTCTCTAGGGTGGAGTTCTCTCGCACCACATTTTTTACACTGTGTCAAATGGTTTGGATTTTCTGTTGCACTAGACGACTACAGGATCTCTTCATGTTCTCGTTTTCTTTTCATTACCGGTCTTTGTGCAGGAAAGGATGGGACACGTGGATGGCTTACATGTATATTATCAAATTGAATTATTGTGTGTGTGTGGTGTGTGTGTGTGTGTGTGTGCATTATCTGTGCCCAACCATATGCTTCATATATGCTGCTCTGTCCATCACAAGGATCACTATGGAGAAAGTCGTAAATCTACCGAAACGAATGTCCAAAACAAAACCCAGCATTTCGATTCGCCAATTGATTCTTCCTTACTAAAGCTGCAGCGAAAAAAGAATCGCTCATACAAAAAAGCATGTTGGTCCTGTCGTTGGGACAGAAGGAAGTTGCGAGGCTCCAGTTGTGTGCAATATACAGAAAAGTTATTGACTGGAAGTAGGAAGTGCTTTCTAAGGATAGAATGCTAATAATAATAATAACAATAATATGAAAATTGTAGTATTTGGGATATGATTCAATACCATGGAAAATGTTTTCCCTTTTCAATGTCCACTCAACATGCGCAAAAGAATACAATTCCTAAGCCTGCTTTCTTTCCTGCCCTTAGTAGGAAATTTTCTATAGATATATTCTTTACTCTATATTCGAGAACTGCATGTTATTACTAAATGGACAACTTTTTTTTTTTTTTATTATTAATAAACCCAAAAGAGGTGAATGCTACAACATTAAGGGAGAAAATGCATTTTAAGCAGATTCTCAGATGAAACAACTCCTGCTTTTATTTGGATTATGGACATAGCCAGAAAGAACTCAAAGAATTACATCCATTGCTTTGCTGAAGCTCGCAGACTGCCACAGTAAAGGGCTTTTTCCCCATTGTTTACACATGCACACATTCACACACCTTTGCAATTCTTGCTTGTAGAGAGTGATATGGCTTTGACTGCTCCGTTGCAATTTTATTTTTTCATTTTAGAATAGATACGTAGTGGGGGGGGGGGGGGTGGGGGGGTAATATAGAGAGATATATTTGTTGCTGCATCATTTCGATGAGCGATCACAACGCAGCTCCCAATGTCCAGGTCCTTTATGAGTGACCCAAAGATATGAGTTTTTTGGGGTTTTTTTGTCTTTTCTTTTCTTTTTTTTTTGACTGAGCAGGGAGAGGAGACCGGGCTGATTTCCGTACCCCCCCCCCCCCCCCCCACCCCCCGCACCCCATTTTTTCTACAGTTCTACTCGGACAAATATGCGCTACATTCATGTTCATAGAGGCTCAAGAGACACAATAATGATTAGAATTTAAAGAGCATGAGTGTTTGGATTGGTTCTTCGTGGTTAATCTGGGTCACAGTAGATCGCTTGCGCTCCGAACTGCATTCTTAGGCCAGCGGCAGAGACAGGGTCAGCAACTTTTATTCTGCTGTGCAACCCATATCCTTCCGATTGAAATATATAGCTAACTCGTATTGGCTTCTTTTATAGACTTTTTTATGAATTTTATCGATTTGAGATTTCCGGGGTTCCTCTGTACTTTAGGAAAAAGCATGGTTCCTGAAATCATTTACCAAGAAAAAATTTCCTCTTCTCATATATAAACCACACTCTTTATTTATTAATTTCATTTGATTAATTTTATAGGGCAATAATTGTGACAGATCAGGTGGATCAATATTTGGTCTCTGAAGTCCCTCTGCAAATTCTTAGGAAAACGGGATTATGTTGGGTTTTGCAGCTAAAATTTGCAATCCAGAGTTGTCATTTATTTTTGGATACTGAATTAAACAGATTCGTTGTTTTTTGGAAGATCAATATAAAATGTATGAACTGGGTCGTAAATTAGTCACGCTACAACCTGTACTTTCTTTCGAACAAATTTTCCTTTCATCTCTTTATTTAACGAACAATAATTAATTTACCCGATGAAAGGAATTGCATTAAATAAAAGTGGATAATAATATTAAAAAATGGTATATTACCATTGGAATACAGAAATGCATTTTATTAGCAACTAAAATTCTGAGTTATTGTGAGGGAATGTAAAATGAAATCAAAATGTCAAGTCATTTTTAAATGCATTCTCTCTGCAGTGTTCCCAAACTTATTAATCATTAGATATTTAAAAGTCTAATGATTAAAACTAATATGAATATGGTTAAGAAATGTACTGGTTCTTTCAGGTTTCCCTATGAGGCATGGCTTTTGGTACAGCAAGGACTTGTTAATGAATAATTAAAAAAGACCACAGAGAGATGGCCCTCCTGAGATCTTATTAGCGAACTCATAACACCCGAGTCTCTTTTGAGACCACCTGCTCTGGATGGAGTGGCACACAGGAGTGGCTCACAACGAGAGAGAGAGATGAAGATGATATGTGATGGGAGAGAGAGAGAGAGAGAGATTATGGAATTATTCACCGAGTTCACCTCCTCTAGACACACAGCAGATACACACTAATCCACAAATAAGCAGTTCCATCCCTTCAATCTGGACCTGGAAGGGAAAAAAAAAGAAAATGGAATAACAAGGAATAAATAGACTGATCAGACAAAAAATACAAACGATATAAGGAAAGGAAGCCATAGAAAAAAAGGAAATCAATAAAATAAACAGAAAGAGATAAGGAGTGTGTTGTGTGTGTGTGTGGGGTGTGTGTGTGTGGGGTGTGTGTGTGTGTGTGTGGGAAATGCCCAACAATCCAGATTAGAATAATCAGCCGCATTAGTTTACACGATTTCCACCAGTCGCATGAATTTACATTAATAATTTGTGCTGGGACACGCCCTTTTCTGGAATCGTTCACCTATTCTGCATGTAGGTTGAAAATCAGGAAGAAATTTGCCAAAACCACAGGGTCTGCTTTGTCACTATATAGGTGATGTCATTCAGCCTAACTTTATTGAGCACTGACAGAATTGACAGCTAATGTCAGCACTCCCTCACGGCACATGGCGTCAGCATACCAAATTTGTGAATGATGCTTTTGTTACCTGGTTCTACTGTTATCAGTAGCCAAAATGATTCTGAATCCACTGTACCATTTCACATTGTGTATGTGTATCCCTTTGGTGGGTTCAGCTACGTGCCTCGCTGGTAACCACAAGAACGAATGTATGAATCCCCTGCTTTTAGGCTTAATATCACCCCAACCTACAAATAAGGCGTTTTTATGCTTGCAGACATACAGTATGTTTCATATTCAGATCGATTACAATGTGTAAGTATTTTCCCCATGAAACGTTTTCACTTAGCAAGCAGAATACTTTTTTTTTCGTTCCGTTATCTCTTTCTTGCTATCTCTCACTCTCTCTCTTCTCTATCTATCCTTGGTGTGGACATAGCAGCAACATGTGATACCTCGTCGTTTTGTTTGTAAATAGTTATAAGAAGCTTATTATGTGGGTTCTGCCTAAGGAGTAGAGGTTTCCGATATTCTGAGTTTTAGGTCTTTTAAATCCTCTTGAGGAAGTGTTACTGTTTTTTTTTGATTTTTGAATTTTAATTTTTGTATTGTGTTATGATGAGAAATATTGTGGGAGTTTTTTATTGTGTGGTTTAACATAAGGACATCTTCTGAATCACAACCTTAGCATCTGAAGGCTGTGATTAAAAAAAGGAAAGGAAAAAAAAAAAAGGAAACAAAAGCAAAACAACACAAAAAGTATAAAAAGGCATATAGGGTTAAAAAGGCATATAGAGATAACATTAAGAATATGATTATTTAAAGAAAAATTATATATATGGTCTATTCTTAATTTATGATGATTTAGTTCAGCAACTTCTTTAATTTTTTACAAACAACTTTGAGGAATTATTTATAACACACAGTTCATGATCTTTTCAAAGGTATGAAAACTACTACTAAAATGGTTAAAAATGTGTTCTGATGAAAATAAATACAGAGATGTAATCTGTTAGTTTGTGTGGTGTTGTTTTGATTTGACCATTAAAAAGACACCCGAGCCCCCACATTACTTACTAAATTCATGATATTGGTGAAATAGAATAGAAGAATAGAATAGAATAGAACTTTGTCATTGCACAACAAGATACAAAGAAAATGCATAGATGCACCCCTACGACAGTACACAATACAAAATATCAACAAGAACATAAGAAAAAGGAATTGCCTATATATTAAAAAATATGTGAAAATGGAAGATCATTTGCAAATGTGATAGGTATTGTCATTTTAAACACACAATCATGGATTTAGCAGAAATGCAACCTGGTGAGGTTTTTTCAAGGATTTGGCAGTTTGGTTGTAATATTAGGTGTGAAATTATTGAGAAGGATTCGGCGCCCCCCGGAAACCCCATTCCCTTCTATGTACCCCGCTTTTTATCCGATCTTCCCTCGGGTCACGGGGAGCCTGTGCCCATCTCAGGCGTCTATGGGCATTTAGGCAGGATACACCCTGGATGGAATGCCAACCAATTGCAGACTCCCCGTGACCCGAGAGATCGGATAAAAGCGGTAGAAAATGAATGAATGAATGAATGATTGTGATGAAGTGTTGGCTTTATTAGGAATAAAAGGCTTTTTCTCTCAGGGAGAAAAATGCAAGGTGCACACCAGAAATTTTATTTTATTTTTTCAAATGTAAACATTGTTTACAGCTTTAATAGGCCTAGCCCAAAGCTGCACCAATGTTGGCGTGAAAGAACCGGAGACATCTGAGAAGAGCCCAAACCTCAACGAATCTGAACACATTTTTGGGATAAAGATTCGGAATACTGACTGTATCCCAGGCCACTTTGCCTGAGATCAGAACTAGACCTCACTTACTGCTCATGAATAAACACAAATCCCTTCTTCCATGCTGTAATATATAATGGAAAACCTTCCCAGAAGAATCAATAATGAGTTCAAACACACATATGGTGATTATCAGTTGCCTACAAACAACATTTGTCCATACTCTCTCTCTCTGCATCATATACTATTCCTTGAATCACAAGGACTCTGTAAGAAAACAGGAAGGTATTTAAGTGTCTCACACTGCCCCTAGTGGTCAGCTTGTGTGCAAAATAAAATAATTAACTAAATGGCTATAACTCATAAAAAAAAATGAAATTGAGTTTTCAAACTGGCATTTTCAAATATCATCCCATGTTCTGAGGTGAGGGCAATTCAACAATCAATCAATTCTAATCATCAATCAGATTCATTTAGAATTTGCACTCTCCAGTGCTTTTTTTTTTTTTAAATATGGTACATATTTCTTGTACATTTCTAAGTACATTTCTTGCTACTGGATACTGTATCATGTTCCATTTATATATATATATATATATAAAATTATAAAATACATATATGTCTACATATTTGTATACATTATATATACATATATAAAACAGATTACAGATCTCAAGTATAATGCATGTGGATGGTGGAGAAGGAGAGACTTTACACCTTAAATCTCCACTAGATCATTCATCTTCTACCGCTTATTTCTTCCCTGGGTCACGGGGTCTGTTGAGTTATCTCAGGCATCTTGTGCATTAAGTCATGATACACCCTGAATAGAATGCCAACTACCACATTCATACACATTCAATTCAACACTAGGACATTTTCCAAGGGCCAATCAACCTACCATGCTGTTTTTGACCGGGGAAACCGGAGAAGCCGGAGAAAAACACCGGAGGGGCTGGGAAAGACATGCAACTCCCACACACACACACACATGGACGAGACTAAGACTAAGCCACCGTGCCACCGTGCCCCCATGCCAACTAGCATGTTCGTTCCCAAACAAACATAAAACACACACACGGAATTTGGTCAGCTGTTGGTGATTCTCAACAGCACAGACACGAATAACACTGTACATTTAACTTAGGGACACACTGTACAAGACAAAGCAGACTTCAGACCACAGATAAGAGACAATACAGACTATATCCGATGAGTAATGTACGCCGGAGGAAGTGAGTGGAGTGAATATAGATATATAATAATATTATATATTAGAATATATAATATTATATGTATATATATATATATATATATATCTAAACTCCGGATAGTTTGTGATGACGCCGATTATTTCCGCTCGGACCGATTACAGTGTGACACACTGGAAAAGCCGTCTGACTGGTGTGCTAGCCAGTTTAAGGCTCCTGGGTGGAATGGATAAACGTGTGTATTTAGCACACAAACCACGCCGTTTTCTTTACTGGTCGAAGATGTGCCTTTGAACAGTGTGCTCCATGTGAGTATGTAAATGTAACCGTCGCGTTTGTTGTTAGTTTGGCTGATAAACATGGAGTTAACAACAGGTTTGGTGCTAGCTGGCGGTTAGCATGACAGCAGCAGCAATCAAGCTCGTCCGATTTCACCTGGGAGTAATTACACGTCGTAGTGTTTTTTTTTTTACTGACTTCTGCTGAGCTCTACTGCAATCCCCGTTAATGCGACTGGTGAATTAGGGGTCGTTTACCGCTATGTTAGTGCCATTAGTGCGCAAGCGTTAATTACAGTTACCGCGACACGTATATTAGGGGTTTGTTGATTGGGTAATGCCGGGGGAAATAGCAGGGCTTTGACGGGACACATCAAGTGTTTCTGTCTACTCCACCGAGCAATTGTCTTCGCTCCTCAGCCTGCGAACATTTTAATAAAGGTGTATCCACTCCGTCCTTTTCAGCCCCCTGTCATATGATTCGTGTAACCCGCTGACACAATAGGCTTTAATAAAGTGGAATGGATTATGCGAATAAAGACATTGTCGTATTTGAGCAGCTTCATGTCATTGTATTTGCTGTAAATAAGTTGCTACAATGGCTTAGGACTAAATCTGGCATGACCAGTTATGAGCTGTTCAAAGATCATAGTTATTCTGTAAAGCCGTTTGCTGAAAAAGCCATACGCTTGATGCAACACACAAACATTAAGATATTGCATGCTGTTTACGATTTCCTCCATTTCATTACATCTGAACTGTAACAACAATGAACAGGCTGCTGCAATGGCTTGGAATCTATATTTGGATTTCATGATGCATTTTAATAAGTGCCCATAAGTGAACCGTTCACTGAACAGCAGACCACAATAATGATAAAATTATAAGGAATGGATCGCATGAATCCATGTTGCATTTACTCTCCTTAAATACATGTTTTGGAGCTGTAGCAAGGATGCTCACAGTACATTGTTACTATGGCCACCTGTTTGTTAAAAAAAAAAAAAAAAGTAATGTTTTATGTGACATCCATATGTTAAATATCCTCGGCTTCATTACATCTACTGGAGTGTAATACTGGTTCCTCAGCTGCTTAGGACTACAGTTGGCCTGAACAGTTAAGCATTTTAGCGTCCATCAGTATACAGTTCACTGAACAGCACACCTCAACTATATATTAGTCACGGATATTATGCTCCATTTACATGTTTATTCTCAAAAAATGTTACTAACATTTCATGTGAAACTAGAAAATTAATTATTAGAAAATAAATCAATTCTATTTCCTCAATTTTGTTGCATTTCCAGTGAGCATTTCACTAAACAGCACACCTTAACAGTCATAACAACTTGCTCATTTGTAATAGATGTTTCAGGACTACATTTAGTCTAGTTACATCTAGTTATTTCGGTAAAGCTCTTTTGTTACAATGGCCATTGTTGTAAACATAGTTTAATTGAGTCCTATAAACACCATAGAAAAATATAGCAGGGATTGGGGTTTTCTATTGACAAATAGGAGTGCGGCAGATCGCAGCTGATCAATGATCATGAAATGAAAGACCTTTTCTGCCGATATTGCTTTTTATGTAATTTTGTAACTACACAGAACAGTCGTGTGTTCACATGAACGGGATGTGTTAGTCAAAAATGGCTAGTGGAGGAGCAGAGGAACGTGGATAGCCTCCTGAAGCATGTATGGGAGCATTTCCTTGCTCTAACTTTTTTTGTGATAAATCAAAATACAATTATATTTGTGTGCCCCATCTGTTATTTAGTTATTTATGTGTTTGTTTATTTTACCAATCAGAAAAATGATCCGATCATGGCTATATATATATATATATATATATATATATATATGCGCACGCATTTGTTTTTATTTACTGTTGTTCATTCCTTTTGGAGACTATTTCATCGCCCCTTCCCGTGTGGCTTTCCACACCTGTCTTGTTTGTCGCTAATGTGTTAAAAAAAAAAAAAAACCCACCTCATGTCTCTTGCACAATAATACATAAGGGACAGTAATCTAATATTGGACTTTCCATGCATTCTTTTGGGAAAGTATGCTTGAATTTCAAATATTCTATACATTTATCATCGTCATCAAAATTCATCCAAAAAAATAATTAATAAAGCTAATATATTGTGTGTGGGTAATCATTATTATGAGGCATTGTGATGTGTTACTCAACTTTAATATTTTCTCATTGTTTATACTTTGCCCTTCTTATTTGTCTCTAGATTACCTGTCTAGTGAGATCCGCGTGTCTCTGATTGGACATCTTGTCATGGAGAAGTCATGGAGGTTTTGGGGGATGCTGGAGCGGTGTCTACTAACTGTGGGCTCCTGGACATGGGGAGTTTGTCGCATTTCACTGCTGGCTCTTATACTTACCTTCCACCTCTATGGAGGCATTTTGTTGCTTGGTCTCATCCTGGCCTCTGTGGCTGGGATCTTGTACAAGTTCCAGGATGTGCTGCTGTACTTCCCTGACCAGCCTTCCTCCTCACGCCTTTACGTTCCAATGCCTACTGGAATTCCAAACGAGAACGTGTATATACGCACTAAAGATGGTGTCAGGGTAAACCTGATTTTGTTGCGCTACACGGGTGAAAATCCTGCTCTAGTGCCCACCATCTTATATTTTCACGGCAATGCGGGGAACATCGGACACCGTGTCCCCAACGCACTGCTCATGCTCGTTAACCTGAAAGCTAACGTGGTACTGGTCGACTACAGAGGTTACGGAAAAAGCGATGGCGAGCCGAGTGAAGAGGGTCTCTACCAGGATGCTGAGGCCACATTGGACTATGTCATGTCGAGGCCCGACATCGACAAGACTAAAGTGGTGTTGTTCGGTCGCTTAAAGTGGTGTTGTTCGGTCGCTCTCTGGGAGGGGCCGTGGCCATCAGGTTGGCCTCAGTCAACCCGCCTCAGTCAACCCGCACCGTGTGGCCGCTATAATGGTGGAGAACACGTTCTTGAGCATCCCTCACATGGCAACCACGCTCTTCTCCTTCTTCCCCATGCGCTACCTGCCACTCTGGTGCTATAAGAACAAATTTCTGTCTTACAGGTACGTGACACTGTGCCGCATGCCCTCGCTTTTCATTTCGGGCTTGTCGGATCAGCTAATCCCGCCTGTAATGATGAAGCAGCTCTACGAGCTGTCGCCTGCGCGGACTAAGCGCCTCGCCATCTTCCCTGAGGGAACACACAACGACACCTGGCAGTGTCAGGGTTACTTTGCTGCTCTTGAGCAGTTCATGAAAGAGCTGCTGAAGGGCCACGCGCAAGAGGAAGCATCCCAGGGCTCGACAAGCGTCACCATCATCTAGAAACTGCATCCACTCTGACCACTGTGGATCTGCTGTAATAGAATGTTAATTTTTATGCTCTTCAGCCCTTATCACCACCCCCCCCCCCCCCTCCCCATTTCCTCAACTCCATTTCTAGCACTTAATTTCCAGTGATTATTATATTAAGAATATTTGTGTGTTGATTGTGAGGAGGATGCATTTTTAAATATCTCCAAAGCTTTCAGTTCAATATGAATGCATGAATGATCTTCTATATTGTCATGTCTTCTTAGTCTTCATTTTCACACACTCATTTGTACTGATTGTACAGGCTTTTTTTATACAGAGACTCGACCATTCAAGGTATACCAAATGATCATTCACTGGCACGTCCTACTGTAAAATAAGATACTTGCCTTATAAAGTCAGGCAAAGTGTTAAGTATTTTGTCCCTGTTTTGATGCAGTGTGACTTGAATGTTTGAAACAAAACAAAACAAAAGAGCTACTACTTAAAAACCATACTCTAGGCAATGACAGTGTCAGTGCTTACAGCTGCAACCAGTGTTGTGGGTTATTTTGTTTGTTTTTCTTTCTCTTTTTTTTTTTTTTTTATTTTTTTTCATATAAATATAAATATATAAACATGATCTTGCTCACTTGTGGTTTTAGTGAAGCTAAAAACAGACTCTGGAATCACAGATATCCGCAAGGGTCAGTTCGGTTCCTGAGCTACAGACGCATACTCGGAGCGTTGTGCATACACACTTCATCCAAAGTTGTTGTGGCTGTTTGGGGGTTTCGAACGGTGTAAGATTGTTTAAGTGTGTAGGAGTATGACAGTGTTGCAAGTACACCCCTTTAGTAAGCATTGTAAATAAGATTGTTTAAGAGCACAGGTCTGTATGTGCTGCTGTACATGGTTTTAATAAATGCCTATACTCCCGAGATGCCCCTGAAATTCTTGCACAGATGAAATCTACCGCTGTACTGCACCACACAGTCTTTGGCCTCCACCGGCCTGACGTCCACATTCAGTGGCCTACTAGACAAGCATGTGTGTTTTGTTGCAGGGAAAATTGACCAGGCTTCCAAGTGGTAACTTCATTTAAAACTGAATGGTATTCTGATAACTCTTAAACCTGTAAGTGCTAGAGGAGTGCATAAGCATATGATCTTCTCAAACAGTGTTTATTATATCACATAGCCGTCAGCAAAAGTCAACACAAACCCCATTGATTTGGAGGAGTTTGTTTACTGGTCTCATGTAGAACATAAGTGATATTCTCAATACTGGGGAATCAGAAGAATGGATGAGGCATTTCATATACAGAGGTCAACATTGAATGCTGTCCGATAAAATAAATATTAGAATATTTCATTTATAGCATCTACAAACAGTATACCAAGATGCCTCGCATGCTGTTTGTAATAATGTTTTACCCTCTACCTTCTGTTCCTTACAGAAAACATACAAACTAGTTGTAAATTAATATTAAATATAAAATAATACTTGACTTTTATCACATTGTATATGTTTTAAAATCATGAGAATAGGTGTATGACTAAATGAACGGCTGAGGAGCAATACTCCAATATCCATGTCTGTATTGCTATTAAGTTATGGAGCTTTTTATTAAATAAAGATTTCATTTTGGGTTGAAAATTCAACAGCAATAAAGAGCAGTGATACTGAAGTTTGTTTAGTTACCCAAATAATAACCTTTGACTATACAATAAAATTCCTGACATTTTTATCCGTTTTTTTTTTGGAATGAAACTTTTCTCCTTATTTGAACAAGTTCCAGCATGACAGTTCCCCCTGTGCACAAAGCAAGCTCCATGAAGATATAGATTGGCCTGTTACAGAAATCTGAACTCTGCCCTATTGAACACATGCATTGGAACACTGACTGCACCCCCCCACCCTTCATCAGCAACTGCCTTTAATAAATCACCTGTGGCTGAATGAGCACACATCTAGTGTAGTGGAACATCTTCACAGAAGAGTGGAGGTTATTGTAAGGGCAGTGTGTGTGTGTGTGTATGTTTGTGTGTTAGGAACTACCATGCTACTGTCAAATTTACAAGAAGTTCTTGCTTTGTCAGTATAAACACTCCTTTACTACAGGTGAATTCCATGGTAAGTGTGTGTGTGTGTGTGTGTGTGTATATATATATATAGCCGCAGGAGAGAAGGATATATATATATATATATATATATATATATATATATATATATATATATAGATATATATCTATACACACACACACACACACACCTCTGACCATATAGCATACAGTATATGCTATAACTTTCATTTCTTCCTTTTGGGGAGTGTGTGGTGATCCAGCGAACAATGGTTCACTTTGCTTTGGCAGGAAGCGGCAGGGGTTTGGTTAGCTGTCTGAAATGAAAGGCGGCTCTCTCATGCTCTCCACACACACACACACACACACACACACACACACACACACACTTTCTCTTTTATTCTGTGCAGAGTTCTCTGTGTAAAGAGGTGAACACAAGAACTGTCATTATTAATGGGTTGAAAATTGAATAGCTTATGGTAGGTTTATTTCATTTTCTGCTTTTTTTTTTTAACAAAAGGCATTACAGCTTTATTCTATACAGTCGGCTACAGCTATGGCTTTGGTCATCACCAAAGTATTTCAGCAGGCGTGATTTTGATCTTAGAGCTTGCCCCGGGACAGAGAAAATAGCCTTTGGGAAATGGTGATCTTTATAACAAAGCATTTGTAGGGAAAGGAGATCCCACTGAACCCGTGGATAATGCGTGCTGCTCCAGTTCAGGTGGAAGGGCAGAGGCTTTCATGGGCTGTTGTGGTTGTGACTGTGGTGGCGATCACCTCGTCGTCGCTGTCGGCTCTGTCCCTGTACCACATGCTGGCTCTGAAAGCAGAGGTGGAGTGGCTGAGGACTGAGGTGAGCCGCAGGAGAGAAGGATGCCGAGATACAGTGGGGGAAAGTGTAAGAGGACCTCAGCTTCAGCAGCAGGATGGCAAAAACAAAGCAGTGGTAAGGCATAGCTTGTGGCACAATGCCCTCCTTTTGTTAAATGAATAACCCAGAATGTAAAGAACTGTATCTGTTATAATTACTATGGGACATAGGGGTGAGGGCCACAGCATCCTCTTTAAAAAAAAAAAAAAGGTGTCCTTGTTGTATGCCTCTGAGAATTACATGCCATGCAACACACAAAAAGAGGATTGATTAATGCATTGGCACCATGTGCAAATAGCAGATAAGCTTTATATTTCTCAACAGTCTTCGCACTCCCTTTCAAATGACTTGTCGTGTGGCAGTCCGATAACATTTCTTCTTTAAGGGTTATGCATATTATATGAGTCACTTCTCCTCTGCCCTGTCCTCGGGAGTAAGCAGGTGAGTAACAGCATGCAGGCGTTTGCTCCTGGAAGGCAGTTCCGAGTGAAGAAGAGAAGTCTGGGGAGTGAATCTGAACAGTCAGGCAAGTCCTGTTTATTTACCTGTGAATCCTAAACAACACACAGTCGAATGTAGAACTGACAGTGAACACACCCCTTCGCAGAATGCTCTCTGTTCATGTCTAATGCATAAGTCGTGTATGTGTGTGTGTGTGTGTGCACTTGCAGGAAACGCTGTGCTTTTCTTTTTTTATTTTTACTGTAAACAAGTGCTTGTGTGGTTTTATCACATTTTTAACACATCGAATAGGACTTCAAACAGTAGATGGTGAAAGATTAAAAAAGCACAAGCAACTTGCACTATAGGCTGCTAATATCAATAAGCATGGTGTTGTTTTTTGATAAATAAATAAATAAACAGCAAGCTTAGAGACACGTGCCAACGTGTAAAAGGGTGAAGATGTCTTTAATTACAGCATCTTGTCCTAAACCTGCTGAAGAATAATAAAAAAAAAAGGGGGGGGCACATATGATGGGATCCAGAACAATAATAACCTATAGAAAAAAAATAGCATAGGGGAAGAAATGTAAACGAAAAGCAAATATTCAAATTACCACCATGCAATTGCATTTAATCCAGGAAGTGGTAGGCAAACTGCTATAATTATAATTTTTATTTCTGGGAACAGTGGTTGTGCTGACGTTAACGACTCCTTACTGTTACACCAGTGTTTCTTTTTTTTTTTTTCATTATGAATGAAATGGAAGTGAAATTCTGTCCCTCGTTTAGTGTTTCAGCCGTTCTTGCAGATGATGGCTGATAGTAAGAGGGAGATCTTTCAGAAAGGTAACGCAGAAATTAGTGTTCTATTTTTTTAAAACGTTTGGCAATTGAAAACGTTTATTTAATATATATATATATAATATATAAATATATATTATATCAAGATATATATATATATATCTATATTATATATATACTATGCCATAACACTATGCATAATAAATTAATAATAAATACATATTTTTTTAACAAATAGTCGTTTTTACTGTATACATTATACATTTGCTCTGTCTACTGTAGATTTTTCACTGCAGAAACACGCCAGCATTCCGTGGCAGCCGAGTCTAAAGCGAGGTTCAGCTCTAGAGAAGGATCAGGATGCCATTGTGGTCAAGGAAGAGGGTTATTACTTCATTTATAGTCAGGTAGAGCTGTGATCCTCCCTCTGTCACCACAGCAAACACAACAAAGTGCTGCAAGAACCATTAGCCAGTGACACTAACACTTCATGTGCAATGCGAGAATTGTTTGCTGCCAACATGTTATTTGTTTATTAGTTATTTACACCAACTGATACAACCATTGATTGATAAACGTTCACTAAAAAATATTATTTGTTTATTAGTCTTGTCCATAATGTGTGTGTCCTGGCCCTCGCTTGTGAGTTGTTCACCCGTTGCTGTTAAGTCATTTATGAAACTAAATTCATTTTGTTTGTTTAAAGGTTTATTACAAAGACCCCACTTTTGCAATGGGCCACATTGTAATCCGCATGAAGCAACATGTGGTCGGGGACGAAAGTCAGCACGTTGTTCTGTTCCGATGCATCCAGGGCATGGACTTGAAGTACCCTTTTAACACCTGCTATACCGGAGGTAAGCCATGACTTTTATCACCAAACCATAGTTTTCATGCATCATTACAGTTATATAATAATAATAATAAGAAGAAGAAAAAAAAAGGGGCACGGTGGCTTAGTGGTTAGCACGTCTTCCAGGGTCAAGGTTCGATTCCCGTCTCGGCCATGTGTGTGTGGAGTTTGTATGTTCTCCCCGTGCCTCACGGGGTTTTTCAACCTGTTTCTCAGTTTTCTCCAGGTCCAAAGACTGCACGGTGGGTGATTGGGACCTGGGAAAATGTCCTGTGAGGAATGTGTGTGTGTGAGTGAGTGTGTGTGTGTGTGTGCCCTGCGGATGGGATTGGCATTCCATAAAGTTGTGTAATGCTTTATGCCTATAGACGCCTGAGATAGGCACAGACTCCCCGTGACCCGAGTGAAGATTGGATAAAGCGGTATTAGATGAATGAATGAATGAATTAATAATAATAATAATAATAATAATAATAACAGTTCTAATGGTTATTAATCCATCTATCTATCTATCTATCTATCTATCTATCTATCTATCTATCTCCTCTACTATCCATCATTATATACTATATATATATCTATATATAATATAATAATATAATCTAAATAAATATAACATATGTAGTGTGTGTGCGTGATGAGTTGATTTGTGCTTTCAGCATAGTAAACTGGATGTTGGTGACAGAGTGGAGCTGCTCATACCTCGCCCCACACCAAACATCTCACTGGATGGAGACTGTACCTACATGGGGGCTATCAGACTGGTCTGATCTTCATTTTGGAGATGGACCTCTATATGATAGTGGAGATGAGATTGAACTGTTTTTGGACATCTCAGTACACATGTTTTCAAGTATCTTTCACTTACCCGTAGCGATAGTGAAGCTGAGGAACCACAGTGCTGTTTGAATGTAAGTGTGAGAAGAATCTATGATTAGTTTATTATGTAAAGTTTTGTAAATGAATGTATGAATCTGTCAGTAGCCGGTTTCCTCAAATGGACGGTTGAAAAACTGCAGCCCTAATCAAATATTCCATTCAAATAAACACTTTTTCTCCCACATAAATCATTATCCTCCTCTGTCTTAAATATATATTAAAAAAATGACGCTCATGCAGTAACCAGATTGTTTTATAACAGGACGGAACCCGGTACCAGTAATTTAACCGAACAGCTGTTGTGGTCAATTTGCATAATGTATTTCTCCATGCATAGAACATGTGGGTGACCGCCATGCACAGAATGCAGTTGAACTTTGCCAATGAAATTAGCCAGCAGTTAAATTGCAGGTTTCGAATGCAAAATTTTAACCATGCGATTTGTTTGTGGTACTTTCACTTTTTTTTTCCTTACAGCAGATGGCAGCACTGGCACATGATGACCACAATGTCGGTGTATTGTCCTTTTTCATTTCATTTCTTTTTTTGTTGGGAAAAATACTGATAGTGATTAGCAATAAATAATAATAATAATAATAATAATAATAATAATGTTCAGTCTCTGGGCACGGTCGCTTAGTGGTTAGCACGTTCGCCTCACACCGCCAGGGTCCGGGTTCGATTCCCGTCTCAGCCATGTATGTGTGGAGTTTGCATGTTCTCCCCGTGCCTCAGGGGTTTTTCTCCGGGTTCTCCAGTTTCTCCGGTCCAAAAACATGCACGGTAGGTTGGTTGGCACCTTGGAAAATTGTCCCAGTGTATGAATGTGTGTGTGTGTGTGTGCCCTGTGATGGGTTGGCATTCCATCCAGGGTGTATCCTGCCATAATGCCCATAGACGCCTGAGATAGGCACAGCTCCCCGTGACCCGAGGGAAGATCGGATATAGCGGTAGAAGATGAATGAATGAATGAATGAATGTTCAGTCTGTCATAATTATTGGCAGAAAGGTATGAGAGCACATGACCATGTACAGTATATAGTGTATGTGTATTTAGGTTACTAATATGTATAATACTATAATACTATATGTGAGTAAATGATTGATGGCACTTTTATTTATATAAGATCGGTTTTATTCAATGCCAATATATATATATATATATATATAATATATATATATATAGAGATAGGACAGAGAGAGAGAGATATATATTATATATAGTATATATATATATATATATATAATATATATATCTATATATATATATATACAGTATATATATGTGTGTGTGTGTGTGTGTGTGTGTGTGTGTGTGTGTGTGTGTGTGTGTGTGTGTGTGTGTGTTTTTCTCTAAATAATCTATTTAACAGATATATTCAGTAGCAGGAGCAGTACTGTTTGTACTGACGTGTTTCACATTTAATCCTTCAGAGGGCGTCAGTTTCCAAAAGAAAGCTCCTCTGATAAAAGCATGAACCAGTTGTGATTAAATATACATGGAAAACACGAATCACTAGGATATTTATGAGATTTGCCTTTGCTTATTTAGCTAATAATAATAATTTTCCAATATATATTTAATAATATTTAGTAGTTATATAATGAATAAATGCAGCAATTGTATAAATCAATATATTCCCTTTTTTTGTTAATCACTGATTTGTTTGTGTGCTATGTTTTTTTTTTTTTACAAAGCTCACTTCATGACTACAAAAATCATGCAAAGAAATGCATGACTTTTTCCAATTCCATTTTTTTTTCCATCTCATAAAATCTGATAAAATCTCTCTCATTCTGCTTCTTATAAAGCTACACAAAAAAGCAAAGGAGATGTTGAGAATATTTTAAAATTATTCAAACATGGAAAAAAAACATCTTTCTTCCACATATGTTAATCCTCCTTTCATGTGTTGGCCTAATAAATATGCTGGTTTATTGTTGTGTGTTTATGGGTTGAAAACACACGTTATTACTTATCTTAATGTGTTTATTAGGAGGAATTCTCAACTCATATAAGGGAAATATTTATAAGGTACATTTAGATAAAAGAAAAAAATTGAGGATATTTAATTCCCTCTTTCTAGAGAAAATTATCATTAATAATTAAAAGATATTAATATTAATAATCCCATCACACAAAGTTTATGTGGAACGTTTTTTAACCAATGTTGAATGTTAAAATAGTGATGCAGGTCATAGGAAATGGATTATTATATGTGGTTTGCAAATGATATTAATTATTTATTAATAAGATCGGATTCCAAAAAAGTTGGGACACTATACAAATCGTGAATAAAAACTGAATGTAATGATGTGTAGGTGCCAACTTCTAATATTTTATTCAGAATAGAACATAACACACGAAACAAAAGTTTAAACTGAGAAAATGTACCATTTTAAGGGAAAAATATGTTGATTCAGAATTTCATGGTGTCAACAAATCCCAAAAAAGTTGGGACAAGTAGCAGTAAGAGGCTGGAAAAAGTAAATTTAAGCATAACGAGGAGCTGGAAGACCAATTAACACAAATTAGGTCAATTGGCAACATGATTGGGTATAAAAAGAGCTTCTCAGAGTGGCAGTGTCTCTCAGAAGCCAAGATGGGTAGAGGATCACCAATTCCCACAATGTTGCACAGAAAGATAGTGGAGCAATATCAGAAAGGTGTTACCCAGCGAAAAATTGCAAAGACTTTGCATCTATCATCATCAACTGTGCATAACATCATCCAAAGATTCAGAGAATCTGGAACAATCTCTGTGAGAAAGGGTCAATGCCGTAAAACCATACTGGATGCCCGTGATCTCCGGGCCCTTAAACGACACTGCACCACAAACAGGAATGCTACTGTAAAGGAAATCACAGAATGGGCTCAGGAATACTTCCAGAAACCATTGTCAGTGAACACAATCCACCGTGCCATCCGCCGTTGCCAGCTGAAACTCTACAGTGCAAAGAAGAAGCCATTTCTAAGCAAGATCCACAAGCTCAGGCGTTTACACTGGGCCAGGGATCATTTAAAATGGAGTGTGGCGAAATGGAAGACTGTTCTGTGGTCAGACGAGTCACGATTCGAAGTTCTTTTTGGAAATCTGGGACACCATGTCATCCGGACCAAAGAGGACAAGGACAACCCAAGTTGTTATCAACGCTCGGTTCAGAAGCCTGCATCTCTGATGGTATGGGGTTGCATGAGTGCGTGTGGCATGGGCAGCTTGCATGTCTGGAAAGGCACCATCAATTGCAGAAAAATATATTCAGGTTCTAGAAAAACATATGCTCCCATCCAGACGTCATCTTTTTCAGGGAAGACCCTGCATTTTCCAACAAGATAATGCCAGACCACATTCTGCATCAATCACAGCATCATGGCTGCGTAGGAGAAGGATCCGGGTACTGAAATGGCCAGTCTGCAGTCCAGATCTTTCACCTATAGAGAACATTTGGCGCATCATAAAGAGGAAGGTGCGACAAAGAAGGCCCAAGACGATTGAACAGTTAGAGGCCTGTATTAGACAAGAATGGGAGAGCATTCCTATTTCTAAACTGGAGAAACTGGTCTCCTCTGTCCCCAGACGTCTGTTGAGTGTTGTAAAAAGAAGGGGAGATGCCACACAGTGGTGAAAATGTCCTTGTCCCAACTTTTTTGGGATTTGTTGACACCATGAAATTCTGAATCAACATATTTTTCCCTTAAAATGGTACATTTTCTCAGTTTAAACTTTTGTTTCGTGTGTTATGTTCTATTCTGAATAAAATATTAGAAGTTGGCACCTACACATCATTGCATTCAGTTTTTATTCACGATTTGTATAGTGTCCCAACTTTTTTGGAATCCGGTTTGTATTATTTATATCAAATGATATATATTATTTTATGCTAAAATAAATTTTACTCTACTTTATCTGCCTTTAATTACATTTCAATAAATCTTAGTGTGATTGACTTGAAAAAGTAGAATGTAATATCTAAAATATATAAACATTATATTAATGGAATTATAATCTTTCTATAAATGTCCTGTTTCCTTTTGTAATATTCTGAGGTAATAATGATCTATTATTTAACTAAGCTAAATACTATTCTTTATGATTTGCACCGGGGCACGGTGGCTTAGTGGTTAGCACGTTCGCCTCACACCGCCAGGGTCTGGGTTCGATTCCCGTCTTGGACATGTGTGTGTGGAATTTGCATGTTCTCCCCATGTCTCAGGGGGTTTTTCTCCGGGTTCTCTGGTTTCCCCCCCCCCGGTCCAAAAACATGTAGGTTGATTGGCCCGAGATTGAATTGTCCCTAAATGTGTGTATAAATGTGTGTGTGAATGGGAGTGTGTGCCCTGGGTTAGCCATCCATCCAGGGTGTATCCTGCCTGAATGCCCATAGACGCCTGAGATAGGCACAGCCTCCCCATGGCTCCAGGATAAAGCGGTAGAAGATGAATGATGCACCTTTTTTGGTGTGTTATTGTGTATTTATGTCTTGCTTTTGAAAAAGTTTTGCATTTAGATCTGCCTCTCACTCTCTTGGATCTACATTGTGGTTATTTTCCTACAATCCAAAATACAGACACAAAATGCTACTTAAAAAATCAATTACATTTTTATAACTGTTCACGTATATTAGTTTGTCTGGGTAAAGTTAAAGAATCAATATCTCAAATAAACCTCCATTTAGATGTTCTTTTATTATTATTATTATTACTCCTAAAACCTGTAGTTTATTATTTTCTTTCAAATTCATCCAATAAAAGAGAAAATGAACAATATCCATTTGACCAAAACTGTATTTTCTACCAAACATCTCTACTTGCTTTATACGCCTTTGGTGACTGCATCTAATGCATGCCTGCATGGTTTAAGACCTATGAATCACCATCCATCTAATAATTGCCATTGATCCTCCTGGATGTTTAACTTTCAACTGACATGATCTTTGAATGAGCTTTAGTAGATCACACAGGGAGAGAATACCATAGAGATGTGCAATTTAAGGAGCTGGAGGAAGTAAGAATTCCTTTTGCTGAGATATCGACTTCTCGGGAGGACCGTGTTTCTAATGATCTGATAAATCAAACCCATACTCTTTTGGGACACTGAATGAAGATCAACGAGTCCCGTGTGATGCTGTTCGCGCTTGTACTTTGGATTTGATGAGAATTGTAAGGCCACATGGCTTTTATAATTAATTGATCCCTCCACCAAAATACAAATACATTTTTAGGTGCACATGGTTAAGTGCTCAGCTCAAAGTTGCTCAGCTTTTCTGCCCAGTGTTTGTTTGTGTATTGTTTGTAGGGATCTATGTACAGTATACGTAGAAGGTATTACGTATTTATCTTTATGCAATTCACTCGTGGGGGCACGGTGGCTTAGTGGTTAGCACGTTCGCCTCACACCGCCAGGGTCTGGGTTCTCCCCGTGCCTCAGGGGTTCTCCCCGTGCCTCAGGGGTTTTTTCTCCGGGTTTTCCGGTTTCCTCCCGGTCCAAAAACATGGTGGGTTCATTGGCATCTTGGAAAATTGTCCCTGGTGTATGAATGTGTGTGTGTGTGTGCTCTGCGATGGGTTGGCATTCCATCCAGGGTGTATCCTGCCTTAATGCCCATAGACGCCTGAGATAGGCACAGACTCCCCGTGACCCGAGAGAAGATCGGATAGAAGATGAATGAATGAATGAATGAATGAATGAATGAACGATTCACTCGTTCAACTTTATCTTATTAATCTACACTCCCCATGTAGAAATGTCTGTTAATGTATTGCAATTAAAATAAAATATATATGAAATATCTCATGTACACAGGTATTCAAACTTTTTGCAGCTACACTTGATATTGAGCTCAGGTGCCTCTCTTGATCTTTCCTGAGGGGTTTCTGCACATTAATTGCAGTTCACCGCTGCAAGGGTTTATTGAACGGACATAATTTGGAAAGGCACATGCCTCCATATAGAAGGCCTCACGGCTGACAGAGCATATCAGCGCAAAACCACAATGTCAAAGGAAGTGCCTGCAGAGCTCGGAGACAGGACCGTTGAAAGGCACAGATCTGGGGAAAGCTTTAAACTCACACTCTCAGACTGTGTGGAACTGAGGGAAACAGTGTATTAAACGCCTCCATTTCCTCAGTACTCTGTTTAGACGGCAGAAGAATAGTTTCTGTCAAACATAAACGTGGAGGTGTGATGGAGGGATGTGGTAGCTCAGTGGTTAAAGCACTGGGTTCTACACTTGAAGGTTTCATGTTCATATACCAACACTATCAAGCTGCCACTAGTGGGGCCTTGAGCAAGGCTCTTAACCCTCAGCTGTAAGTCGCTCTGGATAAGGGAATCTTCCAAACGCTGTAAATGTTCAAATGATGTTCTGAGGCTCTTTTGTTGGATCTAGATTCTGCATTTTAGAGTGAAAGGCATTCGGAACCAAAACTACTACCTTTCAATGCCATGTAATACGCAGAGCCCAGGGATCTTCCCTGTGATAATTGGATCATCTCCAGAATTAAGCTCAATCAATCTGTTTTGGGACAATATAGTCAGAAGGATGTAAGCAAAAAGTATACAAATGCGGCAGTGTTGTGAAGAACTTTGATCCATATCAGTAAGCACGATTCCATTACCCTTCAAAATGCGCAAATTTAAATAACGAGTTGAAAATGGAAACGCGTAAAATTCAAGTTTTGAGGTATTTTGTTTTTAGACGATGCGAAAAAGGAATGATTCGCAAACCTGCAAAGGAAATGTTTTTCCAGGTCACATGATATATATACGTGAACAGTCATGTGATCATTCTTTAAAGATAGCGCAGTATGCGTGGGCTGAAGATGAGATGCAGTTATTTATTAAACTAATTAAAGAAACCAGTTTATAAACTGCAATTGCATATTTGTGGAAACCGGCTCCCTTGGGAATGATGCTGCAAGTGCTACAAGAAGCCCTATTGCACTGCGCAGCTCCAAACAAATTTAATGCGTTCATCTTGAAATTCTGAATCCAGAGGTCCACTATCCAATCGTGCACTATTACCTCCGCACATACGCTTCCGAAAAAAAAAAAAAAAAAAAAAACGGCCTATGCGTTGGCTACTATATAAGTTAGCCTGCCTATATCTGTCGCCATTTTTTTGACTTATCGCGAGTTTTAGTCACATGATACGGTTAATGGAAACACCATTATTTCACAACACTTTTTTATCGATATTTAGAAAATGTCGCAAAAGTTTTGCGCAAATTCGTAATGTAAACGAACCTTTAATAGATACTTTTTTCCATTCATTAATGTATAATCTTTTTTCCTTGCAATAGCCTCCACACTTCATAGAATTACTTACAATGACACCAGTGGAATATCTCAACGAAATCTGCCTTGAAGCCTTCAGAAGCAACATTGCGGGCACCTAAAGCTTATAACATATGAATTATATTCGATGCTATAGTGTAATGTACTGTTTGAGAGGTAAGCTTGGAGGTTTACCTTTATTATAAAAATGTTTACTATAGCAAAACACTTTTATAGTGTCTATCGAATGCTGTTCAAATGTGTTGATTATTACATTCTTGTTTACACTTTTGATCTTGTGTTAATAAAAAGATCTTGTGGATATCAAACATTTACAAACACAGATTCATGATAAATACTGGCACAAATAATGGCATCATTTTTCACAGATTTCAGTGGTTTTATTATTGTCTATTGCATCATTGTATAATTTATAAGTTATAACTATATAAAAATGTAATAGTAGCTTAGTGATTAAGATGTTCAAATTTAAACTGCTTAAATGTAAAATAATATAACTGTGATTTGTATGCCATAATTGTAATGTAATATAATAGAATGTGTTTGTGTAATATAATGAAATGTGTTATTTTTAGGGCTGATTTTTTGGTATACAAAAAAAAAATACAAGACATGTATGCATCTTAATTATGATACCTAAATCTGAACTGAAAGCAGAACATTCACCTGCACAATGACAAGGAAGCACAAATGCTTTAAACTGAACACTGCATGGAGGACATCCCTCTATGTTCACGCTTATTAGACCTTATATCTCTCATATGCCATTTCTACCACATCCCTGCACTCTCATTCACTTCGTCTGCCTTTATCTGGCTCATTTAACACCAAATGCATTGAACAAAGCGAGAAACATGAATTAATTATTACGAATAACATACTGTCTTCATTAACCCACAGACATTATGTAAGCGAAAACGTTTGTTAATGGCAAATGGTGACGTGTCTGCAGACATAGCTGATAAAAGATCATCTTCTTCCTCACTACTATGGAAACGTTAAATCTTTTGTGTAGATATTTGTGTAGGAATAAAATGGCTTAAATGAGCACATGGGAGAGAACTGATGGTTGGTGAGGGCTGCGTACATTTAAATCTTGGGCTTGTTTGAAGTGTCCAAGGAGGCAGGGATCCATTTCTTCAGAGTTGTTATTGAAAGCGTGCTGACATTTCCATCACTGTCTTGCGCTTCAGTACAACAGCACATGAAAAGCAGACGGCTCAGCGGGACGGTTCAGGATAGCATCTAGAAATACAAGACTGGGTCTCTTTAGATGCATCTTTTCATCGTGATGGCCTGCTATGTCAAGTCCTATCTATCTCATCCCATCCTGCCATCTTATAGCACTATCAACTAACTTCTGCCTATCAGAAATAGTAGCTTCTATATCTTTCTTTTCCCAAGTCCTTTCTATATCTGTGTATTTTGTAGTATTATATCTATTCAATATTTAAAAGGGGAAGAATTTCTTTTGCCAATTAGCAGTGAAACTGTTATGCATTACAGTAAAAGGCCTCTGTATAATTAAGGCAAACAATAGAACACATAGAAACACTCACACTCACTCACACACACACATACACACATACACAGGGAGACAAATTGGGAGCTGGTTTCAACATATGTTTCAATTTAATTAATGCTTTCATGGATTTATTACATAAATCACTCATGGCAATACAACAATACAACAGAAAACTAAACTTCTATTTCTATTTCTATTACTGTTACTATTTCCCTTGCATTTCTCCATCAACACCATTTAATCAAACTTCAAAATGAAGCCCTGTTAAGTTAACTTGACAACCAGGAGCCTTTCATAACAACACTCATAAAAACAATCCTATCGAAACAACGGTAATGATTGTTAATTAGAGCAAAGCACATTTCGCGACTGAAAAGGGCCCACAAACAAAGACGAGCCTCATCCATGACTTAATAATGTGCAGCATCCACAAGAGAAAGGTATTTTATGGGAGACAATATAAGAAAATACTCCACATCGTTCTCTGCCTCTCTAATATAGCCATGCTCGTTCTGCCTTCTCAGACACGGCCCAAAAATGTTTTTAATGAAGCACGCTGTAATATATTTAATTAGCCCTAATGAACACAAAATATGATGGGCTTTTTATATAATCACAACACACAGATGTCTTGGAAAAAAAAAAAAGATTTGAATCCATAATATGGGCTGAAAAGAAAGCAGCCCGATTGTTATTATTCTGCATCTCTCTCTTTTTAGATGCACTTTTAAAAAATGTGTCTATAATTTGCCCATCATTGTAATATTTATGCGTTTTTGGGTCTCAGTTATTTTACTGTAAAGCATTTTGATCTTCCTTTTCGGACGGCTATCAACCGAGAGCTGGAAGGCGTAAGTGCGGCAAAGAACATAAAAAGAAATGGCTTATGTCCAATTCATATTACAGGGGCAGGACCAAGTGAAAGGGCAATCACGCGATTGGTTTGTGCTTTTCAAGGCGAAAAACACAATACCCATAAAAAATGAGCATCTGGCTGTGCTCATGGCTGCTGAGTGAGAGGAATGTTAGGATTGGTCAGTCCTCTGATGGCTGAATGTGTCTAAGTAAGTAACCCCCCCCTCCTAAAAATATCTTTGTGCACTGCCTTGGTGATGGCTTACAGAGTGGCGGAAGCCGATGTCAGGAACGTGTGAATGTAGCTTAGTAAAGTACTAAGAGGAGGGGGTGATGAAGAGAAAGAGGATGGAGAGATTTGTGTCCAACAGGAAATGAAACAAGCTGCACCCACTGTGTCCAAACAGTGATGAACAGATTCACACACACTTACGAACGCTTATTTTACTAAAGTCTGCTTACGATCAGAAATGGAGCTGCTACCCGACAACACGACACGTCCGGGGTAACCTAAAAAAATCTTTCGGAAGTATTCAGTTTGTTTGCTGTTATTTAATTGTACAATAATGTATTGTCTTTATGCACCTGACTGCGTTTATTGATTTAGGTTGTAATAAAATATGCACAATGCACATTGTAGCTCATCAAGGTCTTATTCAATCCAATACATTTGTTTTTATTTGTTTAGCACTTTTAACAATGGACAGTCCAGCTCAGTCTCACAGGAATTCGTGATAAAGTCACAAAATGGAATTTACTGATTCGTGTTCACGGGCACGAATTTCCTACATCAGGTTTCTATACCAGGGGTGTGAAATTCATTGTCACCGTGGGCCAGCATTACGGTTGCCCTCGAAGGGCCAGTTCTAACTCTAAGACAGTATATACTCTATATATACTGAGTAGTACTATATAGATACTATACTATAATATAATATACTAATATATATATATATATATATATATATATATATATATATATATATATATATATATATATATATACTATATATATACTGAGTAGACAGTATCTACTCAAAATAAGAGGGAAGGGGTAGCTCAGTGGTCTAAGGCGCTGGGCTGCTGATCGGAACATCCGGGTTCGAGCCCCGGTATGGCCAAGCTACCGCCCTTGGGTCCTTGAGTAAGACCCTTAACCCTCTGTGCTCCAGGGGCGCCGTATCATGGCCAACCCTGCGCTCTGACCCCAGCTACCAACATCAAGCTGGGATATGCGAAGAAAAGAATTTCACTGTGCTGTAATGTATATGTGACCAATAAAGGATATTGTTATAAAGGATATTATACTCTTTGATGAGCAACACCGCCTCATAACACAAAATACATACTGTTTTTCCCCGTGAAGCACAAACATGCATTCACTTTCCCATCTTACTTGGAAGTGCCTCCCATACACTGCAATCTAGTCTTCTTCTTTTACACGTTTATTGTATATACCCATCTCACAGACAGTGTTACTGTTTACATGTTCATTTTGCACGTTCCATTATTACTGCTGCTCTGCTTGCTTCTCTTGTACATCACTGTCACACTGTTTACAACTCTAGAATTGTAAAATGTTTTGCAAATGTTTTTCGAATGCACATTGCGCAGTATAAAGACATACAGGAGGTTACGGGTCGATGCTATTTTGTGTTTGTATACTTGTCCTGTCGCGTGTTGTCTGTTCTACACTGTTTTGTTTTGTTTGCAGTGTTTATGTGGCTGGGACGACTTGGTCTAGTCCTCAGCTATGTGTTGTGTGATGCGAATGTGTTGTTTTATGTAGCACCAAGGTTCTGGAGAAATGTCGCCTCATTTCACTGTGTACTGCGTCAGCTAGATATAGTTGAAATGACAATACAAACCTCTTGACTTGACTTGGATGCCGTCCCTTTGCGGGGCAACATAGTAACATGCATTATAGGAAATGTAGTTTATTAGTCGATGCCTAATTTTAAGACAATAATACACCTTTAAAGCTCTTGAGGGACAAAATGATGTATCGGGCCACATTCGGCCCGCAGGCTTTGAGTCTGACAAGTGTGCTCTATATAATGCATTTAGTATTGGTGCCTCCGGCAACGTTTGATTTCTGCCACTGGGTACCACAGTTTTTTCTCGCTTGTTATTGTTTTTTTTTGTATTTATTCCACCTTCAAGCACTATTACTCAACATTTTAAGCAGTAGATTTTTTATTGCTTTATATTCGGTAAGCAACTTGCTATTATAAGACATCATCAGTGGTATCTACCAGTCAAAATACAATTACAGACACAGTACAACTCTAACCCTCTATTTTCGGCTTTATTCTCTGTTAACAAAAATGGGGGAAAACATTACATTTGGCATTTCGGTCAGCATTAAAATGCATTTTAATTGCTATGGAGACCGAGCCAGATGGAGGCAGTCGTGCTGAGTGGCACGACAAAAGAGGGAAATTCGTGTCCGTGAACACAAATCAATAGATCAAAGTTCGTGACTATATCGCAAAATGCAGTGAGCCTGTTTTTGTGATGGAGAACGAAAAGATTCGTCTTTCTTATCGATTCATTTTCGAGGTCAGGTCATTTCTCACTTTCAGAAACTAACTTGAATTCAGATGATTAAAACTGAGTTCTAAAAGAGGAGAATCACAAATGGCAGCAACATATCAGGCTCAAACAGCAACCCGTAGGCTCTCCGCTCTTTTCCTGGCTCATTCTTTTCTTTCCCCTTATCCTCTTCTGCTTTTCCTAATTGCCTGATTAGTGCAAGGCACTATGGGCAAAGACTCTTTCTTCATTAACCACTTTTCTGCATTCCACTGCACACCCCTCCCCGAAACACATTCATCTCAAACCAATCCCAATTCTCATTACTAAAGGAGCCCAGGATCATCACTATCCTTCCTACGTCCCCATGTATCTGCGCAGGAAGAACTGCTTCCCACATGAAATTGGGTTTCTGCTGCAACACCCACAGATTTATTTTTCCACCACAGGCACAAAGAAACAATTGCAGATATTTAGACTGAATTATATCCCCAGGCTCAGCTTCTTAGCAGAAATTCAGATGAGGTGTGGAACAGGATTTGGCAGGGTTGTACATTTTTCCCGAGAAGTGTCACTTTGCTGTGTTCATCTGCAATACATAAATTGCATTTTTTTTTTTATTCCGTGAAAAACGCTAGGTCTGCGTACAACAGTAGGACGTGTTAGAGGAAGGCTGGCTGAAACGGCAACCCAAGAGCTCCATCTCTGAACGAAATGTCTTTATTAGTACTACATCTCAATGTAGAAAAGACCTTTAATGATATTAATTACATCTCTTGGTAATGGTGTTTTAATATTATTCCTCCCTTGGTGAAGGTGCTCCGTTTGCGATGCTTCTTGTTTATTCATGTAGTGTTTTTTTAGAATTGCATTTAGCTTCAGAAAGAAAGAAAGAAAGAAAGAAAAAACACACCGGAATTGCCGTTTAATAATTCATATGTTTTTTATAGAACACGGGGTAAGAAAGAGAGCAAGCGCTGCAAAGTGGTTGCCTATTTATCACAACTGCTGCCACAGGACAAGCCAATGAAAAATGCTCTGTGCATCGCGATTTACTTTCAAGGTCTCATGCTTCTGCTGGAAAGATCAAATAGAATAAATAACCCCCCCAAAAAAATAAAAAAAATAGCTCATGCTGGGGAATGATTCAAGGATTTTAGGCTGTTTCGTCTGAGAGATGTGAAAGGATTTTGAAGAGGTCTAATATGGGAGCTCAGTTGCATCTTAATTGCTTTTCTGACCCACATGTGTCATCCTTCATCAGATCTTATAAGCAACACCAGTGTCCTCAATTGAAACCAATTGTTAACCTATATATATATATATTATGATATATATATATATATATATATATATATATATATATATATATATATAAACACGACTATTACAAACTGCAAAAGTTATAATCAAAAAGACAGGAATTTGTGAAGAATTGTCGTGGAACATAATCTGAGGAAATCCATGGGTACATAAAACTCCTATCCTCCCCGAGCACACATTCACAGCCAGGAGAAAGTTTTCCCAGAAGACTAGAGGCTTGAGTAAAATATTAAACAAGCAATTTGTCTGACATATGAAATGTGTTACTGTGGAGTCATTACTGTTCTCAGAAAACACAGCGATAGAACCAGGTAACACAAAAATGCCCCCGCCCCAAAAAAGGCATGCAAACAAACAGGGTAAATGTCATAAAAACAAATTGGACAGATAAAGAACAACGAGCACAAAAAACAGGAGTGTTATGGCAACGATATTTAAATTTAGGGGAATGAATGGACATTGTATCATGGAGGCTCTCGCACAATCTCTTATAGGGTTCAAAATGACAATGATATCTAGACTGCCCTGAGCTCTCTATCTATCCATTTTACTTCACACATTTGTATCAATCCACACTCTTACTTGAAACACTTATGTCTGAACTATTTTTCTATACCCAGCTCTCTCTCTCTCTCTCTCTCTCTCTCCCTGACTCTCCCTGTGTGTGTGTGAGAGAGATCTGGAGGGTCAAGCACTTGTCCTTTGTTATGCTAATACCAGCCAGTGAGAGTTCTGTGAGCGGAAGGAGCTGAAGAGATTTGTTTTTCATGTTTATTTTGCAGGGGCAGGATGCTTGGGGAAGAGTATGACAGCATGTCAGTGATTAATGAGGAAAGGATTGGCAAGGCGGCTAGAGGGGTGCGTGATTCATGAGTTTTAGGATGATGATTATGGTCTTAGACAGAGGAGTGACGACAAGAGCAGGACAGTGTGCCAGTACCAAGGGAGGAGTGAACTGGACAGCCCACAAAGGCGGTGCGGGCAGAAGTAATTAATCTGTGTTCCATATATGAGCGCGGATTGCGTGCGATATTCGCGTCCTCCTCCTCCTCCCTCCACCCTTTTTTTTACTCCTCCTCCTGCACCCCTTCTTTCCGTCTTTCACACATCGAGTTGCAGGGCCAGCAGAAGTCCTCGGTCATTGTTTCAAGGCAGCTGGTCTTAGCTAAGCAGATGCAATTACAGATTTACAGCTGTCTCATCCTGCCCTATGCCCCCCCCCCTTTTTTTTTTTTAAATGGTCGCTGATCAGTGTGTACTAGTCTCTCTTTCTCTCACTCAGTTGTTTCACTGCCACTCATCAGTACAGATGAAATTCGGGATCGTTTTCTGTCCGAGTAGTAGGTAAAGAACTTCATAAAGGACTTATTGGTTCATATAAGACCATTGAGCTGTAATCGAAGGACTTTGGTGTGGATTAATACTTTAAGGTAAGTGTGTGTCTGTGTGATTATGTCCAAGATTAGAGTCAGATGAGGTCTAAAATTTCTTAATTAAGTCTATTAAAATAATATTCTTCTTTCTTGGAATACAATATGTGCTATAATATGTGCTTATCTGTATGTCAGTAGTGGCCCTGTGTGTTTGTGTGTATTTGTCTGTTTGCTTGTGCATATGTAAGCAGCAGGTGGTTTGTTCTGGATCTGTGGACCTCCAGGTCACCCATCCAGATGTCTTTAGTGTGTGTGTGGGAAGGCCCTGTCAGTGAGTGATTAATAGAGGTCCTGTCACTCAAATGTTTCCATAGCATCAGTGCAAATCCCCCAACAAATACATCCTTGTTGTGGGGAACTTGATCAGACACCCTTCCTGATTTGATACTGCTTAAATTATATGGCTTATACCATTCTAGGAATCCGAGGGTATAGTAAGAACATGCAGGGTGTCACAAGACAATCAAAGGCTAAACTGTGGTAACATTAGAATGTTGGTGCATGTGGATAGTGCATTGGTGCTGTCAGAATGAGAATCATGTTTATTGCCTATTATTATGGGTTGCTCATACAAGGAAATAATGAATAAGTAGATAGACAATATGGAATATGCAGTTTGCATAGGTTATGTAATAGTGGCATGGCAAATGATCATATTGCCTAAATAAGTCCATGATGCAGAGCTGCAGCATGTCATTTCAGAATGACATGGGTGCTTATCGCACCGTATTAATTTTGGGTTTAGATTCCAATCCTATAGAAAGCATTTTTTATTGAATACAAACATTTCTGTACAGTGTCTTAAAGGGTTGCCTTGTAATGGCTCATGTTTAAATGTGATTCAGTTTGTATTATTATATATGAAAGACCACAGATTTATCATGACACACGACACTGTTACACATTATAATTGTGTGTGTATGTGAAACACACTTAAGTGAGGTTGCAGATGGTGCCTATAGGATCTTTTGCGGACGCTGCTGTTCCTGACATATCCTCAGTTTAGAGGCTCCGGCAGGGGGAGCTGGAACAAATCCATCACATTAACCTGATTTAGGGTGGTCTCAACCGAAAACACCACCTAACCCACAGCCACTCCTCTCCATTCTTTCCTTTTCTCTTTTGCACTCCCTCAGTCCTCCACACACACAGCCATAACCTGCTTCCTTTTCCTTACAGTATCTCCTTTAAAGAGAAACAGATTGTAATCTTTTTCCCCTCTCTCTCATATTCCTTATTTGACCTTTCATCTTGCTTTTTCACTCTCTACTTTTATTCTACAGTCATATAAGTGTGTTCAAGGCAATGCTCGGAAACAGAGCGAAAGAGCAATTGAATTTTCGTCCTCCGGAATGATGAGTTTTCTCTGGCGGCGTGCCGCTGAGTGATAAACTGTCAATCCACACCTACCTCTCCTGTCATGTTTTCTTCCCTCCACTTAAATCAGTCGCTTAGTTGGAGAGCTCTAGATAAAGTATCCACTGATATCTTTGTCTACGTTCTAAGATTTCCTGTGCTGCTTCACATGGGCATCCTATAATCAACCAATACGTTTAACCCTAATTGCTTGTCGTTTATTGATATTTGATGACCTGGATGTCATAAAAGGTTAGCATAGCAAAATATTACAGCACATTTAAAAGGACTTGAGTAACATTTGGTCAGGGCTATAAATGAGTGTGTCATGGCTGTAAATGAAAGACAGATGAGTGTGATTGATGAGTCTGCACATGAGTCTGCCTCATTACTGGAGCCAAGAAAACGCTTGTGATTGACTGAAATTCCCTTTGTGCACATAGCGGTTTTCTCTGAGTACAGATTAAGGTTACGACTGTGCTACGATGTGGGCATCGAGTAGCGAAGGAAACATTTTTACTGTGTATCGTAATGGTTTTATTTCTCAATGTCATGATTACAGTAGGTACACAAGGCTTGTTCACAAGGCATTCATGGATGAATTTCAAGGCATCAAAGGAATGTCGAACTAAAGTAATAAAACCTATGAAAATGAAGTTTGAAAACACAAATGATTTGTGTTTTCCTAGATTTTTCCGCTCTTGTTCTCATTCAAACAACCCCCCCCACACACACACACACACACACACTGATGCACCCAAAGACCTCTGTGGAGAGTTGGCTTTCTATTTTAAGGTTGGTATGTACATTAGATAAGCTTACTGTATTTCAGCCAAAGACACAAACTCATTCAGCATCTGTTACATTGCCTGTTGCATCTTGAACAGTGAGTTGACTGGATTAAAGCTAATGCATACACTTCGGATGAATATGACAGATGAGATCACATGTCATTCAGCATCATTTCCAATGTGCCCTTTAAAATGATGACAGGAACTGTCTTGTTGACTATTCTGAGCTAAATGTTGTTGTTGCTGTTATGTCAAGTGAGGAGATCGGTAGCATTAATGAGTGTAAAGAGAAGACATGGTAAAGGGTTGCAAAAGAAGAATGAATCAGGTATTAGGACCATTATCTATATATATATATATATATTATATATATATTATATATATATATATAGTATATAGTATATATATATATACATATATATGTATTATTAGGCAAATAAGTATTTTGACCACATTATCCTTTTTATGCATGCTGTCATACTGCAAGCTGTATACGCTTCTACTAGTGAAGTATATCAGCTGATGTGCATCTGCGTAATGAGATGGGGGGGGTGGTCTAATGACATCAACACCCTAGGCAACTTCCTTTCCTTTGATAAAATGGGTCAGAAGAGAGATTTGACGGACTCTAAAAAGTCTAAAATTGTGAGACGACTTGCAGAGGGAAACAGCAGCCTTGAAATTGCCAAGCTTTTGAAGCGGGATCACAGAACAATCAAGCGTTTCATGGCAAATAGCAAACATGGTTGCAAGAAGCGAGTTGAAAAAAGAAGGCGCAAAGTAACTTCCCAAGAATTGAGGAAAATCATGCGTGAAGCTGCCAAGATGCCATTTGCCACCAGTTCTGCCATATTTCCGAGCTCCAACATTACTGGAGTGTCAAAAAGCACAAGGTGTGTAAGTGTAAGGTGTGTAAGGCGTGTAAATTTTGAACAGTGTCTGGGAGGCTGTGGTTGCTGCTGCACGCAACGTTGATGGTGAACAGATCAAGAAGCTGACAGAATCCAAGGCTTTTGAGTGTCCTTGTAAAGAAAGAAAAAAAAATATTTTTGCTTTGTTTTTGAATGTCAAATGTTTATTTGTAATTTTTGAGTTTTTATATTGGTGTGCCTGGCAAAAATAAATAAGTGAGATGGGTATATATTTGGTTTTTATTAATTTGCCTAATAACACACCACACTATTGCACAGCAATAGTTTCCTGCACACACAGATATCCTCCTAAGATAGCCAAAACTAAAGAAGCTCCACTCCAACATCCACAATATACAGTATTCAGCTTCGATATTTGTGAGTCTTTTGGGTTGATTGAGAATATAGTAGTTGTTCAATAATCCTCAAAAATACAACTTGCCTAATAATTCTATAGTTCATTTGCATTTCATCACTGTTTTTGTCCAGTGTATGCGTATTGGTGCCAGATTTAGCTGGTTTGAGTATTTCAGATATTGCTGTTCCCAAAATCCTAAGAACAGCCACAAACATCCTCAGTATATTTGACCAGTGCAAAGCTGAAAAAATATTGCCCAATGATATACTACTGCTCTACCAATTTCACACTAACCAAAATGCAGTGCCACTGTAGAGAATTTGAGATTGCATCTACCTGAATATATTAAATTGTCAGAGTGAATTTTCCCCATTAGAAAAAATATGTCCAACTGCCTCTGAGTGCAGTAAATATGTGTATTTATTGGTATTTCGACCGAGTCTGACCTGATAACAGCCTAAAATACGGATTAAAATCAACCTTTTATGCAGGACCTGATGTAAGTCACACACCAGCCTAAAAAAATGAATCCTGTTTCATGAGGTATAATAGTGGTGGTCTAACTAGAAATTAATAAACAAACAATTAAATGCGTTTCATATTGATCTCAGAGAGCAATCCTGTATATTGTTACCTCATCATTTTATATCCTGGACCCACAACAATCCCAATTGTTAATTCAAGAGCTTAATGTCTCTTTTCTTGTATTCTAGTGTTTCTCTCATGTTTTGCTTCTGTCTTTATTTCTTTCTGTCTGTTTGTTGAGCAACATATTCGACATCACCCAGGGAGCCTTGCATTAGCATATTTCTGTTTTTAGACTCTGTTGGAGCTGGAGCATGACTGCTATCTGTAAAATGCTGCGTTCTGACATTATCCCAGTTTCGCATGGAGGTGCAAAGAGTGGTGAACTGCCGTATTGAATCTGATTTGCTATTACACATACAGCCACTGTTGTTCTTATTTTTAGTGAAATGTGGTTGGGATTTTGAACCATGCGATCCTTTCAAGCTAGCCTGTTAACCTTGGCAATGGATTCTTCACACCATCTTCAAGGGCAATTTTCCCTTTGGGTTTCTGATAGAATATTTTATTTATTATGCAATACAAGGGAAATTCTGAGGGGTTTTTTTTGCCCACACATGGAGCTTATCAGCACGACAACAACAACAACAACAAAAACGATGCAAATGGCAATAAAAAAATCATGAAAAGCAATGTTCTGCAGACAATAGATATGACAGAGTACAATAGCAGAACAGATGAGAAGTGGGATGGGGGGGGTGAATGTGCAGCAGCCGCAAATCTGACTGTACAACTGGGCATATGGCAGATTTTAGCAGTTTTTTTATGCATCTTACTGATTCATCTAAAGCTCTATCAGCTTTCTATTGTAGGAGTAACCATTTGTGAGGATGACAGTAAATCACAGTGTAAAGATTGTACTTGGATAGATGCATGCTTTCCGTTACAGAAAAGTCACATGATCAACCCAAACAAAAAAAAAGTGATGCAATTTCCAGACAAGTCAATCAAAAGGTCGAAATCACTGTGTTCTCATGGGACTCTTCATGTCACTATAAGAAATGAAAGCACAAATACTTGCTATATTGTCAGAGAGAGAGAGAGAGAGAGAGAGAGAGCAACTGAAGTTTATTTACTAGTAGTGTATCTTTTTATAAAAAAATCATACATTTCACATATAATTTTCATTAGAAATTATGTGATATGTCAGATAAAACGGTAGAAGATGAATGAATGAACGAATTAATTATGGGATCACATTTGCATTTGCATTTCACTTTTCCCTGAAATTTGAAGATAAGCGAGGAAAAAAAAAAGAATTTGAGGAAATTGGGTCAAATGTGGCATTTGTAGAAATTTTACATGCGAGTTGTGTGATTATCCACATGTGAAGTTTGTGACTTGTGTGCTGTATGGAGAAGGTTAAAATGATAGTAATACCATAAGAAAAAAAACATGCCTTTATACTTTATACTTTGCCATTAAACATATAATGCTCTTTAAATAAAAAATATATATATTCGAAATTATTTAGAAATGACGTGATTTGATTCATTAGATTAAATTTTTTGAAAACAAATTGAAACATCCAACTAACATTAATGACCTCCGTCAAAATTGCCCTCTTGTGCACGTGGTAGCGTGGAGTCACATCTGATTAAGGGACTGTCCCGGAATCCAAACTGCCTTTGTGAGCTATTAGCGTGGTATTATCCAGGCTGGCATGATGGTGCGTGTTATTAGCAGGTTAATAACCGACTTAATGCTGTCATGTCAATTTGCTTAATAGCATGAGCCCCTCATTATTATCCCGGAGAGAGTCAATGATCACGAGTACGGAATCCCAGGATGCTTGCCAGTGCAAGGCGTACTTCACATTGAGCATCTTCATACCAGCCAATCATTTTACCTTCAGTTCATTTTATATTGCATTATATAAATGAATACATTAGATTTACTTTCATCAGTCAGTTAGGTTACATCAGGATTATGACATGCTGATATTAGGTGATTGTAGAGTTTCCAGCCTTTCCTTTACACAGCAATAAAAACTAGCTTTTGTAACACAAATTGCTCTGTGAGATGGCTGCTAAAAGTAATTGGGTAATTTCCATACACACCGTATTATAAACGCCTGAGTCAACTGAAAAACATATTGCACTATTGCATTGCAATTTTTATTATACAAATGACATAGGATGTCCCCCAAAGGACTAAATAAAATGGTTATATAACTATAAATATGGACAAAAAATATAATATATATAAATTTCTATTATTATTCATTCATCATCTTTACCGCCTTTTTCCGATCTTCCCTCGGGTCACGTGGATCCTGTGCCTATCTCAGGAGTCTATGTTCATTAAGGCAGGATACACCTTGGATGTAATGCCAACCCATCGCAGGGAACACAATCACACACACATTCAAACACTAGGGACAATTTCCAAGGTGCCAATCAACCTACCGGCATGTTTTTGGACAGGAGAGGAAACCCGAAAACCCGGAGAAAAAACCCCTGAGAACACAGGGAGAACATGCAAACTCCACAAACACATGGCCGAGACGGGAATCGAACCTGGACCATGGCGGTGTGAGGCGAAAGTTCTAACCACTAAGCCACCGTGCCCACAGAGTACTATATATATAGAAGATATATATATATGGACACCATATGCTTTTTGAACATCCCAGTCAACATTTATTCTCCATTTTCTTTTGTTATTTCCTCTAATGCTGTTGGAATGTGCATACATAGATTTTCTTTCACTAACAAGGGCACTGGTAAAGTCAGGTACTGACGTAGGGTGAGAAGGTTTGGAGCGCAGTGTAACAATAGCGCTTCACTATGTAGTTGAATTGTTATGTTATATTACTATAAAAACTACATCTGATGATTCTTCTGCAAAAAAAAGGGTTGTCGATTGACAATTTGTATGATCTATCGATAGGAAAAGCACAATTTGACACAGACTGAAAATAAACGCCCAGCAGGTAAATTGTCCTGGGGCATTTTAGCGAGCCCTTAAAAAGAGAACAGCGTTAGTTTTACACGACAGTGATGAACAGTTTCGGTAATTATGAAACCAATCGCACCAGCAGGTGAGGGGAAAATGAATGTCATTTATATAGTGGGTGTTTTGATATTTGCCCTGCTAGTGTCTGCGAATCTATACATCATTGCTCTTTCTGTGGCCGGAGTTTGATTTAAAGCTGCAGGTCCTCATGTTGGAGCTCTGCATTGATTTTGAAATTATTCACATCCTAGTACTCCAGCTTCCTTTCTTTCTGTTATTTGATGTTTTGGAGGGAGCTGTGTGATCGACGAGGGGGGAAAAAACTGTATGACCTACTTTTTTTTTTCTTTTTGTCTGAGGTGCTGACATTTTGAAAGCTCTATTCTGCTTGTTAAATTCTTCCCAGAAAGTTGTCGATTTAATAGAGAGCTTAGAGCTCTTCCACTGAAAACTGACCTTTTTTTTTTGCCTATAACATTATTTATTCAAATTAACCTGTTCTGAGAGATGAGATATAATTGTTCGAATTGTCCGTGATTCCCATAATAGTCTTTACGCTCAAGGGCATTTTTACGAACCATGATTTGCCTCTCTATCATGTTCTGGTAGTTTGACTGAGGTAGTGTATATACCAAGATGCTAGGAGGTACAGTAGCTATATTGTACGCCCAGAGGCTGTCGCATCAGCGCTTCCTTCTTTCTGCAATCGCACGCAACCTGTCATACATGTCGAAATTTTCACAGATTCCCCACAAGCGAGAAGGATGTTATGAAGCAACGTGTGAGTCACACTTTTACACACATGCACATTTGGAGGGAAAGATATTGCTTAATGTGCTGCTGCGTTCATTAAATAGAGTGTAGGCATATATATATATATAGTGCCTTCCTTCTTTTTATGCACTTAATCCGTTTTCCAACCGATTGTAGTTAATGACCTCGGGGAAATCATTGCAGATCCTAATGATATTCTGAAATATTTCATTATTCAATCATTGACCAGACGGCGCACTGGTGCGGTGAGTAGGGTTGCCCTCTCGTAGCTCTAGGGTCCACAGTTTGATGTGCACGTTTGCATATACATTCTCATTGTCCATGTGGGTGTGTGTGTGGTTTTTTTTTTCCTTCTCACGTTTCACTGGTTTCCTATGCCACATAGATATGCCAAATGGTATACCGATTGCCCCTAGGTGTGAACCGGGATGTCACAGTGTGTATGCATGGGGCTCCAATGAACTGGTGTTTCAAATAAGCCTGTTGTCACCATAGCACAGGCTTCACGGTGTTCGTGAACTAGATCGCTCTGAGGTGCTGGAAGCATTTTCGACCACTATGCCAAGGTTATCTTTTTGAACGAGATACGTAAATGAAGGAATCATGAATAAACTGAACCAGCGACATCTATGGACATACATTATTAGTCTAGTGTGACCTACACATTTGCTGTCATATTCTCATGGTGAACAAGGAAAGATGTTAATCTGGATTCTCAGCTCAGCAATCTTGCTGGCTCCCATGACGTTCCGTCCTGACACGTGATGACAATTTATTTATAGATGGAACTTTCAGCCTTTATCTGAACCTTCCATCTGTGTATTGACAAGCCTCTCTTCTTCTGTATTATTTACAATTGTCAAGCCAAAAAAGTCCGACGTTGTGTTGTGAACTGATTGAAATCCCATAATGGTCCGAAGGTACATTATGGTGGATGCAAGTGCAATGGAGTAAGCTGGAAAGGAGGATGGAAGTGGCCATGGTGCAATGCATTGGAAGTTAGAAACAATTATTATCTTGTACATTTTAGTGAAAGACGTCTTCAAGCGAACCGTCAAGCCTTACACTAAACCGAGAACCAGACACACTTTTTCTGACCTTCAAATGTATCTAATGCAGAAATATAAGAGTAATTGGAATGTGCAGGTGTCCCTAATAGCATACTATTCACAAAGCCTGGTACCTGAGGTTCATTTGAGATGGCTATAAAGCATAATAAGGGCTTTGTTAGTGTCTTAATTGTATAATTCATTTCCTTTTGGGTAACAGTGGCGTTTTTTTTTTTTTCCGCCGATACACTGCGAATGCTAAGGAGGTGCGTGTAATGGTCTGTCGAGAGCTAGCTCAGGAAAAGCGGTGCATGGGAATAAGGGATAGCATTTAATCAAAGCGGCCAGGAAAGGGGCGGGTCAGTCGGTATGAAGATGTCCAATTCGTTCCAAGGTCAATGTGGAGATAATCGTAGGGAGAGAACTGGTAATGAGCCGAACTCCTCCTATAACTATTCATTATAGCAGAGGGGGGAGAGAAGGGGGCAATAAGAGGGAGAGGGGAAGGAAACGGAAACCCGAGGGGTGCTTGGGGGGGGGGGGGGGGGGTACAGTATTTGGGAGTGTGTGTATGTGTGTGTCATGTGGGGTCAGATATGTCCTTACATTTGCAGTGAGGCAAAGATATAGGCAAGTCTACTGAAAATGATTGATTGATGTTTAATGAAATTGTATAAAGCTAATTAATCAAAGTCAGTGCTAGTGCTACAGTATATGTAGTCTTATTAAATGCAAATGAAAAAATACTTCATTAGTGTTTGTATATGTGTCCAAAAAATGCAAATATATCTTTGGGGTGCGATGGAATTGTGCATGTGTGGAAGGGAATTTGCTGTTCAAGGAAAACACGTGCACACACACACACACACACACACACACACACACACACATACAAAGACGCCTTCTTACAGAGTTTTCTCCTACTCTCAGAGGTATACTGGAGGAATCCACGATTGTGTAGCTGATGCAGCCCACAAGCCCCACGAGAATGAGATGCAGGTTCCGTATAGGTACCGTGTGTATGTGTGTGTGCGTGTGTGTGTGTATGTGCTGGGTATTTGTGCTCATATTAGGTATGAGAGGGTGGGACAGAGATATCAAAAGGACTCGCCCAGATATCTTAAGCACGCTGGTCTAGGTTGCCATGGTAACACCTAACGGATGAATGAATGACATCATGGCGACTGGGAGGTGAGAGAGTGTGAAATTGATTTGGTGGAGCGTAGGCGTACGCAGACGCACGTTTTTCCTTCATCACTCGTGCACGCTCTCTCTCTCTCTCTCTCTTTCTCTCACTCTCCCTCCCTCTCTTTCTCTCTCTACCTCTGGCTGGCTCTACCTTCCTCGCTTCACCTTCTTTTCCTCCCTTTCTGAAGACGGGATCTCTGGTATGTCACACTCTTTTTTTTCTTCTTTTTTTTAAATCGCTCATTCTTGTATAATGTCCAATGTATTGTGTTTTTTTTTCAGGTAGCGTGCATTGCTGATACCTGTCTGATATTTTTAGGGTCTAGAGATCTTAGTGCTCGTTGACGTTGACTTGCATGATTTGAGCATGAACAAGTGTATGGGGAGGAAAAAAAAAGAGAGGTTGAAAGTAAGTGTGTGCATGTATTTGTATACGTCCATTGCTTACCACTCACGTGAGGGTGTTCGCATAAGTGTGTATGTGCGCGTGTGTGTTAGTGTGCGCAGGAATCTGTACAAGCAATTCAGTTTTAGCTCCTGACGTGCCATTTTTACTCTGTTTTCCCTTTCCTTTTCTGCCATCACTCTCAGCATGTTAACAGTCTGTCCAAGGTCTCTGACATGATGCTGACAAATGGATGCCTAGTCACTGCCTGCACTTGTGAGATTATGTCTCTAATGCTCGTCTGGACGTGAACCAAGTGAAACCCCCACTTTAGCGGTGGCCACATGCTTCTTTTTTATTGTGATAATATATATATAGAGAGAGAGAGAGGTATAGATTATAGTATATATAGTAGATATATAATATATATATATATATATATATATATGGATCGATAATTATATAGAGATATAGATTATATGATGTATATCTCCGCATAGAAATTAACTCCTCTCCCGAAGAGATAGAGTATAGATAAAATACAGAGACCAGACAGAAAACAGAGAGAGGAGAGAGAGAGAGAGAGAGAGAGATAGATAGAGGTGTGGCGCTGTGCTTTCTGTTTACTTGCAATGTGTATGATGAATTACTCTAAGGGATTCTCGCTACCGTTCCCCACCTATCGTTTAACAGTGTATAGAATTCAAGTGTCAATGTATTGTTCAGTTATGGAAACCAGGACATGCGTACGTGCAGTTGTGTGTGTGTGTGTGATGTGTGTGTGTGTGTGTGTGCGCGTGTTAATGCTTTTTTAAATTATAGTGGTCCAGTTTTACCACCCTCCAATGTTGAAATGTTGGGTGTCAAATCAGGGAAGTGCTCTTTCTCCCAGGAGATCGTGCTCGGTGTCAAAGCAACCTGGTGACCTTTTGCAGAGTTTATGCGCAAAAGGGGGTGAAAGGTCAGAGTATGCTTGTTTTCAATAGAAGCTTGGTGCAAAACATGTGTGCGGTGGTCTGCATGTTCACAGCCACATAATCATGCTACATTAAGCAGGAATATATATATATATATCTATATCTATATATATTCTATTCTCATCTCTATATATCTCTATATCTATCTATCTCTATATATCTTCCCCATTCTCACTTCAGTTCAAACCATGTATTGATCTACTCATTAAGCATGTTGGTTTGCATTTATCTGCTTCATTTAAATCTATACAGATTGTTTCCAGTGATGGATTCTGCTAAAGCAGGTTTACATTCAATACAATCGAAGTTTGGAGTGTAACAGTCTGCTGATCTCCCATGAGCGATGTTTCTGGCTTGGTTTAATGTGATATGTTTTATTCATTATAGAGGGGTGTGCGGGCATTTCTGAGACTTGTACGTTTTGGAAAACTGAGGCAGAATAATGAATAACTAATGAGCTGGAAATGAGGATGTAGCTGCTGATTGAGCAGAGTGTGGGTTCACTTTTGCTAAATCTGGCTGTGTGATAGCGCCTGCAATTTGATGTGAAGACATTGCCCCCATCAGGGCTTATATGGAATTGCAAACTTCGCTTTCTATTTTTGCACTTCTCCTTTTTGTCCTTTCTTCTCTCTAGCGCTCCAGGAGCTCTCATCTCCTCTCTCTCTCTCTCTCTCTCTCTCTCTCTCCTCTCTCTCTCTCTCTCTCTGGAGACCTACACCCCACACACACAATAATCATGCAGTTACTGTAGGGAGTACTTTCCAACAAAAAAATTGAGTTGCTTAGACACAGTTTTTTTACAACCACAGAAGATGGACAATGTGTGTGTGTGTGTGTGTGTGTGTGTGTGTGTGTGTGTGTGTGGTGTGTGTGTGTGTGTGCGTGTGTGTGTGTGTTAGAATCAGATCATCTGGTGTGCACGTCTGTGTTCAGATCCCTCTTTCCTCATATATTCTGTCTCCAGGGAGAAATGCACTGCCACCACATGGCTCATCTGTGTTTCTCTGTGAAGTGAGAGAGAAAAAAGATCTGGGCCTCCCTGACCCAAGGGATGTGTGTATGTGCGAGTATCCGTCCTGTTTTGAGACAGGAGGTAACAAAGTGACAATTGAGACCATCTTTAAGCATCTTTAAGTTATAATGTATATCTAGAGAGGTACTGCTCTGCTGTTGAGCATTATTGTTTTGTATTGACGGAAATGTACTCAATATAGAGTGCCAGTTTCAAGGAGCCTTATTGCTACAGGATTTTGTTTCAAAGACTGTTTGAGATTATATTAATGCATTTAAACACACACACACACACCACACACACACACACACACACATAGAAACTCAGAGACTTAGAGTTGACAGTCCTCTTCAAGCATGTTCTTGGTTCTGGAGGGAAACTGAAGAAAACCCACTCTATACAGACACCTACGTTTAAGACTGAATGTAAGACTATGAAGTGAACAATGGCGCTGTTGCCTTTTTAAAAGGATTCGTCAAACATAAAACAAATTTGTGGTAAAGGTGGTATAATTTCAAAGTCATACATGTTCCAGGTACATCATTTGAGATGTTGAATTATCAGAAGTGTACCAAAAGTCTTTAAAACCATAAACTTCTCATAAGTTATTACTAACTGTGGCCTGATAGTGAAAAAAGAACACATTCTGGTCACATGATTTCAAGTTGAAACATATCATTTCAGCTAATATGTTTGTTTCCATAGGAATAATCACCCAGATTGCAGGATCAGAATATATGATTTGTAGGCGACTATGTGAAATATTAGCCGGTGGTTTTCATCCACCTGTGCTTAAGATGGGGGGGGGGGTTGGATACTCATTCGTCATTTAGTATGTTGGTGAACTAGAGGTCAGTTGTCTCAGGCTCTGTCTCTCTGTGTGACCGGGCTCCTGAGCAGCTCGCTTTTCCAACAGCTGAGTGTGTGAGGGCAGTGCTTGAGAATGTGGTGACTGCATTTGGAACAGCTGTCAGTGTGTGCTCACTCTCCTCACTGTGCGTGAGAGATACAGGAACTAGTAAGAGGGATGTGTTACAGGACGCACCCTGTGATAATGGCGTCATTCGTAAGGTAAGCCAAGGGCGCAAGTCTGTTAAGAGCTTGTTTATACAGGTACTTGCTGTCGAGAGTTTATTGAAATGTTTTATGCTAATTCGCTCCTTCCATTTTGGGTTGGAGTGTTAAATAGAGAGACGGGAGCTTAGTGAAGTACATTTTGTACACTTTGGAGGATTTTAATGCTGTGAGGATATTAGAGAAATAAAATTCCCCCCCCTCTCTCTCTCTCTCTCTCTCTCTCTTCCTTGCCCCCCTGGATTTAGCATTTAATGGGCAATATTAATCACTGATCTTTCGGTGTGATTTTTTTCCTGTGGCAAATGTATTAGTTTGTGTATGTGCCTGGTTTTGGGTGTTACTGTGAATGTAAATGGGACAGCCTGTGTGTGTGTGTAAAAAGGAAAGACAAACAAAGTCCAGACAGACACTTTCTTTGCTTCACTTCTTCAATAGCCAAAATGTGAAGGATAAAATGCGATCCACCCAAAGCTCGAACGGAAAACTATTCAGTGAGTCATGCATTTGTATGATAAGTAATATAACAAGAAGGAATATATGTGCAGTACTCATGAACAAAAAGCTGTATTTCAGTACAGCATTCTTAAAATGAAGACTTTTGCTTGCTTTGTGTCCTTTCTACTTTTATTGTACACGGGAGAGCAATTTATTAGTAAACATATCTATTCACACTTTTACCATTGTGCTTTTTATAAATATATTCTGTGGAAAAGGTGATGATAGATCAAAATTAACCAGCTTGTTTATACTCATTATACACATATACAATTCTAAAGGGCTTTTTACATTGTGTAAATACTTTACCCAATGCGAAAGGATAGGTACTATTGTTGGTGCTGCAGTGATTTTGAAACCTTAGATTTATGTCGTATTATTTTTGAAAACACATGGGGGATTGCCCTGCTGTAACAGACCATCCATTTCTGCTAAAAAACACATAAGGTTCAGCTCAGCTGATTTACAAAAATACCTCATATATCAAATAAAAAACTAGGAAATTGTATTGGATTGTTTTGAAATTGTACATTGGATTGTAATTAAACCTTAGTTTAATTCTAGGTCCCTAATGCCCCCTCTCCCACCACCATTCTATAAGAAATGTTCAATATATTTAATAATCTTTGTAAAATTGCCTGAATTCAAGTATGTAAGCACATACTGCATATTAAATTTCAGGTGAAAAATAGATAAATAATTTAAATGAGCGGGGGCGGCAGCAAAGCAGGGGGTGCTTACTGGCACATCCAAGTTGGTTGTGCCCTATTGTAAACTACAGCCCAGTTTGCTTATGCTTAGAATCTGCTATAGTAAACTCTCTCAGAGGGCAGATGACTCGGTGTATACAGTATTTATATTAAAATAAAAATTTCCCAAGCCCAGTTTTTAGTTTGATTGTACTTCAATCTAGCTAAACAACTGTATGATTTTTGTATATTGTGTTTTTGTGAAATAAACTGAGCAGTACTGAAACATGATGCCCCATGGTCCAGGTCTTTCCCATGACACGGAGCCAAACATTTATTTGAATTAGGAGAATTTACAAACAACACAACATTTATCTGCATTTATGCTGCCAGTAACTGAGCAAAGCTGATTTACTTTAGCCTCCAGCTTCTCTGGGCCCTAGTGGTTAGTTTTTCATGGTTTATATGAAACAGACTTGTTAACTTGTCTTATACTCTGTCTGTTCTTTTGTTTTTTTGTGCAGTTCTCTCAAATACACACATGTACACACCTACAAAAGTATTATATTACATGTACAGATAAATATCACAATATATAACAGTATATTACATATACAGATAATATATAATTAATATATATATATATCTATAATATATAATAATTATATCTATATTACATATGTGTATATGGTGTGTGTGTGTGTGTTCATTCTAATGGTAAAATATTTTTCTTTTCAGGTAAAAAAATTTCTTTTAAATATTATATTGAATTTTTATTATAACTTTGAATTGTTACATATACACAATTGTTAATATTGCTGGCATTTTTCCTACACATAATATTAATGCACAGACACTACATACCTAGACATTATTTTACATATAGATTACATACATGCAATATATATACTGTATATTATACACTTTTAAATGTGTGTGTCTGTGTGTGTTGCATGTGTGTGCGTGAGAGAGAGAAGGAGAGTGAGAGAAGGAGAAAATAATATAATTATACAAACCATTGTCACAGCTGGCAGTCCGCTTCTCTTGCATTACTCGGAATAGCAGAGTAGCCTTTGGGGTGATGACTAAAAATAACTCTGCTCCCTCTTTACCTCTGCTAGCAGCATAAAAGCCATCACTAAATGCCAGAGAAATACACTCGCATCTCGTCCTTGCTTGTAGATTTCTACAAATGTTTATCTTCATAATTTAAACTCTTGATCTTAAGTTTAATAAAATGATAGAAATTATTAGTAGTTAATTCAATGCATTTAATTATGGAGAAAGAACAAGTACAATGGCAGTGTAACAAACCTCGAAAATATTGAAAAGAAATGACACCTAATATTATAATATATATATATATATATATATATATATATACATATATATAATATATTATATATATATATATACATATTCATTCAATTCAACTATATATCCGTCTTCCCTCGGGTCACTGGAGCCTGTGCAGTATCTCGTCTATGGGCATTAGGCAGGTCTTACCCCTGGATGGAATGCCAACCGATCCAGGGAACTCCATCACAACACAACAATCACACACACGTTCATACACTAGGGCCAATTTTCCAATGGCCAATACCTCCGGCCGTTATTGGATCGGAGGAAACCGGAGACCCAGAGAAAAAAACCCTGAGGAACAGGTGAGAACATGCAATCTTCCACACACACACACACACACACACCACACATACACACACACACACACATACAAATATATATATATATATATATATATATATATATATAATATATATAGGCATATATGATTAGAGATATGAAGTAACTCATTAAACAAGAAATGTCAAGTACTGATGTAGGGTGAGGAGGCCTGCAGCCTCCTAGTTAGAATAAACTATTCTAATTTATCCTGAAGGTGTTCTCTAGGGTTGAGGTCAGAGCTCTATAGCGGGTCACTCAAGATCTTCTACAACAAACCATGTAAACCATATGGTATCTTCAAGGAGAGTGCTTTGTGTGCTGGGAAGGGAAAATTTTATACTTCTTATATTTTATACCAAAGACATTTTATATATCAGTTTGTATGACATGATAACAGTTTGGGTAAGACACTTCTCTTGATACGGCTGGAAAAGTATATATTAGACACATTAGTTCTGGATGAGAAGTTTTGGCTTGAGCACAGTCTAATTCATTATCTTTCTATAGTAACATTGCACACAGGGACTTGTTAACCAACTTGTTATATTGCTGTAGTATGAGAGCAATGCAACAATTCTAGTTTATTTCTTATTTCTATAACAACAGAACCTACTGTGTTTTTTCCTTTATTTATTAACTGTTATTTAATACCGTATGTGTGACCTTGTTGCCCTTTAAAATAGCCTTTATGTGAAACATAAACAGATAAATGAATATGACCGTTTGCTCACTGCTACAGTGCTGAACTGATTGTGCGTCTGTAATGTGCGCTGTGTTTAACAGGAGTCATTTGAGTAATGAGCAGTGACATGCTCAAGTGTTCCCTGGGGAAGTATGAAGTGGATGGCTAGTGTTATTAATGACCAGAAGATGACCTTTTTTTATCTGTAACGCTATTTTTCATTATGCTAAATGGAGTAATAAATGTCTATAGTAGTTTTGGTCCAGGTGCACGTAGTGCTGATCATGCTGACACTCAAAAAGGTGTTACAGATATTTCTCTTTTTTATATAATGTATTTTGTACAGAAATTACTTGTACTATATGATGTTCTGTGTACGTTTGACAATATTCACATGTCCACATTTTGAAAATTGACCACCAAGGGGGAACGGGGAGCAGAGGCCGGGCACAGAGAGGGGCCCGAGTCACATTTTGCTGTACAAGCCATTCTCAGATCCAGTCTGACATTGAGCAAAAATAAGTTCAATCAAATTCTTAATGCCATCTTTCTTCTTTTTGTACAGGCCAGTCTGAGCCATTTTCTTCCTTATACTTAAAGAGTGGAGGATCATGTAGTAGGGATGAAAAGGAAGATGTCACCATTCATTTTTCTTCAGTGACAGCAACATTCCTTTTTGACCTTTCAACCTTTCAAGACTTAGTCTCCGGAGGCTGAAACTGGGACAGGAGTGTCAAAGATGATGACACTCAAGTGTGTGTGTGTGTGTGTGTGTGTGTGTGTGTGTGTGTAGAGTGTGGGTGTGTGTTTGCAGCTGGAGGGGGTCTGGCAGTATACAGGTTGACGTGTGGAGAGTTTGAGCTCCTGCAGTGATCCTGGAGGGTTGTTAATGATATCTAAGGCATGACTTTCTATCTAAGATGACATGTAAATTGTAAAGTATGATGTTTATTGACATTCCCCTATCTACTATAACCTTTTCTCCTGATGTCCAACTTTCATCCATTATTCTGGAAGGATTAGACCTTATTAGACAAGTGCACATTCTATTCCTTAGCATTCATTCATTCATCTTCTACCGCTATATCCGACCTTCCCTCGGGTCACGGGGAATCTATCTCAGGCATCTATGGGCATTAAGGCAGAACACACACACTGAATGTGAATTGCCAACCCCTTACGCAGGACCACACGAACGCACACCCCACCACTAATCACACACTAGGTTACAATGTTCCAAGGTGCAACTTTTTTACGCCCCCCAACCCAAACGACCTACACCTTTGGGCATGGTTTTTGGACTGAGGGAGAACCAGAGAAAAAAACAAAAAATTGAGGCACGGGGAGAACCTGCTAACTCCACACACACATGGCCGATACAGAACCGAACCCCGACCCTGGAGTGTGAGGGGAACGTGCTAACCACTAAGCCACCGTGCCCCCCTATTCCTTAGCATCAGCTTTCTTTTTCCTTCTCTCTATCATATCTAAATGTGTTTATCTTTTTCCTTCTGCATTATTAAATGGGTACATTCATTTTGATAGATAATGTTTCAGAGTGATATAATTGACTTTCCCAGACCCTATAGTAAAGTGACTCTGAGGATGGGACTAGGCAACAAACACACAACCACACACACACACACACACACACAAACAACACACACTAAAGCTTGTGTTTCCCTGATTACAACCAGCAAAAAAAAAAACACAAACACCTAACACAAAACATTCGCTATTAAGGCTTGGGTTTGTTTTCTCACCTACACACTGTAATGTGATCGCAGGCCTTCTTCAAGCTCGTGTATCAGGAGTGTTTCAAAACCTAAACATTTGATGCAAAACACACACACACACACACACACACACACACACACACAACACACACAACACACACACACACACACATTTTTCGAGCCCCCACTTAGCGAAAGATGGATGCCGTCATGCTTGTTGACTTGCTGGTAAATAGAGGCCAGATTATCAAGCCTAATTTGTGACCAGTGAAAGGCAATAGCTGGGAAGTTAAGATGTCAGGCTCGCGGGAGCCGCACTGCAGCACCAGCATCCCTCTCTCTCTCCCTCTCTCCCTTTAATCTCCAATCCCTCGTTTCCTCAGACCTCCATTTTCATCCCTCTCCCCCTCTTCTACTCATGTCCCTTCCACATGCCTTCAAATCTGCTCCTTTCATCCCAAATCCACATACCATGTCGCCCTTTCTCTTTTTTCCCTATCTACCATCCTTTCATCTCTTATCTCCTTCTCGCTCGGTATCGCGGGAAAGGTGCACGAGCGGCCGTGATAGAAGGAGAGAGTGGGCGTGTGCGCGCCTGGTGGGCGGGTCCGCCGGCGCGTCACTCAGCGGCGTTACGGCAGCACGTGCTGCGGTCATGGTCGCGCGTAGGAGCGGCGTGGAAGGAGGAGAGGCGACGCTGCTACAGCCTAACGCCGAGAAAGAGAGGGAGTGAGCGAAAGAGAGGGAGAGGGAGAGAGAGAAAAAGAGAGAAAGAGAGGGAGCGAGAGTAAGGCAGGCAGCGAAAGCGCACATGACTGACAGCGGGCGTCTGCATCCACGACGTTTTTACTCGCGCTTTTTGAATAATGCCCGCGGCGGCGAAGGCGAGCTGAACGCTGCAGTTTTGCCGGTTTGTACGCTGTCGCTCCGGCGCCCTGCTATAAGGAGGAGAACATGTCACACTACCGCTTCATCAAATGCTGTGAGTGCCGCGGACACTTTCTCCTGCATGTCCTCACTTCTGCGATGATGTCATCGCCGCGAGCACGCGCCTTCCTGCAGAGAATTGCTGTAGTTGTGTGAGTGTGTGTGTGTGCGCGCGCGCGCGCGCCGGTGTGCATGGATTGCGTGTGTTTCTCTCTAATGCAGGCTTTTTTACCTCCCTACTGTATTACGGTCTTTCTGCACGCGATATATGCATGTTGCCATGGAGCACAGCATCCTCAGTGTCAGTCTGGAGAGCTGTAAGGGGTGTGTTTGTGTTGTGTTTGTCTGCTGTGTGTGTGTGTGTGTGTGTGTGTGTGTGTGTGTGAGTGTGAATCTGCAGGATGCGGCAGCCATGCAAAAGTTGATTGCGGGCAGCTGGAAGGGAAAGACGAGAGGGAGGGAAAGGGGGAGCACCCCCCCATGGGTTGTATGAGGGCGGGGACGGGAAGTTCGGGGACGGGGGGCGCACTGGGGCCACTATGGGACAGTCTGACCAGCCCCGGCAGGGGGTCAGGGTACTTCACACACTCGGATGGAGGGAACGGGGACCGGGGAAAGATGCGACTGACATGAAATGGGAGATGGAGGCTTAGGAAGATAAAGGGGGAATGAATGAGAGGATGCAAAGTGTGTGATGTGGGAGAGAGAGAGAGAGAGATCGAGCCAGTAGAGATGCAGATGCTCATAGACAAAAGGGATTTCGGGAGATATGTGTGCCACTGCTGGGAATGTAATAAGGACGAGGCGTCCACTCGTCCATGCCCCCGCATTGGCCGGGGAGCTGGCAGGGAGCTAAAACGCGGCGCAGGCATGCGCTGCCGGGAGGGAAGCAGGAAGGGGGGCGCAGCAGAGGATACCAGAGGGGCACGGCACCACTCACACACACAACAAACAAACACACACACAAACCACAATACACAACACAAAGGGTGCTAAAATCCTTGCCGCTAATCATTCTTTTGACAATTACAATGTGTTAGTTTTAATGTCGTCATTTAAATCTATCAGCCCTAATGGCCCCAATACTTTCAGGATAGGGGATATAAAAACTGCAGGTTACATGCTTTCTCATGGAGACCGCTGTCCTGACCAACACACTCCCCCCCCGCCACACACACACACACAAACACAGCACCCACACACACACACCGCCACACACACAAACACACACACACGCAACCATACTTGCGTCAACAGATGGACCAAGAATTCACAGCCACTCAAGCTAATACTGTATACTAAACCACACTCATCCTAGAAGGACTGGTATGCAAAACAACAGCACTGCATGTTTCACATGCCCACACACATTACGCACTAGCATTAAGTACTGTAAACTAAAATAATAACTAGTGACAAAACTGGAGGATTTTCATGAGGATTTCAGTCCTACTGAGACTTTGCTAGAGACCTTTTGGACAGCCGTGATCTGATTATAAACCCGATTGATTAGGTTTATGTCATGTAGCTCAACGGCAGATTGGTCAAAGCCTGACACTCACCGTGTGAGGAAATTCCACTTAGGAAGCAAGGTTTAAGATTTCTTTAGGCAGTCTGGCTCCATAGCTAACATGATTTCGGCATTAAGGTACCCTCATCAGGGTTACATTTCGCATTGTTTTGAAGTTGAGGCAGGAATGTAGGTACAAACCCTGATTATTGATGGACCATGTTTTTTGTTGTTGTTTTTTTGTTTTTATCTATTTACATATTCAGACATAGCAAACATCTAAAGGGTAGTCACATACTGCATAATGCATAATTCATTTTGTCTTGTTTAATAGCTGGGACCTGTTTCTTTTGCTCTCCTTCTCTTGCTCGTTACCTTTTACCTTGTTTTTCTGTACATCTCCGTCTCATCCAGTGTGTCTGGACAGCTTGGGACTCTTTTCAGTCTAGTGCCAGAGACAATCTGACAAGGTTGCACAGTCAGGTGCAGAGCCAGCAGAACACAGGCTGGAGAGTGTGTGTGTGTCTTTGTTTAGGGATTGTGCATAGAGCGAGGGAGTGCCCCACTCGGGATGGATTTGACTGCTGGGAATGTTTAGGTGGGTTTCGGTGTATATAGCACTGTGAGAGAATTAAAACAAGTTTCAACGAACCGTGCCCTTGTAAGGCGTGGGTTAATTGAGCAGTGCCACTTTATTTCAGCAGGATCACAGACTTCCAATATCTCAGTGTCACTCTGGATGAGCGACTGGTTCCTCCTGTAGATGCCCCACAGGGTTTGATGAGTAGTTTAGGAAACACACGAGAGAGAGAGAGAGAGAGAGAGGTTAAAGCCCAGTGCTGTCTCTTCCCATAACAGTCCTTCCATGAGAAGCTTCAGTCAACATGGGTAGTCGACACGTCTGGATCTCCCGGGGGTCCATCGGTTGAGGTGTTGGTTTGTGTTGGGGTGTGGGGGTCGGTGGTCGTTTTGTGGGTGTGCTGGGGTGTGAAAACAAAAGATGTGCGCGGCAGTCCTCCTAATCTAAGCTGGCTCCATGAGAAACGGTAGCCCTGTAGCGCTATGCGAGCGGAAAAAAAAATTCAATACGTTCATATGCCTCAGAAGGACGAGGCGTAACTGGAGAAAAATCAGGGACAAGAGTGCATCTCGTTTACGTTTCCGGATGGGCGTGCTAAAAGACCAGTACACTCAGAGCAGCCGCGGGGTCGTCCGGCGGGTCGGATAGGAGATCGCAAGCTGAATAGGAAGAATAGATCGCCACTTTGGTATGCCACGAGGTGCCGCCGTTGTGCTTATTTAGGTAGAACTGTGAAAAGCAAGACGTGGGCGGAATACGGTGGGTGGAACACCGCACGGGGCCGAAAGAACGGGGGGGCGGGGGGCGGTATTCCCCTGTGCTTGCGAGTATGCGGTTAAAGAAAGCTGACAGATGTGCTACTTAGGTGACATAGTGGTGTCGACGGGGGAAAGAAGGGGAACAGGGGGGGATATGGATATTTGTGAAAGGACAATTATATGGGGTACGACGCTCATGCCATAGTATCGGCCCTTAAAACGCAAAGGCACGAATTGGCCCAAGGAGCAGTGGCGGATGAGAACAAGGAGTGGCCCGGACGCAGGCCGGGGGGGGGATGCTCCGTCCGCCACAGGTACATCACGCTGCCATTCCCAAGGCTCGGGCGGGTATCGAGCCTCGAGAAGCAGGTTAGCGGATCTGTCAGTACGAGTGATAAAACCACTCCAGCTGAGACTCACTCAAGTATGATAAGGACAAATGCAGAAAGAAGAGGACCCGTGGTTATAAGGTGACGCGTAAATAAATGTGCACTGGTAGGAATAAATGCAGGGAGAATAGAGTTGTAAATTCACCCCTTTTATTTGAACGTTTTCATAGTGTTAGGCAGCGGGGTCAGATAAAGCTCCCAGGCTCAAATACATGTAAAACAAATCAGGAAATTGGAGTGAAAAAGAGAAAAAAAACAAGATAGCTTGAATGTTGATAATTGGAGAATAAAACTAACAGGACTAGAGAAGTAACAGGGTAGGACTGGCATTGCCTAGGTAAGACCTGGACTGGATTCAATAAGACGGATTTGGCTCGTCTTAGACTGAGCTAAATTAGATTAGTCTTGATTGGCTTGGCATCTCATAGCATGCCTTCGTTTGATAAGACTTGGCGTGGATTGAACTGGAATGGACAAGACTGGACTAGGATAGGTAGGTTTGGCTTGACTTGGCCTAGATATGATTAGAATGGATTAGACGTGAATGGACTGGATTGGCCAGATTGGCTGGCTGTGTTTGGACCAGACTGAGACGATTTTGGTTGTTGTTGTGTTTTTTGTGCTAGACAATGCTCTGAAATATGCAATTTTGCAAGAAGATTATAATATAAAGACAAGGTGAAGGGACAAATGCATGGAGTACACAAGGAAAGGTGAAAATAGCATAGGAGCAAATGTGTGTGTAAACATGCGATGGGTTCTGTAGGGAAGAGTAGATTTGTGCAGTTAACCATGCATAGGCATTTTGCATGGTATGGAATCTGTAAGTGTGGATGGGCATCTGGACTGGCATCTCCAGTCTTATATGCAGTAAGAAATGCATCTTTAAACGGACTGCATCTTTGTCACTATGAGGGCAGAGTGGCAGAGAAGTGCCATATATGTGTGTGTGTGTGTGTGTGGTGTGTGTGTGTGTGTGTGTGTGTGTGTGTGTGTGTGTGTGTGTGTGTGTGTGTGTGTGTGTGTGTGCTAGTCTGCCCTGTTCCACTACTCTACTGTCCTACATAGTTGCTGCTTAGTGACTGCAGGGAGACACCCAGCCATGAGCTAATTCTTGTCTGTTAACCATTCTCTGACTCACATTTCAGCGTAATTGCATGTGTTGGTTGACTTTCTATGCCTGACATATTTTAGTTTGATAAATTCTAAAAGATTTCTCCTTCCTTTGCCTGACATTTTGTTGGAGGAGGCAGGCAGAGCATCTCGTTACCGAGAATGGTTTTTTTTTTTTTTTTTTTTTTTTTTTATCTGATTCACTCTTGACATTGCAATGACATTGCTTAGGACGCACAGTTGTTCGGTGTTCGTAACTTTTTGTATTTAATTCTACGCACCAGTCACCGTAGACTGCCTGTGTGCAGTATGTTTGTGCATGTGTGTTTACGGACATGTTTCTAAAGAGTAAACAACACCGCTTTGAGTGCAAATGACTCACCTCAGTCCCCACATTGTTTGGCGTATGGGTGTTTCTATGGATACTGCTATGTAGATATATACAGTGACAAGGTAAAATTGTCGTAGTTAATTGAGCCGACAGATGGATGTAGAAAACATTTTACCGGTTCATGATGTTTAACCTTCTCCACTGAGAAAAGAGCTTAATGTTGATACCGCTTCCAATATTCAGGGACTTTTCACCACGGGGAATTAATCGGAATAAACTGTGTGCAAAAGTGCAGGTTACTCTATAACATTAATGTACTTCAAAAAACATTCTTGCCTGATAATTTTGGTTGAAATGATAGAAATCCACCAGCAATCCTCCGCCCCTTTGCAAGCCTACTTAAATATACTACAGTAGCACTTGTGCATCAGAGTTCAGAATGGTGTGTGAACGTTTGGCGGATGCCATTATCCAGAGAGACTTTCAGTTGAGGGTTAAGTGGCATCTTGGTGGTAGGATTTGAACCCGCGATCTTCCGGTCCAGAGGCCAGTGCCTTAACCGCCTCCAAGTGAACAAGTAGAGCATGCTGATATCATTTCTTGTACATCTTTACATTAAACAAACACTCATTTTTGCGGCCAGCGGTTATTGAAGGTCGGGGATTCGAGCCCCGGTATCGCCAAGCTGCCACTCTTGGGTCCTTGAGAGAGGCCCTAAACCCTATTTGCTCTAGGGGGCGCCATATCATGGTCGTCCCTGCGCTCTGAACCTGTCTTCCAAAAACAAAGTGGGGTATACGAAGAACAATTTCACTGTGCTGTAATGTATGTGACAAACAAAAGGCTATCCTATTGTAATTTGTGCGATTGTTTTGTGATAAATTTGTAAAGTAGTATTCAGCATGCTACTCAAGATTTAAGGACGAAAAGGATTTAATCATTTCACATACATTTCAGTAGTTTTACGGGAAGAGCGTCATATAAGTCATATTTATTTCATGTTTTATTTATTCTGATATCTGGTAAGTAAACAATGCACAGACAACGAAAAGCAATAAAAGATTTAGTGTTACAGTAGACATTATATAATAGCCCTTCTGCCCAAAAGACAGCATCTAGCTCAGAACATCTATTATTCAAATGATAGACGGAGTACAATCTGACTCACATTCACAAATGATATTTTGTCCATAAATTGGTTGCACAGGTATTGCCGGTACACCCGCAGAGGAGTCAGTTTGAGCCTGAGCTCAGGAGTTTCTTTTCCTGTCAATGGGAGTTTTCTCTTCCAAAACCATATTTGCAATCTTTAGTGGACAACTGACCGCTCCAAATATAGTTCCCCATTTATTATATCCTCTAGTCATCTGGGGAGATTTACCAGAATTTGGAAAAGTCAGGTGTCCTTGTTCTTCTATTACTTTTGTCCATATATTGTAATCTTAGGTTTTTATGTATTTGCTCAGTGGCCTGTAAGGGAATGGTTTCCAATACAGACTGAATTACCACAGCGTAAACAACACCACTAACTTTTAGCGCAAATGTAGATAATATTGTCGAGATGTAACGATGAATTCACCTTCAGGATCATTTTGTGCTGATCAAGGTCACAGCGGATCTAGAGCCCATTTGATGAACAGGGCACTGAAAAAAATAAAAAGGCTGATCCAACATGATTAGATCGTATTTTTCTAAAACCTAAAAACATACACCACAATGAAAGTTGAATTCAGCAACATCCACATTAAAGTTTCCTATAAGCATTCATTTATTCATTCATCTTCTACCGCTATATCCGATCTTCCCTCGGTTCACGGGGATCTATGGGCATTGAGGCAGGACACACCCTGGATGGAATGCCAACCCATCACAGGACAATCACATTCACACACTAGGGACAATTTTCCAAGGTGCCAATCAATCTACCATGCATGTTTTTGGACCTGGGGAAACCGGAGAAACCGAAAACCCCCTGAGGCACGGGGAGAACATGCAAACTCCACACACACATGGCCGAGACGGGAATCGAACCCGGACCCTGGAGGTGTGAGGCGAACATGCTAACCACTAAGCCACCGTGCCCCTTCCTATAAGCATATAAGACCTAATATTTTTTGCAATTCTTTAGTATATAACAAGGGCAAATACTTTTTCGTGTGTATTTAATAATTTCTGAGAATGTCAAGATGAGTAAAAATATTCGAACGAGCCATGACTTTTATTTTACAAATGGATTAAAGATCGTCAATGAATACTGAAATTATTTACATATTTTTTTGGGGAAATGTAATTAAAAATGTTATTTTTTTCCCCCTTAAAATTATGTCCAATGCCTAGGTAGGTTAAACCTTTTGGAAATATTTTAATAGGCAGTTGGTAGTAAACAAAATGTGCATATTTAAATAACTGTCAAACGGCAGTTGGAAGTGAAAACACTGTTTCTGCCTTTAAAAAAACACCCTTCCGAGCAGATGTCTGTTTCTAAAACACCAGTGTCAACACAAGTCTCAAGAGCAGCAGCTACCATTATCCTTGTCTTCGCCTCCGATTTGTTTGCGTACGGTATCCCGAATCCATGCACGTTAAATCCACAAGAGAAGAGTTTAAGGTGCTAGAAATGTTGAACTGACCTGAAAAAGGTTTTAGTGGTTACATGAATGTGAGAATTAGAAACGTCTGGGTCATTTTCACCCAAAAATAAGAGTAATAGACTGATGTAGACACTAGTGGAATAGACACACTCTGGATTATCTACATCTTTTTTTGCTTCTTCAATCTTGAGAGCTTTTTTTTTTCTTTTTTCCCCTCACACTCTCTCTCTCTCTCTCTCTCTCAAACACTTGTGTTCACACTTTTGAACACAAATCACGCCGCTTTGGAAATCTTTCCTCCAGACATTTTCACATATTTAGTTTTTCGCCGGTATTTCCTGTAGCTCCCAGTGCGCAGCTTGGAACTGGGTCATAAGACCCATTGCTGTGCAGTATGTATTAACCCTCTACGCCCAGACACTGATTGCAGGCACCCAGCTGGTGTATTGGTTTCATCTCCCGCTGTATTTTATTCTGGTGTGATATTGCTTTGTCTTCTCGCTATCTAGACGCTGGTTTCCACGTTTCCTGTCTCCCGACAGTCTCTCCGTAAGCCCGGTGGCGGAGAACTGAAAAGGTCTCCTGAGTAGATCTAAATAAGCAGTCGTATGCAGCGGGGAAGTAAACAAATTAGCCTGGCCTTTTCATGTTAACTTCATTGTTCCTTTAGGCGGCCTCTCGAACAGGTGAGAGGCTGGAAGTAGATGCCTATCTTTCTAAGGGTGGTTAGAGCCCATAGCAGTATCAATCATCAAGCCTTCTCTGTCAGCTAGCGGATGATAAGCATCTCAGTTCAGCTTTCTGCCTAAGAGAAAGGGAATCACGCTGGCAGTGAGCTACAGAGTACAGAAATAGGATGACCTTATCTTGATGCATGACCTTATCAAGATTGTCAAATCCAGCAGGTGGAAGCCGAGGGAAATGTGGACGGATTTGTTATTACTTGACATTACGTTTTGATCTGATCAAGGCCACTGGACCTGATATTGCTTTATGTTGGCAATTATGTGTAGATGTGTTGTTAGTTTTGGACTAATAAATATGAGGTGGCGTTATTGTTGAGGACGACGCATAAAATTCGAGGTCAAAATACTACATCTGGATTGATACTGTTTAAATAATAATCTATAACAGAAAAATGACATATTTAATTAACATGGCCTATTATTTTCTCCGTGTTCTTTTGCACGACCCAATAAACCGGCGCATCATTGAGCTGAATGCATATATATTGAAATTATAATTTTTATTAAAGAAATTTATTAGATTGTGATTGTTTAAATTTTTACTTTAAAACTGCAGATAACTTTCTTAAAGTTTTCCAGTCTATTACGTTTTATTACTACATATCCCAAGATATCGACAGTATAATGGACTCTCCTGAACAAAGGAATTTGTAAAGCCAAAATTGGCAAACTGTTGACCTTTTAATTGTCTTAGAAAAAGAAAACATTGACAAGAATTACTCTATTAAATTATTCGTCCCGATTAAGAGCTACATCAGATGTGGGGCACAACGAAATGAGGACGATTCCATTTGAGAAAATGCTATATTTTTTTCTACACCCAGATATATTAATATAGATGTAGCGTGATAATAGTAGATCAATTTTGGATTGTAATTGGTACACAAGAAGATTCTGGGTTTAAGGAAATCCCACAAATGCAATTATTTATCATTCAGGCTGTAAAAAGCTTTTTATTTGGTTTGTCCCATTTCTTTTTTCTCACCCAAGAGAGTATTTTCAAACTAATCCATGTTAGAGCTCAGGGTTGCCTGGTGCAGCCAGATGCTACGTATTAAACGGTCAATTAAACCACACATCCTGGTGCTCAGAAAACGGGAGAATTTTGCTGTACCTCAGCACTCCAGGACCAGGGTCTGAAACTGAGCTGTAAAGTTTAGCACACGGTTGATCACATTCGAAGACAAGCTCGCGCCATATATCAGAACACTAAAGTAAAGGAGGTTTATTGCCGTGGAGGGGGATAAATTGCATTACTTAAAGGTCTCAATTTACTCACAGTAATAAAGTGCCCCCAACAACATATTAGATCACACAGTCTGTCGTAAGGACACCGCACTTCACTGCTCATCGCATGGGTTCAAAGAGGAGGACCGGGTAGGACCTTGTCACGGTGGATTTTGGGCGAGGTTCTAGAAATCGTCTGGTTTAAGCGAAATAAATCTCCAGCATGACAAATCTTCATAGCTCTCATCTCCCACTCCACACCTTAAAGGTGAATCAGCAGAGAATAAAGAAAGAGAAATCAAGACCGAATCGAAAAGTGTATGAATGACAGGGGGGTTTGCTGGAGCTTTAAAGCCCACAGTGTCAGCACTGGTTTTACGGCTTCCCTACTCGCTTTTGATTCAGAGAGAGAGAGAGAGAGAGAGAGAGAGAGAGAGAGTAAAATGGAAAGGCTATGTGTGTAAAGGAAAAGCGCTAAGAGTAGAGAGAGGCGTCTAATTTATCTACAAAGGCAGACTTTTGAAACCACGGTTCCTTTGGCTGAAGGGCTTCCAGTGACCTGAATTATCGCAGTAATTACAAGTCTGCACACAACCATGGAGAAGGAAAGCGACGTCGGAAAGTTCAGACAACTTGCTTATAAAGAAAACCTCTTTTTTGTTGTTGTTTCTGCTGTTGTTTTTTCATGCCTGGAACAAGGGAAGCTAATGGATGTACATACTGCGATGACTCAATCGGCCCACCAAGGTCAAACAAACTTTCTCCAACTCGTGATTCACTCGCCAGATTGGTGTCATTCAGTCTCACTAGTCTTTCGCCCTTTCCTGGCGAGTATAGGGATTTCTAATGCACGATTTTAGCAGATCACTCAGTAGGATATATATACTATATATACTATATATATATAGATATAATAATATATATATATATATATATATATACTGTCGGCTCAAAGAAGACTGAGCGTTCTTGTGATCACTCGCTAATGAGCTGATAAGAGACGTGTCTCCAATTATTTACGCTTCAGATATTGCTATATCGGGTGAAAATTTCGCATTTCTCTTTACAGTCAATGCTTACTTAGTAGATTCTAGGAACTAAGCATTTTGCTTTTTGCTTCTTTTCCCACAACCAGAAGCCAGGCTGAGTCATGATATCATTCTCACACTCATGCTGTTTTTGGTTGTGGTGTGTGTGTGTGTGTGAGTGTGTATAGTAGTGGTGAGTAGGGTGCACCGTCCTTAGCAAAATGTGAATGCCATGGGAATTGAGATCACGATTCTCACACACACTCAAAGTTAAAAAACAAACAAAACAGACAATCAGTTAAAGTGGCGAAGAAAGGAATATCTATTTAAATAATAGGCATAACGCGTGAACATTGGTTAATATGTTTGCCAGAAATAAGGCTTTCACTTCGTGATCGAGTGAACGCGGAGCCTTTGACATCGCCGTCGCCGTCTTGAGCATTTATCTCGCGCCTCTCGCGTGATAATGTTTTCTTTCGATTATCTGCAGCCTTAAGAGGCTTAGTGGTTAGCACGTTCGCCTCACACTGCCAGGGTCCGGGTTTGATTCCTGTCTCGGCCACGGGTATGTTCTCCCTGTGTTCCAGGGGGTTTTTCTCCGGATTCTCCGGTTTCACCCCGGTCCAAAACCATGCACAGTAGTTGATTTCACCTTGGAAAATTGTCCCTAGTGTATGAATGTTGTGTGTGTGTCCTGAAATGAGTTGGCATTCCATCCAGGGTGAAACCTGCCTTAATGCCCATAGACGCCAGAATAGACCAGACTCCACGTGACCCCGGGAAGATCGAATATAGCGGTAGAAGATGATTGAATGATTGATAATTGTGCAGCCCTAGTGGTTAGTTGTGGTATTTCCTTCAAGCTTTGAACAAACACTCAAGAAAAGGGTTTGGTAGATGAGGTTTCTTCTCCCTTAATTTCCCATCACCTCTCCTTCCCAAACACACTTCACTCTGTCTATCAATTCATCGTTCAGTGAATATCGTCTAAGAATAGTTTACAGGCATTTGGATATAATTGCCCAATACTACAATACTACAGTTTTACTGCATATGCAGTAGAGTTTCTCCTCGCTCTCCGTCCTTTATAACATTGTTTCTAATGTACTGTTATGGATGATCTTAGACTTTTGACACTCTTCGTGTTTGGTGCAGGGGAAGGCGTGTCATGTTACATATTTGTATGTATTGCTGAAAAAAGAAGTTACCCACTATAATATCTATAAAGAGTTAATAATCGGCACTGCATGTTTTGAGAATAGAATCTCCGCATCACAGCGTCTATGTTGCAAATCAACCATCTTGAATTACAGCCCAATGACTCACTACATGCACGAAAGCTGTGAAATGTAAGGCAACTATAGCAGAACGTCGGCCATGTAGGCGGCCAGTCGAAAGCTATAAGGAATGTTTGTGACTCTCCCATTCATTCCTAATCCAAATAGAACAATAAGATATTAATTCCTTATTTTGGACACTGACTTTTTACAACTTTCAATGTAATACATGAATGTATGTGAAAATGTGGGCAATTTAAAATGTTCTCCAGAGTTTAATAAATATGTTTATTTATTCTATCTCTCCCCACCCCTTCGCTTTATTATTTTAATAAATATGTTTACATGGTTTACAAGACTTTTTAGACAGTTTTGGTAATAAAAAAAGAATAGTTTGATAATCCACAGTAATGAACTTGTGTTATACATTCTTCTATTATGAGCAGATTCCGTTCTTTCTTTCTTTCTTTTCTTCTTCCTTTCTTTTCTTTCCTTCCTTGCGTTCTTTCTTTCTTTTCTTTTTTTCTTCTTTTTTTTCATTTTCTATTCTTTTTTTCTTTTCTTCCTCCCCCTCCGTCCTTTGTTGATTCTTTCTTTCTTTCTTTCCTTCCTTGCTTCCTTTCTTCCTTCCTTTCTTCCTTTCCTTTCTTTCCATTTTGTTCACTAATTGACCTAGATTAGACTGGATCAGTTTGGCTTTTGTTTTGTTTACATTGTGCTACGAAACCTTTTAGACAGTGCTGGTAATAAAAACAGTGTAGTTTGATACTCCACAATAATGAGCTTGCATTATACGTTTATCTGTTTGAGGCACGTTCTTTCGTTCCTTCCTTGCTTCCTTCCTTCCCCTTTCCTTTAAATTTACTCTTTTTGTCCACTAATTGACCTAGACTGGATCGAGATTGTTTTGTTTACTGATATTTCACAGCACTTCTGTATGTTTGTCTTGCTTTCAGGTTGTTTTCAGCTATGTAACGCCTTCAGGCAGAACATGGAGATAGACCAGTGCCTGCTGGAGTCATTACCTCTGGGGCAGAGGCAGAGGCTGGTGCGCCGGATGCGCTGCGACCAGCTGCGTGCATACTACGAGCGCGAACGGATCCTGCAGAAACAGAGTACGCACAGGCCCCCCGGCAACCGGCGCAAGAACCACTCCATCACCTTCTCCCTCTCCGACATCCTCCAGGACGCCATCGTACGACATGATGACAGAGAGGGTGAGCTTTGAGATATCGGCGTATTCAATAATAACGCGGGTAAAAACGTGACGAACGTCAGCCGTAGTGAACGACTCGTGCTTTTTCTTGTTTTATTGCCATCCTGTTCATGTAGCATTTGGGACCCATCTGTTTGCGTGCATTCCACTCCAAGTTCAAGCTCTTGCGTCTACCGTTCCGACAGATCTTATTACGTTCTAGTGTTTGTGTGTGGGTGTGTGCCTGCAAGGACTCCCCAGCTGGTGAAAAAAGAAAAACACAAAAAAAAAGAAAGCAAAATTAATTTCCAACAAGGCATGTAGTCCCAGCCATTAGCCCCTGGGTATTAAGTCATTCCTCACCCTGATTACAGCCTAGTCAAAGCTAATATTCTGCGTGCAGCAAGCAGGACCGGACAGCCACACGCCCTTCCTGAACGACGGAGCGGGCAAATTTTATTTAACCAAGTCAGCTATTTCTATCCATGAGGTTGCAGGGTGGAGTAGAAGAGTTATATTTGATCCCCTCAGGTCAGATAGCGCCATGTTCGACTCAAATGTTTTTATTTATTTATTTTGTCTTGAGAATGTAACATGCATGATATGAAAAGGCCATTAAGTTTCCCATAGCATGTCGGGCGAGGCATTATGGAGGGATTAGCTTAAAAGCCTTGCATACTCCTTTCAACAACTGCAGAAACAACTGGCCACCGGCATCTGCTAACGCAGCCTGTGAATCGTATTCGAGTCATCACAGGGTTATGCGTTATGAGTCCGCGCAATTACTGCGAGCTGTTTAAGCAGCATTTCTTCATCACCAAAATATCATTTGCGTTTTTGTTTTTCCTTCTTTGCACAAGTTAAAACAGCTGATGAAGTAATGCCAGTCAAATACCTTTGTATGCGTACTGAGGTCGTAAGAATGAAGCATTCGAAGCTCTGAGTTGTTCGAGTTTGTTTAATATGAAGTAGATATGAAATTATCTTTTTAAAGAAGAGCATTTATAACTGCACACACTACCACCTGTTAGATATTAATGCGTTGTATATTGTGCGTCAGCCCAGATGGCACATTGGGATAATGGTGTAGTCCGGTCTCCAAAAGAACCTCGGTTCGAGGCTCCCGGTGTGTCATCCACTGACCCCCGTGGGTGGGACAGAGTAAGTAAGTCCGGCCTGGGGGCACGGTGACTTAGTGGTTAGCACGTTCGCCTCACACTGCCAGGGTCCGGGTTCGATTCCTGTCTCGGCCACGGGTATGTTCTCCCCGTGTCTCAGGGGTTTTTTCTCCGGGTTCTCCGGTTTTACCCCCCCGGGCCAAAAACATCCACGGTAGGTTGATTGGCACCTTGGAAAATTGTCCCTAGTGTGTGAATGTGAGTGTGTGTGTGTGTGTGCCCTGCGATGGGTTGGCATTCCATCCAGGGTGTATCCTGCCTTAATGCCCATAGACGCCTGAGATATGCACAGTCTCCCCGTGACCCGAGGGAAGATCGGATAAAAGCGGTAGATGATGAATGAATGAATGTATAATGTGCATGTGTTGTTATTAATGCACAAGTTGATATGTAGGTAATAATATCATGAATAAAACGCAACAGACGAGGTTATAGGAAAGCAGACGTCAACGCGATATGAAAAGGGATTCTTTTTCTGTAACAGTACAGTGCGATATGCTCTTTTCTACTGTTTTTCCACAGTTTTACCACAATACCGCATTACCAAACATACATTATCAAAGTATAAACAATTATACTGTATTAAACAATATACACTGTATAAACGTAGATAGTATTTTGGATCATTCATGAGAAAATTCCTGCTATTACTATATTGTTACATTCTATATGTGAACAAGCACAAAACCTTGTCAGAGAGCCAGAGCGATCCTTCCTAAAGACTCCCCCAGGGCTGAAAGCATCCTGACATTTACAAAGTGGTGTGACCTCCACCCGAGACTCATTTCTTAAATATTACTTACATAAAGCTTCACCATATAAATGATTTATCGCTTTCGTTCTTAAATAACACTTTTATTTTTATTTTTTTTCATTATTAGTTTGTTGAAAATGGTAATATATTAGTAATAACCCACTGTTATATGCTGTGTGGCCAATCCGATCTGTAGTTATAGAAAAGCAATTAACTTATTTTCGTTTGTCCTTTGTTTCCACCTTTCTCTTTCATACTGTCCTGATCTTCCACCGCTTGAAATGCTAGTGGTTTACCCAGCTGTCAGGTCAAATCTGTGTCACATTTCCCAGCAGCCATTGCAGACCAGTGGGTAAATGCCTCCCATTGGCCGCTGCTCGGGTTCAGCTGGTCCATGACACCAGCTGGTGTTCCTGTTGGAAACAAGGCACCTTTGGCTGGGGATGAATGGCAACTTCAGCCCACCTACTAAACACTAATTACTAATCTGGCAGTGCCCAGTGCTTTTGTGGACCGTAGACTCTCTCAGGCAGAGAGACATGCTTAGTGTCTTGGGTAAATGCCTTTTGACCAGCCACTGGCTCTGATTATTGATTCCTTATGGATCTATGCCATCATTTGGGTTTGGGTTTCAGGCTTCCAAGCCACTTGCTAAATAGATGCAGTAAGGCATCTATGTGAAATTGTGTCAAGACGATTTTATACTTATTTAAACAAGATTTCAGGTGCGATTATTATTGAAATCAAATTGATTAGTTATCCGAATCCTTAATGATTAAGGTGTCAGGTTTTCTTTTTAGTGCTGAGTGATGTTCATGTATCACCTACATCGAAAAACCACAACTCTGTTTAGGCTTTTTATTCTTTAATCAACGTGAACTCTTTGCAATGCCTTTGTAGTCCTTCATGTGGGATATACGTTGTTTTTTTGTTTTGTTTATTATATTTTAAACTGGGCCGTCTGCAGTACAGGGATTGGTATGTGTGTTTACAAGAGGATTTGTGTTGGTGTTTGATGTGGGCTATACAGGCAATGCCAAATCCACAGTGCCTGGATAAAAAGCCCAGCTGATATGTTCTGTTTCATTGAGGGCTGCAGCTGCCTCTCCCCGCAAACACACACACACACACACACACACATTAGGAAAGACTAGGCTGAAAAACAAAGACAATCCTTTTGTTTTTGGCTATCAATCAGATATTTCCATGACAATTTAATTTTGTTTTAGGGGCGAACAAAGGAAAAAGGCATCAATCAAACTTCAATCTGATTAGCAACTGTTAAACCGTTTTCCAAATTTGGATCACTGTATGACTATTGTTTTTGAGACTGCGTTTGTGAAAACCCAATTTGACACTTTTCTAATGAATATATTTAAGAAACATGTGGTTATAATAGACAAATCTCAGAATGTATGATCTTTTCATTTATATTTATAGCGTTTATCAGAAGCCCTTATCCAGAGTGACCTACAAAAGTGTTTTGAAGTCTCTATGAATAAATACACCTGATGATGCTGGTGCATTAGGACACAGACTATGAATATAAAGAACAAACAAAAGGTTAAAAATGATTCTTTTATTATGTCGGTTTAAGCATAATACACTTGTATTTAAGCAATGACTCATCAGCATGTTCTTGTTTCCCACTATACTATACTACACTGATACTCTATACTATATACTATACTGAACTGATACTATATACTATGTACCAAAGTGTACTGCACCAGGTTGCACACGATGCACTTGATGTAGCTAGGACAACTTAGTCTAGTCCTCAGCCCTGTATTTTGTGGCTCTATGTTTTGATGTGTCATGTTGTTTTTATGTAGCACCAAGGGTCTGGAGGGTCTAGTTGAAATGACAATAAAAACCCCTTGACTTGATCAGGCATAGCATTATGGCATTATAACATTACGGATTATTATGTAAATAACAGATTATCTATTCACAATGGCAGCTGTTAGTGGGTGGGATATATTATGTAAAGCAGGGAAAATGGGTGGGGATTTGTTTGAGTTTGAGAAATTGTGCTGGCTGGACGACTGTGTCAGAGAATGTCCAACTCTGGCGCTCTTGTTGGGTGTTCCCGGTCTGTAGTGCTCGGTGTATATCAAAAGCTTAATGCTCTTAATGCTTTACGAGCCAGCGCTATAAAGTCCAAAAGAAAGACCATCACAATATTAGGAAGGTGGCCATTAAGTTATGCCTGATCTATTCTATACTAGAACTATATAAATGACCATTATTCTCAGCATTAATGTCTATTTCAGCCATGGAAAACTCTCGATTGTGTCTCTCGATACCGAATCAGACCTATCTGCTGTTTATTGTTAGGTTTCTTCAGCCACAGCATTAAACTCATTTTATTCGCACTAAACTAGCCAGGCACCATCTCTTTGTTACGTCCACCTCCACAGCACCACCCGCATAGATCTGCAACAGGGGTCACTCTTACTCCACCTTGCACAGCAGCATGATCTTTCAAATCACTGTGTGAAGACGATGCTAAAATGCTACCTTGGAAGTTGCTCAAAGAGCAAAAATATAAATGTCTACACTATTTCTTTTTTTACTTTATGCTCGCATGTTGGACGGTCGTGAGAAGCATTTCACTGCATGTCATAATATGTATGTATGCATGTGCATGTGACAAATAAGAAAATGTAATCGAATACTCATTATCGTAAATCCCTTCCTTACTACCTTCATTATGAGAGTTGCCGTGCTTGATTAGCAATTTGGCTACGTTTAACTAGCTAGCTATATCGCTGTACATTAGTTAGCATTTAGCATTAAATGCATTCGTTAGCATTAGTTAGCAGAAAAAAATTAGAGCAGCCTTTTCAATAAATATTTCATTTGTTCACACATTTAATGTTTGTTTGCCTGTCTGTCCATCTGTCTGCCTGTATGGGTTTCTTTTTTGTTTCTTTTTTCCTTGTTTTGAAATGTAATTGAATGTAATGAAATGTAATGAATGTAATGAAAACTCTTGTTGATTGGTTCCTTCCATTTTTATTGTCCCCCTCCCCTTCTTACTGTGCTGAATCTTAAGTACAATATGCAGATGCAGAAATTAGTCTAATAAAATACTTCTCAGATAATACACATATCCGTCATTCAGCTGCTAAATTGCTAAATCTTGACACCTGCGTGAAATGGGACTCACTTTGATTAGCTCTTCCTCATCATACGTCGTTACGCTGTGCTGCATTTAGACAGGCCTTTACTTGTGCATTGGAGCACTTCTAACTGCACCGAGATCAACCTTACATTGGCTGTTAATGAGTTGGGTGTGGAACTGCGGACACCATACTGCATGTATCAACTCTCTCTCTCTCTCTTTCTCTTTTTTTTTCTTACTCCCTCTTTCTCCCTCAGTCTGTGTATGCGATGGTCTTTGTGTGCTGATTAAACCTTGTCACTGCTTCTTCCTCCTCCATCAGGCAGAGATTAGAGGATAAGACTTCCATCTGGAGAAGTGCTGCATGTCTGTTGAATTGTTATCACAAAGCGGGCCTTTTATTACCCCACATAAACACACACACACACACACACACACACACACAACACACACCCCAAGAAGCAAGAAAAGCAAGATTTTTAATACTTTTGCCTCAAACTCTCGTTTCACTCTGAGTAACTTGGGACACTTGAATCTTATTTGGTTTGTCCTGTATATTATTTTGTTCCAGCAGCAGTGTTGGTGTGTTATCCAATACACTGCACTCGCATCTTTAACTTCGGCTGACTTAGGAGCGAGCATCTGTTATTCTCAGCACACTGAATGCGAAAATCAATCTCACTTCTATTGTTTTGTGCACACCTCTCCAATGCTGATGTGAGGTATGTTTGCTACAGGTCTTGTACTGTTATTGGGTTGGTATTGAATTTTCTGCTCTCTTTCATTATAAAGTTGATGATATCCACGGATATGAATAGACCCGAGGACTGTAGTGAATGCTCGTAAGGTTTCAATTTCTCCTCATGCATATGATACAAAATGCAACCTTGATATTATCATAGCCTTTGTTCTCTTATTTGCAAGTCTGAGAATAGCATTAGAAGATCATCTTTATGCATGCAGGATTCTTCTGACAGTCTCTTAGCCGATTATATAAATAAGAATTAAAAAGATCTTGTTTTCTTATGTGCATATGTACTTTACTTAATATAGGTATAACACTATACATATATAATATATATAATATAACTATATATATATCTATATGTTTTATTACAGAGAATATATACTATATAGGTATATATTAATATTAAGTGTTTTGATTGCAAATTCACTTTATTTCCAGAACCTGTATGTTATCAGTATTATGTGTTCAGCCCTTTGCTTATTTCTTTTCAAACGCCCTTTTAACTTCCAATTTTTAAAGCTATTGGATATTGCGTTGTTTATCAATCATTGCTTCTATCTCATTAATGGCTGTTAAAATAATTCTTTAAAGGGCGTGAATTTCTCTTTTTTTGTGATATCAAGGAACTAAACGGGTTAGTCCTCATGTTTGAAAGCAAGCAAAGACAAATATTGGCTATTTAATTTCCTGCAATATGGCATCAGCTGAAAAGTCTAAAATTCACAATTTACTGCTGAAGGTAGGCATTGACATCCTCTCAATCACCAGCTGCCGTAAATACTTTATAATGTCTGACACTAAGATAATAAATTAATCCGTATTTTCATATATCATATTGACTATATATATATATGGATATATATATAAAAGGTGCTAATCGCGATTTAGGCTTGAATTACAAGTACTTTTTTATCATGTCACAGTAATGTGCATAAGCATATATATGGCTTATATATACTCTCTCTATCTATATATATATATATATATATATCTATTATTATAATATATATAATATATATTATATATATATATATATATATATATATATGAATACTATAGCACAAGTATTCTCAATCATCGTAATATAGAAACATTTGTCTGCTAAAAACATGCATTGCCACTAAACACTTGACAGAAAATGTTGTTTGAGATTCATCTCTAACAAGTGGACCTCTTCTGATTTTTATTGTTCACAATTAGCAGACCATTCTGAAACGACATTAGGAGGCAATGTATAATGTACGGTGCAGGCTTCAAATGCAGAACGAGATTCATAAACTGTTCTTCTGTGCTACATTTGACTTCAGGTTTCACCCTTTCCCCATCTGTGTGGGAAGACCATTACCAAGCATTATGTCTGCTTTGTTACTATGGTATCTATCTCAGTTAATAGCTCTGGATTATCCCACAGCAGCCCGTGTCCTTCACGATAACTAAGGAACATTACATATTACAGTCTGCACAAAGCTGACAACAGGCCTGGCCATGACATTGATTCTTTTTTTTTTTTTTTGCATGTGTCTTGAAGTGAGAATTGGCCTCAGTGGCAAACCTTATTGTATCAAGTCCACATTAAAAGACACTACAGGTTTGTTAGTGTTGTAAAGGGTCTGTGGAGGCTGTAAAATCATACAAGTGTTGTCATTGTCTGCTTCGTTTTCTACTCTAAGGACATGTAGGACTGCTAGACATGAAACTGAAAACAAACTGTACCACAGAAAATGTATAGTTATCTGCAAAAAATAAATAATAATACATTAGCATCTGAACTATCGGAATCTGCACATTAGCATGATTAGCTTTAGACATCATGGTTTCAGTTATTTTGGCAGGTTTTTTTTTTTTTAGAGAGATAATGTTAAACCAGGATGCTGTCAGGATGTATTATTTAATGTTAAACCAGGATGTCAGGATATCTAACTAGTGTTGTAGGCAAAACAAACGATAGCAATAATGTTTAGTTACTCTCACAAAATTTCTACTCGCTCAAAACTCCAAACATGCATTTTCTCTGCCTCTACCTAAAGAGACGATCAGATTGAATTGGACAACAAAGAAGATTGCCCAAACACTGCTATTACATGCGATAAACAATGAATTAATCAGTGTACATGATACCTGTAACAAATCATTTGGAGTGAAGATCTAAATGATTAGGAATTATAGATTTTTATGTCTAGTGTTGAGGCCCCAGTGGTACACGTTCCTGCGTGGAGCTGTAATGGATTGCGAGTGCGCCTCTCATAGGTTAGTGATAGGAGGAGAGAATGGGATTGGATCCAGTTCTTCAGGGGTGTGAGAGCACTCCAGTAGGTCTCTGCTTAAAACGTGGTTCTGCCTGGGTGATTTCATTTAAAACCCTCCGCTACCCAATCTAGGACTTATTCTTAGCGTTCACCACTTAATAAAGGTAGAGAAAGAGAGTGAAAGAGAGGGAGCCATTGGTCTATAAAGGCAATTGAAAACATGAAGCATCCAGACTTCTACAAGGTTGGTATTCAGTCAAGACCTGAAACGGAAAACAGTGGTCTTCTGTTGTGACAGTATTTGTTTGGCTTTGGCTACAGACATATAACATGTATGATGGTAGTACAAATGAGGTGAGGAATCAGTTGTTTGTGAGTTAGCAGATGTTTACATGTCTAACGTCACTTTGACGCAAATGATGGAGGACAGAAATTGATTTAAAGAAAAATAATCTCATTCTTGCTATCTTGCGATCGCTCCCTTTTGCTTTGCTTGAAGAAATAGATTGAATAAGGATCCCTGCAGACACTAGTGGCCCTGGACTCTTCTCTGGTGTTCTGTGTAAGGCTAGTACGTTATCGTGTGTGTAGTTTTCCATTTGGTTTAACCACGGATGCCTGTGCTTTTTAAATCTAGCAACAATCGATAATATAAGCAACACTTTATAGTGCTCAGGTGAAACGTCTTATGAAACAGGCATAAATGCTGGTTCCAGTTTCTGGTTCCATAATAGAGATTTTAATTCCAAAAGAAAACAATGTACCTGTCTGTGGGACTTTGTTTGAGCTTGACACACGGTCTTCTCTATTCCTTGCATGATGTGCGCTTAAATACCGTATCTGTGCAATGAGCCAGTTATATGCAGATGAACAGTAATGGAAAATGTGTCACGGTTTTATTTGAGAAATCCAGTAGTGGAAATTCACTTTTTCACTGTCAAGGCATCACCAATAAAATCTATTTCTTTCTGAGTTTAAGGCTGTTTGTATATTAAGTATATAGTAATTAATCATTCATTCATCTTCTGCCATTTTATCCGTTCTTCCCTCGGGTCACGGGGATCCTGTGCCTATCTCAGGCGTCTATGGGGATTAATGCAGGATACACCGTGGATGGAATGCCAACCCATCGCAGGACACACACACACACACACACACACACTCACACACACACATTCAAGCACTATGTACCTACAGTCAACACACAATCAACCTACAGTGCATGTTTTTGGACCAGGAGGAAACCGGAGAACCCGGAGAAAAACCCCCTGAGGCACGGGGAGAACATGCAAACTCCACACACACATGGCTGAGAGGGGAATCGAACCCGGACCCTGACGGTATGAGGCAAACGTGCTAACCACAAAGCCACCGTGCCCCTATATATATATAAATCGAGATTCATTTATTCTTAGATGGAGACTCAAAGCACTTTTTGGATGTCACTCTGGACAAGGGTGTCTCCCAAATGCTGTAAATGTAATGTAAATGCAGACCCCCCCCCCCCCCACCCCTATATTCAATTCACTTTCAGAAGATTCATCTTCTTTCACCAGCAGCACATAATGACTCGCATTATCTGCGTCTTTCTTTTCTTTAGTGCATCCCCCCTTTTATTTTCTTAACACCCATTTTCTTTAACCCACCTTTCTTTCCTTAGCCCGCAAATCTATTTCTTTGCCCTGAATCTCACGCTCATGCCTGGTTTCCATGGAAACGCCCCACACGAGTACAACAGCTGGGGTGCCGTTTTCGAGTTACAAACTGCACGTTTTGCCCACTCTAGCATGCGGCATCCAGCTGCTGAAATGTAATCCATTAGGTTGACCACAATAAGCAGGCAGGTAGAGCGGCGCTCTTTTTGTATTCGTGCTCGTTGCGCTTGAGTCTTGCAATTCTTGCTCTTTTCCGTCTTACATTTCTAAGCGAATAGGTGTGAAACATTGAAAGCATTTCTGTCACTGCATGTTGAAAGGCCTGGATGTGGAAAGCGAGTCGAATTCAGGCTCCCAAACCTTACGTGGCGGTGGTATGTCTGGAAGAAGTGAATCATCGAGGCATCATGTAATAGTGGACAAATAAAGAAAGAAGAAAGTGCCCTATAGTTGTCACATGAACTTACAGCACAGTGAAATTCTTTCTTCACCCATCCCAGCCATGTGAAGGAAGCAGGGATCAGAGGCCAGGCTCACCCATGTTACAGGGTTAAGGGCTTTGTTCAAAGGCCCCAAAAGTGTCAGTTTGTCATTCCCGAGACTAGAGCCACTCTGGTACCACCTCCATGAATAAACCTAGCGATGAAGGGGTTCATGCACTATAAAGCGCTTTTGGTTCTGTTCCATATATCTCTACCTGGAAATCACAGGGTAGAGCCTGGACTCTAAAGGGAACAACCTCTGGCATGTTGGTACTGATGGTGCAGGAAGGATAATGATGCATGAATATGCTCCTGCATATAAAAAAGGGGGCAGTTCTATGCAAGAACGAGCATGCGGTGGAAAACATTAAAGGGTTGTGTGTTCCTCATGACCTCTATTTTGTCTCAGTCAGTACTGAGCTTTAAAAGTAGTCTTTGTAAAGTGCCCTGTGTTTAACCGGCAAACAGATGTACTTGACAGACTCTTTAGCTCTAGGTAATATACCACGCCATGTCTTTTTCCACAGTCAGCACAAAATACGCCCTTCTCTGTCCTCATTTTCCCCGTTCTATGCTCAAGTGGATCCACGGCTGTCTAAATCTTAATGGAACTTGCTCGGGATTCGGAAACCTGCTTGATTGTAATAAACCCGATGGGAGATTAACACCACTGGATAGAATGCGTTCAAACAGGAAGAGTAATGGACATTTCCAAAATGTATGCCTACAAGCTCCTCGCAAGATCCGAGACCCCCGTATCTAGCGAGGAAGTGTCTGGTCTGTGGCACAGCTCACTGGTATCTGTGCAAGCTCTCGACCTCCTGCTCATTTGAGAAAAGGGATTTGCTCCGGCTCTGAGAAATTAATTAAGGAACCTTCTCTGCTAATGATTGCAGATTGGCCTGACTGATTAATAGCATGTAGAAGGCATGCTGCTTTGTAGCTGAACTCTGAACTGAGTTGTGCTGACTTGCTGTATGTGTGTTCATGTGAAAATGTTACATAAAATGGTTGTCATGGTGTTTCATGGCTAGAATTTTGATTGCTTTTGGTTAGTGTTACACACAGTGTACAGTGTATTTTGAGAGCTCTGTACAGGAAAGGGTTTAGCATTTAATACATTCGATATGAGATTTCTACACCGGTGACTCGGAGATCAAGAGCATGTGCGTCCTGTCCAGCTATGTCGGAGTTAATAGGAGATGAAAATGAGCATCACTTTGGGAAATATATGAGTACATTTAAGAGCAATTCTCTTAAGGGTTGTGCCACTGAAGCACAGTGGGAAAGGAAATGCATACCCAGGCACATCATAGGATAATTAGCCATTACCCATCTCTCGCTATTAAGCTTTTTCATTCTTGATGAGGCCTTTTCGAACCAAACTGGCAGATGGTCCAGATGTTACTGGCTTTGAATGCATATTTGACTGTGCATTGCAGTTACGTTGGCAGCACAAAGCCACAGTGTGTTTGGTGGATTTATATTTAGTCTCAACATAAAATCCCTACACAAAGTGCAATATGATTATTAAACATTTATTCCATTTATTTATGCATTTGTTGATTACAGTTGTTTTATAAGTAGCTTTACAGACATAGAGAAGGAAAAACTGGCTTACCTTATAAGAGTGATATCTGAGTGATTCTACAAATCATTTAGACAGCTGTATAACAAACATAACAAATAGTACTTCGTGTTTCAGCTGATATAAAAAAAATGGAAGTTCCAAATGGTCAATGCAATAGTAAGCACTAAATAGGCCCTGATTGCAGAGAGTGTCCTTTTTCTCCAGCATGCATTTATCCTCATTTCCTCTGCAGTGCCTTCATTCGTTTTTATTTTCCCTTACTGTAAGCTCAGCATATTATAGTTTGGGAATCCATTTCCTGTTGGAGACCTCTCAGCTAATCATTCTTTAAGCTTTTCTCATTTATCACAGCACCACAGTGGAACATAGTGACTAGTTTTAGGGGACAAGGGATATGGATTTGGAGGATTAGAGCATTTCTACACTGTCGAGTTTAATGGGGTGTGTTGTGGGTGTGTGTGTGTGTGTGTGTGTGTGTGTGTGTGTGTGTGTGTGTGTGTGGTGTGTGTGTGTGTGATTGCAGCCGAACCATCGAGTGCTGAGACTAAAAGGTTAGCTTTAAGCCCAGGGTAAATGTAGTGTGGCTGATTCAGATTTGTGGAGTAGCTGTCACTCCTTCTTCATATGACACATGAGTGCAAGGGTAGTTAATTTTTATTGCATGGAAACAATAAAAAGGATTCCCTGTCTCTTCAATGATCTCACCATTTCATTAAGGGATGACCTGTGAGAAGCAGAGATTACCAGTTTATTACCTTTTGGGGGAAATTTATCCCAACACAAGACATAAAATATAATATGAAAAAGTTCTATTTCTACCAAATTATATATAATTGTATATATATATGTATATATATATATATATTTGTGTGTGTGTGTGTGTGTGTGTATGTATGTACAGTGGCAAGAAAAAGTATGTGAACCTTTTGGAATTTCATGGTTTTCTAAATAAATTTGTCATAAAATGTTATCTGATCTTCATCTAATTTATTGGTATTGACAAACACAATGTGTCTAAAAATAATAACACAAAAAAATCCGATCTTTCTTGTCTTTATTGAACACAATCATTCAACATTCAAAATGGCAGTGGAAAAAGTAAGTGAAACCTTAGAATGAATAACTGGTTGACCCCCCCTGGCAGCAATAACCTCAACCAGGCGCTTCCTGTAGCTGTGGATCAGACCTGCACATCGCTGAGGAGGAATTTTAGCCCATTCTTCCTGGCAGAACTGCTTTAGCTCTGTCATATTCTTTGGACGTCTCATGTGTATGGCCCTCTTCGAGTCAATCCATAGCATCTCTGTTGGGTTGATTTATTCAGAAAAGCATGAAATTCCAAAAGGTTCACATACTTTTTCTTGCCACTGTATATATATATATGTGTGTGTGTGTGTGTGTGTGTGTGTGTGTGTGTGTGTGTGTGTGTGTGTGTGTATATATATATATAATATATATATATATATATATATATATATATATATATATATATACATACACATACATACACTATATACATATAGTATATATATATAATATAGAATATATATACATATATATATATATATATATATATATATATATATATATATATATATATATATATATATATATATATATATATATAAATATACAGTGGCTTAATGGTTAGCACGTTCGTCTCACACCTCCAGGGTTCCGGGTTCGATTCCCGTCTCGCCATGTGTGTGTGGAGTTTGGGCATGTTCTCCGCGTGCCTCAGGGGTTTTTATCCGGGTTCTCCGGTTCCCCCTGTTGGGGCAAAAACATGCACGGGCAGGTTGATTGGGCCCGCTTGGAGAATTGTGTTCTAGTGTGTGAAGTGTGGTTCTGAATGTCCTGTGTGTGTGTGTGTGTGGTGTGTTGTATTTGTGCCCTGCGATGTTTGAATGTATCCATCCAGGGTGTATAATGCTTTAATGCCCATAGACGCCTGATATAGGCTCCCTGTGACCTGAGGGAAGATATAGTCGGTAAAATAGGAATGAATATATAATAATATATATCATATCTATATCTATATATATAGATATATATATATATATATCTACATATAGTTTTTATTAACTGAGTGATAATGAGGGGCATGCAGTATGAGCTATGACATTCTCACTTTTATAAATGTATATAATTATAACATGTTATCCAGCGTGACAGTCTCTAAGTACTCTCACTGACCCGTTAGTGTGAAAGACAATAAACCAAATAATGAGACATCTCGGGGGGAAAAAAAGCCTGATGTATGAGTCAAGAGTGTAGGTGGCAGTAATGTCTAATTTTGATTTCTTTTATATTAAATACTCTTTTTGTGTGTGTGTGTGTGTGTGTGTGTTCTGTTATAGTGCTGAAGCTTCTAAAGGAAGGCGCTGACGTGAACACACTTCTCTCATCAGGAGGTTCACTGCTCCATCTGGTATGAACACACTCAACACCATTTTCCCCTCTGGAGAAGTCTTTCACCGAGCTTCTTTCAGTCAGCTGTTCTAATAGAAGAAAACCTTTCTCGCTGCGTCATATTTTTTCCTCTTTTTGTTTCCTCCTGAAACTATACATTACACACTGAGCTTTTTGGCCACTGATAGAACGGTTCTGGTTTAAGAGCCTTGGCCAGGCTCCAGATAGAAGCGCTGTTTGGAGAGAAACCCACTGTTGTGCTGAAATCGAACACACACTAAACTTTCGCTAATGGTTTTGACCCTGGATAACATAAAATAATACTCACAAAATGTGGCAGCAAGAAGTCCCATTGAAAGCCATGGCGTAATTGGAACATTTGCAGTTTATTTACAAGCGTTCCAGATATAAGACGTGTGATTATAGCTGCGAATAAACAGAAGCGAGCAGTGTGCTCTTTATAGTACACCAGGGGAGACATGAAGCAGCACCGGTGGACTTTTCCAACAAATTGTGTTTTAATTTGCAGAAAGTTTTAATTCTAGTTTAATAATTAACCGCCAAAAGGAGCGAACACCTGCAAAACCAGGCCATTATTAATGTGTGTATTCATTATATTCATTATATGGTATGATTAGTAAATGTCACATTGTTTGAATTTTGGTGGCCCTCTGCTCATCGTGCAATTCAGTTACCCATAATGCTTCTGTTTTTTTGTTTTTTTTTTGCAGTGCGCTCGCCATGACAACGTGTTTGCGGCAGAGATTCTGATAGAACGCGGCCTGAATGTCAATCTGCAGGATGAAGACCTCTGGACAGCCCTGCATGTGGCGTGTGCCTGCGACCACACCGATATGACACTCCTGCTGCTTTTGGTGAGCAAAAACGCACACAAACAAATTCCACACATATTACAGCTCTGGAATTGATTCCTCTTCTTGTAATCAGTATTCTCACAAAAGAGAGAAGGAATTCCAATCCACTACCACGGCAGTCTTGGGACGGTTTCACGCTGGAATTACTTTTCAATAGCAGCACTGTTAGGACTGCTTATTTTCATGATGACGATGCGAATATCCAGCTAGATGCAGACATTAGAGCGAATGCATTTGATTGAAATCCTGTAATTAGAATTGGATCTGATCTGAGGAGTGAAATGGAATTCTGTGCTATGATTGCATTTATAAAATATCTACGCTGTTTTTGTAAAGCACTCAGAACATTCAGAGCCATACGTAATATTAGATTACTGCAATTTCGCTGCCACATCCTCCTCACATTTTTTTTTTATTTACTCCTCTGGCCATATTCTCCGTCACACCCTCCTCCAGAAGATTAAATGGGATTATGTAGCGATGGATGAAAGTGAAAATAAGGCAGACAAGATGACAAGCTCCATCAGTGCGAATGTACTGAGGCATGTGTATGTGCATGTCGGGAGTAAATAATGTATAGGGTGAACATGGTGTCACCTTTGCAGCTTTGGTCTTTAAATGGTACATGAGCCGTTATTGATCAGAGAGGAGAAGCCTTTTATGCTGTTTGTTTTGTGTGTGTGGAGACTGTAGTAAGATACCAGCTAACTGTAGACATGCAACATGCTTGTTCTTTATGAACTGAAATACATATACATATACAGATATACTCAAAGACTGTTTAAACCAGAGCTGATGAAATGTTTTCTTATCATGGGCCAAAACTTGACTTGAGGACCTGTCATTTATGATTGCAATTGTTCTTCTCCAATATAGTTTTATAACATTTCAATAAATTAACAAGTACATACTAATGTATTATATAGGAATGCACAGATTTTTTTGGTTTTTGGCTGAAAGAGAAAAAAAGACAAATATTCCTGCCCCTACCTTATTATTTTATTGGCTTGTAGTTTTTTTCCAATTTAGATTAATTACATTTCACAACCTCAAAAAGTTTAATATTCAAAAATCAACCATACAAAAAGTATTTTCAAATCATATTTTTTTAAATAAGACAGTTTCTGTTTTCAGGACGAGCACATCCAGAATTTTCAGTTTTCATTGTTCATGGAAACCGAAAATAGCCTATGTATTTATGCATTTTTTTTCTTTCCAGGATATCACTTAATATGCATTACGCTAAATCATTCATTCATCTTCTACCGCTATATCCGATCTTCCCTCGGGTCATGGGGATCCTGTGCCTATCTCAGGCGTCTATGGGCATTAAGGCAGGATACATCCTGGATGGAATGCCAACCCATCGCAGGGCACACACACAATCACACACACATTGATACACTTGGGACAATTTTCCAAGGTGCCAATCAACCTACCGTGCATGTTTTTGGACCGGGAGGAAACCGCAGAACCCGGAGAGCATGCAAAATCCACACACACATGGCCGAGACGGGAATCGAACCCGGACCCTGGCGGTATGAGGTGAATGTGCTAACTAAGCCAACTTGAGGGTTAAGGGCCTTGTTCAGGGGCCCACTAGGGGCCAGTTCAGAAGCCAGTGCCTTAACCACTGAGCTACCTCTTCCTATAATAAAAGTTTTCCTAAATGCCCCCCCCCTTTCCCCCCTCTTCTCATACTGCATATCGCAAGTGCTAGTTTGGGCATTTAGTGTCAACTAATGATTGAGGTTGAGTTTAGATACATTCTGATGTGATGATGGATTTGGTCAGAAATAAACATTTACAAATAAATAATTAGTAATAACAAGAATAATAGTAATAATTAATTTCTCCTCATATTTTGATGCTTGTTCTCTAGAGCACATACAGTACTGTATTAGTACCTGTAGTAAAAAGAGCATGCTAAGAATGCAAAAAGTCCTTCCTCCTGTGTCAGTTATATCAGAATTCACATGCTGCGTTCAGGGAAAAGCAGGTGCTAGCATTCCAGGAACTTTAAAAAGAACAATGAGCACTGATTTTTAGAACTGTGTCTAAAGCCACTTTGGTGCGAGATTGCAGAGCACCAGAAATGCTCCTTTGACAGAGTAAGTGCTGTACCGAAGGCCATCATTTTGTGAACCTTGTGAAGTATTTTAGAGAACCGGACCGAAGGAGTAGTGCAGTTCGGCAACTCGAATTCTGCGCCTGCTTCAGACTGCCATGCCTCGTGTAGCCGACACTCTGATGCGATTCAGCTTATCACACACTTTTACGCTAGCGATATCCGATTAGAAAGGGAACTTTAATTCACCCTTTCTGGCCTGATTATTATTGTAGGAAAAATATTTGCTGGTACAAAGTACATATTTATGAATGAATGGTTATACCTTATTCAATACCTTGAAATATTCATCAGTGACGATTCATTAGAAACGTATTATGAAATTGGAACGTCACCCATTTGATTTGAGAACTCCCGAAAGGCTCAAATGACCATAGGTAATAGTGAGTTTCATTCATTTCATTCATCTTACCTTATCTACATCTATCTAGATACCGCTTTATCCGATCTTCCCTCGGGTCACGGGGAGCCTGTGCCTATCTCAGGCGTCAATAGGCCTTAATATCCGGACACCACCCCTGGTATGGAACTTCCAACCCCATTACGGATGGGCACACAACAATCACCGAGAACTAGGGACAGTTAATAATTGCAAGATTGCCATCGAACAACGCGACAGTTCAAATGTTTTTGGACTGGGGGGAAACCCCCTGAGGCACGGGGAGAACGCCACACACACATGGCCGAGACGGGAATCGAACCCAAATCCTGGAGGTGTGAGGCGAACATGCGAAAGCCACCGTGTCCCCCATATATGTGAGTTTAAGATTTAGTTCTGTAAAGGTGTATCGTGACCAGGCTCAAATCTAAAAATGCTCTATCAGTAATATTGAAATGAATTAAAAACTGACAAGCCAAATTCCAAGATAATGTTTTTTTTTTTTAATATCATTGTTTAATAAGTTAAATCAGGTTCCATTAGTGCTTACGTTCTCCACGTGCTGCGAGTGTAGATCGAGAAATTGTTGATGGATAGCTGCTACTTGTCGTCAGCTGAATCCAGATGCGATCTGTTTGCTCTGGGCTTTGATAGGGTGTGTATCTGATGTGGGTGTGATACTGTGTGTGTGTGGATTTTTGATGTTGATGTCACCTTCAATTCGAGGGGGTCTAGCATGTTTCGGTTTTTCACACTTGTGGCATGAAAATGCAATGCACACGCAGCAAGGTGCAAGAAAAACAGGACCCCACACATCAAAAGCAGGCGACTTTGTGTAATTGGTCGTTGTGGCAACACATCGATGCAGATTGTGCAGAGTTAAATATTTCTAATTAGGAAAATAAGCATGGTGATGTTATATATGTTAAATACTCGTGTTATTGGATTATTCCTCTGGGAGATACTATATGTATTAGACGAGCAGGTATGTAGAAAGGCACATCTCGGGTCGCTTTAAAATTTCGAACAGAAACGTGTGAATGTGATCAAATATTGACTTTATTATGTTGACTTGTGCTTCTGCCACAGAAATCTCCCCTTCTGCATCTTTCTTTTTCTTTCTTCCTCTGCAGCCGTGTTCACTGAGGTGTACGGTGTAAGAGGTAAACTTGTCGGGAACGAGGAGCCTGCATTATTCATGCCTGCTCTGTCGGGAGTAATACTCACTCATCACTTTCTTGACGTCAGTTCCTTAGTAATGTTGCATTTTATTGTTCTAATATAGCAAATATGTCCTCATCTAGAACAGTGGGCAAAAACTGTGGAAGAGTATAAAATATGAACAGGGAGAAAGTAACTCCGTCTCGGTGAAAGGATTTTCAGAAGGTACGCGTGTGTGTGTGTGTATGCATTTTTGTGTACAAATAAGGAATTCCATGAATGAAGATCTCTGAAAGTAGACCTCATTTGCATAGTGGAGTACGAGGAGATTGGAGGAGGGCTCACAAGACCAAGGAAATTACACTGTAATTATGGCACAGAGACGTTTCAGTTTTTCGGCACTTTCACGCTCGAAATGTAAATGATAATCAGAACGGTTTTAAGGAGGGGGACGTCACAATTTGTTATTTGTCCTAAACTACAAAGTCAACAAAATAATAACAGTAAGATTAATGTCTGGCAGATGGACGTAAGTATAATCTTTTTACTTTGTGAACGAGGAAGCCAAGAGGAACAAAAACAGTATTTGTAATGTAGATTACATCTGATAACTGAGGTGTTTTCGAAATGCAAGTATTATTCTGTAAATACTATATTGTATTAAGAGCATTGTCATACAGTAACAAGCGGCAAAGAAAGAGCGGTTCGGACTTTGTGAAACCTGCAGTTTTCTCATCTCCAGTTATCAGATTTATTATAGAAATAGAGATATCGTAATTTGCTGGCAGCAGGTATTCTATATTAAAACAACCTTCCAGAATTACCGGACAGCTGAGGTGGACATTTTATGCTTGCTTTGAATTTAATATTCTCTTATGTTGGACTCATGGGATGCTACATTCCCCTCACATCGATGCAGAACTCAAGGTCTGTGATTGGTCGGCTTGGCAGCGTATTTCCAGTGTAGCCTAAGTCCGATTCGGGTATTACCTACATACACTACATATTTAAGACAGTCATATGAAGCATGGACATAGACCGAGCAGCCGAACGGATCATTGAAGAAAATATCGACACCTCTATGATTCTTCCTCGCCATTTTACAAAGACTGCCAGATGGCAGGTCACTGCAGGAATCCGCAGTTGAATTCGCCATTGTTCCTACAGCAGGAACCCGAAACACCGCACCACTGACAACTAGTGTTTCGGAATAGTTACTGCAGAGCGGCTGTAAAAACCAGCCTTATTTCCCTGCATTCAGATCATGCAATGTTCACACGTTATTCCTATTTTTAAATAGTTATTCCTTTCTTAAAAACTATTTCTGTTTTTTTTTGTTTTTTTCTACTTTTGAGTTTGAGAGATCGGATCTCCCTATTCCATGGAAAAATCGCCCGTTTACATTTTGTGGTCAAGAGAGCGTGCTAGCCAACATAAATGTTTTTAAAAGTATTAACTACACTTTTAATATTAAAAAACAAGTCTATAGAACAATTTGTATAGGGTGATCTTGAGTGGCCTACTATAAATCTTTGATCTCAACCACTACTGAGCACCTTTGGGATGAAGTGAAACACTGAATGTACTAACCAGTTCCATCACCCTAAAAGAGCATCTTGGGGCTGAATAGAAATGCAAAAAAGGGGAAAAAAAACCCTTGGAGCATCTTCCCAGAAGAGTAGAGGTTATTATAACAGCACTTGTGGATTAAATATGGAATGGCCGAACGCAAATACAAATATTATGTTCAGGTGTCCACAAACTTTTGTCCACGTAGTTTATGACAGAAGTGCAGCTCTTTGTAGGGTGGTGTAAGCACAGTGGGTTAGGATGTTGGCCGTCTGGCCGTAAGATTAAACACAGGTTCAAACAGGTTCACCACCACCATGCTGCCCCTAGTGGGCCCTTGAGCAATTGCTCAGTTGTAAGTCGCGCTCGCAGGGGGGGAGGGGAGACGGGGGGGGGGGGGGGGGGGGGGGGGGGGAGAGGGGGGGAGAAAGAGAGATAAAGGCGCATCTTTCCACATTCTGTAATGTATGTACAGACTGCTACTATTGCAGTTAGCTTAGCGAATATACCATGGGTATATACCATTTTTATACCGTTTTATACCATTTTTATATAGTGTCAGTATAGATTGAGGATTGAAAGCTTGCACCAGCAGAAATATAAAGAGATGTTATATCTAGCGACGGAATTATTTAACACTGTATAATGAGTCGAGCAATTTGCGGAATATCAGATTAAAAATTAGCAGCGGATGTACAATTCGACGCAATGCTGTATTAATTATGAAGCGGGTCATATTTCTGCACAGTGGTATGGTAATAATGGAACTGCTTCATTCGTCCACGTTTTCCTTCTTTTACTCGCCCCGGCAGGGGATCTTTACGGCGTTCCCTGCATAACCTAGCATAAGATTTTATTACAGGTACTCACTGTAATAGTCTGAAGAGTTTCTAGTGAAACCTGACCCTGCTCTTACCCAGTCACTCTCTCGCTCAATTTCATCCTCAAATTGGATCCCTGTTTAAATGAATGATCCTGTTTAGCAAGGGGTTTTAAAATACAACAGGAATACGGCGGAATGTGTAGGAAGACGGTGAAAACGTGCTGCATGTCTGCTTTACATGCCCACACATTGATGTGATTGACAGGAACGATGTTGACGTCACAGTAGCTGTTATTTCCGGAGCATGATTCTGTAGCATGATTATTAAGACAGAGAGCGCTGGAGGATTCTCCTCCATGTTAATGAGCATTCCCTCTACTGTCTCCACGCACGCACGCATACACACACACACGCACACACACAAAAACACACACACACGCACACACACACACACACACACTAGTGAGTCAGCCATCACAGAACCGACTGGTCCGTTGCTATGGATACACGTTTTGGAGCGCCTTCATACGATAGTTCAGGGCTTTCACCGTGGCATTCCTACACACACCCACATACACACACACATAGTTTAACTCTATACACTGATATATCATTAGAACTGTAAAAGCTTAGTTTCTCTTCCTCCCTACATGCCAAAAACACAAACATTTGTTTACTTTCAACACTCCAATATTTTTGGTTTGCAAAAATTGCGACTAGCATTCCTACATGTTGAAAACTGCCCGATACTCCAATCCTTACGGTCCCCATCAAGTCCCTCACACTTTACGAAACAACCTTGCACCCTCCTTCGACAAACCCCATCCATCAACGGAACGTTTCCGCATAATGCGCATATTTATCTTCTAATTAATTTCACCCAGCAACCTCTTTGATGCTACATTGCTTATATTTTCACATTTGCATCCACTGCTCCATTCCCTTCCTCATTTCGTTCACTTCATCTCGTTTCCGTCAATCAAAATCCAAACCATATATAACGCTTCATCCATCCCTCTGATTTCTCCTCTCTCTCCCGCTCTCTCTCTCTCTCGTTCTCTCTCTCTCTCTCTCTCTCTCTCTCTTTCGCTCTGTTTTTCTACTTATTCTCTATATTTATGGCTGCCGTCGGCTATTTTCTCTTGCGCTAATGCTCTTATCTCCTCAGTGCAATGCTGGCTTTAGGATGAAGCCTCCCACACCCACTCCAGGCATACACTCTCGTGCTCTCCACTTCCATTTTGGTGCAGTGCTTCCTTTTCCAAGTGCGCTCGCTCCGAAAATGGCCCATCGCAATTTCGATGTATTTATTTATTTATTTTTACGTGTAGAGACATGACCCGCTCATTAGTTTGAGAGTTGTCAACCTTGGATAATATCACTCACATTTCTCCAATTTGAATTTGGTTGAGTTTGAAATTCGCCTCGGTTACAGACACTTTCCACCTGAGTCACCCATGATACTCCATCTGTCCATCTGATACCCGTTTTATATGTGCAGCCTCTGACACATTGAAATTTTGGTATCGATTATTTTAAAATATATATATATATATAGATAATATATATAGCAATAAACCAGTTGAAGGAAAATAATACTGATTATTGTAATTTGTATACATAAATTCAGTGGTAACTGGGATTGACTGTCATTTAAAATTCAAAATTTCAAATTTTATTTATAGGTACATAGTACGACATGCAGTGAAATGCTTCATACGACCATTATACAACAAATAGGGCAGCATTTATGTAAATAATGGAAAGAAAATAGAAAATGATATAATATATATAATGTGTATAAAGTGTATAGTGTACAAAGAGTATAAATAGTCTAAAATCCTATACTCTATAATTAACCAAGACAAGTAAACTCCCCCACCAATATTGAAGGCAGTCCCAGGGACAGATGGTAGTAGATTTGGTGAAAATGCAGGACTCAGGGGCCCAGTCACTTAGGTCTTATCGACTTTTTATCGGAGCCAATTGTTAAATGCTTTGGAGTCCTGGCTATCTCCTTAATTGCTCCATGATAGTGCCTCCAGGTGTTTATAGAGCAAACACTCCACATGATCCTATTTTGTCTTGGTTTAACTTTGGCACCACTGTCCAATTATCATAACAGGTTTAATTGGAAAGAAGTAATTCAGGCTTGCTTCAAGTCTGAGTAATGTGTCACAGGAGGCCGTAATCAGGCACGACAGATTTAATCGCATGTTTGCCCTCATTATTTCCGGATATTCACGTACTGGAGGCGTCCATCATTGTTTTACATTATTCCAGTGATGTGGTTTTACTGGACCCTTCCGCAATGCTTTAATTGGCACGAAACAATAATACTCAGCTCATACACAGTACAGCCTTCAAATTACTCCAGGAACATTCCTTTTGCGCCAATACGTTTCCATTTATTCGTTTTGCTGATCTTCAGACGAACGTGTGATTCAAACATGCAGGTTTTGCAACCACTCCTGATGAACTAAATGACGGTGTAAACATGTTTCTGAGCGTGGTCATCCAGTGTTAAGCAGCTGAACTTAACTTTTGGTTGCCAGGTTGAAGGGTGCACTTGTCAATCCTCTCTTTGCTCAATACTTAATGCAGGTAGACTATTACATATTTGGCCAGGCTTTAGTGTCGGCTATGAAACACATGATGTATGAGGGGGATCAATGGAGGTGCTGATGAAGGTTTTTAAGTCATCTGAAACATTAAATTGTCAATCAGTAAGTTAAGTGGTTCTAGTCAAGGGAGGGGGTGTAGCTCAGTGGTCTAAGGCGCTGGGCTGCTGATCGGAAGATCCGGGTTCGAGCCCCGGTATCGGCCCAAGATCCCCTGCCGCTCTTGGGTCCATGAGCAAGGACCCTTAACCCTCTGTCCTCCAGGGGACGACGTATCGTGGCTGACCCTGCACTCTGACCACAGCTACCAACATCAAGCTGGGATATACGAAGAAAGAATTTCACTGTGCTGTAATGTATATGTGACAAATAAAGGCTATTCTATTCTATTCTAGTCTTCTAGAAACTTTATTTTGGAAACTCTGCAGTACTGATGTGCAGCTTCTTGAATGTAAGTTAGTAAGGATTTGACGATTTTTTTTGTACCTTTCGCGACTAACCCGAAGTGCTATTTCACACCCAGATTTCTACCCAATATGTTGAATGGTGCAGATTTAGGTTGTGTATCACCATAAGGGGTGCTTGTTTTTAAATCCCAAGCATTTTGATGTATTGTATTGGTATAAATGCATTCAATAATATGTTTGTCTTCAATTAGTTATGTAATAAATTAGGCGCCACTGTATATGATAGCTTATAGTCTAACTATGGCTGTGAAATGAGCTCCGCATACTTTTGAATAATATCTTCATGACTCCCGGAAATGTTTTCTAGTTCTATTTTACACGCTTCTAGTTATTACATAGTTGTATTGCATGGATATACACTTATAAAGAAGTGAAGTTGCATTGTGATATGCGTCTAGAAACGTGTGTGTATAGAAACGTGGCTGATTGAGTGACTTGGACGGCTTGATTATACTTACAGAAGCAAAGATACAAAAATACATTGTAAAAGATTCATAGTATTGTCTAGAATACAAAATGAAGTGGGTTAGAGAGTGGCTGATCAATACTGACAAGACCGTCATCTCTGAAGGAGAAAAAAAAAAGATTCACCACTGCTACATCATTTTTTAGATGTTCTGTTGTAAGAAACTATGAGACTGAGAGAGAGAGAGAGAAAGACGGAGAGAGGGAGAGAGAGTTTACGGGAATGACACTCATCCTCATAATCCTTATTTCACTCTCTGAGGAAAAACCTTAATCTCATCAGGACCTTGGTACACACAGGGGCCACAGAGGATGCATCAAGCATGGATTTCAAGCCAAGCTATTTGTGTTTGTCCTAGAACCAGACAGATCAATAGACACTTTACTTTAATAAGCGTGCACACACACACACACACACACACACACACACACACACACACGCACACTTGTACATACAGTAAGGGCCTTTGGCGGCCCTCTCACATTCTGATCATCCCCTGATCCGTTCCATCTTTACTAATAATATGCAGATTAGTTAATAGGCTTTATCTGAGAGTTAGCGTGTGTTGTGGATGTGCCTGGCCCTCGGATCGATAAAACAGATCTATACAGAACCGACTCACCAGTGTCATAACCCATCAATCAGTCTCGGGAGTCCTTTACCCGACTGAGCCCCCCTTCTTACCGCATCGTTACAAGATACAGTAAAGAATACACCAATGCTTCCCCTGATATGCACTAGAGACAAAAGAGCAGCTGATGTTTAATGTTAATTAATCCATCTAGTCACCTCGTCCTCCATCAACTGGTAAAGAATGGGATTGCACACGACCCTAGCGTTAAATTCTGCCCGCCCCCGCTGCAAACACCCTATAAATGAAAGCCGTCCCTTTGCCATTTATACTGCCGCGCCAACCCCTGGAACGGGCTGCCCCCGACTCCCCTCCTTTTGCGAGGCATTATCTGTTAGTCGGTTAATTCTTGTGACAATTTCGTATAGCCCGGTTTTTGATTAGCTTTCTAGCACCAAACTGCTGAAGCTTCAGGTTTTATCCCATTTCTACACACCCCTCCCCCACCCTTTATTTCAAATCCACTCTCCATCTACCCCTCCAAGGAGATATGCGAAATGCTTGCACATTCTTTTTTTCGGGGTGGGGGAGGTAAATTCTGTTATTAGGATATTTTGACTCGGATATATTGAGTGTGTTATCCTTGTGTTGGACTTGAAATTAGTCTCGGCTTCTTTTTATTGTGTAGAAAAATTACTGTCAGGCGATAACAATGGCAGGCGACATATGTGTTAATTCCATTGTATGTTAGACAAAGAGACGTTCGCTTTTACGGCAGATTTCTGTACATTTCTGTATAGATCCTTATATAAGTCCAGATTTTTTTCTCTGTATCAGCATAAGCCAGACGTGTGGAACCCTTGAATTTTAAGCATGTTGCTCCTTGCTTCAAATTTCTGGACCGATAAATCATAAGGTAGCCCCCCCCCCAGCAGTAATGCACTATAGACAAGCCCTCTCAGTCGCCCCACTCGTTCCCCTCAGGGCTTCAGTCTTAATGACTTACTTAACTCACTATTGTCTGGTAACGTTGCTCATCCTGCATTCAGGTACCTCAGGCTCTGGCGCAGTGTGATAATGAGAGCTTGTTTATCATCAGGTGCTGACTGAAGAATTGCAACCAGAAAGGCACTATTTGTTTATGTCTCCTCTCTTTGTCTTCCCGCTTTTTTTTTCCCTCTCTCATGCTCTTCACCCTTGACCATTTTGTCTATGCTGCTGACTTGGAAAGTCTGGGGTCAATGCGCTTCTGCAGGACGCGAATGGGAATCTACCACTCGACTACGTCACGGAGGGGAGCGAGACCAGCTACATTCTCACCAAGCATCTGGAAGAGTGCGGTACGCTGACTAAATAAATAAAGAGCCTTATATTAGACTGCCATGGCTGGGAATAATACACTGGGAATAATACGGAATTAAAGATCAGAAATAGTGTGTTTTCTTAAACATTGCCTCATTATGATTTACAGTATGCTAATGTTAATTCTGTACTAAAGTGTGATAACAAATAGTTCATAAATAGCACCCTTTTTATTTTTTTATTCAATAAATGTCATTTCCCATTTGCCAGAAATCTATACGCAAGCTGTAAGGATTATAGAGGAATGCATAAGAATGAAGCGTAATAGCATTTCTTTTCCCACACATGAGCTGCTCGCTTAATTTGAGGCTCCGAAGCTGGTCCCACATTTCGACCCGGTTTCTCTTCCCCAAAAAATTATGCAGGCAACAAGATGGACGAGCAGATGAGCAAGATGAGCAGAGGTCCTAGTTAAAGCGATTGAAAAATTAACACGTCTTACTGTGAAATTTGCTTTCGGCATTTTTAAGATTCACTTTTTCTTTTATGTTAAATTTCTCGTGTTCTTACTGCGTTTTTACTAAGGAAGCAGTAGCTCAGGAGTTTCTGATTCGAAGGTCAGGGATTCCAGCCCCAGTCTTGAGCCCTTGAGCACAAACAAAGGCCGCTTATCGCAACATTGGTAGGACTCCAGGGGTTATATGTATCATTGCTGACCCTGCGTTTGGGCCCCAGCTGGGACATGCCAGGAAAACCATTTCACTGTGCTGTATTGTACATCTGACAAGTAAAAAGCCTCTTTATTTTCTTTCTTTCTTATAGCACCCAGGTGGGATATAGATGTTGTTTTATAAATGTGCTGTTTGTTCAGAAATGACAATATATCTTCGTAAAAAAGGTACGATTGGTTTTGTTTGTTTATTGCAATTTTCTGTGGGGTGTCTTATCCCAGTATATAAACATAGCCTAGTGGTATGTTTACAGTGCAGGTTTTGTTTCTACCTCTTTAGCATTTATCTAACAACTACTGTGTATACCGGTATATATTTCTATAATATAATTATAAGTAGAGGAAGATAATATATGCATCGTTCAACTTTTGATATTCTGCTGATCAACATTATCTTGCTAAATAATTGTTCCTGCAGCATGCACAGTGAATGGGATGCATTACAATATAGACATGATAAATAATTGAAATTCAGTGAATGCTGAGTACGGAAGACAAAGCTAGCATTTATTATTATATCTTCAAATATGATTAGCTGGCAAACGACTTTTGCTAGTATGCAAAATTTGCATTTATGATAAAGGTAAAACATGCTCGTAACATTCAGAACAGCACCCCTTTACTGAATTACAGGAAATATAGAGAAAATACTAAAGTAGTAGAAGCATAGAGATGGATGGCTCTAGGTTTATGTCCACATCTGCTTCACTTTAGTACACATGCACCACGTTCAGCACTCAGCATCAACATCACTTGTGTGTGTGTGTGTGTGTGTGTGTTGTGTGTGTGTGTGTGTGTGTGTGTGTGTGTGTGTGTGTGTGTGTGTGTGTAATATATATCTTTAGATATATATATATATATATATATATATATATATACATATATATATATTACGCTGTCAAAATGAACACATTATAGTGAATTTATTTAAAAACAGCACTAATATTATTGAGTATGCATTTTCAGTTTGACTATTTTTATAAAAATATAAAAAACCTTCAGGCGCAACATAGATTTATTCACGGTGTCCTTATAAAACCGTCCATGGGGAAACATTCCAGTTCCACAGCAAGTTTAGTTTGGTGTCCTCCTTTAAAACGTATGCAATTTAAAACACCATAAAATACTTACAAGTAAATATTTTTTGTCAAGAATTTCTTGTCCTCATATTCTATGATGAGTACGAGTAATGAAGATGCATTTGCATAAAGCATTCTTATTTGTCACTGGCCATGTTGATTACAGGATTAAAATTAGGAATACATTTTAAATGCTGCAAGCAGTTCATGACAATCGTGCTCATTAATCGCTCTTAAATATTTTAATTAAATATTTTAATTCAAACAGCATATATTATAATATATTATATATATATATATATATATATATATATATATATATATATATATATATATATATTTCTTGTTTTTTTTGACCAGAACTTTGTGGACACCTCACCGCCGTCTCACGATGTGTCATGCCAGATATAGCTTCCTGTCGAGGTTATAATAACCTTCACACTTCTGGGATGGCTTTCCACTTGATTGTGGAGTGTGGCTGAAAGGATTTGCTCATTCAGCCAGAAGAGCATTAGCGAGGTCGTGCACTGATGCGAAGTGCAGACCCAAAGGCCACAGTTGCTCTTCCAGTTTATCACGCAAATGTGTTCATTAGAGTGGAGCTTGGGGTTCTCTGCAGGCCTTCACTCAGCAAACCATGTCTTCTTATGAGTTATGAACAGAGCCATTTTCACTCAAGTTAAATTGTAATGCTCATATTTAGCCTATATTTGTCACGTACATTACAGCACAATGAAATTCTTTCTTCGCATATCCCAGCTTGTTAGAAGCTGGGGTCAGAACGGGGTCAGCCATACAGTGCCCCGGGAGCACAGGGTAGGAGCCTCGCTCAGGAACACTTGTGTACCGTGACTCAAACCCTACCAGTCTGACAGTACCCAGCGCCTTAACCACTGAGATACACTTCGAAAGACATCCTATACAGAAGTTTGTGACAGCGGTTTATAAATGGCCATGTAATGTGTATGATCAGGTGTCCACAAAGTCTTAGCCTTATAATGCATTCTAACATCATTATTGTTTCTGTAGATACTGCTGATCACTATTTCAGCCTTCGATACTAGAAGAAATAATGAATGATTCCTTACTCGAGTTATACCATTCACATGTTACACAAATAAAGGGGTGATCTTTTCTGCACTTTGTCCTAATGAAGCAGTCTGCAAACAACTTGCACTAATCTCTCACTGTCTTGTGTTTGTGTCAGGTTGGACATGAGCTCCATACACCAGATGAAGTCTCAGAGGGCAGCAGTCATGCTGTCAGACGTTAGACAGCTGGTCAGCAGTAGTGCCAGTGTCAATCAGGGAAACGAGGACGGAGTCACACTGGTGATCACACATTCCCTTCGCCTTTGACTTCTTATTGTGTTTTTCTTATATCAATTATATTATAATAATCTATCTACTAATACTATATATAATATAACTTATTTTGTCCAGTAAAGGAGATTTTTAGGTTCATTTAAAAATATAATTAAAACAATGATTAGTATTCTTAAGAATAAATTGATATTCGTGGGGTATTTTTTTAAATGAAGTCTGTAGAACTACATGAAAGCTGTTACAATCCCTGTTTGTTTTCATGTTTGTACATGATCTTGGTAATAATATTGTTGTGGAGATCGAATGAAGTCATAAGCTACATAAGGTTTATATTTTACATTTAATCAAATGCAGTCATATTTACACGTAAATGAATCAATTATTATGCCAATATAGGTATGAAATCAATTAGAAAAAGTAACATGTATGAGCGTAGGACAAAAAAAAACATTGCTAATCACTAACAGTGCATGCTTCATTAATGCGGCAACTACAAAATATGTCATGAGTTTTTAAGATATGGTCATTGTTACAAAATACTCCCAAATAGCTCACGAACATTTAATAAGCTCAGTGAGATGCAAGTACTGAACAGATGCCTACTCATCATCACTGCTGATATCTCTTTTCCTTATTTGTGTTGCGGTTTTGCCTCCATGTGCACAACGTGTGTGTGTGTGTATGTGTCTAGCTCCACGGTTGGTTGCGCCAGCGGCTCGGGATGTGGTGATCTGTTACTGCGAACGGAGCTGATTATTGGCCATAGACAACAGTTATTGGACTCCACTCCATCTTGCTGCCAAATATGGCCAGGTCAGTCCCTTCCAACTGCTTTATCTCCCTAACACATGTGTAACACGCATCAATTACATATCCAGGCTTTAGCTCGTACGTGAAAATGTTTGTAATTGATGCCCAGCAGAAACCCCTTTTAAAAAGGGTTTTTTTTTTTTAAACACCAATATGCACCCAGTTTCAAGCAAAAGTTCATTTCCCCTATGCACTTTGTGTCAAATGCATTCTTGGATTGTCATAAGCATTTGATTGATGATTATTTTTCATTTAATTGTTATTTCATTTAAGCTCTCATTTAAATATCCACTATGTGTACTGTAGGGAGGTGTGTGTGTGTGTGGTGTGTGTGGTTGTGTGTGTGTGTGTGTGGGAGGAGGGGGGTGGATTTGGACGCTGGACCGGAAGATCGCAGGTACCCCCCACCCTCCACCACCAAGCTACCACTAGTGGGCGCTTGGAAAGGCCCTTAACCATGAACTGCTATTTGTAAGTCGCTCTGGATAAGAGCCTCTGCCAAATGCCACAAATGTAAATGTAAATGTAATACAGCAGGATAATAGCTGTTTTATTAACCAGACTGATTATTTACTCCTCTTTGTTCTTGTTTAATTGATTCATACATTTTCGCATACAATAAATTACATTCCCAGCCTCACAATTGAATGTTTATTTATTTATTTTTATTTGTTTAAAAATGATTGTGTCTCCATACTAAACATTAACACCCATGCAAAATGTTTACACAAGTCAGTTTTTCCGTCTACGACTGAATAAAGAATAAGCCACACATCAGATGCAGAATGATCAGTGACTAGATGGTGCGATGCGTCCCAACACAACGTGGAGAGCCATTAACATGCCGAAGTTAATTCTTTTCCGATAATAGCTCATCCTGGAATATTGTATTCCTCTTACACCACACCAGTTTGTCAATAACAGATTTCATTTTTGTAATCGCATTTTGTACGTTTATACACGTCTTTCATTTTGTACATCATTTAAATCACCCTTCCATATCATTAATCTAAATCAATGATCCGGCTTGTTGCTGTAGCAAGCAAATGCACACTAATGAGACTTTAACAGCCTGTTATATAGACTTCCCTTAACCACATTATTTATTGCTTTAGTTAACATTAACTAATTTAACATTAATTTAGTTAACAAGTTAAAAAAAACCTGACCCTATCATACTGTAGAATTCCCCATTCAGTATTATCTATTTAGCTATTTTTTATTTATTTTTTAGTATTTTCATTTTGCTCATTGGGAACGAATGTTGGAATCCACCACTATAACTCGGTCTATAAATTCCACAAGTCAATTGTTAATTGTGTTAATTATGTGTTAAGGTCATTGTGGAGGCTTAATTGTGTTTAGACATGGCGGAATAAACATGCACTTATTTATTGAATTGAGAGGAGAGCACATGCAAATATCAAACCCACGGCTTGTCTTCACCTCTTGCTCTCTTCTGAACAATGCTGCTGTCTGAAACCCTGATCTGCTCTGCTGATCTATATTCTACTGGCAGTGATATTTTTAGATTCTGGACTCCATTAACCTGCTAACCATTAACACACACACACACACACATAAGGGGCAATAAAACAACATTGGGAATATTTACATTTACTGCATTTGGCAGACGTCCTTATCCAGAGCGACTTACAACGGAACAATTGAGGGTTAAGGGCCTTGCTCAAGGGCCCACTAGTGGCAGCTAGGTGGTGGGCGGTTTGAACCTTATCTCCTCCCAAGTCCAACACCTTGGGCTACTATCACCTTCCAGAACTGACAGATCACTTGCTTATCTTACGTCTTGACAGGTGCCATTGTACCAAGCTAATCAATGCTGTATAATATCATTTATAATTATATTATTGTTTTCTCTTTGTCTTTGCTCAGCATGTATTTAAATGAGAGGCAAAGGAACGACGAAAAGGATCCAAATGCCCATTGAAGATTATATGAAATGTATTTTCCTTGTAAATAAATGCACATTTTAATCTACCGTGCAAAATGGGGCAAAATGGTTGAGTCGCTTGAGTCAGAGGAAAGAAAAATCTTGACCTGCACCATAATGAAAGCAAACCGCCCCGTTTCTTGATCTCCTTTTCTTGGCAGTGATGTTTGTTGAATGATGATTAGTTTGAAGGAGCTTTACTCATCATTGCATTCTTGAAAGTGTGCGAGTTCAAAAGCCAGGGGCAAAATTTCAGCCAAATGTCACGTGTTTGTGTGCGTGAGCACGGCCGTGTGTGCCGTCATGTGGGCGTGTGTTATGTGTATTTGATGGTTTGTGTATATGGGTTCATAGGCTCAGCGCTCTCCGAAGGGCGGGATCATACGCAGTCTGCTTCAAATTGTGACCTACATGTGCTACAATATTTTGGTATTCTCTTTGAACTTATCTCCAGTGTGCGTATATGTGAGTGTGTTTTCTCTTCATCGCAGACGCACATTGTAAACCAGCTGCTGCAGCACAAAGCCGACCCCACTCTACTCAACTACAATCAAGATAAGCCTTCAGGTAGGACACACACACACACATACACATCAAGAGAATGAAGCAAATAATGTGTATTATATGATGTATGTAGAGCAAATGAGAGTTTAAGGAAGAGCATAAATATGTTTTAGATTTAATTTTAAAAAACAAAATTGTGCGTTCCTTTTGTAGATTAATTCATCATCCCGGCCCCCTGTCTCTTTCCACGCCTGTTTTGTTTGTCTTTTTTGATTTTGCTAAACAAACCCTCCCCCACCACAAGTCTCATATGTAAGGGAATGTAATATTCAGTATTTGGCTCCTTCTTATGGGAAAGTATGTTTGCATTTGAAATATTCACAATATTCCGCACCTTTTCATCGACTATTCTTTATTCGTCATCTTTAAAATGATTCTGCGTATATTGTTTATTCGATTACATTAATATACAGCCGAGTCTCCTAGGTTCCAATGACGAATCATTGCGAATAGGTCGTGTGGTAACCTTCTTTAAGTGATAAAAAGAAAGCAACTCACACTGCATGACTACAAAATGTCCACCATGCTATTGTGTAAGAGGAAACAGGAAGCATCTCGTAATTGATAGTGGTACACGCTAAATAGTAATATTGAAAGTAAACGCATATGGAAAAAGTTCAAGATGTATACATAACGATATGTAGGTTGTGAAACATGATTGTCTTTCCGTGTGTGATCGAACATGATCTGTGTTACAAATACCTTGATTCTTCTGAAAAAACACGAGTCTTTTTTTGCGCGACTTTCTCAGCCAGCAAGGCGACAATTACAGTTTTACAAAGCTACTAAATTGTATGAGAAGTGGCTCCTCAAAGTGTATTTATATACATATATATATATAATATATATATATATATATATATTATATATATATATATCTATATATATATATATATATATATACATACATATATATATATATATATATATAATTTCTACAAGTGAAAGTAAGAAAATGTAATCTATCAAATGTATTGTTTGTTTTTAATGCCCTACAGCTTTTGATTTATATTTATGGGTTTAGCAGTTTAGCAATGGGCATTTTAACTTCAACATTAGTAACTTAATAATAAAATAAGAGTTCAGGAATGAAAACATCTCTGTTTCTGTTTACGAAACATACTCATGTTACAGAGTTTACCAAGTTGCAGTAATAAATGATGTATCTGTTTATGCATCTTATTCTTAGCAATAACTGAATATTGTGAATGAAAATCATACTAAGCATCCTCTTATTAATAAAGATTTCGTATGTGATAATATTGAAATTGTTACAAATTATACAAAGTACTAAAACACATATTAAAACCATAACAGTGATAAAGAGAGCGTTTAAATGGTTGTAAGATAATAAAAATAAGCAAATAACAATAATAAATATGAAGGAGTCACAGTACTAAAATGCATGTGGAGTCAGTAGTTTAGTGGGATAGACGGTGGAAGACCATTATTAGTGGATTTCCTTTCTTTCATAGATTGATGATCGGCCACATATTTAGAAAGTAGCTGGATCAATTGTTGTTTTGTTTTTTGTTGTTGTTTTTATTTAATTGGCAATCATTTGCATTATTGTTAACTTTTAACATGGTGGTTCTATTAGATGTTGAAAGTGAAATGTTGATAGACCTGTAACCATCAAGTGTTTCGTTTTTATTTGAAATCATGGCTGAGTATTTACGTCCCTTACTTGCTAAAACGCCAGAAAGGGTCAAAAGCAAACCTTTTTCTAAAAAAAAAAAAAAAAAAAAAAGGCCAAATATGTTATTCCAAATAAATGTATTATATTATAATTAAAGTTGTCGTGGTTTCTCTCAATTATGCTTTCAGAATATTTTAAAAATATAAAAAAAAAACAAAAAACCCAGGAGGCACGGTGGCTTAGTAGTTAGCACGTTCGCCTCACACCGCCAGGATACGGGTTCGATTCCCGTCTCGGCCATGTGTGTGTGGAGTTTGCATGTTCTCCCCGTGCCTCAGGTTTTTTTTGTCCCGTTTTTCTACGGGTTCTCCGTTTCCACCCCTGTCCAAAACTTCCCTTTAGGTTAATTGCACCTGAAAATTGTCCTATTGATTTGTGTGTGTGTGGTGCCCTATGATGGTTGCATTCCGCCAGGGTGTATCCTGCCTTAATGCACATAGACGCCTGAGATAGGCACAGACTCCCCGTGACCGAGGGAAGATTGGATAAAGCGGTAGAAGATGAATGAATGAATGAATGACAAAAAAAACCCAGAAGCATTATTAGAAGTAGTTTACTTTTGGTAAAGTGAAACTTGCAGTACATTGAGAAACAATCCTTTGTATTGTACAGTCGAGTTTTGTAATCCATCTTTTCAGTCACCTTTAACACATGAAGCATCTCCTGTTTTTTTTTTCCTTTCTTTCTTTTTTTGCCCTTCATCCATGCGGAATGATGTGAGAAATAAAAGTTCACCACGTGACAAATCTCTGGTCTAAAGAAATGACTGTAAAAAGACACATAATGTATAATGTATATATACTATATATATAGTATAGTATACTATAACTTGTTTATGTCCTGTTTGTTTTGGTGCATTTTTTGTTGGTATTAAAATGAGGTCAGCTGAAGTAGAAGCTTTAAGTTTGTAAGTAGAGTGAGACAGTAAGAGATATCGTCACGTGAATAGAAACGCTGTCCTGGTGTGTTCTTATACAGCAGGCTCATAATGGCAGGTATTTAATTGTCTCGGTCTTATAAGTGCAGATTGATGGACCCATCATGGGTGGATCACCTGTCTCAGTATAGACCAGTCCACATGAAACACACCAGTGGCATGTGCTACTGGGAGCTGAATATGAGACCTCTACATAGAAGACAGTGAAGGATTACGCATAGAAATCACAGCTTGCTATTGAGTCAGTGTCATCATAGCTTCTGAATCTGTGTTAGCTAATATTGATGTTAGTAGAAGTGACGGAGACAAATGAAGTGTCATTGATTTAGAGTAATCTAACCTTTGTATGCTCGTAATTAGCACAAGCGGATGAACACTTCCGTTTATGGAAATAGGAGTGCTACACAATAGTCGGTATGGGCAGAAGTATTGGGACACCTCTTTCCTGCCTTATGTGGTGCGTTTCCAAGCTTTCACTACAAAGCCGTAAGCACACAATTGTAGAGGCCGTCTTTGGATGTGGCATAATAAAATATTGTGTCTACTTGAACCATTTGTTTACATTTTCTCCATTTCAGATCTCGCTGCATCGGACCAAATAGCGGACGTTTTGCTGAAGGCGGAGGAATTCTGGGTGCAGAGACAGAAAGACCCCGCGTTGTTACCACCTCATTTAGAAGAGCACTGTGAAGATGTCAACCAGGATGTCAGCATGCTGGTTAAAAAACTGTACGTGTATAAGGCTTACACAAATACACACCCTCGTTCATAAGTGTTGAATCTGCTGAATCAGTGTGGACACAAAGCAACTGATGAGCCCAGTCGTGTCGCGTGTGTCTGTGTTTATATATTGTCTGTGGATGTATAATACTGTATAATAACCCTATAGACATGTAGTAAGAGATTTGGTTTGTATGTCCAGATCAAGTGCTGAAACAGTGCTTATTTTAGTGCAGTGTTATTCCGCACTAATCATTTCTAGATCATTTTGGTGGACTGCTAAGTAAAGCCACCTTCTTGTTATATACAATTCACCTATTGTTCAGATGAAGAACTATTACCCTGCCTATTATCATGAGGTTCTTGAGTGTGTGTGTGTGTGTGTGTGTGTGTGTGTGTGTGTGTGTGTGTGTGTGTGTGTTGTGTGAAAAATTGTTTCTCTTTTTGTCGTACATGTGTATGTTATAGTACTTGTGTTTAATTGGGATACCCTTTTAATAAGATTTGAGCACACATTGATGTATACAGTATGAGCTACTGTGTGATGTAGATGAGTGAAAGTGATGGATAAGAGGAAATTGATTAAAGCTATTTATTGTTCTCTGTATTTGCTTAGCCAAATGAAATGAAAAAACGGTCACAAGTCTTTCACAGTGGCTCATTTAATTTGACTGCACATAAACATGAACAAAACCCTGTATTTTCTGCAGGACACCAATGGCATTGCCCATTTCAAAGAGGGACAGTCTGTTGGAGAAGGACACAATGTTTCGGGACTCCGGAGGCGCCCTGACTCATCAGTCGTCCCAGGACACCGGGCCGGACGGAGCCTTTCCAAGCGCCACTAATAAACTGGAACAGGTAGAGATCGTTAGATCCCAGCACTTCAGCCAATAACCACTGCTGTTCTCTTCAGCCTTCATTTGTCTTCTTGACAATGAGGAACCAAGACAAATGTTCTGCATCTACTAGTCTTGGGCCCGGACACACTTGACTGGAGTTTAGATTAATGACATGAGCTGGTCTTGCTGCACAAGTGCAAAGTGTTGTGGTATGATGAGGGAGAACCTGGTCGCATTACAAGGTCCTGACACTGACATTACCCTCTGACATGCAGGGAATAGTAGAGCTGTAATAGCCCCTGAAGAGACTACAGTAAATGTGTGTATGCGTTCGCTACAAGTCTTTATTCTCGTCCTTGTTCTATTATAATGTGGAAACAAATGTGCAGCCTGAAAGTCGTATGGTACTGTGTGAAAAATGAAACGAATGTTGTTTACGATTGTGGAGATGCGGTGTGAATGTAGTAATGGGTCTAGTTTAAAACAAACACATTTTTGATGTTTTAGGTGAAGTTAATGCCTCCAGCACCAAACGATGATCTGGCCTCTTTGAGCGAGCTGACAGACAGCAGCCTTCTGTACGAGATGCAGAAGCGCTTCGGCAACAACCAGATCTATGTAAGTTCACACACAAACACACACACACACACACACCATGAATTTCTCTAGGTTCGGTTGAAGTTGGGTTTTCTGTACTCAGAATATCATATCGATTTCTCCATCTTTCTGAGGTTCTACAGTGAAAGCGGGCTGGCTTCTCTTAGAAACGGAGCCCACTTTGAGTCAACAAGTGCAGGCCTACATTTAGGGCAGGACTTGAGAAAGAAATTCCCCTCCTTCGTTCTCTGGAGATAGCTGGAAGGGAAGAAGGTCTGGATGCTTGCCTTAAGCACACATTTGATCTCTGCCTGAGCCATTGGGCTCAGTATGCTTCACCTCATGGTCGAGGGCTTGCCAAGAGCTAGAGCGCATTCAGTGGCACTCTTGCTCTACTTTGCGATTTTTGGGCTCAACTAAGACTTGACTGTAGCTTTGCCAGACACCAGTGTGTGCATGGCAGCCCTTTTAGCTCCTCTATATACTGGCCAGACTCTCTGGAGAGAGGCTAAGCGGCTCCTGCTGGGTTTGTTTTTTTTGTTTGTTTTTTTGTGTTTGTTGGTGTGGGGCAGTAACTCTGTAACAAATAGGTGTACTACATTTTTTTTTATGAATTAATCCTCGTTCTGCTAAAATGAAAATGTGCCTGTGTGTTTTTTCTTAATGAATGAGGAATCATAGTAAAAATAATTCTTCTCTAATGGAACTGGGCTTAGAATGATTGTTATTGTTGTTTCATCTCGGATTATTTGTTTGTTTCTTTAAATTGTGTCATACGATGTGAAGGGGGTTTCTCAACTAGCAGGAAGATCGCAAAGGAAATACATTAAATGATTAGTATTGCTATTATTATAACTGGTATAATGTATTTATTTCGTTACAGACATCCTTACACGCACAGACCACACACACACACACACACACACTATATATAGTTATTCTTCACTCATTCACAAACGGTGAGGTTTGATTAATGTAGGAAATTAATGTCCCATGTACTTTTCCCTCCATCCATGATTCAGATTGTTTGAGTAGCTGTGCTATCAGTGGCTCCGGGCAGGCGGTAAAGCCTGGCCACTAGCTCACTCTCAGCGGGAGACTGAAGACTGTGCTGGCTTATAGCTGGAGCCAAATCAATGCCTAATAGCTGCAACGATTTCCATGCTGTTGTATGGAGCCTAATGAAGGCTCTACACTGGCCGTGTATGGGGAAGGTCTGCCTGATATAAAGTGCGAGAGAGAGAGAGAGAAAGGAATAGCTAGATGATGAGGGAGAGCAAGAGCGAAACACAGGAAGGGCTATATTTCTTTGGCCAATTGAGTTTGATGGTGGTCTGTCATACTGTATTATAGGGAGTATTAGTATAGATAGTATTATTGACATGCAAAATTCTGTTAATAATTAGCGAGCAGAGAAGGCTGTTTATATTCACCTTATAAATGTAACATGGCTCTTTTTTCCTCTAAATTAAGGGAGCCCATCATCTTTTCTACTTGAGGTCATAATTTGACTGTATATGTGTAGTTAGTTTTGATGTTTGAGGTTTGATTGCAGGTTGTTAGGAGAGTCATATTTCCTGTGTATACATAATGCCTGCAGCCTGCATATTAAATCACAGCATCACAAAGGGTTTATAATGAGAAATAATATAGAACGTTATTGTAACATGGTATAATATGCTCATCAAAAGCGTGTCACCACAAAACCTCTTTTTTTCTGACTGCATTGTCCGTTTGCATCCTTTATGAAGTTGTTAATTGTGTCTTCCAAGTTTAATTTCTTATGTTTCTCAAGACCCCCCCCCCCCCTCATTTGAATTGTTTTCCAGTTCAGTATTCATTCATTCATTCATCTTCTACCGCTTTATCCAATCTTCCCTCGGGTCACGGGGAGCCTGTGCCTATCTCAGGCGTCTATGGGCATTAAGACAGGATACACCCTGGATGGAATACCAAACCAGGGCACACACACTCACATTCACACACTACTAGGGACAATTTTCCAAGGTGCCAATCAACCTACCGTGCATGTTTTTGGACCTGGGGAAACCGGAGAACCCGGAGAAAAACCCCTGAAGCATGGGGAGAACATACAAACTCCACACACACATGGCTGAGAAAAACGAACCCGGATCCTGGAGGTGTGAGGCGAACGTGCTAAACACTAAGCCACCGTGCCCCACTATAGTATTTATAAATATTTTAAAGATGTATGTGCATTATTAAATTGCACAAGCAACAGTATGTTCCAGCGATATTGCTTTTTCCCCAAAAGTTCTATAAAGAAATGAATAGTGAGTTGCTGACATCTCGGACACAATGTGGTAAAAAGAAATGTTTATTTTCGTTGTAGCGTTCCCATGTAACAAGCAAAAATATAGTTCCCCGTTTACCATTCCAGTTTTGCCGAACTACTGGTAGAATTGGAATTTTTAGAGATAAAGCTTTATAGATAAAACGGAAAGGCACTAGGCTTCGGTATCATTTTACCTTTATCAATTATCGACCTTTATCTGCTTATCTATTCACAGTTTTGATTCCCAGGTAATAAAAGACAATATAAAAAAAATTATATATCAAACATGTTTCTTTTCTGTGACGTATGTCGGCATACCAGTGTCAGCTGATGGAGGTCATTCAGCACTCGGGTTGTGCAATGAATTGAACACGGTGCATTCTTTTATTTCGATGGGGTGAACTTACCGCGGATGCTTAGTCATGTTGGTTGTGCAGCATGTTCGTTTATTACAATAATTACACTTTGCCGTACAAACGTAGCCGGCATTTTGAGCTCTTCTCGCCGTCCATCTAAGGTCCGGCTGTGGCATAAGGTCTGCAGATTGTCAGGTCTAAAAGATTTTATAACAAGCTTCCGATCCTCAATCCAGAGTCGGAATGGATTTTCGATTCCCAACCCTAAAAAGCATTAAAACGAAGTGTTCGAAGTCAAAGAGACTCCATTAGTATGCAAACTTTGAAGCGGAGGATTCAGAATTGGGTTTCTGCCGTAACTGTAAGTTCATCCTTCTTTCTGTTTTCCAGACATACATCGGTCACATTCTCCTTCTCATCAACCCCAACAAAGACCTGCCCATCTACTCGAATCTTGTAAGTACTTTGTCTCATTGCTTGCGCATTGTTTGTGTTCGGGAACAGTCCTGTAAGTGATGATAAGTGTGTGTACTCTATCAAAGCCCCCGCGCATGTAGAAGGAAGAGGCCTTGATGTCGTAATTAATAATTCATACATTTCCTGTCAGTGATACGCCTCGTGCCACGCTGCCCTGCTCTTCACGTTCTCTTTTCATCCTCCTCGTCCCGTCTCTTTCCTGTTTCGTTACCCGGCGTTGCTCTTCGTCTCCTCCCTCGTAAACAAGCACGTCCTGTCGCAGAGAGACACGGCGTGCTCGTCAGGTCCTGCTCAGTCAGAGGAGAAATAAAAGTTGGCCATCTGTTTTAAATAAGGGACTTTAATTGAAGCGGTTCAGAAAGGGAGCCTGGACGTACACATCCGTACACAAGCATATGTAAAGGTTCAGCTTGGTGTATGGGTTGGGGGGGTTCTGTACCAGTACGCTCGGTGGCACGTGTGTGTGTGTCCGATTCTTTCAGCATGGCTTCTTCTCGCGCCTCTTTGTGAGGATGTACACGAGGCAAAATACACAACATCGCTCATTCTTTTCATTCAATACAGCGTGCTGCTACCATCTCCCCCCCCTTTCATTTTCTTTCCCCTACCGTGTCTCCTTTTTATTTAGGTCTACCCGAGCGTACAGCCAGTGTTGCCCTTTAGCTACTGTAAAAAAAAAAAGGTTTGGCATCGAAGGTCATATCCATTATTACATCTTTCTTTTCTTTTCTTTTTTTTCTTTTTGTTACACAACACAGACATTATGATTATTCATGTGGATTTAATCACAGTTTCAGCACTTAATTGCCCTTTTTATCCACTCTTCTTTATCTATTTTTACCTGGAACTCCAATGAACTTCTTTCTGCATTTCTTCTTGCACTCTCTCTCTCTCTTTCTCTCTCCCCCTCTCTCGCTCTCTCTTCCGTTTCTACATTATCCGCGTGTCCTTCTGGCGTCCTCGGCATGTGCACGCGTGCTGAGTCTCCATGAAAGCGAGTAATGAGATCTCAGCTTCCTTGATGGGGTGAAAGGGGATAAACTTTACTTTTGTGGCCATATACAGAACTCAGTCAGACACCACACACCACACACACACACACACACACACCCCCAAACCCCTAGATGTTATGTATAAAAGTGTCTGTCCCCTTGTCCAGGGGAGGAAAAAAAACAAAGAAGAATCTCCAACTGGCAAAATATATTACGTGTTTCATGGTTTTTCAAATCATTGGTCTGAAAAATAATTAAAGAATGATGGAATCGGATTAATACGCGGTGTACGTTCAGTCTAATTGCTTTAATCGTTTAAAGCTTATGTGTGGATTTTCAGGTCGAAGAATACGTCTGATCTCTTCACGTTCACACTTAAAAATACCATCACTCATGTGTATCGTGTCCAAACACAAAAGTGTGACTATGATTTTGTGGCTGATTTCCTGTTTTTTAGACCTCCTTCTCCCTCTTCTCTACTCTTATCTCCCCCTCTCCTCTCACATCTCTCTCTCTGGCTCTCTCTCTCTCCGTCTCCCTCTCTCTCCCTCTCTCCCCTCTCTCTCTACCTTTCTGTCTCCCTCTCTCTCTACCTTTCTGTTGGTTCTGTCGTCATTCATCGTCTGTCTCCTGAACTATTTTCAGACCTCAATTACACAGACCTCCTATTAACTAGATCGATGGTCAATCAACTTCTACACTACCTGTCCTGCTCAATAATCCCCCCTCTCTCTCCCTCTCCCTTTCTCTTTCTCTTTCTCTGTCTCTCTCTCTCTCCCTCTCATCTGTCTCTCTCTCTCCCTCTCCCTATCTCTCTCTGTCTCCCTCTCTGTCTCTCTCTCTCTGTCTTTGTCTCTCTCTGTCTCCCTCTCTCTCTACCTTTCTGTCTCCCCCTCTCTCTCACTCTCTCTCTCTCTGTCTCCCTCTCTCTCTCTCTCTGTCTCCGTCTCTCTCTCTCTCTCTGTCTCCCTCTATCTTCCTCTCTCTCTGTCTCCCTCTCTCTCCCCCCATCTCTCTCTCCCCCCATCTCTCTCTCTCTCCCTCTCTGTCCTCCTCTCTCTCTCTCATTCATCTGTCTCTCCTCTGTCTCCTCTCTATCACTATTTTCTCCCTCTCTCTCTCTGTCCTCTCCCTCCTCTCTCTCTCCCTCTCAACTCCCTCTCCCCTTCACTTCCCTCCCTCTGGCCCTCCCTCTAATCTCTGACTCTTCTCCTCCTCCCTCCCCCTACTCTCTCTGTCGTCTTCCCTCTCTCTCGTCCTTCTTCTCCCTCATTCTCTACCTTTCTGTATCCTTCCTCTCTCCTCTAGCTCTCTATCTGTCTCCCCACCATCTCTCTCTCTGTCTCCTCTCTCTCTCTCCTGTCATTATCTCTATCTCTCTCTCCCTCTTCGATTCCTCTCTAGCCCTCTATCTCTCTGCCCTCTCTCTCTACTCTCTCCTGCTCTGCTCTGGTCTCTCTCTCCGTCTGCTCCCTCTTCTCTGGCTCCTCTCCTCTCTATCTGCTCTCCCTCTCCCTCCCCCTCCCTCTCTCCTCTCTCTCTCCTCTCTCTATCTGTCTCCTCTCTCCCTCTCTCTCTCCTCTCTTCGTCTCTCGTATCTTTCTCCTCTCTCTCTCCCTCTTCTCTCTCTCTCCTCCTCCCCCTCTCCTTTCCTCTCTCATCTCTCTCTCCCCCTCTCTCTTCCTCTCTCTCTCTCTACCTCTCTCTCCTCTATCTCTCTCTCCCTCCTCTCTCCTCTTCTCTTCTCCTTCTCCTCCTTTCTCTCTCTCTCTCCTCTCTCTCTCTCCCTCTCTCTCTCTCTCTCTGTCTCTCTCTCCTCTCTCTCTCCTCTCTCTCTCTCTCTCTCTCTCTCTCTTTTTCTTCCTCTCCTCTCCTCGTCTCTCTCTTCTCTCTCTCCCTCTTCTCCTCCCTCTCTGTCTCCCCCTTTCTCTCTCTCTGTCTCTCTCTCCCTCCAGATCTGTTCATCATCTCTCTCCCTCTATCCTCTCTCTCTCCCTCTCTCTCTGTCCCTCTCTCTCTCTCTCTGTCTCCCTCTCTCTCTCTCTCTCTCTCACTCTCTCTCTCTCTCTCTCTCTATGCTCTCTCCCTCTCTCTCTCCCTATCTCAACTGTTGTTCTCCCTATCTCTCTCTCTCTCTCTGTCTCTCTCCCTCTCTCTCTCTGTCTCTCTCCATCCCTCTCTCTATCTCTCTCTATCTCTCTCTCTCTCTCTCTCTCTCTCTCTGTCTTCTTCTCTCTCTGCTCTACTCGTACTCCTTCAGGTCAGTCAGCTGTATCTGAGCTCCAGTGGCCGGCTCTGTTCCTCTCTCCCACCTCACATCTTCTCTTCAGCCGAACGAGCGTTTCACATGATGCTGCAGGAACAAAAAACAACGCACCTAAGTTTTCAATCTTAAGGGGTTACAGGTAAGACTTCGGCACATGTCCGACTCGAACCTCCCCTAAGTGGTGATTATGATCTCTTATGGAAAACACTTGGAGTTTGTATAATTCTTATAAGCAACTATTCCAGTAAGAGTCCATTTCCGATGCTGTACTCGATCAGGTTTTAATCATAGTTACAGTCTAGATTACATGATCCTGTAGCCGATCCACTACATTCTGTACTTAACGACTTTTACCAAGTAGGTACCACATGGAACATCGCCATCTAATGGTAATATATCAACACTGTTGGCCTTCAAATGCCAAGCTTGTGAATAAATTGCTTTTAATTTTATTCTAGCCCGTTTGTGAGATTTTTATTTAAAAAATATGTATATTGTTTTCGTGACGTTTTGTAAAAGGGCTTGCTTCACACTTCACGCTGCTTGCAGAACAGATGCAGAATTTATACGCACATGCAATATCACGCTCTCTTTGGAGAATGCTGTTCAGGTTCATACGCTTTTTTTTTCCTTCCCTTTTTATTTCACAAAGCCAGCACAGTTCCTGGAAAAATGTGCTTGAACATTTCTGCCTGTCTGGCATGTTGGGAGTTGTATGATTAAAAATATTGATTGAGAAATAAAAATCTCATTAACGTTGATGTGGAAAGTAATAGTAAATTTGGAATTTTTCTCTTTCCGCTTCCCATCGGTTACTAATCTGCAAGAATTCAATAGTTTTAGCATAAATTTACAATTTTTACGCTTGGTAGCTGTGTGGGGTGTTGTGTGTGTGTGTGTGTGGTGTGTGTGTGTGTGTGTGTGTGTGTGTGTGGTGTAATGTAAATGAATCTTGAATATTTGACTTTTGTTTAAAGGCATTCTGAAGTGCACCTTGTTAAACACACACACGCACACACACACACACATAGAATGAGACATTAATGGTCTTAAGGACAGAGTGTAAATCCAGATCTGCTAAACGGTCATGGAGAGATTAATGGGCGTGGGAGCTTCAATATGCCTTGCCCTTTGTGTGCTTCTGGGACAAGGCCACTTCTGATTGCAATTAAATCCTTATTTGCAATTTGACTCCGCTCCGCTTCCACTGGCAGCACATTTTGCTGAGGTACAGAGGTTCTGGCAACTGTTTTAATGTCCTTAGAGCATGGGTAATCCATCATACAGACATTTGCTCCCACGTACTCTCCTAGGCTCTTGGGCAGGAGGACTAGCTAGCTGCACCTTACAGAATGCAGGCGCACGCTGGCCAGGTGTGCTTTACAGGCACACGTGTGCACTCCTGAGGCTTGAGAAAATGCATTGTGCCCCTTCGGTTCAAATGCAGCCTCGAAATCATTTCACGAAAGAAATGGGAGTGAGGGGAGAAATAACTGGGGCATCAACCTTCAGAAAATGAACAGAAGAAGGCACTAATGAAAAACTCCATCTGTGAGGGTTGGGGCTAGTACTCACTCCACCCCCTCCCCCCCTTTTCTCCCTTTCCCTCTCTCTCTCCCCCACTCCCTTTGCTCTCCATCTGTCTCTCAGAAGTTTATCCACAAGAGCCTCGCATGAAACCCTATATCTCTGCGCATCCTTTACAAGTGTATTTATTCCGCCGCTCAGGGTCACGCTTATCACTGGAACATCGGGATGCACATCTGAGAGTATGCCAGCACATGATCACACACTTATTCACACCTAGGAGTGATTTGGGGAAGCTATTTCCCAAGCCAAACATGTCTTTGGACTTAATACCGGCAATAACTTAAGCTCGAGACCGAGCCATGGACCCTAGTACGGTGTATCAGGATCCTGTGTATCATTCGATACCTCTATTCAGAGAAATAGGTCAGCAAGCAGGATGTGTTCAGTGTGTGTATGTATTAAAATGTCAGTGGGATGTAGAAGGACATTAGAAGGTTGGCGAATGAGCAGAACAGGACGTTAGAGAGCGGTGTTGCTGAGGGTCGCATAAGTTGCTCACTAGTGCCATCTGGTAACTATAGTATTTAAAAGATGAGTATTTAAGACAGTGAGGCATAAGAGATCTGTAAAATCTGCCTGTAGCAATGTAGAGTTCACATTCACTCTAAGCAGAGGAAATCACAATGATGTCCATATTCAGTACATGTATCGTATATTACACTGCTTTTTTTTTAGTGGTGAGAGTGGCTCGGGGAAATCGGAGACCTGTAAGCACATCCTAAAGCACCTGGCTGCGCGTTCCTGTCCGAAAGGATTCGCTCTGGAACAGCGCATGAAGCATGTGAGCCCCTTTTGTCCTTTTTTTTTATTCTTTTCTTTTTTCTTTTCAATTCTATTACTGAACTGAGCATGTTTGTGGACGGTGAAGGATGAAGCTTGTTCTATGATATATAGCAGTGTATGGACTCACTTGCTGAACAAAATCCCAATTTTATTGTAGTTAACGTTAAGTGTTGTAAATGTTTTCGGCTTAAGCATTTTCTTTCAGTGTTGAAAGTTGTTGTGATGTCCTGGTCAGAATTATGATTATTATTATTTTTTAAGAATAATGTTAAGTCCTGACAGATTTATATCAATTCCTTTCTTCATCTTCCTCTGCAGGTCAACGTTATCCTAGAAGCTTTTGGCCATGCCAAGACACCTATGAACACTAACTCGAGTCGCTTCATCAAACTACTGTCCCTGCAGTACAGTGAGAAAAGAAGGACGCTGCTCAGAGGTATGCTTTTTACACTTCGTTCTCGTCTGAAATTGAGGTAATTATAATGTAAGCGTTGTTTTTAGGTTCACCTCTAGATGGCGCCACCACTCCACATGTTGTCCATTATTATTATTATTATTATTAGTAGTAGTACTATATTCTTACATTGGAAAAAACTAGAGTTATAAGTTGCATGAAATTGAATTGTGATTTCATATTACAAGTCACTACTTTGTGTCTGATCTACCAAAATAAGATAGTAAAAGGTTGTCGACGCTAATGTGCTGTGTGAGTGTTGTGTGTTGTGTGTGTGTGTGTGTGTTTGCTTGTTTGAGCAGCCCGTGTCCAAACCTACATGCTGGAAAAATCTCGGCTTGTCCACACACACCACCAGCAGCAGAATTTCAACATCTTCTATCTAATGGCTGAGGGGCTTTCAGCTGAGGAGAAGAGCAGCCTGAACCTAGACAGTATTATAGCCCACAGGTTACCCCAAACACACACACACTCACTAAGAGGTTAAATATGTTATTAAAATTGTGCTAATGTACTCAAGTGATCAGAAAGCAACAAGCGACAAGGGGATATGATGAAGAATCCAAAAAAGCAGAAGCTCTGCTTCTCCCATAGACTTTTGTTCTTAATTATACTTGATATTCCTCATAAAGGTAAAAATGTCAGGTTATCAAATCATACCAAATAAACATTTATCTGTGTCTGAAAAAAACAACACACACACATAGCTTATTGCATCTGTGTATGCTTATTTAAAATGTTATTCTGATTTTTCAGAATATATTAATTATAAAAAAATATAAATGACGGACGTCTGCGGAATTTTCTTAAAGACTGCATCTCAGAATTCAATGCCTTTAGAGTCAAAATTATCCATTCACTGCTTTTCAGTGACCCGCAAATTTAGTTGAAGTTTCGCTTGCGGCCTCATTTGTGTTGTGTGTGTGTGTGGTGTGTGTTGTATGTGTGTGTATGTGTGTATTGTATGTATGTGTATCTACTATTATATATATAGTATTATAATCGTCTTATCCAATTCATGTCTTTTTTTTCCCGTCATTAATCTGTTTTCTCAACTCGTTGAGTTGTAGGTTATACTTTTTACTCATTAAAAGGACTTCCATACTGATACGAGAACAACGTTGTGTATCATTCATGTGTGTGCGTTTGTTTCAGTATTAAGCTCTGAGCTCCGAGTACAGCTTTTTTTGAAGCCACTGCATTGAACATGGAGCTGCGAGAGAAAGTTGGAAGCACTGAAACAACGCCCTGCTGCGCGCCTTGGGCTTTAACAAATCGGGTACCTTTACTTCATTAAAAACCCGGCACTTTTACGTGGTATTGAATACTTAGGTCGAGTACCTTATTCAGAACAGTTTTGATGTTTGTCTTTCACCGAAAGGTTGAAGCTGTGCAATTCAATTTTTCGAGCTGTCTGTTTTTTGTGTGCTGAGAGACAGTATCTCTCACTCTTGTGATGTGTGGGAGAGAGAGATGTAGGAAGACTACCCTGTGGAAAAGATGTTTGTAAACCTAATTGTATTGAAAAGTGTATTAAAAATTTATATGCTTTTATTATAACGTGCACTTTGTAGTATACAATATAGTAAGAAACCACTTACATTATAAGTTATCATTTGAGTCTTTAAGATCAATTTTTTTCTCAATAAAATGGAAAAAGTGCACATTTTACAGTGCACTTTGTTTGCAAAGTTTTACTTAAACAATGCATTTTAATGCATTAATGTTTGTATAGTGATTTAAAGAAGTGCCTTTGCTTTGGCTATTACTATACATTACACTTAGCTCATATTAACAATAACTGATTTTGTAATTACCAACGACGTAAGTACGACATCCAAATTCTTTAATGGTATCCCTTTAAACGTGTTTCTACCTTCACAGTATATTTAATTTCACATTTAAGTGTATTGTTAAACTGCCTTTTTAGATTCTTTGTCGGTCACTGAGCATGTTTGCACTTTTTAAAATTTAAACTTTAAAGACCCATATAATTAATGAATGACAGTACATATAACTAGCTTCCACTTAATGGTTTATTTTAATAAAGTTCTAATAATGCATTTAAGGGGGGACAGTGGTCTTAGTGGTTTTAGTCATCGTTTCGGCCCTCACACCCAACGCCAGTGTTCTGGTGCCATCGGGTACTTTCCCTCTTGGCCATTGTGTTGTGGTGTATATGAGTTTTCATGCTCTCCTCTTGATTCTCTCTCCCCTTGCCTCAAGGGGTTTTTCTCCGTGTTCTCCAGTTTCCCCCAGTCCAAAAACATGCACGGTAGGTTGATTGGCACCTTGGAAAATTGTCCCTAGTGTATGATTGTGTGAATGTGAGTGTGTGTGTGTGTGTGCCCTGCGATGGGTTGGCATTCCATCCAGGGTGTATCCTGCCTTAATACCCATAGACGCCTGAGATAGGCACAGACTCCCTGTGACCCGAGGGAAGATTAAGCGGAGGTTTAGGGTTAGTGGTGGAAGATGAATGAATGAATGAATGAATTGCATTTAATGTAAATGTATTTGTGATATATATATAAAATTTGTTATAAATAAAATACAGTATGAGCTTATATGTCAAACAAAATCTGTAAAGTTGCATGCGAGTGTGTAGTAACGGGTTTAGGAAGATGTCTCAATACTTTTGTCTACACAGTCTGAGCAAGACAGGGCTATAGGAGTGATAGGAAATATATATGGAAGGAGGGGAAAAAATGTCACATTATCCGATATTTGAAAATAATATTTACAAAATGCAGGGTTTGTCCAAAAAGTGGACTCATATGGTACTACATAATTTTACAAAAAAAAAAAAAAGACACATGCATTGAGAACCAAGCAGTACAGGTTGAAGAAGTGCATCTTCTTTTGGACTTGTGTACATAGTGTGTTTTATTATGTTATTAAAATATAAAAGTCAATTCCATGTAAGTGGGTGGTAACTTACATCTTTTTGGTGGACAACCCTATATATATATATATATAGGAAAAACTACACTACAAAACGTGTACCCTAAACACAGTGAAGGGGCGGGGCATTTTTTTGGTTCACATTTTCAGTCTTTGGCTTTCAGCCAAATTTTGTTTCATCCCTATAAAGAACAGTATTCCCTTGAGATGGAAAGATCCATCTGGTCACAGAAATAGCAAAACAGCTTCTTTATTGCAATAAACAATAGAAATGACAGTCATCTGCCACCGTGACTTCATTATATACCTGAAATATATGTTTGCAAATGGACCTCGCGCGACCAGATCAGGGAATGATGATGATGTAACAGATAGCTGTTTTGCTAATCCCTGTAATAATAGCATTTAACAAAGTTTCTTTTTCATAAGACACATTGAGAAGGACGCTTGTGTTCTTGAAGATATGAGTAACGTTCCCCCTATCAGTATTCCCATAAGTATGTGGAAACACGTAAGATTGTGTGCATTCCATAAATTTGACGATCAAATTTGACCTCTCACTCCTCTGAGTGGAATGTTAAGATTACGATGACGAACACAGGGCTGTTCTATCTCATGTTCAGAGTGTTTTTAAGGCTTCTCTTCTTCTGCAGTTCGCGAATTAAGGTGATGCTTAGATTGGCGTCTGATCAGAGAGACACACACACACACACACACACACACACACACAGCACTGGTTTGCTTCAGCAGTAACTGTGCCTAGGACATAATCAGAGGGAGCGCCAGTTCTCACATTCAACTAGTTCAATATTAATGTCCTGGGAGTGTTAATCCCTTTCACAAACTCCCTGACTCGCTCTGTCTCCCTCCTTTCTCATGCACTCTCTCTCTCCCCCTCTCTCCCCCTCTCTCTCTCTCTCTCTCTCCCCAAACAGAAAGTGTGCTAATCCTATCAAGAACTCTTCTAAATCTCCTTCATTAAATAGGGATTGTTCCTTCATCTCATCACAGCAACACCTCCCTCACCATATACTCACATTCCCTCTTTCCCAGACACACTCGGACTATTATTCTTTCATTTGTTGCTCTCGACTTTTCCAGTCGTTTTCCTCGTTTTTTTCGCCCCATTGAAAACGCCACCAGAACACAGCCACAGACCTGGCCGTCTCCTGACAAATCAGCGGCATGCTAATCGCTCCACTAGACAATAGTTTCAGTAGACAGTTTGGTTTGATTGCATGCAAGTAACATGCGACCGAATGACAGAACGCCATGAGGCCACTTTGATGCAGGTGTGGAAAGCGATGCTGGAAAAATTCACAGGTGTCGTCGCTTCTCCTCTTTCATCTAGCAAGAGTCCATTAAGCCTCTTTATAAAGCGCCGTGTTGTAATTTATGGCAGCATTTGTAATTTACTGGGTTTTAAAGGGACGTTTAACTGCACGCTTCGAATCTGTTTGCATTTTAATTGTTTCATTTCCACCTTTTTAAACGCGTGACTTCTGTAAATACTGATTAAATTAGAGGAAAAAAAACCCTTCTCTCATATGGGGCCCATTATTTTATGGCTTTTTTTAGTTTTAAATAAAAAAAGCCCTCAGTAAATCTAAATATTGTGAAGAGATGTTTTGCCTATTCAACATTATTAGTGTGACCCCATCTGTCAGACCTTTTCACATAAAGATTCATGTTTTTTTTTGTCAGGGTGACGGTTTCTTCATGGTGGATTTTTGCCGTATAAAGGCTAAACCTGTGCCGTTCAGTACAAATCACCTTTAAAGCCTCATTCGCAGTTACGCTTACAGCATTTTGGTAAACGCCTATATCCAGAGAAACTTACACCTGAGTAACTGAAGGGCCTCGCTCAAGGGCCCACTAATGGCAGCTCAGTGGTGCCTGCCAAGACCTTAACCGCTGAGCTCCCACATCAAGCTTTCTATGTTTGTAGGACACTGATGCTCATTGAACTAATATGTTGCGTCAGAATTAATTCTAGTAATTCTTGTCGCCGTGTAATTACTGCTGACCCACATTTCGTTCTCCGCCCCTTCGGTTTTGTTGATGCGGCGGTGCGACGCCAAAGAAAAAAAAATTGTGCTGTTAAATTTTTTGTGACATTAAAACACAATGTTTACTCACGTGTGTGTGTGTTTTTTTTTTTCAGGAAGTGGAGAATCTGTTTGTTGTTCTCTCGGCACTGCTCCACTTGGGGGAGCTGTGTTTCACAGCCCTGACGGATGCTGACACAGCTCTGGTGTCTGACCTGCAGCTGTTAGACCGAGGTAAGCGCGTTTCATGTAGTCCTCAGGTGGAGCACATCCACGCGAAGGCCAGCAGAGGGCACACATACCTGTAAAATGACATCCATGATTGAGGGAAGGTTATGTACTAAGAGAGCAGGGACACCCCCCCACACTTCTTCATCCCCACCCCACCCACCCACCGACTTTTTACACAGTACTGCAGCAGCTAATGAGAGACCACTCAGTATGCAATGGAAAACTCTCTCACACACACACACACACACACCACACACTCCACTCTTACACACGATTGCACCTCTGTGTCAATTGCTCTTACCTGCGAACTCTCCTTCCCTGCCTCTCTCTCTCTCTTTTTTACACTACCACGCACACCATGCATGGACACACACAGTGAGTGAGTCAGCTGTTTTTCTGAGTCCTGACAAGTGACAAAACAGAACAGCTTGGATACACTTTGCCCTCTTCCTTACATAACATGACACATACTACAGTGTGGACATGTGCCATAGTAAACAAGTAATGTCAGTAAGCTCTCACACACACAAACACACACACACACACAATCGTAGTCACTATTAACTATGCATGAGTTCATTCACTCCCATATGTACAAGAGCCTTAGCTTAAATAAACACACATGTACAGACACACACACACACAGGCTGAGCCAGCAGGAACAGTCAGTCACTCGGGTGAAAATAACACGAAGAAAGAGTTGATGCTAGGTACCGTTCTGTGGCAGGAAGCACAGCAGGTCATATGGGACTTTTCACAAGGACTCAGTGTTTGGCTGTAGCCACTTCTGACTGCTACACACACACACACACAAACACACACATGCACACATTTCTTTTTCCATTTGTGTACAGCTTATTAGATTCTGAGGGTAAGGGAGTGTATCTTTGTGTGTTTACAGTGGCGGGGATGCTGCAGGTGAACCCGGAGGACCTGAGTGCCGCACTTACTTCTGACGTTCAGTATTTCAAAGGTACGGAATAATTGTAACCCTCACTGGTGGGGGGATCATAAAGTATTATGGTAAACGGAGGAAGTATTACCAAGTACGAAGTATTAAGGCTTTGACCTAAAGACTAGACTTTGGTGTGGTTCAACATTGGATATCAATGGTTGTCCTTTTGTATACATTTTTTTCCCAATGACTCAAAGCCAGTGCGTCGAATGAAAATGCTTGTCACTGAGCATGCTCGGAGAAACGCACTCACTGCCCTCTTTAACACAGATGAGCTACCAAATGCACACTGATGGCTAGTGTGTGTCTGTTAAATGGATAGAATGATGTCATTCCTCCCACTTATAGAGCACATCTAATTTGATGTCATACTCTCCTGGTCACCAATACATGCAGCCTTAACAGGACTGTAACGTGATCAGAATCAAAATAATATATATATAGATATATATATATATATATATATATATATATATATATATATATATATTAGAGCTGTCAAAGAACGCAGATTCACTCTAACGTCACTAATTGTATTATCGTGCGATTAATGAAGCATGCTTTTCTATCTGCCGATCTGATCCTTCACTCTGCGTTGTTTTGGCAATGACCGAAACCCGAACAACAAAAAACAAACATTAATATTAAACATTAAAGCATTAAAATGAGCAAAAATTAACATTTTCAAGCATTGGCTTTCCTCTTGTAATGCTTGCATGGAACATAAACGAGGCGATAGATGTGTTTTATTAACAAAAACACTCCAAATTACGGCTACAATGCCGCACATTCACAACTGTAGTATGATGGATGAGCTATTAATGACAAGTCAACTTATGGCAATCACACGGTTAATTTCTATGTAATATTTTAATCTATTGACAGCCATATATCATGTATATTTGGTGCACCCCTATTGTCAGGCTTCAGTTTGTAATTCACAGTTTTATTGGTTAATAATCATTGCATTTGTAAATTTGATATTTACAGTCAGTGTTCATACCAACTGACATCTTTCAGCAATGCTAGTTAAAGGAAGCTGTAAATAGCTGCCTTCTGCTTTTACTTAATGTACACACTCATTGATAGGATTTTTTGTTTTTCCTATCTATGCATTTCTTATTGTGAATGGACTCTCAGGCCTGCACCACCCAGTAAGGCATTCATTGAGAAAGCGCAGCAACAACAGTCTGAAAGTTATCAATGAAGCACGCCTGAGGCAGACTCCTAAATAGACTACACTAATGACTAGCAGACCTCAGTTTGGCACAGTCAGCTCGGCTGGACAAATGCCCTCTCGATTCTACAGACATTACAGACTGAAGCTCCCACTTACCATGTTGATGAATGTTACTACTAAAGTCTACGTTGCGCACATGACCGTCTGGCTTTTAACCCAACTCAGCTGACAAGTTGCAATAATGCAGCAGACACCCTGACCTACTACCTAAAATTACACACACATTTCTGTCTAGGAGCCAGTGTTTCAATTCCCACTTGTGTCTGGATTTCTGCGGCTCCTATTGTCTTCAGCTCATAAATGCGCAATGATTAGCTTCCTAGTGGCTTACTTGTGTACTAGCATGTATACTAGGAACCCTCGTCAGGTGAGAGTCTGCATTATATCGAGGTGTCTGCCGGTTACGTGCTTCTCCAGACATTTGAATGCGAGAGTTTGTTTTTGAATACGATTTTGTTCTTAAAGTATTTACATGGCTAGTAATACGTTTCCAAAGTGCTGAGACCGTATATATTTCTACTTATGTTCAGGTGATGTCATCACACGGCGCCACACGGTTGAAATGTCCAACCAATACAGAGACCTCATGACTAAAGCAGTGTACGGACGTCTCTTCAGCGTTCTAGTCAACAGCATTAACTCTTATCTCCAAGGTCAAGACGAGAGCCTTGGGTAAGCTTTAACTTCGAATCTGTTCAAGCGTTCGTTTCATTCCGGGAATTCAGAAATGATTAGGAAACTAAGAATTGCTTTCTCTGAACATTTTGTTTGTTTGTTTGTTTGTTTGTTTTTTGTTTTTGTGGAGGATAGAACATAATGCATTTGGAGAATAATAATGCACAATAATAATAAACATGAAGAAAATGCCAGACAAAACAGTCTGTGAAAGCACTTGTGTTTGAATTTTTGCTGCTGTGTACAATAGCATGCGGGCTGCTAATTCAATAACAACTCAGCATCATTAGCTAGCCTTTAGCAGCTCGCGAGCTGTAACGAATGCCAGAGCAACACACAGTCAGCATGACCTGCGCAGAATCTTCCCGTCGATAGCATCAATCATACCGACGAGTGAAGGTAAAGTTGGACAATAGTTTGCATAACATACATAGCGTTTGTCGACTGACACATTCGGGATATCTGCACTATTTGCCTTGGCCCCTCCCAAACCACTTCACTGCCATTGAGCTGCGAATGTGGTATCTCGCCACCACAAAAGAATTTTCTGGAATTCCAGCTATGCAAGCACAAAAGTTTATTCACGTTCTTTTCTCTTTTTTTTTTTTTGCATGCTGCAAAATGTACGCACATTAACAAACACTTCAGCTGGATTTGCATGACAGTCACATATTGACCCATGCGGATTGGGTGCACTGACCAGGCATAGCATTATGACCATACTGCTTTCTGGCATTGTGATGACCATCTGGCCCCATTGTGTTGGTCCCATTTTGCAAAATGGTGCTACAGTGCAGTAATTTATCCAGTGCCTGGAATCACGCAAGCCTGCCTTCACGGCCTACGCGCACCGTGGCCGCCCATGACCCTGACGCTGGTTCTCCTTCGATGGAGCATTTCTGATAGATTCTGACCAGACTGCGGACGCTCCACATGACCTTACAGTTTTGGAGCTGCTCCGACCCAGCCGTCTAGCCATCAGAATTAAGCCTTTGTCAAATTTCTTACACTTGGCCATTTTTCCTGCTTCTAACATCAACTTATATAACTTATAACTTACATCAACTTATTATATGGATATTCACTTGCTGCATAATATATCCCACCTACTAACAGGTGCCACGATGAAGAGATAATCATGTGATTCACGTGATGCCAGTCACCTGGCATAGTGTTATAACAGTATGATAATGTTATGCCTCGTCAACTCCTATTTTTCTCCACAGATATATGCACCCACAAAGTATAGAGTGGACACGTGTGAGTGTGTGTGTGTGTGTGTGTTTTTGTGATATATCTATATTATTATATATAATAATATTAGTATCTCTATATATATCTATATCTCTATATAATATCTCGTATATTGTCATATACTGCATGTTTCTTTCTGTGTGTGTTTTCAGAGACCCTTCCCTTGAGATCAGCATCCTGGACATTTTTGGCTTTGAAAAATTTCAAAAGAATACCTTTGAGCAGGTGAGGATTTGATTATTATATGAATTATGGTATGTAGACGGTAAATTCTGCATTATTTAAAAACTTTCAAGCTTTTCTACCTGACCACGTAGACTGTTATTTGCTCAAATCTGTCCACAGTTTGAAAGACATACTGTATAATGCCACTGTGGCTGCACTAGCCCAGACAGAGCTCTTCCCACTCTAGCCCTATTAATTTGTAAAACCCAGACTGCATGCAGCTTCTTCCTTCCTGTCCTAAGTCTACTTTTGGGAGTCAGTAGGCACAGCCTGGGTTTGATATAGGGCTGACTGGCAGCCTCAGACCAGAGCGAATGAAAGCATTGTGCTTGGGGACCCTCTTTCCGGTACGGGCAAACATTAATCTGTCTTACAGATCCCTGAACCGCAGAATGCCTCTTCCTACTGAAAGGGCTTTTTTATTTTTTTTTTTAAACCTTGGGCTGTGTCCCTGATGAACCGCATATGCGATAAATAAACTTCCTTTATTTGTTTGGTTGGCCTCTTAATGGAGCAGTGTATGGATTGGGAAGCAGGAAATGTTTGAAGTGTATGTGGAAATACTATTTTGAACCTCTTTGAACTCTCGTACTCAGTAAATCGATGCATTTTGTTTAAAGGAATTCTAAATTATGAATTCGAGTGGTCTGAACTTTTCGAGTAATTGTTCACCACACTGTTTTAACCCCCCCCCCCTGTGTCATTTAAGTCGAAAGGTCCCGGGGTGTCATTTCCTAAATGATACTCTGCGTAATTTGTTAGTGCGTTTGGGTAAATGTGTTTTATTATGTTCGACGGCGTTAGCTGACACCAGGACCAGATGTCTAGCTGCACATGCACCATAAGTCTCTGATTAGTGGCGTTTGTATTGTACGGCGTTTGTCTTGGGGCTTAAAGTTCAAGGTTGAACAATACCACAAGCGGCAGTGTGGTTATCTGAATATAGAGTGGGACTGTTTGTAATGCAGGTTTCAGATGGATGTGTGCGAGTGTATTTTTCGGTCTGTGCTGCACTCGGTTGACCCGGTGGGCACCAGACACAAAGGAGTCTCGTGCACTCGACCAGATTTGGGCCCTGAATCGACAACCAGGATTTGGCACTGAATGATTGCATTGTTTGCGGTGTGCTTGTGCCTGCGCGCACACGCGCCGTGTGCTCACGCAAAAGTGTGTGTGTGTGTGTGCGCAAGTGTGTGTGGTTGTGTGTGTGTGTGTGTGTGTGTGTGTGCGTGTGTGTCGCTTGTGTGTGCCGTCACTGGGGATAGAAGCCCCAAATAAGAGCAGGCTGAAAGGTCTAGTAGATTGCTGAGATAGTTACACCAAGCCTGCTGTGCTTCAACATACTGATCTGTCTCTAGGGAACCTGTAAAAGGGGTCTCTATAATTTTGCAGCCTAGAGCCCTGTACTGTGTTTGTGTGTGTGTGTGTGTGTGGTGTGTGTGTGTGTGTGTCAGTACCTGACCTATGCAGTAGTAAAGGTTTCATAGACTTACTAGCACTAGTGCAAATCATTTTAATGAAAAATAAAAGTCAATAATATATGTTAACGTGGTGCTATTTTGAACTACTAAACACAATCTGTGGCTCTGAGGGGAAATAATAGCTAAACGACAGAGAGAGAGAGAGAGAGAGAGTTCATATTTCGAGTGTAAATACATTTATACGGTGGTATTGTGCTCTTTAAAAGGGCCATCAAATTATATTATAGTATTTGGATAACTGCTAATTGTTGTGTGCAATTTTTGGGGATTGTTTATCCAATCATATTAAATGCTTATTAAATCCACAGTTATGAAATCATGTTTTATTACATTTTGAGCAAATGATCAGTTTTATTCCTTCATGCTTCCGTCTGCATTCGGTGTCTCACACATACACCGATGTCGCCAGACATACGAACAATACAGAGCAGATAATCCCCTCCTCAGAGATGTCTTTTTTTTTGGGGGGGGGGGGAGTGTGAGGTGTTGGTGACAAAATACAGGGGGGCGAAAAGGTGCAAAACCCAACACACATAACCTTTGCTCAAATGTGAATCGAGGAGATGAGATGACCCCCTCACACCCACCCCGGGTTTACAGGTCGCTAAAATATGTAGCTCCTAAAAAAAAATCGGTATAGCCCAGACGTGAACATGTGTTCGTCTGGATGCTGTAAATGAGCAAAGGCATTGGGCAAAAATATTACCCATGATCCCTTGGGTGATCCCTATGTGATGATGTGTGTGAGAGGTATTAACAGGTCAGTTGTTCATTTCCTCCAAGGAAATCACTGATCTGACCTTTTAGGGGGGATCCGGAGACAGACAGGCATTGAGACAGACACAGAAAGCGAGGACTCGGATGACACGGATAAAGGTGTGTATGCCAGTGTGTGATTGACGGGGGAATACCACGTGTTTAGTGTTTAGCGTCACGTCTCCCCACAGCACACTGCAACACGGCATGAACATTAATTGGCCTCCATTTTAATCAGATGATCATTCTAATTACATTCAAGCAAATCCTGTCACAAAAGCCTATGACTGCTTTGTGTGTGTGTGTGTGTGTGTGTGTTTGCCTGGTGATTTATAGCGAGTAAACATGCCGAGCTGGTTAATTAATGCCACGCAGGCTCGTCTGTCCTCCTGTAGGAAGCAGTAATTAACCGCTGTCCCCTTTTCAGGATACTGGAAAGTTCAGCGTCTGATCCTGCGGCGAGACCCGGGGTCACCCTTACTGTTTGTCATACACTCGTGTAAACTTGACAGCGCAGCACAGAGCAGAGCGCATGCGGTTTTATTCACTAATGAATGCACGGTGGCGCTAACATGCGTCTCCTTTGTGAGCGTTAACGTGTGCGTCCGCATGTGTGTGTTTCCCCTGTCCAGTTGTGCGTAAACATGGTGAACGAGCGGATTCAGCAGTACACCACCGAGCTGCTCTTCCAGCAGGAACAGCAGGAATGTCTGCAAGAAGGGGTCGCCATGGAGACCGTATGCTCCCCTGCCTGTCAGCCTGCACTTGTGGACTTCTTCTACCAGGTACAGAGAAATAGGAAGAGTGGGTGTGTGTGTGTGTGTGTGTGTGCAGATGGATGTTTTTTATTGTGTCTGTGTATAGGAAGAATGAGACAGATGTGGGGAAAGAAACGGAGGCATGCGGCAACTAAGAAATACAAATAAAACGATAAAAAAAGTTAGAAAAAGAGATTCTGTTCATTTCAGTACAGCAGGTGACTCGCAAACCTAACAAACAGGGACTAATGAAGATAATTAATCTTAACCTCAGAAAGGACAGAGCAGATTAAATAAGGAAGACTTTTGTTGTTGTTGTTGTTCCGTTAACCCTCTCCAGAATTTGCCGGGAATATTTTCTGAGGAAAATTGCAGCTGTGTGTTTATTAGAACATCTGGGAAAATCTCAAAATGTATAGGACCGCCCACCAGAATTTCTTCACTTATAAAACGGAAAAAAAAGAGAGAGAGATTCTATGTGTTCCCTTATCTAAATAATTTGTGATCATACGTTGCATACATCAGATATTTTCATCTTCAACGTCATGCATTCAAATATCTTTTTTTAACCAACATGTTAATAATATCAGAGGGGAAGGAACATAAAACAGTGGAAATATGCAGACATTTCATATGTTATTAGTTATTAGTATTGGCATAATGACAACAGGCTGAAAAGCGTTCATAAAACATCCGTGCATTAAAAAGGGGTTTTATTCTTTTTGACTCTGTTGTTATTTATTTATATAAAAAGATAATTGAACTAACTGAATGTGGTACATTATTGCATACTGCAGTAAATATCCAAAAAATTGTAATGGACCAAGAAAACCTACACTAATTTATTAGATGCGTCTATCTAGATACTGAATTACTTAATGACTAGATTGTAGTACACAGTATACATTACAAGAGTGTGAAGAGGACAACCAGTTTAGACATCTTGTTTATTATTTATTCATTACCTTACCATACCATCTTCATATATTATAAGAAGGCAATGCAAGAGATGAAGTGAAAGTACAGCAAAAACCCTGTTGAAATAATCTGACCACGTGTGAGGTGTGTTTGGATCCGAGAGGGTGGATTGTGTAAATAGAAATTGTGCAGAGTTTACACTTTACTTATTCATGTGTAAAAATAAGGGTCTAAAAGGGTCTAAAAATCTAGGGTAGATAAGTGGATAATACACAACTCGCCTAATAATAATAATAATATTTAGATATATAAGTTATATATGAGAAATAAATGAGTTGTAGCTTCTGATCTGTTACAGATAAATGAGCGACAGGACTTTGAAGCACATCGCGAGAGTCTTATTCGGTCTTAGACTGAAATATTTGTATTAATTATTCATAAATATTTTTCACTGATTTTATACATGGAAACCATTTTGCACATGTCTACACATTTCGGAGTGTTCGTTTATGCTCACGAGAAGATCAATCAATGCTCAGTAATTCACATTTACTCACTTACAGTAACAATTACATGCACCAGCATGTAAAGTTGTTATAGTTTGAACCTTTGGGATTGTAGCTCAATGCGAAAATCACCTGGATGGAGAAATATTGAGATGTGAGAAGGAATGATATAATTCATCACGGACCAAAAAGGACTGATCATGTAGTAAATCTCTAGCTGCTAGATAGTTTGATGTTTTCCAACCTGGTGCAGGATATTGTCACAGACACCAATACAAAGTGCGTCATGACACTCAGAAAAGGGTCATGTAGAATATCTTCCATATTGCCGAGCTGTCCGAGGAATACAATATGAACTCCAGTGAATGCAGTGTTGATAAGAGCTCTGTCAGGAAGAGATCAAAGATAAAAACCCAAAGATATTTATTGTATGAATGGTACGATGGCAGAATTTGCATACGTTTGGATCTGTAAAATCTCTGCGAATTTCGCAGTTAGCGCTTGTTATGTGTGACAAACCCAACAGCGCTTAAATCTCTCTGGATGTACATTTGTGCAACTTCAGGGTTAAAGGCAATCCAGTAAATAAGCATGTACATTATGAAAATGAGAGAACCAAGAGCAGAGCCCTGGGGGATACCTCGACTAAACCAGCAGCGGGTGATTTATATTTACTACACCGCGAATCGAGATTTACAGTCTAGCACATTTGTGCCGAAAGTACGTCGTTTATAAAAAAAAAAAAAAAAAAAAAAAGGATAAACAGATATTAAATAAAGAAAAAGAAGAAAAACCTTATTTTTAAAGATGAGGCCCTTTTATCAGGATAGGATCCAGACGTATTGTTGCGCGTAGGCATTTCAAGAAACAGCAGTATTAATAAATAAACAAATCACTGAATTATAGGAGGAATAATTTAATAAAGGAAGCAAAAACCTACACTGTTAAGTCATTAGAATAGAAATTTGGATGATTTGTCAAGATTGGGGAGTGGTGGTGTTGGGGGGGGGGGTGTTTTTTAAGCAGGTAGCGCCCTAGAAGACTTTCCTCTAACTGTTAGAGGAGAAATATTAGGTCTGATTACATTTACAGCATTTGGCAGACGCCCTTATCCAGAGCGACTTACAACTGAGCAATTGATAATTAAGGGCCTTGCTCAAGGGCCCACTAGTGGTTTGAACCCAAGATCTTCCGGTCCAGAGTCCAACACCTAAACCACTGGGCTACCACCTCCCTACAAGCATGATTAGTCAAGCTGGTACACGATGTACATCAGAGGAACGTAACTGTATTGAGAGAACATCTCAACCAGATCAGTTTTCATATAAGTCTTGCATTATGGGAATTTACTTGAGAGCTTGGTGTACCCATGTTCCTATCACATGATGGTGGTGATTAGCTACAGCTCACCGAGTTCAATTCATTTGAGAAACACGAGCACTTCTAAAAGCAGCCTATGTGCGTTTCACACGGGGAACGCATATTTATCAGTGTATAGTGCGTTTCAATGTTATCATTGAGATTATCTCGTGGTGGACGCTATGAACAATTTGTGTCCTCGAGTTAAAGTAGAGATAAGCTACGTGCAAACTCCGGTAAAAATCTTTTTTAAACTTGTACTTGAGAAAAAGTACAAAAGTAATTACAAGTGTTGCTTAAGTAGATTTTTATTAAGGCTGTAATATCCTATTATTATCGTTGTCACAAGATTCTTGCTTTGTCAAATCAGTTTCGGGTGAAAAGAAGCTGATTTTAACACGACAATCTTTTAAAAGAATGATATTAATGAGTCAAACACTGATTGATAGTCTATTAAACTTTTCAGTCGCGCTTGAAGTTATATTTAATAAAAAGTGGTCGAAATAACATATTTCAATTGTACTAATAATAAATGCTACTTAAGTGCAGGAATGAATTGCATTTCCTTCATTTCTGGTCCCCACTGACTGTCCTGCACTGGGATGTAGTAGCAAGTGTGGGAAGATATAGTCGCTGGTTTAGAGGAAGTAAGTGTCGGCCTACATTAGTTACTGATCTCTCTTTTTTTAGGCAAATATTATTACAGGCTGCTATTATTTGTGTTGCATTTAGTCATGCAGATTAGTTTTTTTTGCCAAGGACTGGAAATAGCAGGGACTTAATTAGCAAAAGAGTTTGTCATGCACTTGTCCTTGAGGAGATTTGCTTTCCCGGACAGGTCACTTTACCAGCACAAAACTCTGGTCTCATCATGACTCAGTAATGTATGGCTGTGTTTACTGTCAGCGCTGTAATGGCACACTGACACACACACACGCACACACACATAGGAACATCACAAACAAACGCATGGCCAGTGCATTTAAGCGAGTCTTCGGGGTGATGATGCTGTTAGCCTTTTCGGAGATGACTCTATTCTGAGTCATAAAAACTGAGCCGGCCCTTTGGTTGAGCTTAAGAGTGACACAGCATTCTTCACACAAACACTCGAACACTCCCCCTCTCTGTTTTGTTACTCACCGTTCGCTCTCCTCCCACAGCCCACACACACACACACACCACGCACACAAACACATGCACGCACACGTGTGAACGTTTCATATGTTCTCGTCAGTGTTAATAAATGTTTGCTTGTTCCACAAAACCTCACCCCCCCCCCCCCAACCCCCCATCCCAAAAAAAATACCTCATATCTCACAATGTGCTCTTTATTGTAGTGTGGCTGGTAGCCATCCGGAGTCTGTTCTGTATCTTGCATAAGATTTGCTGTTTGAACAAGACAAAGAATTGTTTTGTGTTTTATATGAAAGCTTCCATATGCTGTGTGTTTATCAAGGCCTGGATTTCCTGGATGGCAGGGAGGTGCTGATAGGAAATTGGGAATAGGGAAGAAATTGGTGGAAGCAGACAGAAATATGGATTTAGTTAGATTAGATATAAGCATACAATACAAAGCAATAGAAAAAAGCTCTGCGTGCGTCTGGATGGTGTGTGTAGGGAGGTGGGAACTCAGAGGTTAGATGAACCCGAAGATTAGAGGTTCAAATACCACCAACAAGTGGGCCCTTGATGCAAGGCCCTTAACAATCAGTTGTAAATCGCTCTGGATAAGGGCCAATGAAGGAAATGTAAATATCTGTGTGTGTATGTGTGTGTGTGTGTTTGTGTGTGTATGTGTAGAAGCCCCAGGGCATGCTCTGTATTCTGGATGAAGAGAGTCAGTCTCTGAGGCCATCCGAACTCAACCTGTATAAGAGACTCCAGGCCCAACTGGACGCCACTGCTAACCCGACGCCATCTTGCTTACCACCAAGGATGGAAACGGCAACCCCCCTCCGAAAGATCAGGTCCGTCCTATTACCATTACACACTACGCCAGGCAAGGGTGAGCTACGCCTTTTTTTTTTCACCAGACCTGTAAAGGTAATCAAAAACTTATCTAGGCAAGTACTAACACTCATGGCTGTTCCCTCTGTCTTCGTTTTTTTTTTTTTTTTTTCCTTTTTTTTTTCTTTTTTTTTTTGCCGGTTTTTTGCGATGAACTAAGACCTCAACAGGATCACTGGAGAGGAACAGGGATGCTCTGCCCCAAAACATCCTGTTTGTCCTCAAATGTAAGAGCTGCTCCAAAGTAAACCGGAGACCCACAAACACGCACTGATGTGGACATGATTCCGCTTTGTGTCCTGGCTGCTTATTATTCTTCCGCGAGCACTTTGCATCCCACACAGGGCTCTGTTTAATTACTGATAGTGCAGAGGAAATCATGTCCCCTCTTTGTTTGTTCTAACTTAATATCATTCAACTCTTGTTAGATTTTTGTTATTTTATTATTTGCCCGGACATACAGAATTACAGGCTGGTAGTGTAACAACTAAACAACAAAAGAGCATCGGCAGCAAAGACAATCAATAATCTAAAATTCCAATACATTACATACATACATACATATATATATATATATATATATATATATATATATATATATATATAAACACACAAACACCACACACACAGAGTATGTATACATTTACCAGAATGATTTAAGACAGATGATGCTATTGCGCAGAGAAAGTTCTCTTCATACCTTATATATATATATATATATATATATATATATACAGACGTGGACAAAATTGTTGGTACCCCCTTTGTTCAATGAAAGAAAAAGTCACAATGGTCACAGAAATAACTTTAAAATCTGACAAAAGTAATAATAAATAAAAATTCTATAAATGTTAACCAATGAAAGTCAGACATTGTTTTTCAACCATGCTTCAACAGAATTATGTAAAAAAATAAACTCATGAAACAGGCATGGACAAAAAATGATGGTACCCCTAACTTAATATTTTGTTGCGCAACCTTTTGAGGCAATCACTGCAATCAAACGCTTCCTGTAACTGTCAATGAGACATCTGCACCTCTCAGCAGGTTATTTTGGCCCACTCCTCATGAGCAAACTGCTCCAGTTGTGTCCGGTTTGAAGGGTGCCCCTTTTCCAGACTGCATGTTTCAGCTCCTTCCAAAGATGCTCAATAGGATTGAGGTCAGGGCTCATAGACGGCCACTTTAGAATAGTCCATTTTTTTTCCTCTTAGCCATTCTTGGGTTTTTTTAGAGCTGTGTGTTTTGGATCATTGTCCTGTTGCAAGACCCATGACCTGCGACTGAGACCAAGCTTTCTGACACTGGCTAGTACATTTCTCTCTAGAATTCCTATTTTGATAGTCTTGAGATTTCATTGTACCCGCACAGATTCAAGACACCCTGTGCCAGACGCAGCAATGCAGCCCCAGATCATAACAGAGCCTCCTCATGTTTCACAGTAGGGACAGTGTTCTTTTCTTGATATGCTTCATTTTTTTCGTCTGTGAACATACAGCTGATGTGCCTTGGCAAAAACTTCGATTTTTTGTCTCATCTGTCCACAGGACATTCTCCCAGAAGCTTTGTGGCTTGTCAACATGTAGTTTGGCATATTCCAGTCTTGCTTTTTTTATGATTCGTTTTCAACAATGGTGTCCTCCTTGGTCGTCTCCCATGTAGTCCACTTTGGCTCAAACAACGACGGATGGTGCGATCTGACACTGATGTTCCTTGAGCATGAAGTTCACCTTGATCTCTTTAGAAGTCTTTCTAGGCTCTTTTGTTTACCATTCGGATTATCCGTCCTCTTAGATTTGTCATCAATTCCTTCCTCCTGCGGCCACGTCCAGGGAGGTTGGCTACAGTCCCATGGATCTTAAACTTCTGAATAATATGTGCAACTGTACTCACAGGAACATCTAGTTGCTTGGAGATGGTCTTATAGCCTTTACCTTTAACATGCTTGTCTATAATTTTCTTTCTGATCTCTTGAGACAGCTCTTTCCTTTGCTTCCTCTGGTCCATGTCGAGTGTGGTACACACCATATCACCAAACAACACAGTGATTACCTGGAGCCATATATATAGGCCCAAATGGCTGATTACAAGGTTGTAGACACCTGTGATGCTAATTAGTGGACACACCTTCAATTAACATTTCCCTTTGGTCACATTATTTTCTGTGTTTTCTAGGGGTACCATCATTTTTGTCCATGCCTGTTTCATGAGTTTATTTTTTTACATAATTCTGTTGAAGCATGGTTGAAAAACAATGTCTGACTTTCATTGGTTAACATTTATAGAATTTTTATTTATTATTACTTTTGTCAGATTAAAGTTATTTCTGTGACCATTGTGACTTTTTCTTTCATTGACCAAAGGGTACCAACAATTTTGTCCACGTCTGTATATATATATATTATGTGTGTGTGTGTGTGTGTACATGTATATATATCCAATATGGATAATATATAAACCGTACATTCATCCAGAATAACCGTTAGGAATCCAGATGTTTCCGTAATGTAAGTTAATGACGCCTTTTTTTTTTTTTTTTTTTTTTTTTTCCCTTTCACTTTATCCTCGTCACACCACACTTTCACCGGGCTCGAGAGTCATTTATGGATGATTTGTAAAACATGTCAAATGTGTGTAAATGTGTGCATGTGTGTGCTCAGAAATGATTGGAGTCAATTATCAGTGGCGCCTGGCAGAATTAGGCCCCGAAGTCACAAAACCCTCCTGTTTGTTTTCTTTTTTCTGTCCCCCCCCCTTTTTTTTTTTACAACCCTCTCTTTCTTTCACTCGTTTCTCGGAGCAGCCAGTGAGAACGTGCTCGTCCATCAAATGTTCCAGTGTAAGCTGACTCAGACAGGCTTCCTGGTGCCTCCAAACCAGAGGCTGCAGCTGCGCAGGTCCAAAGGCGCTTTGCTCCTGCACATGCCGAGCGCAGCAGCCAGCGCCCCCGGAGATGCCCAGAGATATCTGGAGCTCAAAAAGGTTTGCATAAGATTATGAAACGTCCTTTATATGTTTGGAAAGCTGGAAAAGAGACGACTTCAAGTCAAACACCAGAGTCTATCCGGAATGATTATTTTATTGGAAAGATGTTTTTGTGGTTGCACACCCATGCACAGGCAAACACACAAATAAGCTCTTCACACATGAGCAGTAATAAGCCGATAAGCAGGCGGTGCTGATGAGTGCACGGTGCCTCTCCAGCGCCGAGGTGAGTCCCGGTATTTTTAGATTATTGAGTATACGATAGGAAACGGCCTAAATTAGACCTTGTTACCCCAGATGCACTCCTATAGCTTTTATTGATCTCTTCCCCCCCGACTGCAGTAACAGGCCCCATTCATAACACTCAATTCTCACTAACAGAGCCTTGTTCTTTAGGTGTCCTAGTGTCCTTTTCACTGATTCTTTCTCCATCCCCAAATTCCTCCTGACATCAAAACAAATGCATTCGGATTGTTTTCCCTCTAATGAATCGTGTCCCCACTATCTGTCAGTGTGTAGATTTGCTGGTTATGTACGGGTTATGGATGAGCCGCCCAGTCGCTCTGTCTAGCTGGCTCAGGCTTATGTAAGCCGTACAGAGCACAGAGCACGGTAGCTCACCTTGTAACCCGGCACTGCGCGAAAAACAAACCCACCGTCTCGCACTTACATAAGCACTAGTTATGCTCACACACGGCACCATGGGAACGCTAATGTGAAGTACCATTATGATGTTTTTTTTTTCTCCTCCAGAGGGATAATAGACAGTAGAAATGAGTGGTCTGGGTTGGTTCAGTTAATGGCATTTAAGTGAGACACCGCGAGGAACGTTGAGGTTATGGGGTTTTCTAAGATACCGCATCCTGAGAGACTGGACGTTGGCAATTTTATTAGTTATGTAGAGCTTGCCGTAATCGTGTAAATCCTGACAGCAGTACACAATTATTGGTAAAGTCGTTATGGAAAGAGTGTCCCGGTTAGTATTGGTAAAGTCGTTATGGAAAGAGTGTCCCGGTTAGGTCTGGGTGTCATTTTAATTTTATCGGTTCCGATAAGCAGATTCTTAGGTCATATTGGACACCTTGTTTGCGACATATTAGTTTTATTACAATAATTATACGTAGCTTCATCTTCGTTTTTTTTTTACTGGTTTTTATAAACTGATGTTTATATTGCCACATAAGGTATGGTAGATTGGGTACGCAGAAGGTCCTGGCAGATTACTAAAAAAAAAAAAAAATTCGCCCAAGAAACGATAAGAGGAATTGAATTGATTATTGAATTTAATAACAAGTATCCAATTGCGAGGGCGAGTGAAAACTCCATGGATATTCCACAACATGAAATGGAACTAGCATTCAATTGTTATGGTATAAGAAAAATATTTGCTGGGGCGGTCAGTGTTTGTCAGACCGCATTGCACCCTTTTATTACTGTGAGTCCATTGTTTCTTTTTTTTTTTTTTTTGTGCTGTTCCAAAAGCTATAGATGTGTCTCTTTCTTTCGCTTGTGTGTCACAATGTTGTATTGTTTCTATCTGCACTTTGCAGCTCATGAAGAAGAAAGGGTCCACATCCTTTCTGCAGAGGCTGGAGCGTTGTGGCCCGGTCAGTGTGGCGGTGCAGCTGAGGGTGAGTTTTTCTAATTCAAGGAACAATATAACTTGCGTAGTTCATTTTATGAATTAGAAAGCACAATGCTGCTTATCTAAATATAACTCCAATGCGAACATTATGCAATTTACTCGCAACCAGAGAGGCCTTTCTGACATTCCGCCCGCGTTCATTTCTAGTATTGGCGTTGGGAGCTTAGCAGTGAGGTTTGTGGGTGGTGAGAGTTTTTGGACTGTGCGTGTGTCGGTCGGTGTGTGTGTGTGTGTGTGGGGATGGAGAATGATCTGTGTTTCGGCCCCTATTTTGCTCTGTTTACCTCTACGAATTAATATCCGTACACTCCCTTTGTTTTTGTTGGTTTTTTCGCTCCATTGTCCCCTCTCGTGGGCTCAACCTGTTTTGGTCCTCTCTCCGTTTTTTTTTTTTTTTCCGTTACGGTTTGGTTGTTTGCCATTTTGTGGATGAGAATACGAGTTTGTGGTTTTAGATGATAGTGTGAGCCACATGAATGAGCAGTAAACAACAGTAATGGTGTGTCTGTGTGGCGTCACACATACTCGCCCCATTACCGAGCGGGCCTTTGCTGCAGTCTGATGTCAACGCATACACAGTCTGCCCTTTTCCTCAAGCAAAAGCCTTTTGTGTTGTGTTTTGTTTTTTTTACGAGCATATGGGGAGACAACAACCACTTAATAAGACTACGTCACATTATTAGCATACACACAACACACACACATACGTTCTTAATGATCTCATTTCCATTTACGCAACACATATGCAAGAGAAACTTTTTCCCCTCCTCTTTATATCAGCAATGACGCCAAAGTGAGCATGTGCCAGGCATTCACGGTTCCACATCCTTCTTTTATTACGTGCTACAAAACCCCATTGTAGCTCGTTAATACGGCATTTGCTTGATGTTCGAATGTCTTTAAATGTAAAAAATGTAAAAAAAAAAAAAAAAAAAAAAAACAATCTTAAAATCAATTAAGTCCGATCATTTAGTCTTTGGTTATTGGCTGTTGCCGGGAATGAGTAAGATATCTGTGTCTGTATTTGTCAGTATCGATGTGCTTACGGTTGTTTGTTTGCCCGGATGAATGGCAGCGTGTTTTTGTGCTACATTGTTGCTTCCCTGCCTGTATCGCTCCATTGAAATGTCAAACGTATGACAAGCAGCCACGTTGACTCAACGCCTAAGCCCATGACGACATCATTCCGCAGCGAGCGCTGTCAGGCGGTTATGTAGGATTCAGTGTGATTAATTCCGCAACCAAATGGAAGTAAACAAAGTCAGTATGGCAGACTGGATTCCCCCCAACTTAGCATGTAATATTTCAAACACAAGCTCACGGCTGTCATTCTGTGTGTCCCCCCCCCTCCTCCCCCATGTGCAGAACTCGCTATCGGAGATCACCAGTACGCTCCAGGTGTGCACTCCTCATTTCGTGCATTGCGCCAGACCCAACAGCTCCGGCCAGGCCGACGCCTTCGACAGCTCCCTGGTCTCCACTCAACTGCAGTATGTCGGGGTTCTGGAGATGGTGCGCATGATCCGCTACGGCTACCCAGTGCGCATGTCTTTCACCGGCTTCCTCACCAGGTACGCCAATTGTCTACTGAGGTCTGGAGAGGAGTCCCCTCTAATTAGGGACTCGGAGTCAAAGATTGCAGCCGCGTTGAGTCAGGTAGAAATACGCATTGTGACTCGTTCATTATACTACATACACACAAAACATTTCAGCGCGATGGGAATTAGCATTAGAACGGAATAAAACACAGTGGAAAGTATTCATTTCATTGAGAACAGGACAATATGCGATTAATGCGTTGATTTAATGCGCTCTTCTTTTTTTTGGGAATGCAATGCGCTTCCTTATAACCTAAACGTATCACCTGTTTATATGGAAAGCAACCGGAACAGAATTCTTAAAGGAGCCACGTCCCAGATTTTACAATTAAACCGACCACTTAAAAATGTAACATTGAAATGGACAGAATTACTTCATTAACAAGATATTAATATTAAAAGAATAATCAATAATTTTTTGAGTGAAATTTACATAATTATAACATCTGTTACAGTTAGTTTCCAGTTAGTTATTTATGATACATTGAAAATGTGCGAATTTAATACAGCCGATAATATATATATAATATATATATATTATATATATATATATCTTATATAAATAATACACACATGTATATAACTATTTTTTTTTTCCCTTTAACATTTTGAAGACTTCACCCAACATATTTTCCCCTAGCTGGCGCCTGCTCCTTGCTTTGTGAGTGTACATAAAGCTAATGCACAGGGTGAGAGGAAGTGAGTGGCTACAGATTGAGCAACTGTACATTAAGCCTCTCAGCTGCTGACCTGCACACGGGTTTCCATGCACTCAGCAGAGAGGACACACTATTAAACGTTTAGCTTAGATTTCAGTGATCCAGGTCAGGCGAGGTCAGGCGGCACCGCGCGGCAGCTGCATTTAGAGTTCACTTTCTCCCTGCTTTGATAGATTTAAGAGTTTAGCTGCGGGGTCTGCGTGTGGGTCGGGCGGATGTGTGGGTGGGTGTGGGACGCTTGGGGAGGCTACTATGAGTAATGGCGCGGAGGGCTCGGCCGGCGCGGCTCGTTTACAGGGCATCCGCGATTGGCCTGGAAAATGGATGTGCTTGGGGAGTCTCCCACTGTGAGAGGTCAGCCTGATCTGAGGGACAGAAGCATATAAAAGAAAGTGATGGAGTAGCCTGAAGCTAGGAAAAGGTGAGGCGTGAAAAGTGTTCACACAGGTGTAATTGCAGTAAAAGTCCCGTGTTCCCTCTTGTGAGGGTAAGAGAGGATCACTTCATTCTTTCTGTCAGCTCAGGTACAATGTCACTCTGTTCTCCTCATCTTCCAGGAACACAACGCCTTATCGCCGTGTCACAATGACATGTCACCGCACAACGTGCAGACTTTTCTTACAAGGTTTATAATATTCCCCTGTTTATTGTCGCTTCAGTTTTATTTCCTCCTTCTGTTTCATCTGCTCTTTTAGTGCTTCTCCATTTTATCCTTTCCTTCTCTTTATTCTTGCTTTTCAATTTGTTGTGTTTTGTTTCTGTTGCATTGATTTGTCCACTTACATTTTTACAACTTTTTTTTTCTTTTCTTTTTCTTTTTCTACTTCCCGTCATCTCTTCTGTTTTCACAAGTTTCGAACTCTCAGTGCCCGGTAGCTGTATCTGTCTCTCAATCTCACCTTTTGTGTGTGACGGATAAAGGGATTACGATAACATTCCAGTAAGATAATGAATCAGGACAACACTGGCCACATGACGCTGGAAGTTTCCACTACTTTGTTGTAAACATCATGAATCTTTCAGCCGAGAGACAGAGAGAGGGAGAAAGATAGAGAGAAAGTGACAGACTGGAAAATTCAGGGAGACAGGCATTGGGGGGGGCGAAGAGTAATGAGGAGGAGGGACAGACGGACCACGTCAGACGTTTTAGCTGGCCGGCCCGTCTTTCGTCTGAGTCCATGTTGACCCTGGATTAAATAGCCCAGACGGTCTTGTTGTGCTACTGTACTTAGCATAGTTCAGACTGTCTTGCGATAAAGGCTGATGTTGTGACTGTATAAAGAAGAAGCAGATTGTTATCTGATAGGTATTGTTTTTTTTTTTTCATGCTGAGACCCAAAATGCTTTAAAGGTCAGTTTTGTATTCAATACGCTTTAACGCCTCAGTAGTACAATAGCATCACTATGGCGCTGTAACATACATGTTATTATTATTTTATGTTGTGTGTGAATTCAGAATTGAACGTCTGGTCATTGGAGTCTAAAGCCGAGTATCAGTGGTGTTTTTGTCTGGTAGAAGAGCTAGACAGCAATGGAGTCATGCATTTATCGTTCCCCCCCCCCCCCTTCCCAATCTATAGAGATGCCATTTGTTCTTTCACTATAGAGACAAGCGTAACCTGTTGTCTACAGGCGGCTCGCTGGGTGACATCATTCCAAGTTCGCCGCTTGTTTTGCGTTTTAAATGCGAACGTGTGCATGTGTTTGTGAGAGGGAATGTGAGAGAGTGTTAGCATTACAATAAGGCTGCAGCAGGCCAGACAGGGTGAGAGAGGTGGTGCTAAGGCAGACGGTGAGAGAAAGGCCAGCCAATTGTGATGGAATGTCGGCCTTTTTTGATTTTTTTTGTTTTTTTGTTTTTTTTTGTTTTTTTTTTTCAAGCCTCATATGAGGGGCGGGTTATGTTCGGATTTTATTACTGGTAAGGGCTCTCTTTTAAACAGGCTTTGTTTTATTGACCTCGAGTTCAGTCATGTGGAATATGTGTCTACTGCTGTTATTAACATCTCCGGCTGAAGTAAAATAAATAAATAAATAACCATTCCATAGGAGAGAGGTTGGACTGACCATATCACAGTTATAGGGTTACCTTCCTGTTAGAAAGATAAATAAATGGACTCCATATGCTTTTGTTTAAACTTTGGGTTTTGGGTGAACTATGATGGGACATATAAGGTATATATAAAACATAGAGAGAAATGGATGGATGGATGGATAAGATAAATACACCTAATACATGTAGTAAGGGTACCCCCTTACTACATGTATTAGGTGTATTTATCTTAGTGGCTTAGTGGTTAGCACTTTTCCTCACCCTCCAGGTACCGGTTGATTCCCGTCTCCATGTGTGTGTGGAGTTTGCATGTTCTCCCCCTGCCTCAGGGTTTTTTCTCCCGGTTCTCTGGTTTCCCCCCGGTCCAAAAAACATACGTAGGTTGATTGGCACCTTGGAAAATTGTCCCTATGTTGCATGTGAGTGTGTGTGTTGTGTGCCCTGTATGGTTTGGCATTCCATCCAGGTTAACTCCTCCCTTAATCCATATACGCCTGAGATAGGCACAGACTCCCCGTGACCCGAGGGAAGATGGATATAGAGGTAGAAGATGAATGAATGAATACATGTAGTAAATAATAAGCTGTTTTAAAAAAAAAGAGAGAGCATTTTGTAATTCTTCTCGTACTGCAGATATCGAGAGTTGGTGGACACAACGATGATGCACGGGATGACGATATCTGCTGAGGAACAATGCCGCCATGTTCTGCAGCATTGCAAGCTTCAGGGCTGGCAGGTGAGTACATTTACTTTCAGCACGCCCTACACGAGTCCTACACCCACGGTTCCTTTCAAAACCTGCCTTTTCTCTCCTGTCAGTTGGGAAGCAGCAAAGTATTCCTGAGGTATTGGCAGGCCGACCACCTGAACGACCGCTGCCATCAGCTCCACAAGAAGATCGTTACCTGCCAGAAAGGTAATTCCTACACCCCACCCCAACCCTATTATTTCCTTGCGCTGTATTTTATGTATCATTGATTGTATAATTGCGACAGTGGCGCGTGGTTGGCTGGTGAGGCACTGTGTCCGGGGAAAGCTGAACTATCAGCAACGGGAGCAGTGCAATGTGCAGCGGTTTCTGCAGGGCGCAGAAGATTTGGGCTTGCATGTTTACGACAGCCTGGTCATCCAGAACGCAGCTGATATCGCCCGAGAGAATGATCGCCTGAGAGGCCACGTCGTCACTCCACCACTGGGGGAGAGGCCTGAACCTGTGGGAACAGAGGACGACTCACCCAGGAGGTGAACTACTGTGCCGCTAGCAAATCTAAAAGAATGCATGTAAATCAAAGAGAATGTCTATAATGATATTCTGGATATTTCCACTAACACCATTCCCACAGAGATGTCTGTTATAAAAGCCTCCATTCTTCTAGGAGGGCTCCCCAGTAGATTTTGGAGCCCGGCTCTGGGGATTTCTGCTCGTTAGGCTACAAGGGCATTAGCGTGGAGGGGATGTCGGACAAGGAGCTCTGGTGCAATCTGCGATCCGCTTCAGTCTAAATGTGTTGAGTGCGGTTTAGATCAGGCCGCCTTTGTGCTTTGGAGCCCGTGAATCTGATCTATCTCTCTCTCTCTCCATTCTCCCTCTCTACATCTCTCTCTCTCTCCTCCCCCCCCCCCCCCTCTGTCCTCTTTTTTGCCCAAGAGGAAGGCAAGGGGCGCAGAGGAGAAGGCCCAATAAGACGAGAAGAAAGCTGTTAATGTAAATTTGTTACATTATGTACATAATAAAAGGAATAAATGCAGGCACACACATTTTGATTACCAGCTCGCTAATTAATGAACACTGATGAGCAAGGCTGGTTGACCAAATCACTTTCATAATTATCAAAGGGTGTCGGCAGAATCAACAGACACACACATTAATTACACCCGGACCAGTTTCTCATGACTGACCTCATATTCCAATCATAGGGACTTAAAAAGCCTGTATTTAACATCTGAAGACGTACAAGATTTCTGTATCACTATTTCTCGTTCTCGCTGTATCATCAAAATGACTAAAGCTTCTGCCACCCAGTTTGGGAAATCTATTTAAGGTATTAAGTCTTTACAACCCCCACAACACGTCAAACATGCAGCTGTCAGCACCCCTTTTCCCCACGGACCAACAGATGGAGGTCCCAGATTAAAGGACAAAAATTAGCGTGCATATCACGCTAAGGAAAGCTGCTTAGAGTTTAATCAACAGATAAGCTATTTAGCCATTCCTCTACTGGTCTCGGGCTCAACAGCTCTGTTTCACTCAAGTTTTATATGAGCTGAAAGACATTTGACAGGCCCTGGTATATTCCACTGTTCATTTCACTTGCGCACATTTAGCACGCTAATCATTATTCATTACACACTGATTGTATTCTAGGTTTCTTTGTAAGTGACATGTATTCGAAGCTGTATACCACTTCTGGAGACACCAATTGACAAACCATACTGTTAATCTACAATTTATTTTGAAAACACATGACTGAATGTAGTGAAAAGAATGTAATTGAAAGCAAATGCGCAAGTTTGCTTGCCAGACCGTTTTCCGGCGATTTTAATTATGCACATCTGTATCATTCTGTCAGGCCTGTAGAGAAAAGTGGGCGGACGAGCGACGCTGTAGGCCGTGTCGGGAACCGTCCTATCAGACACTTCCGTTCCAGTTCTGTGCCTATCCCCCTAGTCATGGACAGCTTGGTACATTCCAACATCGGGCCATCAATCAAGCCGGCCTTTCAGTCTGTAACTCACAGCAGCGACGAGGGGGGTGGTGGAGGACTCTTGTCGCCAAGGAAACAGCCTCCTCCCAAACCAAAGAGGGACCCTAACACACGTCTGAGTGCATCCTATGAGGCAGTGAGTGCTGGCCTGAGCATTGCTCCTAAAGACAGTCCTGCTGAGGGCCAAGTCTCACCCTCAGGAAGCCCCCCGAAAACCCAGCTATCCCCAAATGACCGTATGTACAGAATAAACATATTTATATGTGTGTGTGTGTGTGTGTTGTTTTGGAAATTGTGTAATATACATGCTAATGCAAGTTATAATATAAAAGATATTTTTTTTTTTTTTTTTTCCTTTTTCCTTTTTTGCTTCTTTGCTATAAAATCCAAACAAATATTAAGTGGAAAAAGAAGGAATCTTTAGTGATCACGTGTGTTTGGCGGTAACGTTTCTTCCATATTTGTTCTGTCTATGCACAGCTCTCAGTAAACCGCGTCCTCACAGCGACGACTACAGCACCATGAAAAAGATTCCCCCTCCTAAGCCCAAACGCAGCCCCAACACCAAACTTACAGGGTCCTACGAGGAGATCTCATCTGCCCCTGCTCCTGTGCGCCCTACAGACATGAAGTTGGCATGCCTGGCACGCAGTGGACACTTTATGGGCCTTGTTCAGCGGGCGGCTTCTGACGACGGACCGCACCTGGCCACATTGAGCGTACAGTCGGGCCGGGATGATGAGGATGTCTACATCGAGATGGTGAGCACCTGCAGGGCTATGAGCATGGCTAAATCGCACAGTCCAGAGCAGAATGAAGCTGTTTACGAGGAAATGAAGTACTACCCACATGATGAGGGTGGAACTGTACTCCAGGTCGCCAAGCCTGAAGCGAGTGAGCCCGCCCCCTTCGGCTCTAGTATTGCAAAACTCTCACTCAGTCTGGAGATCAAGAGACCTATAGCCCTCATAGAGCATCCGAACATTCTGATAGGTCGTCAGCAAAGCTGGGATGGTGACAAGAGGAGTGAAAAAAGGAAAAACGATGGGACGTGCGACATTCCAGCTCCTTTTCCGAACCTGCTACCACACAGACCCCCTTTGCTGGTGTTCCCCCCATCTCCAGTCACATGCTCTCCGGCCTCGGATGAGTCCCCGCTGACTCCCCTTGAGGTAAAGAAGCTCCCCGTGTTTGAGACCAACCTCAACTACTCCGGTCAAGATGGCGGCAGCCCGCTCTCGCCCCAGTATAGTCGCCAGAGAGCCGACTCTTCCCCTAGCCTTTCTGTATTAATACCTGACAAATCTACTCCACCACTCACTCCACCCCCACCTGCAGCTCCTCCTCCACCATATCGTCCACCATCACACTTCCCCTTCCCGCCTGAAGCGAATTTCCTGGTCCTGAGCCGAGCCAGTGCAGACTCCAAAATCACTCACAAAGGAGGCCACAGTTTAGCAGAGACACCCCCAGGCAGTGCCAAGCCTCCCTTCTCACCAGTGAAGTCTTCTCGACCAGAACCGCGGCGAGCACACTCGTGTTCATCCTCACCCGCTGCTGTTCAATCCGGCGAATGGGAGGTCCCTCACAAGTCCCCTCGATGAGCTAAATACGCTATTCAGTTCGGGACGCAGCCTGCTTCGCAAGTCCACGACCGGGAGGAAGATTAGAGATAGTGGTGAGTCTTTTTATGTGTGTGGAAGGATTGGAAATGTGAAGACATGTGTGGAAAAATGTGTGTTTTAGATAAATGCCATTATGTTGGCTTATAAAATGAAAGGGTTAGACTCCTTTCATTGAGAGCCAGGTGTCGCGACATAAGAAAGGGTCAAATAGTAAACATTCATTGTAAATGCTTTTTTTTGAAACGCCACATTGTGTGTAAATGCAGCAGGCCACGTCTTGTCCATGTGTTTTATTTCTTATGGGAAGCCATGCTAAAGTATCATGGCCAAAGCTTGCTTCCTGTGCTACATCCCATGCAAATACAAATCCTAAATGACAGTGGTGTTTTTGGGCCACAGTAACCATTTATTAACATTAGTTCACCGTGTCTGAGCCAAAAAATAAGTCAAGTTCAAAATTAAAAAACAAGTTCATGATGGCCTTTAATTAAAAAAAGAATGTGGATGCTGAACTGACATAACATTCGAAATCCACTCTCGGTAAAAGTACTATATCTCAGGCATAACATTATGACATTATGAATAATATTGCGCTGGGCCACGTTATTTGCAGTCAAAACATTCCTGACCCCACAATTTCCTCAGCAATTTGAGCTACAGGAGCTCGTCTGAACCAGACGGACCAACTTGACCCAGTTGTCTAGCATTCACAGTCTCAAAATGCTCAAATCCTTGTCCTACTTTCTAATACGTCAGTCTAATACACAATGTTCACTCGCTGCTTCATTTATCCCGCCCACTAACAGGTGCTATGATGAAGAAATAATCAGTGTTATTCACTTCTCAGGTCATAATATCATAATGTTATTCCCGGTCTGTGTAAATGATGGCCGTCTTACAGACGTCAACAAAAAAAAGTGAGATGAGCAGAAATGTATGCGATTGAAAAGAGACAGCCAAATACAGTATGAGCAACGTGACAGCGGTGTAATAAGTAACGGGAAAGAGAGGCTTTTGCACACACATACAACGGCAAGCTTTCAATGCTAATTAGATACAGGTGCACTAATGAGATAGAGTGATGAAGTGGAGGGCTGGCGGAAAAAAAAAAAAAAAAAAAAAAAAAAACTCAGCCAGGAGCGAGATTGCATGTTAAACCTTCTCCGAGACGTGTGTAAGTAATGGCCCATCCTTGATCATACCATCACAATAGAACACCGCGAATAAACCTTATTCGTATATCCAGTTCATTTTTTACAGGTTTTTGACATACACACACACACACACACACACACACACGCACACACACATTCCTGCAGATTTTTCATGAAACATTGATTTGATAGGCCATTATTTCTGCCCTATGCACTGGGCATGTCAAATTATTTCAAGATTTAGTATGGAATGCATTTGGAAATTAATGAGCCCATTATTTTATATCGCCTTTATTGCTACAGACAGAAGGAATGTTAGCAGCACAGCCCATAATTTTTAATGTAAAGATTTTATATAAAAACTTTACCGGTTTGATTTGTTATATTAGTACATTTCTTGTCTAGTCTGCCACCTTTTTATGTTAATTTAGAAATGATCAACAGAAATTTTGATCACGATAATAATAATATATTAATATTTTATTATATATATGATATATATATATATATATATATATATATATATATATATATATATATATATATATATATACATTCATCTTCTACCGCTATATCTGATCTCTTCCCTCGGGTCACGGGGAGCCTGTGCCTATCTCAGGCATCTATGGGCATTAAGGCAGGATACACCCTGGATGGAATGCCATCCCATCGCAGGGCGCACACACACACTCACATTCACACACTAGGGGCAATTTTCCAAGGTGCCAATCAATCTACCGTGCATGTTTTTGGACCGGGGGGGAAACCGGAGAACCTGGAGAAAAAAAAACCCTGAGGCACGGGGAGAACATGCAAACTCCACACACACATGGCTGAGACGGGAATCGAACCCGGATCCTGGAGGTGTGAGGCGAACGTGTTAACCACTAAGCCACCTTTATATATATGCCCCTTTATATATATATATATATATATCGTAAATTAGTTTCGAATGAGTGTGTCCACATACTGTAATGCTTATGGATGCTGAAAAATGTGGAGCAAATCAAGAACAAACTGCAACTGTGAGGCATCATTATTCCACCTCTAAACCAATGGGAGAGTGGATAAGTGCTGGGCTACTGATCGGAAGTTCGAGGGTTCAAATATCACCAGGATTGCTGCCACTCTTGGGTCCTTGAGCAAGACCCTTAACCCTCTTTGTTCTCCAGGGGTGGGGGGGGGGGGGGGGGGTTGTTGTGGGTGCTGTAACATGGCTGACCCCAGCTTCCAAAAACAAGCTAAGATATGTGAAGAAACAATTTCGCTGTGCTGTAATTTATATGTGACCAATAAAGGCTCTTCTATTCTATTCTAAGCCACTTTACATAGTGTTTGAACAATAAAAAATAGCTTGCAGGTGACACCAGGTTGAAACGTATTCAAAATAGATTCATATGCCTACAAAGATGTGCCCAGGCTACAGTAAAACTCGGAAAACAATACAAGGAAAAAAAAACAAAAAACAGTAATGTGCCATAAGGTTATATACTGCAGCTTCCAACACAATGTATGCAGATATTGTCCTAAGGCAGACCAGCGCATTGTACTTTATATTAATTTATGTTTTAACTGCATAATTTCCCTTGAGGCAGGCAAAATGAGCCGAGATCACATATACTTAAACACCTCCGAGCCTACTCGACTTTATCTGTCCCTGATTTGCCATTTTTGTGTGAGGGTTCATCTGTAATAAAAGAGCAAGGGTGTGAAAAATCAGGCTCCGAAGCCACCGCCTCCCTTTATGGTGGAGGCTAAAGGGGGCATAGGGGGTATTAGCTCTAGGCTCATCAATATTGCATGAGCAAAAGATGATATAGTCATAAAATATTAAATATCAGCCCTCTTGTGTGTGCATAGGTACTGTAATTCCATAGCAAAGTGTATGTGATTCCCTGGAGAACGAGCGTGCGTATATAGGCATTAAGGAAAATTGCATGTGAGGAGGAAATGACTATTGAAACTTCTTTGTGTGTGTGTGTGTGTGTGTGTGTGTGTGTGTGTGTGTGTGTGTGTTTGTGTGTGTTAATTGCTCTGACATATGCATCATCATCCACAAGCTGTTTAAAAGCATGTGTCATCAAATGTGCCCATGGTCACTGTGTTTTTCCAAAGCTACACACTTCATCTGATACCTTGGTGGTGTGTTCCTGATGACACGTCACCCGTCTTTAACAAGTCAGATCAGAAGGCGTCTCACCAAAACAGGTCTTTGATTATTTCCCCCGATACAATGTTGTATTATGCGTCGTATGGAATCATATAGTTGCATCATGCAAGTGGATTTGTGAATGATCTTACAGCACGGCGTCACGTCCATTCTGACATCAATGAAACCTAGAAGGGAGAAGCCGGAGTTCAGAGCTGGGAGGAGACTCGGTTTCAGCTCCTGCTTTATTAATGGGTTGACCTGTCCATCATCTTGAGTGAAAGGGATGTCCTGTGAGGTGTCGTGTTTCACGCCATTTTCCTGTTTGATGAGACAGAAAGATAATGGTGGATTACAGACTCAAACAACGGTAGAAAAATGTTACTTTTGTTTACGCGGGCAAAAGAAAAATGACTCATCATTTGTGTCGGTAAATGCATTTCCCCCTAGCATTTTATAAGACTCTCTAATTGATTTCTCTCTGTCAGAGATATGGGATTCAACATAATGCGCAATAGACCTACCACAATGTTAGTTGTAGCCCATGCAGACTTCGAGGTCACCAGAGCTGCCCAAGAGCATGCTGTAATGGAAATGATGGCAGTGTGTTGAAGGGGCAGCTGACCTTCTGTTCTAAATTCATCTCGGCAGCGGTAAGATCTAAGCAGGCCTACATGCCGTATGGATTAACAGTTCTCCGGCTGCTTCCGCTGCTTTTTTGCCATGGCGTCAGCACCGGGCTCCTATCGCTCCCCCTGTGGCTGAGAGTCGCAGCTGCTAGGGTTTGTGTCCTACAGGGCTGGACATGGCAGATGTTTGCATTCCTTCCATCGTGTCATCACACGGAGGCCAAATGTCACAGTGGCTGGCCTGTTGACGTACACAAAGACGTACATGGACCTTCGCGTCAGAAATAATATAGCTTCGGATTTGCTCCGTTAAAAGGTTGCGTTTCAAATGTATGCCGGAGGAAAACGTGCCTGATAAACTCGATTGATTTTTCTTCCCTCAGGTTTTTCCAACTCCAACATGAACCTTCCAGCAAGAGAGGAGCAAGGTCCTACCAGTTCATCGCCACAGCTACAGGACAAGAACGCCAATCACCGCACATCTTCGCCCAACTCCCCAGTGCCCCTCCCAATGGAGAACGGCAACCAGATCTCCAACGGTAATTTCCAAGCGCCGCCTGTATCTGAACGAGTATGATGGGTAGTACAGAAATGCTTTTCATTGCGAGTGTCACTGTGGAGAAAGCCATTGTCTACTGTGTAGAAAGTGTCTGGGTTAAAGCGGCCCAAAGACAAATCACAAGTGTGACAGCAAAATATTATTCATATCCTTTGGGGAAATAAGCATAATAGTAATGGGTCTGGTTCCCGAACACTGCGGTGTGTTTTTCTGCAGCCGCATGATCAGCCGGCGCGACCTTGACCCCCGCTGACCGTGACATATAGAGAAGGGAGATCCCCAGCCATGGGGATATGAAGTGGGTAAGGGGGGGGGGGGGGGGGGGTTGGGGGTTGGGTGGGGGGGGGGGGGGGAGGGGGGAGTCCATGATTGTCTGTAGTTGATGAAGTGTCCCTATAAACCATCAGTCGACCCAGGGTGCCTCTCCATCTTGCCCTCTGTCAAACCAACACTGACTTATTTTTGGTTAGATGGTCTCTACTAGAAATTTCTTCAATGTTGAGATGAGCATCACAAGTCTTTAGTTAGCTGTGAGGGAAGAACAAATTTGACCTAGCGGCATGTTTGCTCCCCTCTCAACAGGAATGCTAGAGGACGACGGACATCACAAGTCAATTGCTTCCAGTGTCTCTACGCTACACAGACATATGGACAGCCACCACACGCAGGTAAACTTAAACGACTTCTGTAGGGGTTAGCACGGGTCTTCCAGTAGCACAGCTAATCAGGGTTAATGAAAGTGAAAGCTGAAAGTTGCATGTCCTCTCAGGCCCAGCACTTGGCCAAATGAGTTGAGGGAGAAGTTATCTGGAGATTATGTTCACTGGGATATCACTGCATGTACTATAGAGGAGAGCCAGTAGCACAGATCCTCAGGCCAAAGCTATCACTGTATCCCTGTGTGTGTGTGTGTGTGTGTGTGTACAGAGAAGCCTGCGTTGTATTAAACCTTAATGAAGCTGCACACCAAGAGGCTTCCACCTGATTGAATTTCTCTCACTGACATTTGCCTTTTATTTTATTTATTTATTTATTTTCTGACATAAATAGGGATCTGTCCTGAAAGTTGTAATAAATAGAAAAAACAAAAAAAAGAATCTTCTGGAAGCTGAATTGAATTTCTTCCGTTTTCTTTTTTTTCTACCTAAATGGAGTATCTGAAAGGTACTATGTGAATTATTCATTCACAAGACAATAAAACAAAAGAGAAAAAAAACAAGGAAAGAATAGCATTTTTTGGAGCTGATTTTAAGACTACATCATATAAAAAAACGTCTACAGTATAATTGTAGAAGAATGGGGTGAAGAGTTTATGAAAGGATTAACTGTCTGCTTAGCGGGATTTACATGTTACTGTGGTATTTTTGTTATGGGCTTGAATAATACTGTTACAAATATGAATGTGATGTTAAGATATAAAAAAGCAAAATAATCATAGCATTATGATCATTTAGATTTTGCCCCTGTTAATATTTTACTGTTTAACATAACAGTATACATTTTTAGTGTAAAATCTATTGTGGATATATTTTGATATAAAGTAAATATACCTGCAATGGTCAACTTGTTTACATTTCAAATGTTTGTTCGGTAATATGGAGGGTACGCTTTGACATCTGGGGCTTGGGATTAGATGACACACGCGAGGTGACAGGTGTCATAAATTACACATGGTTGATAGCCGGCATCGTCGGATCAACATCTAAATCATCCGAAGCAAACGTTCGCTGTCGGCCTGCTAAGAGATTTAGATATTCAGCCATGACGTTTATTATTTTGCATTTGCGCAGAAAGAAACGGGGGACATGACTTTAAAATTCTCATATATGTACATAGAACAAGCACCACGTGGTTGTTATTTACAATAATCCAGCTAACTGGTGATGTTGGAGTATGTCTGATCATTTAGCATGTTAGGATCTTTTGCAGGCTTTTTGTTTAAGCTGTTTTTAAAATAATAAAAAAAATGATTTTCAGTGCAAAACCTACAAAAGAAACATATAATCTATTGTCTTGACATGTTGAGAGCCTGGTTTATGGTCAATCTGTAATACTTTTTTCCTCAGATATAAGTAGGACTGTCTGAATCCTTTTGCATGAGGGGACATTTAATGTTGGACACAGAAGGGGGTTGGGGTAATAAGGGACATCACTTTATGCAATATCTGCCAAGCCCTAATGATTTATGAATATGTATACTACGTAGGTCAGCCTGGTCACTCAGGCTCTTAGGTGAGGTAAACCCTCATGAGCCACTTGTCATTGAATATAAGCCGTCAGCTGAGTAGATGTCATTATCCGTAATTGCCGTAGCTTCCCTGAGTGGAGAGGCGATATTCTTTTTTTACTCGGGCTCTCGGGGTTAGTGCTGTCACCGTCCGTGTCTTAACAGTGACGTTTATTTAGCAAAGAACCAAAATGTCCAAAATGAGAAAAAAAAAATGTCCACAATGAGAAATAAATCCACTTTTCTTATTTTGAGCTTATACATTCCTCCCGAATGTTTTTTTTTTTTTTAAACCTGCCAATGTGTATTGAGCGTTTCACTAGTGATATCTAAACCCTTCCCGCTTCTAGAAACACTTGGTGCCACAGGTTCTACAGTTACCAGCTCCTATTCAACCCTCAATCCCCTTGCTTTGTCACATGATATGGCCATTGGTCACATGACTGCCTGGAAACCAGGAAGTGAGCAGAGCAATAGAGCCAGGACCATAAAAGCCATCTTAAACAATAAACAGGCCATACATATGCACTCGTCTCCTGCACTTTAAATAAAGCTTTAATTATTCAAGCGGTGAATGAAATATTCACAGGTACACAGCTACAGAGGTAAGAGATCTAAACTCAGTGCTCGGAAACTGGGGTGACTCGCGTTGTGGTTATGTTTTTTGGTCCTTGGTTGGTGGTGGAACTAAGCCGCGTAAGCATGGGCTTATTCCTTTACTAATAAAGCTCAAAGGCTGGTAACTTTACACGCTGCTTTTTAGCTCGACGCGTGTGCCAGATCCACACAGACTAACTGACTATTTAGAAACGCAAATGCACTCAGCTGGCAGAATATTTTCACAAGCGGATTGTGCCCTTTAATGACAGACTGTATAATAGTAGCAGTAATAACGGCGGTAATAATAATAACAATAATAATTGGGAAAACCGGCCCACAAGTTTGTTCTAAACCTTTACAGCAGCCTGTTCATTTCTCCTACTGCATGAATGGATAAAAGCCAGATGGCTACAGAGATATGCCCTCTCCATTACTCAACTCTAACCTCAACAGAGGTCGACTCCAGAAGGACACTCGAGCCCTTAATGTCCTTATGGCACTCGGAAGCAGGAAATGGCCTTTTAATGCAGACGTCTTCTCCCTTGCACTGGCACATGTATGCATCATATTTCACTAGCCAGCTTGTGGCACATTCGTATTCCGCATCCGCTAATGATCGCCCTGCACAAAGAAATTTATATAATAATGCGTCGGATTCAAGAAATGAATAAACAACAATGCTAGTTTTGCTTATTTATTTTTAGCTTATTTATTGTGTTTGCTTTTTATTGCTCTATATTCATTCCAGAGTTGGCCGCCTTGAGCGTGACTGATAGGGGAACGCTCCGTTCCGAACTAAATCAGACAGCACGTCCTTCAGGGAACAGAGACAACAGTTGGAAGAACGAAGTGTTTCCACTCATCTCCCCGACTAATTGAAGAGTCTTGTAGTGTTGGAGGAGTCATGTTATGACAGGTTTCAAAGTCAGGCACTTTATGGTCCTCTCTGCAAAAGGCCTTTCAGTAATCAAACTGACTGTAAACACCTCGAACAGGTTTGGATTTGTCTGACTGTTTGTAACACTCTACTCATTTTACACACATTTAAAGAGATCATTTCCCGTCCCTCTATCACTTACACTGGGAGCAGAACTGGGGTTGTGGTTAAGGCATTGTACTTTGTGTTCAAAATCCCAGTCACACCACTCCTGGGCCCCTGAGCGAGGCCCTTAGCTCCTCACGTGTATGAATAAAATCAAATGTATAAGGACGTCTGCCATACGTTAGAAATGGATATGTAACAGCAGAAAGCGCGGTTTATCTTCAACATCCACAAAAGCCAAGACTGCTGATTGTCTAGGTGTTGTGCTGATGTACTTTCTTATTTACTCTTCTACCTCTGAAGACTGTGGGTCTTTTTTTTGCTTTTCTCTCTCTCTCTCTCTCTCTCTCTCTCTTTCTTTCTCCTCTCTTCCAGAGGGGGCACCTCAACTTCTCTCCCTTTGGTGCAGGGGCCGCGCTCTAGCCTGGGCATGGCCGTAGTGTTTGTGTAGGGACGGGGTGAGTCTGCTCTGATAACCGCCATCTCCCGTAGCTCCATCTTGGCCCGGGCCCCTTCTCGCTTCAAAAAATACCTTTGCCTCTGGTGAGCGTAACTGTCTCTCGGGGGCTCTTTAATCGTTGATTCTTCTGTAATGCTTATTTGTAAATTGGAGAAATCTTTGCGGCCCAAATTATGTCCACTGGTTCTAAGACTATTTTCAGAAACCTCTCCGGGTTGTGACGGATGGCTGATTCGATTGACTGGGGAAGGAAAAAAAATCCTTAGCATAAAACGTGCCTTCTCTTTTCATGATTATTGTTCTAGTAAATTATAAATTAGCCTTCTGATACCTGTAGATCGTGTACGTTTGTTCTTTTTATATCAGGCGTAGGTACATGAGGACTGTACTCCTCTCAGTGGAGTGAACTGAGCTGCAGTTTTTTTTGTTGTTCTTTTTGTTTGTTTGTTTTTTTTCACTCCAGTGCCTCCATTCCCGCCGCTGTTTTCTCCTCAGTCGTTGTCGCACTTCATTCAATCAATCCTTTCTTTTAGTTTGATTTATTTGTTTGTGTCTGAGACAGAGATCCGACACGCTCGGATGCTTTTTTGTTGAATCGTGCCTCGTGTTGTTAGAAATGTTATCTGCGCTCTGATAACCATGAATAAATGTCCGTCTCCTCCAAATGCATTTATAGTGTGTATGCGGGAGTCATAGAGCGTCTACATGTCGAGGCATTGCCATTGGAATAAATATGTCTCATTGATGCTTTCACTGTTATTGTGACGCTGCCAGGTGACAGGCATCCACCAGTTCATATACACAGCATCAAGCGGTCATGTGAAGGTAAATCACATGTTCACCTGCTAGCATAGGCGAGATTAATCCAGGCGCTGGCGATTAGCTACAACAAATATCACCTTGTTCTACCAGGATCCAGTATATCCTCTCCATCTTCACTGACCACTTTGTCCTCAATGTTCTGAATTGTCTCGGACTAAGGTGAACTCGGTCACCTAGCACTTTTATCGGCTAGATTCGTTGTGTGAAAGCAAGGCCCTTTCCGGCTTTTTCCCGATGAGCTGCGAAACAGAACGAGAGAGCGCTCAGGTGAAAGGCTCCTCGGACTCCAGGAACTAAAACGGAGAGAGAAAAACAAGCTGAAAGCAGAGAGGCCTTACTAATATGTCTTTATCTATTCTACAAGAAAGTCAAATTGATTCCTTTATTTATTTATTTATTTATTTATTTATTTTTAACTGTGATACTCTAGGCCAGACGTAATGTGCTGGTGTCGAAGGGTTTTATTTCTCTGCTTGCTCTCGTGGTCATCGAATATCAACAAAAGTGCATGTGGGGACAATTGGATTTCAGTTGGCCTGATACTTCCCCGTGGGAATAAAGTCTAATTTGCAGAGTAGTCGTACAGTATTAATAGTCTCTCTATGATTGTATGTATTCTTTAATAATAAGGGGAAAAGAATAATATTATGTAATATATAATAATTGTTCATGTACTTCGGCACTTAATGTGTGGTGCATTTCATTCTTGTTTGTGTCTGAGCTTAAGCTTTGCGTGTAGATAACTTAGCTGCACTAATAATTATGTATGTGAATCTATAGGTGTCTGAAAGTTTTTTTTTTTTAACTTACCTTCTTTCTGAATGAATGAACAAAGTTTGTAATTTTCAAAAACGTGTACACATACACACATTATATATGGGTGTATATACATACAGTAGTTCCTCAAAATTCATATGAAACATAACCATATGTATAACGCAAACGTATTGAAATATCGCAACTTCCATAACCGAAATTCCACGCATAAGGAATCCTAACGCATATAAACCACATTAATATTGTTGTTCATGTTAAGTAATAAATAGAGCGTTTAAGTACAGTACATATAAACATAATGAAAGCACCATCCCCACGCCAAGATTTCTCTAAGTCATCTCAGCCAATCAGCGAGCGGCAATTCGGTACTGAGCCAATAGGAACACGTTGTTGTTGCTCAGTAGAAAACACATTTACACACACTGTCTACATCACTGTTTCATAGTGAAAGCATCATATATATATTTTTTACACACACACACATATATACACATACTTTGAGTGATGTAGGGAGTGACACCCAGGACTAAAGCTCTAAGAAAACTAATGCATGAATGGGTGAATATATGATTAACCTTTGCCTAATGTTGTAGTAATGATGCTCCTTGATTGCGATGCCCTTTGCTGTGTGTTTCCGAATCAATCTAATAGGTTTGTAGATAATGCGGTCTGGTCATCTCCATGGCATATATATATATATGATGATAAGGCCAATATGTCCTCCTGACCTTTCCACATGGTGACAGTTAGGGATAAACCTCATCAAGTCCCAGCCAAAGGTTATATGTCAGAATATTCTCCATTCTCCTCTCGGCAAGGATAGAGTAGTTTACATTTAATTTCCTGTAAACACACTGACCAGTCACCCCTCAAATGTGCTCTTTAGCTACATATGCTCCCAGTCCAACCCTGAGACTCTCCTTCGCAGTGTGCAGCTTGTTGTTCTTGAATGAATGATTCTGTGCGATCAGAGAAGCAGTTTGGATCCGTCAGTTTACGTTGTATTTGACATGTGGGTGAGGCAGTTTGCATGTCACTAAAAACACCCTATGCTTTGACTTGTGCTTATATGGTGAAACTCGACACCCAAGGGAATATTGATCACATTAGAATTGCAAAAAAAAAAATGGAATGTTCCATCAGCATGGTGTCAGTGATCTAGGGACCTCTGTTGATTATTCATGAGGTGGGATTAAAGGTACCAGTCTCGTTAAATATACGTAAATAGTTCATTGTCTAAGACCAAATGAATGTTGATTGATGCACTTGAGCTTAAGCGTCCCTGTGGTTTTCTATGCAATGTGTTCTGTTTAACGAGTAAGTGCAGTAAACGAGCCTGCACACTTCCTGTTTCTGCTCTGGTGAAGCTGAAGTATAAGTGGTGATAATATACTAACATATATAGATGTACATTATGGATCGCCTTGGGCTTTATCTTCATGTGTACGGTGGGAGAGAGAGAGAATTTTCTACCTCTACTGGACTCTTGGACTGCACCAATACTCTGCCTAAAGATCAACAACATTTGTTTAAACTGTTTTATGGATTAGTTCTTCATCCTGGCAAACATGTCTTCAGATGAGTTGCGGAAATAGAACACAGATATTCTCCTGCCTTATCTAAATTGCTTTCAGCACCGCTTCTCATTACCTAGTAAATCATTTCCAAACAAGACAAAACTCAATGGTTGGAGCCTAAAAAAAAAAAAAAAAAACTTTGATTCTTCAGTAAAGTAAAGTGATTATTTAAATGTAAGTAATCGATTAGGGGTTTGCGTTTGGGTGTGCAGCAGAGCACTATATTCCCTCACACATATTCATTCATTTACGAAATCTGTCAGGACAAGGTTTTGCATTCGTCAAGAATTTAAGCACATGTATTTGGAAGCTGCGGTAGTTTTAATGAACGCACAATTTTACATAACGTGCATTCAAAAAAGAGAAAAGACTGGAAGTATCGCTTTGCCCTGGAATGAATGATTATTGCTAGCTTGTCACACTGTTCTGATTTTATACATTGGCTTCTTTTTTTGTCCTTTCAGTTTTTATTTCGCGTGCATCAAATTCGAAATCCATCTTGTAAGTGTTTTTTTGTGAGCGACAACCATTGAAACTAATTCACGGCTGTTTTGTTGTTGTTGTTGTTGTTGTTTCTTCTCTCTTAGGTTATCCGGCGATTCTGTGTGTGGGGGGATCAGGGGTCTACGTTTCAGGATTTGTTGCGACGGAGGAGGAGTGTGTGCGACGCTCGGACAGAATGGCAGAATGCCTGGCTCCAGACTCATGGCTCCCCTACTTTACTGATAAAGCACAAGGGTAATACGACCGAGAAAACGTCACCGTAACAAGCGGTTCTTTTTCCTGTTCTTGAGGAAGGAAACAGGATAAAGGACCTCCTTGTGTCTTTCCTCTTTTTTTTTCTTCTTTCCTCTCTTTCTTGTCTCTCTTTCTCTCACGTCACTCATGATTTGAGGAACGAGACTTGGCGGCATAGGAGAAGCTCATATCTGTCTCTCAGGCCAGGCACCAAATAATATGGAACCCAAAGGACATACTGCCATGTCACATGTCTTGGTGACCCTCCTGTCTTCTACAAAAGTCTACAGCTGTCAGATTGGAATGCTGCTCTGTTTGGAAGTCTTTACCCGAGCCTCAGAGATTGCGGTCGTATGCGTCAACCATTTCCCGCCGCACTGTAATTTGTATACCGTCTTTCAGTGTTGCTACTTCAGATCAAACTGGTGCTGGTTGCTCCTGTGATTCTGCTGCCTCAGTTTGATATTTAAAAAAATAATATAAAAATAAAAAAACACAGTTGGTCCCGGTGACCCAGATTAGGGACAGAATGGGATAAAGGAACTGGGCTGCAGACATTTCTACAGTTTACATAACGAGTCTCTTTGCGCCGACCTCCTTTGTGAACTGTGTCTTTACTTCAGGTTCAGCGACGCAGCTACGTCTCACGGTTCTTTCAGGTGCTTCTGAGACCCATCTTCAGAGGTCACGGGCATTAAAAGCGGTGGGGTTTTTTTTTTTTTTTTTTCCTTTTTTTTTGTTTTTTGAACTCTTGCGGGGTTCATATAGAAATCTCAGCGATATCCCAGGGTGCACTTTTGTCCGACACGAGCATCAGTTTTTGATGCCAAGCACACGTTTAAGTGAACGAGTCGATTGTTGCGCGCTCGGTGCCAACGCGGGACGGCACACAGAGCAAAGCAAAGATACCCCGAAATGTCATAATACATCACACCGGCCCCTGCTCGCTCCCCGCCCGCCCTGTCCTGCTCCCTGAGTTCATTAAAAGGGAAATGTACATGTGGAATAACAGTTTTTACCCACTTTTTAAAAGGATGGGTGAAACTTTTGGACAAGAAGTCTTAGAGACCATATTAGAGCACAAACAGTGCAGCGTGTACGTTTCTGAACAGGGACGTGTGTGTGTGTGTGTGTGTATACACTTAAGCAAGGCAAATAGGACTTTTTCTGTCAATTAAGTGAAGTATATAGGCATCACTGCTGACTACCAGCAAAGCAGAATGCAAAACAACAAAAACTGCTGTCGTAAAAAAAAAAAAACTTCACTGTATTTTCTCCGGGTCTCCTTTGAGGCCTCGTGCTGTCGTTCCTTTTTAATTCGTACGAGTAAATACCATCTCAATAAGATGATAAACAAGTGTTTGATTTGTAATTTATACATATGCCTAATGTGTAACGATGCATTGTTTTTTTCCGTGTTATCCGTCTCAAGCTCCACCTGGACTGCAGGGGTCCAGTATAAAGAAATGCAGTTGTAATGAGCAGAATCAGAAACGTTCCACTCTTTTGAAGTGGACCCTTTTAAATACTATAATGTCTGCAATGACACTCAAATGGTTTATCGCACCAGTAAATACCCTTCATCCGTGTAAGGCTGCAATCGGTGTGCTGAATGATTTGTGCTTTGCTTTTTTTTTTTTTCCCCTCCCTTCATGCCATCTGTTGTAAGAGCCCTATTTATTATCTATAGCAGTTTTTTTTTCATATGGGTCACAATGACATGATAAAAAAAAGCCCTCTAAACTCTAATGCATCAATAACTGGTCTGTCCGATTTGAATGTACAAAATGTAAGAATGTTAAAAATACGCACACTCTTGTACTGCCTGTAAAAAATATTTATAAAAAAAGATAGTGTTTAATACAGTGATATATATAAAATAAAATAAAATACAAATTTCTGGACACATTGTTCCTAGTTATAGACTACAAAAAAATGCACATTCGGTGCAAACCATCACTGATATTAACATTTATTACGAGGCTAGTCTTAATCAAGGCCACTTAGTGTCTACATGATGGATATTATTTGGTAACTGTAAATGTATTTATATTTCAAAAAAAAAAAGTACTTTGTAAATGAAAGATCTAAGAACATTATTTAATCTGTCAAGCAAAACTATCCAGAGTTTTATCCAGGCATTACATGTACCGTGGGATTTAAGGAGAAATACATATGACTAAATCCCACTCATACATACTGACCCGTGATTTTGTAGGAACCAAGGAAACATACATACTGTCTTTGGTAAATATTACCCACGCCATAAAGTGTTTAAACAAGTATGAAATGTATTTCAAGGCTGTGCGTATTGATCACACTAAAGCCTCTGATCTGTGCCCAAGGTTTTAGCAAATAAAAGCATGGTCTCCCAAAGGCAATCGTAGAACAAACATCATGGTGGTTTAACACTTTGAACACTGTAAAACAGTACGTTTGGGATATTCAGACCTTACATGATAATCAGCTGATTATTCTTTATAATGTTTTGCGAGCAGAATTACTTTTTTGCCTTGGCTTCTGCTATACAGGGTTAACGTGGATGACGTTATGAGTTTGTCTATCCGAAATGATTTGTTGCAAGTCATTCACAATATTCTACTGAAGACTGTTGTACAGTATGAGCCCTTTTTTATTTTTTTTTTCCAAGGAATAGTAAAAATAAAGAAGGATAGAGCATGAATCGCACACTACACTGTTACTTTGTGTTTAGTGTACTGGATTGTGATCATTCAGACATATCATTCTCCGTCTCATCTGGTGCTGTGGAACTTTCCGGACTCCTGTGTGAACGTTGTGTACTATCCATGTAATGTGAACCTCCCTTCTCCAACCAAAAACATCCCTTTTTTTTTTTTTTTTTTTTTTACTTTTGAATTTTTTACGATTCACTGGTGCAAGGTGTAGTTTTAAAGGAGTGACGTCGCTACGGGGACACTTCCTTTCGCAGTCATTCCCAGTCTCGGAAGACATAAATGAACACTTTTAGTTCCTGTGCTTGCTCATTCACACCGGACTCGTGTATTGTATATTCCTGCATCAACGTGGATGTTGCTGAATTTTGACGTCGCTGTTTCCCCGTTTTTTCTTCATGTTCTTTTTTTTGGCGCATTATAAAATATATAAATCTAACTCTTGCTCAAATCCATGCGTGTCTGTGGGAAACATATTTTCTTTTAATTATGTTTTATAAAATTCCTGTACAGCAATAAAGCACAATAGTGCCAATATCCATGTCTGTTTCACTTTTTTTTTTAAAACACTTGCAATACACTGGGCTGTATGAGTGAACTGTTTTTTTTTTATTTATCGTAAAGGACTAAAATGGGCTTAAATAGCATTAAATATCATGAATCTACAGAAAGTGGCTCATAATGTTGAAGATATGTAATGTGTGTATATATACATATAATGTTATATATACATAATATATATATATACATAATATATATGTAATATATACATATATATATATATATATATATATATATATATAAAATTATGTGTATATATAATGTTATTAAGTAAGGGGCATGGTGACTTAGTGGTTAGCACGTTCGCCTCACACCGCCAGGGTCTCGGCCATGTGTGTGTGTAGTTTACATGTTCTCCCCGTTGCTCAGGGTTTTTTTTCTCCGGGTGCTCTGGTTTCCTCCCGGCCCAAAAACAGGGAACGGTAGGTGTAGGGGCACCTGGAAAATTGTCCCTAGTCTGTGAATGTGTGTGTGGGTTGGCATTCCATCCATCTTTAATGCCCATAGACGCCTGAGATAGGCACAGACTCCCTGTGACCCGAGGGAAGATCAGAGAAGCGGTAGGTAGATTAGTGAAGATTTAGATTAGGTAGAAGTTAGATTAGTTAGAAGATGAATGAATGAATTTTCATCGCTATTTACATTGTAGATTCTCACTTGAGGCATCAAAACTATGAATCAACACATATGGAATTATATAGTAAACAGTATTGGATACTGGATGACCTGTCCTCCACAGACATATGACCCAAACTCAATCGAGATGTTCTGGGATGAGATGGAGTGCCAACAAGTGCTTCATGATTGTTGGAAGACCATTTCAGGTGACGACCTCATGAAGCTCATTGAAAGAAAGCAAACGAAAGAGTTTGCAAACATTTTTTTGTTTGTGTCATGTGTGTTCATTAATAGTTTTGATTCCTTCAGTGAGAATCCACAATGTAAATAGTCATGTAAATAAAGAAAACCATTAAATGAGAAGGTGTGTTCAAAACTTTCCCTGGTCGTGCTGTTTAGCAGTGTGATTTAACCGGCTCAGATAACCAGATTTTTACACTTGTTGCCATTCACAAGCGCATGACCCGGTGTCATCACAACACAGCTGATTAAGATCAGCGATCCTGATCTCCTTCTGCGTGACAGGAACAGAAAACATCCGCGAGTATGCAGAGGTCTTACACAGTTTATAATGTTTGTGCTTATGATGGATGCAGGAATGTGAGTGAGAACATGGGGAGTGTGTTTACTGTGCAACTCTGCTGACCGGGTGCACTTCCTTGTGTAAACTGATTACTCTTTTATCGCTTACTGGCCCATAAAGACAGCCCCGGTTCATAAATCACATAACACACTACAAAACGCAATATAAACCAGGCATGGTTGAAAATATAGATGCTGTAAAAATATCTTTTGAGCCTTAGTAGCTGCACACATGTATTCCATAGGTACTGTGTGTGTGTGTGTGTGTGTTTTTAATAGTTCAAAGATTTATGAGCAAATACACAGCATGAACAGGGCTCTCATTCCTATTCCAGTATGAGAATATTGTGAAACGTCTGTTGTGACTGCGGTTATTATGTAAAGTGTTCATGTGAGATTATCCTTGAAAGTAAGGGGAGATTTAAAGGATTTTGGGGAATACAAATGTGGAAAAGTGATAGCTCCAAGTGCAGAAGTGGAATGAAAAAAAAGAGTATTGAATTAGGGAGAATCAGGTAGATATAAAGACTAAGGTATTTGTTATTCTTTTGCAAAATAATTTTGACAAATTTGGCTATACATTGAGCAGCACAGGGGGCGCGGTGGCTTAGTGGTTAGCAGGTTAGCCTCACACCGCCAGGGTCCGGGTTCGATTCCTGTCTCGGCCATGTGTTTTTCTCCGTGTTCTGCGTATAGGTTGGCATTCCATCCAGGGTGTATCCTGCCTTAATGCCCATAGACGCCTGAGATAGGCACAGACTCCCCGTGACCAGAGTGAAGATGAATAAAGCGGTAGAAGATGAATGAATGAATCAAGCAGCACAACTTTACATACAGATTAAGAGACAGAGTAAGAAAGAATTATTTACTTATCCATCAGTGGAGTAACAGGGTGATCAAAATAATGAACCCTTATTAGCTTGTGGTGTTGTCCTGTGTGGAAGAACTTTTATCAACAGGCATATAAACATCAAAACCAATCCGAGAACGCTATCAAGCAAGACAAATATAAAACTATTGATACTGCGTTAAAGCAGAAATAATTTAATGAAGCACATTCGAAAGGAAATCACTTTTCTTTTGGTCACCGCTGGTTAGGGATTATAAAAGCTCATGATACGGTTTTTCATGCATTACGAATAGGCTTTACTAACACTTAAAATTTTTTGCATATACAGAATTTTTCATGGCGACTGACGTGATTCAGAGACGGAGGAATTTTCAGTTAACATTCTATGATGAACGTGTTCCGAAATGTTCAGCTGCTTATGTGAAATGTATTTCACTGTTTCATGACTGAAATATGTGACTTTTTAATTATTAGTTTTCTTTTTTTGTAGATGAATTATGAATGCATTGCATTGCATATACCGTGTAATTAAATGTGTGGATCAGCATTTAAAAACTATTTTTGTGAGGTATTAATTTATTTATTAGTTCGCTGTATGTTCCTTATATTATATATTATCTATATATATTTTGTTTCTGTCTCTCTCTCATCTCTCTCTCTCTCTAAAACTTTTTTTTTTTTTTTGGTCATGGGATTTGGAGAAAACAACAGACTGTCTAGCGTTTCAATGTTGACGATATATATAATTCTGCGTCTGTCTGTCTTCGTCTGGTCCTGTTATCGATTATTTATTTAAGATAGATAGATCGATAGATAGATGGATAGATGGATAGATAGACAGCTGTTAAATTAGCTGTATTTTTATTAATCATGAGGGTAAAGGTCTAAAACATATACTACATACATCAATACTATACTACATCTACAAACCACCAACTTGTGTATATTCCTGATATGTATATTTTATAAACACTTATGCAATATCAAAATGTGTAGTCACAACATTCCATAAGCCCTTTTATTATAAAATGTTGGCAAACATTAATATGAACATATTTAGACAGGAGAAGGTAAAACAACTGCAGGCTGTTTTCACACATAGTTTTCCCATGCATGAGACATTTTGTGGCATTGTGTCATGTTCATTTGATGCAGTTGGTTGCTCATTGCAACGGTTTTTAATTGCACTAAATTGCCTGCGAATGTTGGTATTGTTTAATTTCAGGAATCTGGCAGGCAGTGCTCTAATGGACACAGCTTACTGATTCTAAAAGAAAAGGAACGCTTTACCCGCACTGTACTGTTTACCTGTGCTATACTATACTACATTATATACTACTATATATCTGTGCTATACTATACCATACTATACTACATTGTACTGTTCTATACTATATAACTCTATATTATACAACATTATACTTTTCAGTCCTATATTATATTAGACTATTTTATACTATACCACATTACACAGTAATCCTGTACACTATATTATACTATTCTACACTACACTCTATTATACTGTTCTATACTATACTACATGTTCCTATACTATTCTGTGCTACTGTTCTATAGTGTACTACATTATATTATTCCATCCTACACTGCATTATACTGTTCTATACTACATTGTCCTATACTGTACTGTACTACATTATACTACTATACTATACTACATTTTCCTACACTATACTATACAATACTATACTACATTTTCCTATACTATACTGTAATAACATATTCTATTCTATCCTATACTACATTATATTATTCTATCCTACACTACATTATACTGTTCTATACTATACTACATTATAAAGTACTGCTGTACACTACATTATACTGTACTGTACTACATTATACTATTCTATACTATACTACATTTTGCTATACTGTACTGTACTACATAATACTATTCTTTATATACTACATTTTTCTATACTATTCTGTGCTACATTATACTATTCTATACTATACTACATTGTACAGTACTGCTGTACACTACATTATACATTATACTGTATATATCATATACTACATTATATTATTCTATACCACATTATACTATTCTATAATATACTCAATTATACTATTCTATACTATACTACAGTTTTCTATGCTATACTGTAATACCTTATTCTATTCTATCCTATACTACATTATATTATTCTACACTATACTACATTTTCCTATTCTATTCTATCCTATCCTATATTATATTATTCTAAACTATACTACATTATACAATACTATACTATACTACACTATACTATACTAAACAGTTAATGATGAACCAATAGTTTAAAATCATTCATTAAATTGTAGTTAATATCAATAGTTACTGAGTTAAAATTGTGGCCAACTAATGGCATTTTGAGGTTGTGCAGATTTATTAATGTCGAACGTTAGCTGCATCTCCAAAGAAGTAACATTTAACATATTACACATATCCCACCCTCCCCCACATACCTCCCATCCACACACAATACACATATAGAGTAATACAGTTTCTTCATAGTGCAAATCTATTTTTAGTCATTGCACTTGCTATAGGAGGTGACAGTTAGCACTTCACACACACACAAACATGCAACAAAGGACAATTGCTCACATCCTACTTTCATCACTACAACTCCCACGTGTCTATATTGCACATGTAGCATTAGTTATTGCACAAACTCTTTGTTATGCATCGTTCTTCAGTTATTGCACATGCTGCAGTTATTGCATGTAATGGACTTGTGGCACACAGTTGTTGCACATACGGCTGTTGTACTTACTGCACAATTTCTTATTTCTTACACGTTGTTGTGCTATTTCACTTTCTATAATATACCGCCCGCATATAATCCCTATATTATATATATATATATATATAATATATATATATATTATATATATATATATATATTGTTAAGGCGATTGATATTGCACTGTAGAGTAACACCAACACCATGGCGTTCATTTGTCTGCCTGAGTTTGGGATGTTGTTTTGTTTTGCACAGTTCATGAGCTTGACTGCCTTTAAAAAGAAACATTTGGCATGAGATCACCTTATTGACTTGCACCTCCTACATGATACGAGGAGATAGGCAGCATGTGTGGGGTCCTTGATAATGCACTTTTTTTTTTTTTTTTAAACAGAGTGAAGTATGGATGCTATTACTGTCTGGTAATTGGGTCCTAATGATGTCCTGTGCAATTTCGATGATCGCTTGCAGTGTTTCTTTGCTCAGCCTTTTTCAGCGAGCATGCCATCCTTTACAGTGATGTTGTGTCGAGGTGTACATTTTAGTAACCGTTTGCCATATTAACATGTCTAGAAAGAAGACAGGCAGCCTAAATTTGCTTTAGTGAAAAAAAAGCCATTGTACTGTATTCAACACAAATGCAAAGTATAAAAGCAAGTGGAGGAAGGTGGAAGAAAGCAGCCTCAGATTTCCACTCTCAACTGACTCGAGTGGATCCTGATGTGGTCTTGTGCCGTTGCAGCCCATCTGATTCTGCTCACCATAGACGGAAAGAGTGGTCTTTTGAGTTATTACTTTCCAGTCCGGACATTCTCCAATGACCTCACTTATCATCAGGGAGTTTGCGAGGCACTTGCTGTTCACTGGATGTTTTTCTGTTTCTTTATATTTTAGAGAAATCCTAGAGACTGTTGGGTGTAAAACACTCAGGAGGTCAGAAAATGTTTTACCCAGCCAGTCTGGTATCAACACTCAACACCTTAGTGAAAGTCACTGATCTAACACTTTTATGCATTCAATATCTTGTTCCTCTGTCTCTTCTCTCACACTCTTACATTCTCTTTTTCCTGCCTGTGTGTCCTTCCAGTCATCATGTACAGAGATTTCATGCGTGCGTGATGTTATGGCGCAGGCATTGTTGACGTGTCTAGAAATAACTATTATAGGAATGTCAAGGTGACTTTTATAAGCTCAAGAGCATTATATATTACATCATTGTTGTCTCATTTCACAATAAAAAAAGATTTTTTAGGATTATATATATATATACAGTATGTGTGTGTGTGCGTGCTTGTGTGTGTGTGTGTGTGTGTGTGTATGTGTATATATATATATATATAATATATAATATATATATATATATATATACACCACACACACACATATATGTGTGTCTGTAGTGTGTGTTAGCATCTAAAGAGAGATATGCGCAATGCAATAAGGCTTATAAGGTTATTAATGATGTAAAGATTCTATATTCATCCATCAGCAGAGTGGCATTTGTTATAAACACACACACATACACATACATATACACAGGGACTATTGTTGGTGTGAACCACAATTTTTTGCTCTTCGTTGGGTTTTTGTTTAATCTCTAATTTTGCCCTTTTTTGATGTCTTTGTTTGGTAAAGGCCCTACATCTCCTGCATAATTTATAAACCAACTCCCCCCCACACCCCGCCCCCAACAGAAATGTGATGTAATTATTGCCTTGATCGTAAGAGCGACTAAAAAGAAGCCCAACTACAGGGAAAGGAGAATTCCAGGAGTGATGCTGATGCAAGCTTCACGAAGGCAAAACACACTGACAATTCCTCACTGACTACAATATTTCCATTCTCTAAGGAAACGCATTTCAGATCCACAGACAGGACAGGGAAAAATCTAATAATAGTACTAATAATAATATAATAATAATAATAATAATAATATAATAATAATTGCAACCTTTTTTTATGTAGTAGAAAGCATTTTGATGGGTTTTTTTTTTGTATTTTCTTTTTAAAAATCATAGATCATATATATATGTATATATCTATATATATATATATATATACATTTTTTTTTTTTTTTATTTCTCAACACATAATAAGCACAATAATCAGAAACTGGTAATGATTTCACATAATGCCAAGCAATGTTTGTTTCCCTGTTATGTTCTTGATAAAGTAAAACCAGATCCAGTGAAGATGCTTAATGTGTGTTTGTGTGTGTGTGTCTGTGTGTGTATATGTGCAATTGGTTTTATAAGATAAACATGCACATGTTTATTCCAGGCATTGCCAGAATGATTCCAAAGAATTAGACTGGAAACTGGATTTTCCTTTCATTTCCAAACTGTATTCACGGATGAGTGCAGCACTCACTGAATTTAGAGAACAGATTGTTTTAACCACATGTGCCGGTTGAGGACACACACACGTGTCCCAAGTTCTAGATTAAAAACATCTTGTTGTCAGGGTTGTTTCTAACATTTAACATGTCGTCGGTTCAAAGTGTGAATTACATTGTGTGCATGTTAGTGGGCGTGTCTGTATGCGTGCTTGAGTGGAAAATATACTGAAAATATTTTTGATCATAAATGTTGCAAATCATAGCTTCAATACTTGTAATGAAACAAGTATTACATGTCAGAACACACAATTAATCAACTGTTAGTCTCAGAGACTCAATGAATACTATTTAAAGTACAAAATCTGGTCAACTTAATGTTTGCATTATGTAGTTTTTACATTAAATAACAATCAATAAATAGATCTTTGATTTGCTAAGACTTGCTGCAATAACAGTTTGTGCTCTTGTTTACCAAACAAATAGTTTTCTGCAGTGATTTTATATTAAATATGTTTCTAAATAAGCTATAAGTCACCTCATTAATCATATTCCAAATGTAAAGTGTAATAGAACCCCAATAAAAATATAAAGTTTGGCAATTTGAAAAAAGCTTTTTCTCTACGGAACTTAGATAGTATAGGAAACTTTAAAATAGAGAAATTGTACCATTTCAAACACAAAATAATTGATGATTTGATCGCTGCAACACATCTCAAACAATTTGTTGACGAGGGCAACAAAAGGCTGAATAAATGTCTAAAAAGAAACAAGAAATATTTTGTAAAAAATTGCTTAATTGGCAGACCGTCAGAAAAAAGTCGGTTGGTTCCAATCTATGATAAAAGTGCTACGTTGTGGAACAATTACATAATAATGCTCCTGAACATACAACTTAAATACATATATCATAAATAGTTTCTATATCTCTTCAGCTTTAAAACTAACATCAAAATATTGAAAAAAATAAAATAAAATAATTCAAATCTCTCTGGTGTGTGCAAAAATCAATATCAGATGTCGTGAAATGTGGGCACTCAGGTGGCACTTCAAAACCCCTCCAGAGATCATTGTGTGTAAAGTGTGCCGTGTCCTCCGTAAATACAGGTTAAAGCTCTATCATTTCAGAAATATATGAACATGATCCAGAAATACCACTGAGCCAAAGCTGATTTCAAATAGGCGTTAAACCAAATTGAAACCCTGCTCTGTAGTCCGAACTTTCAACTTTTTGGAATTAAATAGTGGTTTAAGCTTCCAAAGCAGTTTGGACCCCAGTTTTCAAAACAAACTGTATTATGCGAAGAAATATAATGTATATGTGATAAATAAACGCTATTCTTCTTCTTCTTCCTCTTTCTTCATCAGCATTCTGCATCTCTGATGGTAAAAAGAAAGCAACATCATTGTTGTATTTATATAAAAATTAGATATGCTTCTTTTCACTCTTGATTTTACAAAATGCTCAAAAGCAAAAGTGATAAATTATGAACGACACGTTTTTCTTTACAAGTTAATAAAAGATGATCTCTTCAGGGAGAAAAAAGTGCTAACTAGCAAAAATTTCAAACTTACTGTTGATATTTAAGGGGCATGGTGGCTTAGTGGTTAGCACGTTCGCCTCACACCGCCAGGGTCCGGGTTCGATTCCCGTCTCGGCCATGCGTGTATGGAGTTTGCATGTTTCCTCATACCTCAGGGTTTTTTTTCTCCGGGTTCTCCGGTTTCCTCCCGGTCCAAAAACATGCACAGTAGGTTGATTTGGCACATTGGAAAATTGTCCTTAGTGTATGAATGTGTGTATGAATGTGTGTGTGTGTGTTTGTGTGTGTGTGTGTGGTGGGTTGGCATTCTATCGGGGGTGTATCCTGCCTTAGTGCCCATGGACGCCTGAGATAGACACCGACTCCCGTGACCCGAGGGAAGATCGGATAACAGCGGTAGAAGATGAATTTTTTTTCAGACGATGAATGAATGTTGATATTTAATAACAACCTGCAGATCGACATTAAAATTCCTTATTGAGGTGCAGAAATTTCAGTTATGTATTACTTTTACACTCTTTTATCTAAGGGTTAAAGGCGTTCCTCAAGACTCTGGTAGTGTCAGCTTGGTGGTGTTAAAATTTGAACCCATGACCTTCCGTTCCGAAGTCCAACGTCTTATACACTGTACTATTATATCCCATTTTAAAACAACACTAACTGAGCTAATACTGTAAAAAGTCATTTTCAAACAACACCATATACGCTAATGTTACAATTCACATTTCAATATTCATAATGCAATACCTATTAATCTTTTGTACAATATAACAAAAATAAAAATACATCCAGATTATTATATACAAATAAAAGACATCTATAAAATCTACGATGTCAAAACAGGCAAATAAGAATGAGCACAAATTGTAGATGATGAGGAGTCAGTGGAGTATTATGGGTAAACAGGAAATAATTATGTAGGGTAAGGCTGTTAACCGTTCTGCTGACAATACATTTGGATTCTAAAAGTGCTTTTAGCTTTTGTGCTCAAACCAGCTCAAATAATCTCGTGGGAGCCAATAAACTGTGGAATAGTCTTTTTTTTTTTGCAAAGGTTCAAAGTGGCTTATGCTTTCTTCCTCCTTATTTAGAATGTCTTGGGAACGGGAAAGGTTGTCTGGGTACATCTCCCCACTAAAACAACTTCACATCTCAGCCTTTTTTTTTAAAACAAATTGGGAATACTTTCATTGCGTCCTCAGTGGGTCCTCACACAATTTAACCTCCACCTCCTACACACACACACACACACACACACACACACACACACACAGTGTGCTGCCGAGCTCCCAGCTTCCCAGGTGTGCACATATAAAAAGCAGTGGAAGTGCCTTTACATACAGTAAATCATTATTTCTTACAGGCATAAACAGTTTTGACACTCGAGTGATGAATTACAGCATGACACTCCACCAGTATATGATGATTTCAGCAAACGGAACCTTTGTGTGTGTGTGTGTGTGTGTGTGTGTTTTCATGAGCTGTTTGCAAATGAGTCAGGAACCTCTTTGATGTGGTTTACAGGCACGTCCAAAGTGTTTTTTTTTTTTACAGTCTCAACCACACCTTTTACACACAGGTGTTAGCACAGTGATTAAAATTAGCCATACATGTGTAGACACTCAATGCTCACACTCCCACATAAACGTGACCTTCACATGCACATTTCAATACTTAAGAGGGTTTGAATGTAAAAATACTGATTTTTTAAAGGCAAATGCATGGCGTGTATATTGTTGGGAATATATTCTATTCTATTACAGATTCAATATCTATAGGTGTATTTGGTTTGAAACTAAAGTGTATAGATATTATATGCTTCTGTTGTTGTTGTAAGATTAAATATGTCCTGTACCACTATACCTCTGGAAACACTGGGATAAAAAAGGGTAGAAATTGCTGTTTATTTATGTAAAATATAATGTATTCATAAGGAACCCTGAGCAGGCAATCGTCAATGAATGATATGAAGTGAACTGACCATGATATTGAATGAATGGCATGGATGCTGAATGAATTGAATGAATGACTGGATGGGTGGATGAATGAATGAATGAATGAATGAAAACAATAATTATAAATAATCTACAGACTGTTTCACTTTGGAAATGATTACACACGCTAAAAGACCACACCACATTTACATACACGTACACACACATACAAAACTCCTATTTGCTGTACTAATTAATACTGATGAGTGTCCTCTTAATATGTCAATGTTAATATGACAGTACATTATGTTACACAAATAAAGGTGCAGTAAATAAAGTTTTATTTGATCACAGAGCAGGAGGCACAGACAGCATGTTCTCCACTACAGAAAAAAATAACAGGCCTATTAAATTTACTGCTTAGTTTACTTTGGAACTCGTAGCAACTCAGACCCTTACAACACATATACTAACAGATCACTTGATTTTATACTTTTATACAATATTCTTTTATCCAGACATTTTAATAATGTTTTAGTAATGTTTTAATAATGTGTGTATATATATATCTATATATATATATATATCATTATATATATATATATATATATATATAATATATACACACACAAACACGCACATTACATATATATATCTATATATATATATATATATATATATATATTATATATATAATAAAATGTATGCATTTAAGGTGGTACCCAGGACATTTTACAAAGGGCAAATAGGTCACTGAGAAATGCCTGTTACACCAGCTAACATCTGTTGTCTCATTTAAATTGTACAATTATAGGGATAATATGCTTAATATGCTTAATTATTCATTTTAGCTTGCAGATAAAAACTGAATATCATGCTATCTAATTAAAATCGCAGCTTATTATTCTGCTTCTCGTGTTAAAACATGTTATGCAGTAACTGCTGTGAATTATTCACACTGAAAGGTGTGTAATTACAAGGGTGACAGTCATAAGTCTGGATCCACTAACGGGTCCTTGTGATTAAAGGGTTAAATCATTAGTGCCCTCTTTATATTTGACAGCATTCTTTGTGTGCATTTGAACCTGGGAGTAGTAAAATGTAGGTCTTACTGCTTGCTATTGCTTGCCTTGCAAAGGAATTTCGATGATTTCCTTTTGTGCATATTTGTAAGGGTGACATTTGGGCATTATGAGCTGTACATAAGCCATAAGCTCTTTTGTCAGATTCACCTGGACACATGATTGTGAGTGAAATACAGACATTTGTTTAAGCATGACCTGCTGCACATCTTTTTGTTTGTTTTTTTACATCATTCATTCGTTTTTTAGATCATTCATTCTTTAGTTTATCTGCTTCCAAATGTACAACACCTTGAAAATTAACTCAGAACTCTACTATGAGTATATTTACATTTACATTTAAAGCATTTGGCAGACACTTTTATCCAGAGCGGCTTACAAATGAGCAACTGAGGGTTAAGGGCCTTGCTCAAGGTTGGCGGTGGTTCTGTTGGTGGTGGTGGTTCTGCGGTCTTCCGGTCCAGAGTCCAACACCTTAACCACTGAGCTACCACCTCCCTATATTAGATATATATATATATATATACTATATATATATATATATATATATATATATATATATATATATATATATATATATATATACTCATGAGTCTACTATGACTCATGTATGAAAAGTAGAAACAACACAATTCACAGGACAAGATTAAGCACCTGGCCACACATACTGACTAATGTGGGTGTGGTTGGTGATTGCTGACCAGGTCCATGCTTTTTTTTTTTCTTTTTTTTTTTTTTTTTTTGATTGTGACATCATCTATTCCTGGTCAAATGGTGTCAGCAACAGCAACTTTCTTCTCACAGACATTTACCTGTGGAGCCTTTGATACAGGGTAGTTGACAAAGAGCCAGTTTTCATCTGTATGTTCAAAAGAAAGATAGAAAATGAGAAAACAAACATACCAGTTTATGAACGCCTCCATAAAGAACAAAATGATCTTTGCAGTTTGCAATTATTCTGCATAAATACACTGAATTACCATATTATCAAATTCATGCAGAGGCTCTAAAATACACCATGGGAACTCATACTAGTACACGGCAGGATATTTTTTCGTTCATTGATTCGTTTTCAGTAATCACTTTACTGGTTGGTTCACAGAGGATCTGGAGCTAATCCTGCTAACACTGGGCTGCGTAATCAACCAGTAAAAGATGCCAGTCCATAGCAGGGTATCATTTTCATTTTAAGTAATTCATACCTAGAGGCAATTTAGCATGTGAGGCCTCCTACCTCACCTGGGAGCAAAGTAAAGAAACAGGGGGAATCCCACATATGCACACAGAGAACATGTGAAAATCTGCACATATAGTAACCTGAGCTTAGGATCAACCCCGGATCCTCTTTTAAGTATAAGTGCTCATACTCTGTATGAGACAAATAAAAGAAGGGGTGGGGGAGCTTAAAGGAGGAAATCCACACAATGAAAAAAAAATAATCAATATGTTATTGAAAGCTTATATCCTATGGCAAAAAAAAGCACAGTGATCTAAGGATTAAGAAGGAAAAACACCACTAATAGCAAACTGACCTGCACTCCCCCAATCCCCCCCCCCTCTGCAATTGACCTCTACATAACCCACTAAATCCCCCTCTTCATTGGAAGTCTGATCAACTAGAGAACAAGTGCAAGGTGGGAAAGAAAATCAGCAACCAGAACAGTTGCATTTTGCATGCAGCTTGGTGTTTAATCTCTAAATGGCCCTTTTTATTTTATGTTCTTCAATGTTTGCATGGCCGAGTCTGTCGCAGATTGGGCCTCACTGTTGGGAATGCTAGTAAAGAGGTCAATTTAAAAGCAGTTATTGAGACAGCTCATGACTTGTGTGCAGTATAATATAACGATTCTCATTATCATCAAAAACGTGTTATTGTCGTTAAATGTAACTGGTTACGCTAGCAGCCCTTACAATAACACATTATGAAAGAAATAGTAGCTATACGGTCACATGAATGGTGTGAATATGAATGAATTCATATTCTGTATTTGTATGCAAGGAATATAAGACGAAGACAAATTTCACCATGGGTGAATATGAATATGAATATTCGTGTAGTTCCAAGCCAATGTTTATTAAAAAATTGCTTGGAAATACTGAATAGTTTGTGCATTACAGCATTATTACAGCAGCATTGTTATTTGAGGTGCGTAGAAAAGCATATCTATGAATAGCCAGTGTCATTTCTCTATCAATGTATGGAATTATTTTAGACATCGGACAAACACACAATAAAACTCCATCCTGCACACAGCGTCATCTCAGCACTGTATCCAATATGTGTAATCAGATCTGTTTGTCCATCTGGGCCCTAATATTCCTCAATTATAAACAAACACACAGACACACACACACTCACACACAGAGTTGGGGGTATGCTACAGCTGGGTGCACCCTTCGACTGATTCGTTTCTGCTTTCACGGCGATGGCTAGGAAGCCATCTTGTGCAGGTTGAAAGCTCTCCATTACTGCTGTTTGGGGACATGCAGGAGAGTTATGTGTTTGTAGTGTAATTGCTATCAAACTGCCCCTTGATGCTATAGTAATAATGCCTTGGGCCACCCCTGGCTATGTTGGCCGTTTCGCCCAAGCATAAAGCTTCTTCCCTAGGTCACCTTTGCTCTAAATTTGCCCCAGTCCACTTGGTATCTTCCATCAAGACTCCTCTTCCAGCTCATACATTAATCATTCCCCAGAGGGCTTTTAACAGCAATAGTGTTTAGTGGTGATTACATAAAAGTGTTAGATCACCTGTAAATGCCACCAGCATGGAAATATTGGCACTTACAGATGCAGGTCAGAGCAGTATGTGTCATGTGGCAGTGCAATACAATGCCTAAAATAAACAAGAATGTACACTCGTCTACTGCGCATACAGAGAGACAGAGAATAGAATAGAAGAGCATTCAGCATACATAGAGAGAGTGATTTTCCTGATATGAGGGAGACCCACATTATTGTAAATAAAAATCTCATGATCAATGATCTAATCAGGAATATGAGAGGACATGAGATATGAGAGGATGATGAAAAGTACAAGACCACTGCTGGGGGTGTAAACAAATTGTACCTGATAAAGATAAAGATGAATATATTTTTTCATATGATCATAACATTTTAGTGTTTCATTAAGAAATTATATATATATATATATATATATATATATATATATATATATATATATATATATATATTATACATAGTATCAGAAACTAAATATTAAAGGCTAAAACGTGTTCATTTGATCCCATAAATGCTGCGGAAGCTTTTCAGGAGCTTTTTCTCTTTTTCCCTCCTTTATATAGACGTAAACGACATACCGGTCACTGAACTGCTCGCGAGACGTGAATTGCCTTGTTAATAGCTGCCAGACCTTTAACTTCCTTTTGACTTCTGACTCCTATTAATTTTACACTTGGCCGAGGCTTTGTGTACGGTATAGATTTGGCCCATTATTGTCCCCATAAAGGGGACTGAACAAAGGACAGTTTATCATAATATGGGACTTATCTCTCCCCGTTTATAATGCTGAGAGAGACCCCACATTAAATAGGCATGCCACAATGACAGGTCTTTTTGCAAGAGTCAAGAAGTGCCTAGTTGGGGGGTCAGGGATACAGTTTCCATGGAAACAACCCGACCATTGTTTACTCTTTTAATGTCTGAAAATTAATTTTCCAAGCTCTTTTATGGCAAAAAAGTATCATTTCAATGCAGGGATACAATTGCAGTCCATCCTGACATAGAGCGCATGTCTGAGAAGGAACACTTCACTAAAAGAAAGGACCTGACTGATCCTCTGGGCATGGGATAACATTTCAGACTTGTTTGTGTTGATTATCATAGTAACACTAGTACAAGATTATTAAGGATCATTATGTTGTCCTCCCTCATGAGCCTGGCAGAGGGGGGAAAAAAAGCTCCAGACCTCACTATCAGTGAACTCCTGGTGCACCCTCAGCACCATCCAATTACACTAATCACTGTTAATTAGCTTGATTATTGCAGGCCTCAGCAGCACATATCTAAAGGTGCTGACGATTTACAACCACCCAAAAAAAGGCAAAGTAGCCTACTCACTTTTGTCAATCAATTGTTCCTGGTCGAGTTGATGGGTACAGATCGGGCATTTTTTTCTCTCATGTTGAAGCATTGACCCACTAAAACAGTCTCATAAAAATGCTTCACACGACGATTATTCATGCCCGAATTTTCTCTGTTTAATATGATGTATGACGTTTTAGGCCTTTTCTTTTTTCTTAAATAAAAAAAAATACAAAATTGGGAGCAGCTGCTGGCTGTGCTGTTTGATTGAAGGTTGTCTGGAGCGGTCTTCAGAAACTGTGCTCATCTTTAATTGAAAATTGAGACAGTGTAGAAATGAAATTATTGATTTGTGCATCGGCCAGGCTCAGGGCCTGCGTGAATGTGTGGGCTGCAGGAGGCCAATGGAATCAGCGAAAGGATGATGGGTGGGCCTTTGATGAATAGGTACGGCTCTGCAGAGAGATGGGATTGGGAGTAATTTGGAAGGGACATGGATAATGTCAGAGACTGGAAATAGTACTGAATCCATACTCTCGACTGTATCACTGTCCTTTTATAGAGAAAGACCATGATATTCTTATAAGAACAGAATATGTGAAAATTACTAGGTTGTATTATATCCCTTTAATCACTGAATTTATCACTGTCCTTTGAGAACACAATTAAAAACCCATGTCTGCAAAAGGCCTTCATAACACATTATCTGCTGCATTATTACCTGACATTGCATAAAGAAATATCAGGGGACCTCTGTAAGGCTCATATATGGCTAAGATAGATCTAAAATAATATAAATGTATATAATGATCATACCCTTGTATGCTTATGAGTGTACCATTTCATAGTTAGTTCCCCTATTTGCTTTTAAAATACTCCTGTGAAGACTTTGAAGATATGTTGTATCGTGCCTGATAGGTATTTGTGATTAATTCAGCTACGCAAGCATCAGTGGGGTCAGCGTGACATAGTGCATTATAACTGATGGCAGACGAAGAGGTCTGGCACGCAGTCAGAGTTCCAGACCGTCCAGGTCACTGGAGTTCTTCCACACCGGAGTTGGCAAGCCAAGCGTTCAAGTAGCTTGATTTGTGCACAGGCTGTTATGGCTGGGGTAGGTTTGGACTGCGTCCCTTACTCCCATGAATGAACTACTATGTAGTTGTAAAATAAATAAATTAATTTGTAAAAATGTGAGGAAAACACAACAGCAAAAGAACAAGACAAAATATAAGAAATGCTAGTATAAGCAGTACATACTATAATTCTAAACTATAGTTTATCTGTCACTTACAGCATGTACATGAAAATGTACATAAAATGTATGTTATGATTTACAATGTATATATTAGAGTTTTATAAGATTAACAGAATGGTATTATTTTCATTTATAATTCTTAAATTACAACAAATGTGCCTGGTAGCTGCAGGGTTGCTGATTCAAACCTGAGCTCAGGTCAGTGTCTATGTTAATTTGATAATTTTCCTTCTTGTTTTCCCTCTCCATCTTATCTTCCAAAAGCATAGGTGGTACTATTATTGCTTACAAATGAGTATTTCAGTGCTTATGCATGGTACTCTGTCAGGAACTTGTATATTTACATTTGGCAGACACCCTAATCCAAATGTATCCATTTTCTATACAAGTAAACTGTTAAGGATTAAGGAACTCGCTCATGGGCGCCGCAGTGGAAGAGTGGTGGTGCTACGTTTTAAACCATCCAATCAGAAGTCTAATGGCTTAACCGCTGTGCTACCACTTCCATATATAATTCAGAGTGTGTCCCTGCCTCGTGCCCAGAGATCGACTGTGGATCCACCACAGATAAAGCAGTTAATGAAGATCAATCAGTGAATAATAAGCCTGTGTTAAATGAACATGGTCGATCCAATTGTCCTGCTGAGGCTCTTGCAACATTGGCAGTTCTGCAGTGCTATAAATGGCATAATTAACTTGCCGCATGATTGTTAAAATGCATACAAGATTTCATTCCGCAGTAAATTGGATAAAGAAGTGTCAGTAAAAGAAAAAACCTGTACAGGAATGAAAACATACCAATTAAATAAGCAATGTTCCTACAAGTAAATGAGGCATGGCAATTTAACGATCCTCAAACCACTGAGTTATACATTATACAATAGAACAATTAAAACATGGAACAGAACCAGCCATGTAGGAGGCTCATAACAGGTTAAAGGACACAAAGAGATGAGCAATTTTAAGGACCATAGATGTAGGAAAACTTAATATTGTAAATGAAACGCACATTATGCTTACTTCACTTGAGTATTAAAAGATGCTTAGCAGTGCCATCAGCAAAAACAGTTACAGTTACACTTATTTACTGCCTGGAGATGTCTGGCTGGAAGTCATTGTGAAGACATTGAAGACTTGTGTTTTCTAATTCATTTTTAGTTTTTTTTTTTTTATTTGTCCAGAATGTTGTCCGGGTGTTGTTCATTCGCCAATACAACACAGAGTGAAGGATCACTCACAAGTAAGATCACTCGCATGCATGCTGCGTTATTCACACGTTATAAACTTAGTACCGTTAAAGTGAATTTGCGTTAACTTTTTAATTTCGGGTCGCAGAGAGCCTGTGTCTGTCTCAGGGGTCTAAGGGCATCAAGGCGGGATACACCCTGTATGGAATGCCAACCCATTGCAGGGCACACACATTCTCACACAAACATTCACACATTAGGTACAATTTTCCAAGGTCCCAATCAACCCACCGTGCATGTTTTTGGACCGGGGAGAAACTGGTGAACACACCCCTGAGGGGAGAACATGCAAACTCCACACACACATGGTAGAGGCGGGAATCGAACCCCCAACCCCGGAGGTGTGAGACGGACATGCTAACCACTAAGACACCACGCACCTACAGCTCTTATATCTATGTGTGTGTGTGGTGGTGTGTGTGTGTGTGTGCATGTGTGTGTATGTGTGTGTGTGTGTGTGTGTGTGTGTGTGTGTGTGTGTGTGTGAGGTACAGCCGTTATTGTTGTTGCGTGAAGCATTTTTTATTACATTTATTTATTTGTTTGCAGCTGACACTAGAGTAGTGTTTTATGACCGGTTGTCATGTTCATGGCCACTGTATGATATGAAAAGTGCGCTTTAAGATTTTAAGGCTTTTTATCTTCGCGGAACAGTTACTTTGTGTCTCTGCACATTTCTGCCCACTTAAAAATACATTTAACCCTATTGTCTTCTGAAATTACCCCAACATGAATAGTTTCTGACCTCAGTAAATCAAGACTTTTGTCCATTTAAAACACATTGATCTTTAAATGATCCTGCTCTTTTCTAATTTGGGTGGTTAATGTAATTACAGTGTATTAGTAATTGTAATTGGGCAGTGGCCCACGTTTTGTTGGTGTTTCAGCCACTAGGGGCAGTGTTCTAATACTAGTAGGGACTAACAAAAAACAGCTTTAGTTCTTCATGGCACTGCATTTCACAAAATATTGACAACAGACCTATGAATTTGTAGTCCATGATTTCATCATCCAATTCCTGCAGTTTTCTTTCAGGTGCACTTTCGAGCTATAATTCTTTTGTTCTACCAAATCCCTCAGATGTTCTATTGAATTCAGATGAGATTACTAAGAAAGCCACTGAATAACATTGTACAGTCACTGCAAGCAGTTTGACTTGCTTTGTGTCATGGATTTCGTATCACGTTGGAAATAACCGTTGGCAAGAAGGGAATGAATGGGCTTTGGACACATCTTTAAAGCACCTCTACCAGCCTGACCTATTAACACAAGGCACATTGGGTCCATGAATTCATGCAGTGGAACCTGATTTTGACCACTGTTGTAACCCACTCAGTTTGGAATTCAACATGGTGTGGATTCATGGAGTGCTTTTCTGCTGAGCTCACTTATACAACATTGTTATTTGAGTCAGTGTAACATTCCTATCGCTGCAAAAATGTCCATTCAATCTGACTTAAGATCTCATAAGATACATCTTAAGGGAATGTGTGTATGTTTATACTAGAATAGGAGAACCAGATTCGAGGAGCTGTTTAGGAACATGGCTGAACAGGGACATATTCTGCTGCATAACTGAGGCAGATAGGTAAGAAGAAGAGTGATATTAAAACTGCCAGAATGAAACGAAATGTTAATTTATGCATTCATAAAATATGTGGTGTCTGTTGTGTTGTGGTGTGTGTGTGTGTGTGTGTGTGCTTTAGCGTGTGGGTGTCGCGCTCGCTTCGCGCGCGCGCCCGCCCGTCGCGCGCCGCGCTCGCGCGCCAGTAGGGGGATATGTTATTTATTGCTTGGGAAATCCATAAAATCCAAAATGATGGCATGTCATCTTCATTCCCTGCTCATTGACCCAAAACGCATTTCTATTGTCCTGGTTATGTCTTTGTATCTGTACTTTATTTTGAACTCTAGAATAGTATCCTGACACAGTTCAAAACACCTGGCACAGGTGTAGGGAAGGGGATTTCCACAAAAAGCATAAGGCGAAAAACAAAACAAGGAAGCACTTGTTTGTTCCTGTATTCCTACCGCGTGCTAGTGTGGATGGTGTACACATTCATTACACATGCATGTTTGTGTGTGCTTGTGTAATAATGTGTGCCGTGTGCGTGTGTGTGTGTGTGAGTGAGTGAGAGCTACCTGATGAGTGAAGATGACACGTGATATATTGTGTTGACGGTACTACAGCAGGTCATGAATATCCACATTAACTCTTACGACTGGTGACATTTATACTGGCACACTGATATATTCCTCTGCATATTGTAGTTTTTTTGTTTGTTTGTTTTTTTTAACACCACCATACACCCTCTGCCTCTACGTTATATTTGACTCTTTCCTTGCCGTCAAACCGAAACTGTGAACATTTTATAGCCTTTTTTCCTCTAACTCTTCAAGGTCATTGGGGAGGAGATGTGTTTGGACTAATAGCTTGACATGTTTTTAGGGGCCTAGTTGTGTTATAGATATATATATAGATATATATTATATATATATATTATATATAATATAATATATATAAGTTGTCAGCATCTGATGAGAATATACAGTCGCATGACACCACATGGACTGAAAGACAAAATGTGGAGCCATAGAGGCCCAGTAAATAGTCTTATCAGGAGGCTTTGAACCCAGTAGGTTTAGCAGGAAATGTTAAGGCAGTCCTGGGGCTGCAATTACAAGGAAATAGTAGAGCCAGCAGGATAATCGCATAACCACTATTTTCCCTCTAGGTTCCATCTGTTTCGCACTCTTTGCCACAGTCACTTTAGATGCTATGCTAAACAAGCTTGCTAATTTAGCACAGCTGCATTGCTATACACATAAAAATATATATATATCGAGGTATCCACATAAGTACATGCAACGTAAATACAGGAGGGTAGCATAAATACAGGTGGGTATCCCTATGCCTCAATTTATGCTACCCACCTGTATTTACGTTGCTGTACTTATGTAGACACATTGATACATGAGCGAGCCGAGACTGTTTCTCTTAAAAATTTGGAGTGCGTGTGGTGTTGTGTGTTGTTGTGTGTTGTGTGGGTGAGTGTGTGTGTGGGGAGTATTTCACAGCCCCTAATGTCTAATTAAAAGCATAGTCCACTAAATGTTAGAATATACACCGTGCTCCTGATTTATACTAGCATGAAAGGCAGAATCAGTGTTTTATAAATACAGTCCTTCCATGTTACAGTCTAATCCATGGTTTCCTGGAGTAAGACAGCAGTGCTTTCTATTCTGATTCAGCGAGCTGATATCTCTAGATTCATCTTTCATTCCACCCCCCTTACCGTAATATCAACGAGGCCATCGCAGGCGGGCGTAGAAGAACTCGTTCCCTCGATTTAATGATATTATAATGGTGTCGAGGAAAACAAATATCCATCAGTGCTTTTTAATTAAAATGGCGGGCCCCCTGGGAACTCATTGTACTGCCAAACATATTCAAAAAATAAAATAAAATAAAATAAAATTTAAAATTAATATATATATATTTATATATATAACATAAATATATATAATATATATTCAAAAACCATTTTTCCTTTGTCTCACATTGATAAAAACACATTTATATTACTGCCTCACTTGACAACTGGGTATTGCCTTGCTTTGTCACTGAAAATATCAGTTCTAGGTGCTGATGAAGGAAAACCCCTGATCATGCCTCCTCCCTCCCTTTCTCTCTCTCTCTCTCTCTCTCTTTCTACTTTATCTAGCTTGCTCTATCCTTTCTCAATTCCCTCCTACTCTCCCCTCCTCTATGTGTAACAACCGGATTGGATGCGTACTAGGACACTACCATTGCTCCAGACAGGGTCCTCCAGAAACAGAACAGAGTGCTTTCGGCCAGTAATACCCCCTGCGCACACATTCACATTCACACGTACACATGCACTCGCCAGGTGCATTAGTATGCAGGAGGCATTTCAGCTGTGACTGTGCCAATCCACTGTAACACGCATATACAGACGCACATTCTGGTGGCAGTGTAGCTGAGCAATGATGTCTGAGTAATCCAGTTATTTTCCATTTATTGCAAGGCACGGCTGAATGGGGAAAGGCACGCAGACGTTCACCCCAAACTCAGAGAACATTCATTAACACTGATTTGTTATTTTAATCTGAAAACAAATATGCCACCGAACAAACTTGACTGCCACCATGGATAACAGATTTGGTATACATAGATATCCTTAACTCAAAACCCAGAGCTAATAAATGACAGCTCAGCAGTGTAGGAGACAATGTCGGTTATCTGTACACAGTGTTACATATACTGTCTGTTAATTATATTCCATAATGAATACTGTCTTCTTTCCAGCTCCATATCTGTGGTGCATTTGCATCTTGCTGGTTTCCTGATGCAATATAGCCCATCACAGCTTCACTCAGAAGAGGCTTTTTATCCACAGAATCATTCTGTGCTGAGACGGTGGAAGATGATAATAGGAAAATAGGAAATGGCAATGATCAATGTTTATTTGTTGTTTCAACGCTAATATTGATAATGTAATTATTTTATTTGCCTTTTTTTTGTCGTTTTACAATAGCTAAACAAAAGTTTTAAACTCAAGATTTATTAGTGCTGTAAATTTGCATACGCGGCAATTTTCCAGCCATGCCATATTGCAAAAAAAAGCATCTTATTCCAGTTACATAATTTATAGATGAAAATCATATCCATAGCCTATCATGTTTCAGCTACTGTTCATAATATCAAACAAATATGTCACTGAAAATTCTTTGGTAAAATAATATCTTTTTTATTATTATTATTTATATACAATATAACCCCCAATAGAGAGTTTCCTTCAACCCTTACTTCAGTGCAATTCCATGAATACTACCAATAGACAGGTCTGTAGTTATCTTTCACCATCAAATGCATAGCCTCTGGAGACAAGAATGAGAAATAGTCCTTAGGAGTTCAATAGTGACATCATGGTAAAAATACTTCTCAGGCAGCTTGAATGGCACCAATAATTCCTTGACATGATAATGAATCTTTGCTTTGCCAGCAGCCAGTTCAAGTAATAGTTCAGTCCTTTCCTGAGGCTTTACAATCTTTTGTGAAGTTTAATGCCTGGGTGCAAGAAGGAAATAGAATAAAAAAAAAGAGTTGTTATCTCCTACCTAAGGGCATACATGGCCATAGTTGTCTGGTGGAAACGTTGCATTGACTTTGTTTAAATTTCATGTCCATTGGCTTTAGGCTTGTTACAGCTGACAGGTAAAGATGAATCTCTGGGTCCTAAACCTGATCCTCAGCCAAATCAAGGTAGACTGTATCGGTGCAGCACAAGTAATGACAAATAACACTGTTTGATGGCTATGTGAGAGCTAAAACACTTTGGACATTATAAAGATTGCTGGTTTGTGATCAATGAATGCATTAACATCAGTCCTCTGCAAGAAAACGTGGGTGTCAGGGAATAAAGACATGCAGCTGTAAGGCACCACTGAATTGCTGTTCACAAATGGCCCCAACAACATAGCATGAAGTAGTGTTGGGACGAGAACACAAATGATGTCTGTGTGTGTGTGTGTGTGAATGCCTGTGTGTGGCAACTATCTGAACGTTAGATGTCATTAGTAGGCAGTGCTAGCAAGATGCAGGGCTCATTTATTGGCATTGTGTTACGTGAGCAAGTAAGATAATTCAACCTTAGTCAGCACCAAGGTAATTTGTCTCTGGAACAGCATGTGAGCACTGAATTTCATAGTGTTGTTGTAGATTCATGAGCTCTGGATGGATTTCTGACCTGAGAGAACAATCCTTATTTTATGGCTGTGTTTGAAATGACCACGCTTTAGCTAGCACCTCTTGAGGAATGGGTTATATGTATGGGGTGTTAGAAAGAGAGCGAGTAGGCTGTCTCATTCACTAGTCACACAACACATACACACACACACACACACACACACTTAAAGTGCAGTTCGTGTTCTTGAGTAGACCTGGCTTGTTAATAATGTAAAGAAAAAGTGTTGCTTTCATAACATATAGGACCGTTCATTCAATTGTTATTTCTTCCAATTATTCTGTGTTTCATTCTTCTAAAACATGTGCTAAGATGGCACGACCCTGTTGTAATTGGGCCATGTCTTGTTACATTACATCTCTCTCGTTTTTGAATAATCATCTGTTCCGGGAAGCTCCTTGTTACTATTAGAGCAGTGGGTCAAACTAGAGGCTCCTGCTTATTAAATCATGACAATAAGGATTATATTTAGCACAATGTGCTCACGCCTAATTGTAGCTCTTATTAAAACCTAATTGATTGTCCTCTTCTGAGACGGACGAGGCAATAAAGGGAGGGAACATAGTGTCCGGCGTAACGAGGAGACCGAAAAAGTGAGGAGATCTCCGGAGAAGGCTTTCTAAAGGTCACCTTCAGACACACACACACACACACACACACACACACACACACACACACACACACACACACACACACACACACACACATACATAAAGTCTCTGATTCATGTTTTGCAAGGTGCCTTAAGGCTATACTTCAGAAAATGTACCAAACATACTTGGTCCACATATGTTTATTTGTTTATATGTATTTATATGTAATTACAAGTTTTGGGTCATTTCATTTGCTCTAACGAGCAACGTCATATTTGCATATAAAGTGTACCCGATCTTTCGTGTGTCACTGAACGAGCAGTGGAAGCTCGTTTATTAAGGTTCTGGCCGGAGATCAGTTGCTGGTGAGCAGCAAGCAATAAATAAGCATCTGTGCATGTGTGATGAGTGAGTAAATGCTACACACCTGTTACTCTGCTGGTAAAGTGTGTTCTGGTTGGGAGTAAACATGTGAGCGTTCCAGCAAGAATCTCCTTTATCCGATTACACAGCACTCGCTCTTCTTTCGCGTCTCTTTGAAAATCTCTGCTCCTTTCTCCAAAAAAAACATAAGAGTGTGTGTCCAGGTATGTGCTAATCTCAGCTGTCTGTCAACGCAGTGATAAAATATTCAGAAACGGGCAGAGGGAGCAGTCAATGGCTTATTTAGCTGGGCAGAGAGTGAGCTCTTTGTGTTTTTTTGTGCCCCGGAATGGTGCGATGTCACAACAAGGATGCTATTTCAGTCAGCCCGCAGTGGATTATGCTGTTATTCTGTTAAACCAGAACAGCCTGACATTGTCCATGTGACTCAAAGACATACAAGGACCACAACTTCACACACACACAAAAAAAAAACTTCAGCAAAGTCTTCTTAGGTGACAAGAAGGAAAGGGCAAAGCAGGGACTGTTCCTGCTCAGTGTCATATCTAATGAAGGAATTCCGAACAACTGCTGCTAATATATTCCTTAGCAAGTCTCCGTGTGCTTCAGGGGAACACTGCGACCCTCTTGGAAATTCTCTCTGTGCTGTGAAGATGCATTAACACCTTTAGCTATTAAATGAGGGTGGGAAAAAAAACATAGCACACCGTGTACTTTCTCCTAATTCACTGCTTTGACAAGTTTAGGAGCTTCGGCACACCATTGCGAATTTGTTATATTCATAATGTGTTCCATGCAGAGAGTGGAAGATTAAGCATTGGAAATGATACAGATTACATTTCATTGTAAAATTGTCATTTATTCCGGACACATTTGTACCCCAAAAAAATCATTTAAATGGTTTGTAGGTGTTCAAATTGTATACAGATGATGGTGAGACGGGTGTTTTGATTTAGACTGCGGCACTCATGAGAGAAAATTGTCCTTAGTCGATGTAGTTATATCTTCATAATGCTTACCTACAGGGAAGACACTGTGACTCACAAGTAAGTGTCTCTCGGCTGTGGCCTTGACAGGCAATAGTTTTACTGTGTCCCCAACTAAGGAAAAGAACAGAATGCAATGCAAACCTGAGGTACTTTCTGGTCCTTTTCAGGTAATATCTGCAATGTGTTCTTACTGCTGGCACCCCGTGTTCTTTTGAACTCGATGAGGAAAGTTAGTAAGGTATTGATGGAAGGCAAAAAAAAGTTACTTTAAAAAGTGACTCACGGCAGAACTGAAGTTGGTATCAGTAAATGTGAATTGGTCAAAAGACCTGTCTGAAGATCAGATTTGTTTTTATTTCCCCAGCAATTTTCAAGTACACAGGAATAATGATCAATGGCAGATCAGAGCAAAAACATATTGTTGGAATCATAGAGAGAGAGCGAGAGATTTGTTAATATTTGAACATTGCTAAATATAATGTAGTTTCTTGGCTTAATGTTTTCGTGTTGTTGTTGTTTTTGCAGTATTTGCACTTTATAGGTCATGAGGGCAATACTATAAAGGTGTATCAAGTCAAGACTGAGTTGGTGCTTGTGTATACCATTTTCAACTGTAACACGAGACCATAACACACAAGACTCCTTAATCAACCAAGCCAAGTTTATTTGCCGAAGTTTATTTTCTTTTCGACGCAATACCGGTTAGTGGTGATACTAATATCAGTAATGATATTAGCACAGGAAGTGTTTCACCACAACACATATAAAAGATGTGTATATACACAGGCGTTCAGAATAATACTACCTAATAATTGCGAAATGAAATCCATACAGAATACAATAATACAGTAAATACGAATGCCTAGTGAAGGCGAAGGGCAGTTCTGTTTATATACACTGACAGCGCTACATATATCGGGCGCAACTGAAAAGTGCGTTCACTCCGCCTTCTTGTGTATTTGAACCTTGATGATGTCTGCAGTCATCCATGGCCAGAGAGCAAATTGCTGGATGCTTTGAGTAGAGGTGATGACAAACTCGCTGGACCTTATCACTTATGACGCACTGGCCAATCATCTATGCCTGACCCCTCATAAGGCCTGAGAGGAAGCAGGTGTTTACTTTTCACAAGAAGCAGGTGTCGTATTAATAAATAAATACATTTTGTCACTTGAGATTGTTTGTATTTAGGTCGCATTGTAAGAGTCTCTTGGCCTTTGATAAGGTTTGTCTAAACAGTACTTGTTGCGCAGATGACAGCAGAAAGATATTGAAGTAGCAAAGTTATAAGACTAGGTGGTGTTTCTCTCACTGGAGTTAGTAATTAAGCTTTAAATTTATTATTATTTTTTTAATTTATGTTGTAAACTTACAGCTGATATATACCAGGAAACGATAACATTTTCAGAGCGCTCAAACATCGCAAAATATAAGAAGCAGGCTGCTGCCCCACAAATCATCATCAACGCTGCAAACAAAATCTGCTCCTCTTTCTCTAGAGGCCCCGGTGCGCTGTGGCGTGTGGAGGATCAACGTCCTAACCTTGTTATAGTTTGTCCCAAATCAAAGCGTTGTGGAGTAAAGGTCTGGCGCTTTACCAATCAGCCAGATAACTAGAACAGCCAGCAATGCTGGGCTCCCACTAGCACACCTGTATCCATGACAACATGTACAGCACTGCTTGCCCTGCAGTTAATGCAGGTGTTTACTGTTGGGAGAGTGTGAAAATGATTCTCACACGTGAGGCCCTTACACAGAAATCGGGCCATGTGACGTGTGTGACCTGAGGGCTGAAATGTCCTCGAGCTTACTAACTGTCGTGGGACAAGTTTAGCCTTTTGCTGGTTATATGAATGCTTTTGAAAAGCAGGTACATATAAATAGACTACAATAGTATTCCTGCCCATTTCCTAGTATGTATTACTAGGAAATGTGTATATAAATAGTGTGCAATATCAGGAAATTTGACAAGCCATACACTGTGTATATATATATGTGTGTGTGTGTGTGTGTGTGTGTGTGTGTGTGTGTGTGTGTGTGTGTGTGGTTGACATGGAAAACCCAAGGTTTTTTTTTTTTTTCGCTGCAGATGGTTGACACAGGTGCCTACAGAAATAACTGGCCCCAGTCCAGATATGGATTGCAAGCAGCACACTGGAGCAAAACAAGAGAGAGATGGAGACAGAAGAAGGGAGAAAGTGTGGGTAATGGGGATATGACAGTGCAATAATCGAACTCTGCCAGTCCCATGAGACGGCAGCAGACCGACTGTCTGTCTAGATTGGTAATGGTGGTGGAAGGCTGGTTTTGAAAAAAAAAAAAAAAATCACATGCACTATAAATCCCCCAACCATCCCCCCCAAACCTCCTGCTTCTTTGGCAAGGCTTTGGCAGACAGACAGAAATGCATTAGTACTGGGACTAAAAATAAAAGGGCTACTCAGATTCCATGCCTGTCCTCCGTTGGACTATTCGTTGTATTGACAATCCACAGTTACATTAAGTACATACTCATATTTAACATAATTATAGACATGCATTTTTATGTGTGTTTTTTTTACATCATCAATTTCATGTAAAATTTATTTAGAAAATCATGTCAGGATCATGAGGTTCGGAGATTCGAAATGTTTACATCCTGAAAAGAATCATAAATTCAAGATGCTATGGAATATGTTTTCTGATTGAAATGATACTCTACATTTTTTTGCACATAAGAACAGCTAAATGTATAAATACATACATTGGGGTTACAGCTATGACAAAGGAGCAGGTTCTTTTACTCATGACTGGTTGAGAAACCAGACTGGATTTCTTCCAGTCTCCCAAGGTTCTTTCAGCAGACACACCAGGCAGGCTGTGGTACATTGGAAATCAATCAGGGCTCGTATAAAGCCTGCAGCTTTTACCCAGACGCGAGTGAAAGGGGGATGGGGTGCAGTGAGGAGGTGCCTCGGAACGAGGGGAGGTGTGCTAAACTGTTCGAAATACATGGATACAAGCGGCATACAGAGGAAAGGTCATCGGGTTAGGCTTTATTAAACGACATAAGCAGCGCAATCGCTTGTCCGAGCAGCGTTGTAAAACTGGCGCCTGCAATCAATCAGAGTGGTAAAATAAAGCTTGTGTAAGCTATCATCATGTTATGACTGCTATATTAGCAGACACTTCTAATTTATTAATGAACGTAAGATGTCCCATGAATCTCTGATACTGTATGACCAAAAGGTCTGATGATGCCTGACAGTCACACCCATATGTAAGCCTTTCCTTTAAACTGTTGCCATCTGTTTTAATTGACCGACATTATCTCACCTTACAAGCCATGTCACACCATCACCATTAGGTGACTCTGATATAACAGATGTATACTAAGCCACAAATTCAGTTATACTGGTATTTAGAAAATGTAGCAATACAACCTTTTGGTTAACAAAATGCATAGACTTTGACTCCGGGTTTAAGGTCAGTGCCTTAGGTTGTCATTAGGCATATTAAGCCATTAAGCAAGTTATGTTTAGAAACCCTATGTATAATCCAAATGTTGTATGGATTAAAAATGATATACTAATACATTCTTAAGCTTTTAAATGGCTTTCTGATTCAATTGAAAATACTGTATATTTCTGTTCGGCTTCTTTGTTTCGGAATAATCTCATACACCACCATTCTGTTGGATGGCCACTTCTGACAGAAAAGGTTGAATATAGTTTCTGTAACAGTAAGCACTGCTGGTAGTTATTGTTGCAAACTTTATACAGTCTCACTTATTTCTCTAGGAACAACTTGCAAGGAGTTTTATAGTTTAAAAATGAATGGGACAAAAAATCTCTGCTTATGTCCATATAATAGTGTGTTTTTTGGATTCTTATTCAATAAAAACAAGGAAAAATGCCATATACTTAATGTGCATGAATCATTGTCGGATTTTCCTTCTGTGTTAAAGGCAGTATGAAAAAAGAAAAGTTACAGAGGACATCAAACATAAATATTTACCTACTTCGAAAAGTCAGTATGAAAAATAAAATAAAAATGGTGCACAACAAACAATGTATTTTACGACCTGTGTATTGAGAATAAGTACATTCAGTTTGCACCGCCACCCCTTTCTCTTACATCCACTGTTTAGTTTTTCTAACCATAGATTTCACTCTCTCTTCAAATTTCTCTCTCACGTGCGCTATCTATAGTTACAATTAAAAAATTTGTATTATTGTATTTAATAATTAGTACGCACTTAGTGTAGGAATCTGGCCGGCTATAAGTAAATTTAGTTTTTTTTTTGAAATTCCTTAAAAATTTAGTATGCAAACCCGCCCAGGCAAAAAAAAATTCTTCTCCAGAATGATATGCCTTAAGAAACTTAGTGTGAAAACAAGCATTCCACAGTTGTTTGATCTCACCCAAATTCAACAGAGTCATGGTTTTAAACGTTGCCAAATGGTTGGGGTCGCATATTAACAGCCTAATGCAGCGCCATTCCAGTGCATAACTGCTTATTATCTGGTACCTCGTCATACAGGAGTTCTCCATCACTGAATGAGAATATGTTATCAGTGTGGTCCAGCTACACATTAGGAAACTCAAACATACAGCCTTGGGAATTCCACAAGGCCTAAGAGAGCGCTTATCACCTTCAAATAAAGCCAATCTCCAAAACTCTGTCGAGGAAAGTAACAGGAAAATGTACAGGTGGCTTTTTTCTCTACCAAAGGGGGGGGGGATATATAACTGCCGCTACCAGTAGCTAAAGACAATATGTATATTCATTTTCTATGAATGTATAACTCTACATGACATGATTGATACATGACTGCATAATATGTAAGTGACGGTCAATGACGCATTATTATTCAGAATGGCACTATAGACAAAGATATTATTTTTCCACCTATGACTTGTCACGTCTCCTCACAATGCCTGCTTTAAATGTGGACGCGTTAAATCATCTAACTCTCATCGCAGTGTCCCTGTATTCTTATTCTCCTGAAAAGATTGCGTGTCCTATTTTGCTAAACAGCACACCGGGCGACTTTTACGTAACAGTTTTGCTGGTAGGATGATGCTAAATATGGCACAATCGACTTCTCCAAAGTGTCCTTGCTGTTGTGTGATCCGGCACTAACACAACATTGATGACATGTGGTGCTACCTGTCTCTCAAAATGACAGCAAGGGCAGTTTAGCCGGGCAAATTCAAGCTCACTAATACACCGTGTTCTTATGCGCACCAAAACAGGAACACCGAGTGCCAAACGCAAATGATTCTCAAATGCCAGACACTGTAGCAGGTCAAATGGAAATTGAAGATCTAAGAGCCGAGTCTCTGCATTGGTCACTTTAACTAAAACATGTATATGATGAAATCGAAGGCAAGTTGAGCAACAATTTGTGTCTTTGTTGTCTGACAAAAGCAACAAATGGTGTTGTAGTTGTCTGACTCATAATAAAATGCGTCTGGAAAGCAGTAGTATCACACAAACAATATTTCGACATTTATGTATTGGTAATCTAAATAAAACAGTCTAAAGGTTATTTGCAAGTAAATGTTACATGGTCCAAGTGTGTCTGTCTGTATGTGAGTGTAGATTACAACTTGGCCTATCTTATTTTAGGTAAGGACAGTAGACTGACTCTTTCATACCATATTGTTATGGAAACACATATTTGATAAGGGATTTTAATTTCCCCACACTTTATGCCATAATGGATCTAAAAGCCGTTGTTTTTACCTGTTTGACCTTCAACCATTGTTTGATAACCCTCATGTGTGGTGCCTAATGCAATCACCAACGCGTCAATCTTACTGCGAACGGGAGCACCAACCAGTGCAACTCATCAGAACGTCAGGGCAGACGAACTCGCTCTATGGCATCGTCAACGCTGGTCAAACTCCGCGAACTAACGGTAACCTCCCCTCTGAGATGTAGAAACACGCTGTGACATACACAATCACCTACGTGACAAACTGCTCGGACACCGAGCTGTGCAGGAGATAGGACATATAAGGTGTTTCGTGCCATACAGAGAAGCAAGCTGGAGGTTTAGATATATTTGTTAGGAGAAGGCTTAACATTTCATTTATTTTACGGGAAAAAAAATCCAAAACAAGCGGTTAGTTGTGTCGGACAGGTGGAACAAAAAGACCAAGCCGTGTCAAGAGTAACGCAGTTCCCATCTCCTGTGTACCAGCGTAATCAACGTGTCCTGTACACAGAAAATGTATCAAGCAGACTTGCATAACCCTCAGGAATTTTGTGAACTTACTTGCCCCCAACATATGTTTTTACGTGAATGTCTTATTCCTTCTGTTCGCTTCGAAACCATCCCCCCCTGCACCGCTACCTCAATTACATTCTCTTGTACCATTCCTGGCTTCAGGTTGGGTCTGGGTGCGCCATTTGTGTGTGTGTAAGTGTGTCTGGGAGTGGAAGTTAAATAAAGCAAGACTATAAACTATCCAAAAAAATAAAAGGTAAAATGAAAACACATCAAACTCTAAAAAACACATTGTACATTTCAAATAAGAGAGTTTGTCTTGACCCTGCTGACATCCAAACTTGTAGATTTGATCCAGATCCAGATTTGAAGAAGTATTACATCTGGCAACGATTATAACAGGAATTCCAAAAAGATGAGAAAAGAGCAAAACAGCGAACCACTGACCAGAAACTTCAAGTCGTATCATTACGAAAAAAATGTTGTTATTTGTTATAATAATAACGGTGGAAAATACTGTATATATTGTTATAAGGTTATGCAACCACCCAACTAACCAACCACACCAACAAATGAACTGATCTAGCTGCTTATTTTGTGATGCATAAGTATGCCGGGTCGACTGTCATCTTCGTGCATGTGTGTATAAAAGCTGTAAGTGTAACACAGCAGTAAGCTGGATGCAAGCCAGCTCTCTGCAGCTATGTGCTAGTGTGAAAACAGTGAACTTTCCTTTCATTATTCCAATTGCTTCCTCCGGATGTCCAGTGGAAAGGGAGGGAGAGAGGGAGGGAGGGGGACCATTAGCCCTCCCTGCTCCACTCAGAGCATTTGGGCTACACTAACAGAAGCATCCCATAGATTTGTTTTTTTTGTTTCTTTTTAATGAATGATTAGTGCTTCAATCTCATCAAACAGTGCAATTAACATCAAATTAGAATTCTGATTGGTTATTTGGATGATGTTCAAATATTTTCTCCTGCAAAACAATGAGCTTTCCTCTCTACTTATATCACTTCAGGCTTTCATTACAGACTCTTAATGGGAGCCGGAAAGCATTGTTTTAGCATCAGTTCATTTAGTTCATTTGTCTCTCGGGTCCTAGTGAGAATGCACCGAGCAGCATATTCTTTGCATGCCTCCCTTTCTCTCTCTCATTCATAGTATCACTCCCCTCTTTACCCTCACGTGAATCCCAGAGAGCGGAGAGCAAATATGATCTGAGGCTTCTAATGTGCGTCTGTTTGTGTGTGCGCGTGCACGAGTGTGTGTGTGTGTGTGTGTGTGTGTGTGTGTGTGTGTGTGTGTGTGTGTGTGTGTGTGTGTGTGTGTGTGTGTGTGTGTGAGTGTGTGTGGACAGCTGGCCAAAAATGGCTATGAACCGTCAGGGTCAGCTAATGGGAAGTCTGAAATATCCTGCTCTGAAAGAGGAAGTGAGAGTGAAAGGGAGATGTTAGGAAGTGAAATATTTATAGTAAAAAGGGAACATTGATCTGGCCTGAACATTTCCTTTAGCCCTAACCGTCATTCAGGGAGCTGGCTGTTGTTTTTCGACAGCTCTGTCACTCATTTACAAGAATGAAACATGTCAAGTTTGTAAGTTAAAAAAAGATTTCAAAGATAATACTGATATTTATTGTGTATTTCTTGAATTTTAATCAGAAATAACTCACACATAAACACTAGCGTGTACATACATACCATCAAGGACACAAGGTTGTTTTGCCTGTGTGTAATATATGTGTACGTGGTCAGATGGACCTAAACGTATGTTTCCCCTCTCAGCGGTTTATGTTCCACGAAGCACCTACAAGGTTATAATCAGTGACCATAATACTAACTGGCTTGATCAGCAAACAAGCAGAGGTATGGAAGAAGGACGGAAGTACCATATGTTTGTTGTAAATTGTGCATTTCTAATTTTGTAACCGGTATATTGGACCTCTCTGTTGCCGTAGTTCCCTCTCACAATGTCTGTGCTTTATTTGTCGATCTCCATTGCTAAGGAATACACATCATCTGACAGAAACATGTACTATATGCACTAGCCATGTGTACTCGTTTTTATGTTTCTCAGGACAATAATGCTTCTTACAAAGAACACTGTGTGTAGCGTCGCTAATTGGGGCCCACATCAAAGCCTCCAATTATACACTCTTACAAACCAGAAACAACACTAAGGATATTTTATTGTCTTGTACTTCATAAATTCTGACTGGAAACCATTAAAGGCGAGTGATGAAACACTCAAATAAATGTAAAAATCTCTAATAGCTAGTGGCACATGTTCCCAGAAGCAGGAACGTTATGAGGACAGTAAAGGCAAATTAACTTGCAATGGGTTGTTCATAAGGTTAGAAGAGTTCGATTTGTGTTTTTTTTTTTGTTTTTTTTGTTCAGGCCGAATTTTTTTTTTTAATACTAATTCAAACACTACAGAAGACTGACTTGTGAAGTTCACCTATGATTTCCTTCAGTCATACTAATTCCAAGTTTGCTACTTTTGGCACTTTTTATGATTAACGATTAAATAAAATGAATTAATTGATTTATTTTTTAGTTTTCGTCAATTAGCTGAGGAAATAACATTTGTCGCATGCAGTTTTATCTTGTTTATGTCAGACACTATATCGAATTTCAACCTAGCTTGGATTAGTGCAGATAGGTTTATATTAATTACAGTATTGGGAATATAAGTTGCAGTAATGCAAATCCCTCTTCGTATTGACATATCTTTCATATTTATTCTTTACGTGAATAATAAAATTTGATAAATTGATAATGGTCAACATTTCAAAACACCAATATGCTTGGAAGAACTACTGAGTAACACTGCCACTTCTCTTACTACATGGTCTAAGCCTAAATGCTGTTTACATAAGGAAGCATAAGGAAGAAAAATATACAGTGATTTTTCCTTCTCACCTGGGTGCAAATTGTATAGAGAAGCATCGGGGGCTAATAAATATAACATACAAGTAGGAGTATTGACTGGCAAATTGATAAAACATTATTTTACCCCATATATGTGATCAAATAATGTTTATTGGCCAAGTGAGATTTCCATTCCTGTGTTCAGTGGCAGGTCCAAATAGTTAGGAATTATGAGTTGCTGTGTTTGACCACTGTGCTGTTATGAATATGGATATAGATTTTACAATGTAGAATGGATATCAAATTTTGCACATTCTCCAACATAAAAAAAGGTTATTTTAATATAATTTTTTTTTTTTAGTTTTCATTAAAAAAAATGGATTATGCAATTTTTATGCAAGATTTCTGCCAAGTTTCTGCCATATGCCACATTTATGTAATGTACGTTACTACAGAAACTAAATGTTCCTCCTTTATTTTCAGGTCTCACATTAATGTGGGCATTTCGTGTTACGGATAGGTGTTTATATATGTGTGTGTGACACTCTGCGTCCCATTCAGAAGACATCTCTGAATTAATCACTCTCGAATGATTATTCAGTTATTCATATTCAAGCATATTATTAAGTAGTTATAATGAATTATTCAGTAACTTCATTCAAAGTAATAAAATAGGGGAGTGGTATAGATTTTCTTACCTAGCTCAAGATTTCTCAGAATGTTTTTATATTCGTTTTGTTTTTACAACATATTTCCTTTTATAAACCTTACAGCATTTTTTTTTTTTCATTTTATAATTTTCATAGAGGGAGAATTATCAATAAAGATGAGAAATTGATATGTCTCTGCCAGTAAGTGATGGCAGAAGGATGGGGCTTCTTTTGTCTGCCTTCCCATTCAGAGGATGCCACAGATGGACAAGAAGAGGGGGATGGGAGAGAGAGAGAGAGAGAGTGAGACAGACAGACAGCAGAGAGATAGAGACGTATTCGTTTCATCCATCATCACATCCTCTTTTCATGCATGGCACACAGTCATTTACCATTATGTATGTTTTCGATCTGCACTGTTCAGTTCCTCAGAGTATGAGACTTGTTATTTCCAACTTCATTGTTACGGTTCATGGATGGTATCCAGACTCTGGCAGGTGTTTCTAAGGGGAAAGCAGGTAACAAGAAAAATGTGGACGCGATTTGGGGAAAACAAATCAGAACTTCAGTACACTTACAAGGAAAAATTGTGTGTGTGAACAGGGAACAAATGAAATCACTGTCGGAAGGACAGGAATAGAAACACTGACCAAATATGGTATATGGAAGAAAGGAATATTGTAGAGACATGCAAGATGTGATCCAGCAGTCTCCTTGTTCCTACAGTATAATCTGTCTGGAGAAATGATAAATACACGTTTCTTTATTTTGCCTGTTCTGGTCCATTTGATATCCAAACATTGGCAGGTGACCCCCATACTGAGTAGACTTGGAGATAATATCAACAGGAACATGCTGTTGTGTCCACAAAGGCTAGTCAGGCGAGCAGTCCACACCCAAATCCTGGAACACACACACACACACACACACACACACACACCACACACACACAGTTAGATTGAGGAGACGTGACAAGTCAAGCCATTGTGAGGAGTTGAAAATGACAGTAGCGCAGTGTGACAAGCATGAAAGCACAATAATTATTGTCATTCCAGTCACAGCTCCATTCGGATTATTTTGTTTTTTGCCCTTGTAAAGGGCGATGTGTTTCTGAGCAACAAAAGGGCAACAAAACGAAATATCCAATGCCAGACTATGTCATTCAAACCAGAAACCAGAATCAAGCTTGTCCGCACGTAATATGCGCCACTGAGCTTTTCCTTTCTTCCTCAAAAACAATACATCCTTCAGAAGCAAAATGAGCTTCTGACCTTGTGTTAGAGCATCACCCACCGCCAACTTTTTCAACAAAGGTCGAGATGGAGAGAAATGTTATTTGAATGCTGTTTACTCTGTCTACATGGAGCATGCTTTTCACGGTAAAAGAAGATGAAATATGATGGTTGTCAAAATGGCGTCCAAGACTCAGATCAAAGTGTAACGTGTTATCATGATTGATGGCTAGAAATAAGACAAACACTGAAAGATGCATATTGATGGATTTTCTGTTCATATACTTCTTCATACTACAATCTGTAGATGTGTTTATGTTCCCCACTGGGGCTGCAGCCGGAGGCTGAGTTTGCCTAATTATTTATTTAGCCCCCTTCCCCCCGACATCACTACCTCACACAATAAAACATTAATTCCCCAAAGAGCCATTTTCACCCCAACCCCCTTACTCAGTGTTCCTCATACACACACACACACACACACACACACACACACACACACACACATACATACACACACACTAACACACACATATACACACCTGCTAATGGCTATTCTTTTTGACAGAGATCAGTTCCTGGACAGAGCATAGTAGGGTGCCAATTTTATATATATATATATAGATATATATATATAAATTTATATATATATATATAGTCAATATATATCTATATTATATATATATATATATAATATCTACACGTGTGTATGTATCGAATATTTTGTTTGCCTGTCTGTCTTTCTGAATGCCTGCTCTATATATATATATATATATATATATATATATATATATATATACTATATATATATATATATATGTTTGTATGTAAGTATGTATGCATGTGTGTGTGTGTATGTATGTACATATGTATGCATGTATGATGTATGCATGTATGTGTATGTTTCTCATCTGTCTGTCAATTTTTCTACCTGGCTTACTGCCATTTATGATTCAGTTCAGGTAAATATTCTACAGATAAATCTGTCTGATGGATCAGTATCATATGTATGTATATAAACGCATTAACCACCATTCACTATGAGCTCTTTAGAGAAGACATACATAATGTTTATTAAAAATAAAATATGTCTACAGTAAAACAATTACTCCTCAATAATCAATAATACTCCTCAATAATAAACAATAATCTCCCCAATTTTAATAAATACACATTTGTGCCCATTCTTTCTAACAAAATCGTTTCATTTCTTTTCTAGTATCATATCTCAGCACAAATGTGTCACATAGCTGCTCTGCATCTATAAACTCTGGATTTCTGATAGTTTATCCATGAATGTCACTGGAAATGCTAATTATAAAACAAGAAGTCATAATGTCCATTAAGACAATATACAGAACAGAAACACACAATGAGCTGCTACTCGGCCTGCTTGATGATCGTAGGCTTTTGACACTCAACTACACTAAAATTCCCTAGATAGTCATATAGCCTACATAAGTCAAGTGTGATAGTCACCCGGCCTCGTTTTGTTTGACGCTATATAGTTATTAATGTCTTTTCACAGCAAAAGCTTGAGGAAAATATTTTTTAAGCTGCTCATACATTCAGCACACACACACACAACACACACACACACACACACACACACAAACACACACTCTTTGATGGGACATTAAGTGTAGAAATACAGTACATTAGTGTATAAAACATGAATGCCGGCCTAATTGATTTCCCAGTAACAAACATCATATGCACAATTCAAGTCTCGGAGATAATGACATAATAGCCATTCAAAAGGGCACACCGAGATTTATGTTCTCATTGCCACATCACAAATCACTTTTATGGGAAATCAGAAGCCTGTAGGAGTGCAGGAGAGCAGGTGCAGTATCACCCTCCATAAGATGAATGTATATTTCTGCCGTTTTTTTTTTTAATCCGACTCACAAACTTGTTTATTTTCCCATTTACACAATCTAACCACTGGAGGCTGCTTTGTGTGGTCTAGGCTTGGGACCCCAGGAGAGAACGTATATGTGTGTGTGTGTGTGTGGTGTGTGTGTGTGTGTGTTGGGGGGGGGGGGGGGTAAATGTAGCTTTAATGTCCAACAGGAAGGCGCAGAGACATGAGAAGAGGCAGTAACATGGAGCAAAGAGAGCAGGAGCGATAGAAATGAAGGTCAAATAGCAGGGGTCAGGGAATTACAGAGAATCGAGGCTCTCATGGTCTTAATATAGATGAAGAGAATTCCCTAAAAAAACAAATACACAATCTCTGATTTTATGATCTGAATTTGGTGAGCTAGAAGAAAAAACAAGGGAGCAGAGAGGGAGAAAACAAAGCCTTGCGCACAACAGTTACACAATCCTCTCAGCCGGTAAACAGTAAACTTCTTAGGTTTCATCATCACCCTCTCATTTGCTCTTTGGCCTATGGCCCAATATGACAGAACATAAACAACTTCCTTTCCATCACAAACACTGCATGAGAACACCTTCCTCCTATTGCTTCTGGTTAATATATCAGCCACTAGACTGCACAGTTGATAGATAACATCAGGGGTGTGTCCTGGTCGCACTTTTTTCTTTTCTTGCATGAAAAAAAAACAAAACATAAATGTTTCAATATTAACACATGACGGGATGCTTTATTACTTACTTGGGTGTTTACTGTAGGTAAGCTGTTTTTCTAGAGGGGGGGATGTGGTTCATTTCAAGCTGGATTTGTATTGAATCGTATCCACAGTTAGTTAGTGCTAGCATAGAATGTTCAATCGCCCCCAATAGCAGCCCTATACCCTCATCTGGGAAAAGAAAAAAAAAGTCAACCTTTAACTGCAGCAGAATGGTAACAAGTGCGAAAGACCTAGTATGTGACAGGAAGAAAGAGGATACATTCCACAGGCTTGTCTGAGCAAGGAAAGACAGAGAATGTGATACTAAGGGAGGGAGGGCAAGTGGTTAATTCTCACACTATGCTCCCATTTCTCCAGAAAAGAATAACTTCCAATGAAGCCTGCGATAAATAACCTGTTTAATATCATGCTCAAATCCGAACCCAGTTCCTGCCAAACGTCTTCTGTCAAAATGAATAAAACAGTCCGGCCGAAGCACACGTGAAACACCTCGGCTCACATATATTTATCTTACAAGTGCATTTTCTTTTATGTTTTTGTACACGGATGGGTGGCTGTTTGTTTTTGTGGTCAATGCCGGCCTTCGATTTGCATGTGTGGGTGTGTGAAAAGTGTGTGAAAATATTTGCAAGCTTTTACAAGATGAATCTCCCGCATATATTCGTACAATTTACATAGTTCCCGTAAAAACTGGGACGCAGGGTGGAGGGAAACATGCACACCTGCGAGTGCACGCCCACACGGCGCTGACTACACACTCACAAACACAAACACACAACACAGGTGAGGTGTGCGAGGATCCTGGCCCAGTCACACCCCTTCCTGCTGATGATGCTTGTTCTCGGAAAGACAACAAAGAGCTGGGAGCAAAACAGTGTGTGTGTGTGTGTGTGTGTGTGTGTGTGTGTGTGTGTGTGTGTGTGTGTGTGTGTGTGTGTGTGTGTGTGTGTGAGAGAGAGAGAGAGCGAGAGAGAGAGAGGAAAACAAGGAATAACCATGAGCTCACCTCCTGAATCCCTGCCAAACTGACACTGACTCATCCCACACAGGACCTGTTCAGGTGTGTGTGTCCCATGAGCCCTTTGTTTGTACCTGCCTATGCTGTTGCTTCTCTTTTTTATTATTGTCCCACGCTTCATAAGCAGTTTTGCTGTGTTATTGACTGTCCATATTAAACTCTTTGAAAGTGTGTCAGTGCACCAAAGTATTCTCGGACAGAAAGACAATCGCACAGCGAGAATACTCACAAAGCGTTATACCGATGCTTACACGATGCGACATTCAGGAGGTGTGTTTCGTTCTTCCTTCCACTGGTAATCAGCAGAGCAGTGTAAAACGTCGCACACACACTCCCGTCTTCATCCCATTCATCTGCTTGACAAACAAAGAAAGCGCCGGAAATCTTTCGATTGCAGACTGCATGTTCGAACGTCGTCTTCCCTTGCACACGAGTGCGGTTTTGTTCAGGATTATCAGTCTGTGTGGTTTTTAAAGTAAAGCCAGTGTTTTCCTTCCTTCCATTGCTAATCAGCAGAAAAACATACTACGGCCTCTAACTGACTTTTTCCTCCGCCAAATGTCTTCTAACATTTGTTTCTATACAGCGTGTTGAGGAATGATCGTGTGTTATAGACATAATTTGGCAAAAATCGTTGTATAAAATCGTCATTGCATAAAATAATCCCAAAATAATAATTCATAAGTAAAAAAAACATAAAAGCAGTATTTTCTTTCATAAACATGTCAAGCAGATTAAAAAAAAGAAAAACGTTCGGTTTGTAGTTCTCTTGTTCAGTCCATTGGTACCTTTAATGGAAATGTATAAAATCAATTTGATCATCCATCAAAAAAAAATAGAGAGAAAACCAAAGAGCTTTTAACACAAAAGATACAAATGGTTGTTGACCTGCACAGGTCAGGTAATGGATAGGAAAAAAAATACATGCACTTTAAAATAGTTTTGTAGCTAGTGGACCAAGTGCTCTTATAAAGATTTATAGAATCATGAAACCATGGATGTTTTATCTCAGGGACCCGGGATCCCTTTACCATGAGGTTAATTCTGTGGATCGTTTAGCAAGTTAATGTTGGCTCCTGACTGGCGCAATAGAAAAGCACTTGCTCTATTGTCAGGAGATCATGGTGATGCGGTGGCCGTAAAATGCTGGCAGATTAACAGATAAATGGTTTTCACACCTGATGTCAGAGTAGCCCAATGAACATTTTAGTCTTTGGAGTGCAATCGTAATGAAATGCTGTGGTCTGAATTGACGAGGACAAACAGCCTGCGATATTCTCTTCAGTTGTAAGTGTCTTCTGCCTAGAAATTATTTTCTCTTCACCTAAACAGACATCTTGATCTCTGAGGATCTCACCTGGTCTCTGACCTTTTCAGTCCTGATCAGGAAGACACAACAGACCTATATTTTATAAAGAGACTTAAAAAAAAGCCATGTTTGTGCCACAACTTACTGTAGAACTTTTACCCCTGTACTATTAAGAGCATGAGGGAGGGGTGTAGCTCAGTGGTCTAAGGCGCTGGGCTGCTGATCGGAATATCCGGGTTCGAGCCCCGGTATGGCCAAGCTGCCGCCCTTGGGTCCTTGAGCAAGACCCATAACCGTCTGTGCTCCAGGGGCGCCGTATCATGGCTGACCCTGCACTCTGACCCCAGCTACCCAACTATCAAGCTGGGATATGCAAGAAAAGAATTTCACTGTGCTGTAATGTATATGTGACAAATAAAGGCTACTACTATTCTTCATCTTCACAAACTGCATCTCAGTGTGGAACAGTGGAACAGTCTTTCAGAGTGTGGTGTAAACTGCCCAACGAATAGTGAGCCTTCATAAGGGCCATTATTACAGATACCTCTCCATAACTATCTATCAGTACACAACTGTACATTCCATCCATATCCATTCTGTATGTACTGCACCATGCAAGTACTCATCTACTATGTATATACTCATTATGTCATTCCTTTGCACAGCTATAATCATACTATACAGTATATACACCCTTATTTAAATATATACTATAATATTACCTGCTACTACATCGTTTGAACATTATTCCCTCTCACCTCTGTAATAATGAACCTTATACCCGTATTTATCATACTTCTATTTATTGTAAATAGGCCACTTAGGCACTTTTAGTTAGATGATAAATGCATTTTGGTGACTCTGTGCACATCGACTATACAGCTGAGTCTAGTCTATCCTAATCTACAAATTTAAATATGAAAGCTAAATTGTAAAAAAAAAATGCTTTATTACAGTATATTCTATACTTAAGAAACAAAAATCACACACTTTTCACTTTCTCTATATTCTGCGAAGAAATAACACAGATCATCCTGCGTATGCGCCTCACCATCTGTGATCTTCACCCTTCCCATTTTCCCAGCTCTTCTTCAACTCCAACATTCCATTCTCAACAAAAGTGAAAAAAAAGAGGAGGATTCATCATTTTTAGAGTGAAAAGCTTTCCACTCAAGGCAAAAGCCAAAAAGATCTGTTATTTTTCTCACCATTTTTGCGTGCATAGGCTTCCACATACCATAAACTGTTCTTTTTTTTTTACTCAAGGCTGCTGGGTGAAGCAAAAAAAAATAGATTTCAGAATTTGATAATTGATCAGCCTATAACTAACAAGAGAACATTTGGCAATTCGAGAAAGCATTCTGCATTTATGCGTATTGGATTGGGAACATATACAATTGATTGGGTTTACGATTTAATTAAAACAAATATGCAGTGTATGTGTGTGTGTGTGTGTGTGTGTACCCTGTGAGTAGCCTTATCACATGATCTTCATGGTGCTAAGGAACTGATTTTTTGGTAAAGCAAAACTCACAGATAGACAGACAGACAGACAGACAGACAGATAGATAGAGATAGATAGATAGATAGATAGATAGATAGATAGATAGATAGATAGGTAGAGAAAGAGAGAGAGAAAGAGAGAGAGAGCTCTTGGTTTAATTCAGCATCATTGTGTCATTGACACATTGACCCACACTCACACAACACATGTAATGGACAAGACCTCTCTAATTTCAGGAAACATCCCATTTGGGTTTGTGTGTCCTCCCCCACTGACAACTTCTGTGGTCTTTGAGGAAAGGCGAGAACAAGAGGTTCTCCCTTACACACAAACAAATCACTATAAACGTTTTCTCAAATTTACATTCAATTCAATTCAACTTTCATTTATATAACACCTAACAACTACTAAGTAGATCGTAGGTGCTGAACAAAGTGCAAATGAAAAGTTAATACAAATAATAGTTCATAAATTAAAATTAATACTAGAATGAAATATAACAATAGCCTAAAAAGTAATATATTTATTGACATGAGTATAGTAATATATATATATATATATATAGCCATATATATATATATAAATAAAGACGATTATATAACAATGTTGTTGATATAAAGGCTTGTGTAAAACTCTGTGGCATCATAAATGATTAAATCTTGCTTAGCTTGCTAGCTATTCTTTTTCATTCATAATTTATTCACTCATTCAGTCTTCCCAGGATGAGGTCTGGGTGTAGCGGGGTTGAGGTAAAAACACTCTGGATGAGATTCCAGTCTATCTCAGGGCAAAATGCACATTTCCTCTAACAGAGCCATGGTACTCTAACATATCCATCCCTCACAATATATTTTAGGAAGGTGGGAGAAAAAAAACCCACCTTTTTTCACATTTTTTATGAGGTACAGTAACTAGTGTTACCCCCATACAGCTCCAGGGTTAGTCAGATTTGATCAGGTGTTGAGGTTACTCTTTTCTGGACTCAGAAAGCAGTATAAAAATAAAAGAAGTGTAACATTTCTTATAAATAAATATTTTCTGCTATAGCCTCCACCTTGTCTCTGTTGTCTCCTTTTTTAAGTTCGGTATACAGCTTTATGTTTGTGTCCATATTTGATGACACACTAGTAAATGTTAGTTCAATATTTACGTGGGGAAAGATGGGTGTTTTCAGAAGTGGATACGCAGAGGCTTACGTGAATCGTCTGGGTGTGTCATTCGGATTATGAACATTAGCTGTGTGTTCATCAGCGGTGTGCGATCATGAAGTTGCACAATTCTTTAATATGGGGCATATGACATGGGTTTCATTAGCAACAGTCTCGCATCGTTTTTGTGTAACTCTGAATTGAATGCGCCTGTATGTCTGTATCCGAGGTCTAAGTACAGATGTGCACAGGTCGATATGAAAATCTACACTACACATACTTAATGTAAATCATTATTAGATTTATTTATTATTATTGCCCATATTATTATTATTAGATTTACAATTGGCACAGGCCTGCATGTAACCTTTAATGTAAAATGCAGATAGTGTGAACTTCTGATTTTTCCCTTTTTGTGTTGCTTTACTACTTTATTTTTGTATGTTATAGGTCTTCATAGATAACTGTTACTAGGTTAATGTTACTGTGACATAATCATCTTTTGATGCTGAGAATTAAACATCATGTCAGACCAGCAAATGAAATGGAAATCTATGGTAAATCTATGAATCCCATTATTTAAATAATAAATAAATAAATAAACAATAAAAACACCAGCCACCAATGCGGTCCATGTAGGGCTAATGCCAGTTTAATTACATTACACACGGGCACTTCTTCAGACTTGTGCCCATTGTTCCTGGGAACAATATTTCTGGGATTAGCCCACCTTGCCTTTGAGACAAATGGTGCATAGCTCAAGGTACTTGTTAGTGATTTACCAATTCTATTCATCCGCTGTTCTCTTCTAAGGGCCTATGCTGAGCAACAGTCTATTATCTATTAGCATCTAATGGAACAAATTAGTGAGCATAAGTGACTCAAAAGAGCAAAGTATATTGGAGGAGACATGAATGATGAGATTCTTGGCACATTCAGTGAATATTCCCCATGACTTTTGGGCCCAAGGCTTCCTAGCTTGACAGAAAGCTGGAGCAAGGCAACAAAGTGATTAATAGACGTGATTACATACTAAACCTGTTTAGGATTTGATGCCTTCTATTTTAAATATATATTCTAGCATCAGACATATATACTAGTATCCATTCTAGTATTTTATTTTTCTACTATTATATATATATATATATAAGATTATATATATATATATATATATATATATATATATATATATATATACTGCTGCCATAACTGGTTACTGAAATACTGTATTACACAGAAATCATTTACATTTACATTTGCAGTATTTAGCAGACACCCTTATCCAGGGCGATGTACACAAAGTGCTTTAGGTCTCGCTCTAAGGATAAGATTTAGTCAAGAAAGCCAAATACAAACTTAAGTACACGAGGATAGACAGTTGCCTTTTTTTTAATGGATTTCTGGACAGAGGTAGATAAAAGAGAATAAAAAGAAATGTTAGGATAGGTGTTGTTGGAAGAGGTAGGTCTTCAATCGACGTTTGAATGCAGACAGTGTCTCCGTTGTTCGGACATCCAGTGGAAGTTCGTTCTACCTCCTCGGTGCCAGAACAGAGAAGAGCCTTGAGCTCGTCTTACCTTTTACCCTGAGAGACGGTGGAACCAGACGAGCAGTGCTGGATGCTCATAGGGAAAATATCATAGGGAAAATCATAGGGAAATATCAGTTAAGACAAACTTGGATTCTACATTTAATTAAACTAAGATCAAGAGACCACATTCAGTAATGATATATATGGGCTTATAGGGTTTTATTTTACCTTTTCCCCCTTACCGAGACACACACACACACACACACACACACACACACACAAACTGGCCTCCTGTAATAAAGCAGGCTGAAAGATTTTATCTCATTCCAGACGTAATTATAATTTTAATTGGGTTGAGAATTAATAATCCTTTAACATATGGTTTAGGACATGAAATGATAATCCCATGAGCCAATTACAAATTCTGCCTTAGTCTGGGTAACAAAGCTATAATGACCTGATGTGCTTTCACTGACATCTAATGTGACGTCCTCTCATATTATCTTTATAGTCCTTTAGCTACTGTATAATAATCAGAAAATAAAGGTCTGGCCTGGTGTGTGTGTGTGTGTGTGTGTGTGTGTGTGGTAGCTCTGGTGTTTGCTTGGAAGACAAAATGAATTAAAACATCTCCTGCCCTGAAAGGCTGGACTGACTTTATGAAGTCTTTCATGACTGCATAAACACAGGTTATAGACTGGACATGAGTCCTCTATCGTGATAAAACAGACAGATACTCAATTTCTATTTTTTTTAAATAACATTAATGTTTTATTGCATGTGGCTATTCAGAATCATTACAATTTCCAAAGCAATACTAACTACACTAAGATTAAATTATCTCCTAATAGCATCACAATGTGTAGTATATGAAATATATACAATGGAAGACACAGAAAAAAAATGTTTTAACCAAGGCTCAAAATCTTTTTCATACTCAGAAATTACAAATTATCAGAATAAGAACACTGTTCAAATCACTGGTAAGATCCAATAACAAAAACAGCAAAAATGTTTCATTTAAAGTTGGCTTTAAAAAAAATTATACAGCAAAATAATCAAACGCATTCAGTTTTAAGGTTTTTTTTTTTATCAAACTTTCGAACACAGTATGTATACATTTGGTTTCTTTCTGTAAACTAATCTTTAAAAAATGTAAATATTGCATATGCCATATGTTAATTGGTACCTATGTAACTAGAGCTCTCATATCAAGTATTGTTCAATTATAATTGTGTGTTTGTTGTTTTTTTTTGTTGTTTTGTTTATTTACAGCAGTATAAAATATGTCTTTAGTGGCATTCGTCGTGCAGCTTGCACACTTACAAACCTAGCAAAGAATTAGAATAAGAAAACCTCCAGCTCAAACATTGGTGTTTGGCCAGTACCTTCATTAGTGCTTTTGCTTTTCGGGGAAATTCATTTTAAACATATACTGTCTATGTACAAATACATAATTGTATTATCTTTAACTTAAAAAAAAACTTTCCAAAGTCACAACTGCACATCAGTTGCAATTATCATTTTATATATATGTATATATACACATTATTTACATGTTTCCAGGCAAACATTTTTATATACTTAAACAAGTAGCATGTGTCAGGTTCATTTCACATGTTAAGGTGTTTTTTTGTTTGTTTGTTTGTTTGTTTTGTGAAAGTCATACTTTAAATGGTTTTGTGTTTATTTTTTGCTTGCAGTAGGGAACTGTGCAGAGAATTATGACTTGACTACTATTATCTAAATTTGTTCTTTGTTACTCAATATATATGTGTACATAATCTGATTATATATATTTAGAAACAATATCATTATATTAGTAGTACTAGATTATATATATATATTATAAGTCACAGAACATTTGTCAGTGCGATGACAAAGCAACTTGTACACCCCCGTTAGCTATATCCCGTAGTCTGACAACTACGGTGGCAAATGGCGGCAGCAATGTGCTGTAAAGCTCTTCCAAGATGTCCCTGAGAAAGTGTCTGTTTTCATTTAACCAAATCTGTGCTGCAAACGTTCACCAGTGTACGCAAGAATGTCAATCAGAACGCGAGAGCACACTGGACTGTCCTGGTATGAAAAGCAAAATGAAGGGGCCGCGAATAAAGAGTAATAAAAAGAGGCCGCCAAATTATTCCGGTGGTGTGGTTAATAGGTGTTTTGTTGTCTAAGGGTAGAACGCACGCTCTCCAACAACACTGCTGTGTGTTTGTGTCTGTTGCACTTTTTTATGCAGCGAGGTATAAGTCTCCGTTTTTGTCTTCTTAGCTATTCATTATTCCAACCTCCTCTCGCTTCTCAAAGAAGCGCTTCTTTGTGCATTATTTTGTTATTGTGTGTAAGGTCAAGCGTAACGCTGCTTTCCCGCACGCCCTGCTAATTTAACAACACCCATCCTCATATAATAGGACATTAATATTATATCTGGTTTAAATATCTTGCTGGAATGATCCGTTATCTATGGAAGGATCAGATAAAGGAAGGCAAGTAAAGTCTGTTGGTGATGTCAGGGGGAAGTGCCCGGGTCCATGTAACAGATAAATCAAAAACGGGAAAAAAATCTTGATCGGGGGGGGGGTGTAAACTGTGTCTAACGGTGAAGGCAGAACTGTGGGCTGCCCTTCGTGGTTAAAATCCATGGCCGTAGGTCGGGGGGCGGAAAAGGATCGGGGGGGGGGGGGGGGGGGGGAAAAAGGGAGAGGAGGGGGTGGAAAAAAAGGTGGAGGGAACTGGTCTTTGTTAATATGTGTATTGGTAAATCCTGTGTATGTGTCGCATAACAACAGAACACACTGTTGTTGCGAGGCAGTAAGAGCTTTTTGGATTGGCATTTTTTTTTCTTGTAATAACATTCAGCGGATGCGTGAACAAGGGTAAATAGATTTTGGGGGAAAGGGGGGGTATGTTATATATATATATAATATCTATATGAGGGTATATATATACAAAAAAATAGTATATCGTATTCATCATATATGCGGAGCACTTTTTGTGGGAAGAAGCAATTTAAAACCTGTCTTTAAATCTGAGTAGGGTTTTTCAAGCGACTACTTGGTTCAGTTAACGTGGGGGTAAAACGATGTGATAAAATGGCCAGCCAAAATGGTGAGTGCTGGAACCACCATGGTCGCACAAACACACATATATCATACATACATACATACATACATACCTACCTACATACATACATACACGGAAGCACCTCTTAATGCCATGGCTGTATAGAATAAAGGGTACAAAACGTGCCATGTGCAATGTGTGGTTATGTTGTTTGTTGTGTTTGTGTACACTTGTGTGAGAATGTGTAGATGCTTCACTCCAGGTTTGATTCACAGGTTTTTGTATTTGGGGGACACTGTCCACTTAACATCCAGAGCACTTGAACAAAAACCAGTGGAGCATAAACAAGAAGAGAAGAAGAAGAAGAGAAGAAGAAGAAGAAGAAGAAGAAGAAGAAGAAGGATAAGGCAGAACAGTAGACCTCTGTTGCTGGGAGGGAGTCGTTGTGGAGTGACACACAGACGGATGTGTGGTCCAACCTTTTGTTTTTGTCAGAAGTCTTTTTCAGAGCAGCACAGAGATAGAGGACCATGTCACTGGGGCAAAGAGCGGGGTCAAGTGTCTATGTTGCCATGACGATAGCCATTCATAAAAGTTCAGGGGTCAAAGATCAGGGTAGAGTTGAAGCAGCATCAACAGCAGCAGCAGCAAAACAGGCAGCCTCAGCGTGGCCCATCTTCCAAGAAGGTGTCCCACCTCTCCTCCTTCTACTTCTCCCTGTACCGGGCGGATGTACCTCCTGTCCCGAGGAAGACGTTAGGAAACCCGGAGCAAGGAATGGAGTTCAGATCTGTTGAGTCGGTTGGTGTGGGGGGGGTGGGGGGAGCAGACAAGAGATAGGATGAGTTATTGAAGAAGCATAAACACGTCCAGACAGATACAGAGACATCCATTTGGGCCAAAAAAATCAGCAGGACCTAACAAGCAATAAATCGTTTTTGTTTTTTTTATTTCTTCTAAGAACAATACTAATCTAACACAACATGATGAAGTCACTGCTTACATTTTCTACTCACAGAATGCTGCCTTTTATGGAGTCATTTCTAATTAACGGTGAATTGCACCCCGTTTTCCTGTTATTCACTTTTTTCCCCCCTCTAAAACCCATCACTGGTGATCTATATCTGAACGTGGGAGTTAGACATTACACACAAGCATTAATTACCCTTCTCCGTCCCTCCCTCTCTTCTTTACCAAGTAAGGAATGCGAGCTGCTTTTGCTGTGAGCAACTGAAGTGGCAGGTGCTCTGAGAGAACACAGACACTGGCATTTAGTGCTTTGCAGCTGAGTGTGAGCTTTCGGGGTAAATCGCTTGTCCTGGTGGAGACACAGGAACACAACACCGTCATTTATCAAACACTCAGGCGTTATCAATGGGCCAGGTTGACAGCCGTGAGACCGCTCCTCTTGGAACATCGCATGGGGGGGGGGGGGGGCACTAGAATCTGAGAATGAAATTCAAACTCTGCATAAACATAGCGGGCCATGGAGATGATTTCAAACGAAGCAAACTGACGAAGGAATTTTAGAAGTTTTCTCTTTATCCCCGGAGGGGGTTGCTTTCGTTTTCTTTAAAAAAAAAAAACTGAGCAACTCTGAGGAAATATTCAACTCAGACAGACCCTAAGCATGCCTCTCCTTCCTGCCACACAACCCATTTTTAAACCACCTTAACGGCTCTTTTTCCATCCAGGAAGAGCTGTTTTTTTTTCTTTCTTTCGTTTTTACAGAGAAGCTTAACATGCTGCTAAAAGCAAAAACATACACACGTTTTGAAATCTATACCTCGCTCCTTAGGATTTTAGAAAACGCTCACATCTTATTATGTACAAATCTGGGCCTGGAACTGCGTTCTGTGAAAAGGGGGAGGTGGTAGCTCAGTAGTAAAAGCATTGGGCTCTGGACCGGAAGGTTGCAGGTTCAAATCCCAGCACCAACCCTGAACTGCTCAGTTGTACGTCGCTCTGGATAAATGGCGTAAATTTAAAAAAGAGGCATCAACATCACACCAGGGGGAAAAGCTGTATTTCTGATAGTTCTTTCTGTAAATAGCTGATGAGAGTCAAATGAAGCACTTTATAATAAAAATGCATTCTTGATGCACACACTAAAACGCCTGCCGTTTCTGGACTGTAAAGGCTTTGAGACAAATTGCACTTGTGTGTATGAAGTAATAAGTAGCTATAAGGCCTTGGTTGTATGAAAAGAAGCAAATTAACAAGTGATATATAGTAAGAAATAGCTAAAAGCGTATTGCTAGCGCCTGCAATCTGACTGAACTCCATAAACACAGAAAAGCGTTTGAATGGGTTTCTGTTCAACCCAAATTCATCTTCTTTTTCTCAATCAAACTGAATTACGGTCTGCATGCAGTGTCAGGTAAATGCCACTGATCAGGTCCTGTGCACCTGAGGGTAGCATCTAAACACATTATGAAGATCTGACTGCACTGAACCAACATAAGGATGCTTTTCTATATGGGCAAGGCTGAGAAGCTTAGAAACACCGACAACACCGTGGCAGGGTTTTAGTCCTACTCATAAACAGTCATTAGCCCTTACAAATACAATATTGACGTCATGGAACAAGAGTTATATGAGTGGAAGTGGCCTGTGTGTATGTGTGTGTGTTTGTGTGTGTCCTGTGTCCAAAGAGTCGGAAAAAGAACCGAGCGGATAAAGGAGTGAGCGATGAGCTCAAGAGAAACCGTACTTGTAGAACAGGGTAGAAAATTCTAACACCTAAAATACATCACACGGCAGTCTCTCTTGATTTCCTGTCCGTTACTGCAATCTGTGCAGCTGATAGCTGTAGCAGAGCCACGCTGGGTGAGAGCACACATGCCTCATTATAATATCCTGAATGGACAGAGGATTTTCGAAGAGGGGAAGTGATATGGAGAGGATGATGCATATGCATAAGTATGTGTGTTTGTGCGTTGGCGACTTGGCAAAATCTGCTACTTCTACACGAAACCCCCACCCTGGGAATTTGGACATAAAGGCATCTCTTGTTAGACGGCCCATTTAAAGTTCAATATCATGCAAAAGGAATGCAACTAAAGGATTCCAACATCCCATTAATCCCTACCCGCCTTATATGACGCTTTATCATTCACAACACAACATCCATGTTTAAAATTACCTATCTGTACATCCCCCCAACACACTCACACACACCGACTCTACACGTAATGCATTTTTTAAATAATCTTCGCCGTAGTTCGGGAAAACCTAATATTTATTACACACAATAACAAACTTAAACAAGGGGAACGGGAATAAACGGAAGAACGCACACTGCATGCCCTCTGTCTCATTTTATTTGTTAAGCAAAAGCTGTGTGGTAATTACAGCTAGCCCGGCTTTTTCTGTCTGCACCCTGATATACGAAGCGCACACCAGCGTTCATTGATAAAAGCGAGCGCATTGTTGCTCTGTCGCGGCTGTTAGCACATAAGACGGAGAGGGGTGTGTGGTGTGGACAGAAGATCACTTATACTCTGCAACACATGCTTCTTAAATGTCGCTTCAGGTGTGAATTTTCAAGGTACTCATAAATGCACTTCCCACGGAAGCCATGTGAAAACACAAGGCAGGCACATATCTGAGGCTTCTCAAATTCAGACCACCCCCTCTCTCCACACACACACACACACACACAACACCAGAAGTCATCAGCTAGTGAACCCAGTGACTCTGCCCCTCCCCCAAATAGCCCTCATTCATTTTCTCACTAACACACACACACACACACACACACACACACACACACACATAGTCAGGCAGGCTCCAGCTCATTTGTATATCATATAGGTTAAAATTATCCAGGACCACACAACTGCCCCCTGCCCCCTTGAAACAAACACACACAAAAACATATAGTAAGCCCAAGACCTATATAAAGGATACTGTAAACATGTTACTTATTTAGTACCTATTATTCAATAAGATAATCAGCTACACAAAATACAATAAGGAGGCATGCAACACTATTACACAAGGTTTGTTGCAGGCCCCTGCCTCACATCCCATATTTCCTCTTTTCCAGTAAGCAGCCTCAGATACCATGCTTCTAACTTAGGTGACCACATCTAAAAAGCGATGCTATATGCTATTAAATAGTTTTGTTGATATGCTATTGTGTGTCCAAAGTCCAAATATTCCCCATAATGTGCATTAATATCAACTCTAACATTATCCCTCAGAGGCAGAATCCAAATACAAGGCTTTCCGTGAATGACGACCGAGCTCAGACGGTACGCGCTCTTCTATCGCCTTATCAACTCTGTTTAAAAAACACAGCACCAAGAAAAGAGCTTTGAATATGCCCCGTTTCAATTAATCTGATGGAGTCGTTAGTGCAAAACGGCAAACTAAATTAGACGGCCGACTTTAAAACATGAAAACGGATGTGTTCATTTCACAAGTCGAGTCACATGTCAGGCAATTACTTCCACGCTCACAGCACCCTCCGGTAAAAACAACCCCCCCATTAAAAAAAAAAAAAAACCCTTTCGACCGCACCGGCACGTGCTGCTCATTTGCCAGTGGAAATGTCGTTTTCTTCACTACTTCCCTCACGTGCTTAAACCACACACACACACACACACATATAAATACAGAGCATGACATGCCTTCTCCGTGATAACGTCTCCCTCAGGAGTTTGAACCGGCTTTTTGTGGACACCACTCTAAAGGGTCACGCAGCTACTCGTGCTGAGAGAAGACATAGATTCTCAAAATTAACGCGGACACGATGGGCGATTTTAATGGTACCCTAGGAAGAATACGATGAAATGAGAGGGCTTGTTTACTAGGAATGACCTTATCGTGTTGGCTTCGAGAGATTTTCACACACTGGTGCGTGACTAGGAGTGCACTAGGATCGCATTCACTTGCTCAACAATGTGTGTGTAATCCTTCTTACCTGTACTGCTAAATGAGAGGGACGTTTTAGTAGAACATCCCGGCCTAGTTTAGTCATCCGGGAGCTCACACACACACACACACACACACACACACACACACACTAATTAGCAAAACAATAACAAGCTGACTGAGAGGAGGGAGGAAGGGAGGCCAGGAAGAAAGTGAAGCGAAATGGCAGGGAGGAGAATGGAGGAGGCGGACCATGCAGCTGATACACCAGTAAGCAGGGATGAACAGGTAAACAACACACCGGACGAACGAGCTGGGATATAATGAATGCTGTAGGAGAGAAGAAGGGACGGAAAGAAAATGGGCAGGGCCAAGGATGACTTAAGAAATACACTGAAAATGGTACTTTTCTTTGAAAGTAAATGCTTAATCCCCTTCTCTCTCTCTCTCTTTCTTTCTCTCTATCTCTCCTCTCTCTCTCTCTCTCTGGTTCGAGGTAGCAGATGGTCTGTAGTGATTAGTGTATTGTCAGTGTCTGTGTTTGGGCTTGATAACCACTGAGCACTGCTTGGAATGACAGGTGCATGACCCATGCCCCCACCATCGCTCCCCCCTACCCCACCCCCCCCAAATACACACACATGCACACACCGCACACATGCACAACACACCATGCCACACACCTCACAGAGGAGACGTCTCCATTCTAAATTTTTAATAAGGCTCAGTGAGTATTCACAAAACTGTGACCTCATTATGCATTTTTCACCAAACAAGAGGGAGGTCCAATTCAAATTACACCAACCAACGATTTCTGTTAAGAGCCGCACAGAGAATTTACCAGGAGTGTCGAATTAGAACAATTGCTTATATATTTCTTGTATTCCTTATATATGTATATACGTGAGGCCCAAAACTTCATCAAACGCTTTATCTGCTAAATAATTAGCAATTAGCAATGCTGCTAATAACTTGTGCTCTCTATATACAAACCAAGGTTAGAAAAAAAAGCATAAATAAAGCTATTACTCTGCTCATAAACTTGCTTGAGTAATGATTTAGGTAAATGTCTTAGATAGCTTTTTAACTTTGACAGAAAACATAATAAAATTGTACTGTGTGTATGTGGGAGGGGGCTTTTTTATTTCACTGGGATGATTTTTGACTGGTATTTTGGTATTTATTTGACTTTTATTTTTAAAAACTACTAAAAGGTTACTGAGGGTAAATTGTTTTATAATTGTTTTATACAGAAATCTTTGTCGAATTTAGATTCTTACACGATAGCAAGGCATATGAGTGAGTGGCTGTGTGTGTGCTTGTGTGTAATGGTGTTTATGTGTGTGGTGTGTGTGTGTGTGGTGTGTGTGTGTGTGTGTGTGTGTGAATGAGAATGCATGGTTTCACATTCAGTGGCTCTGGCATTCATAAAAATTACTTCCAAATCCCTATTCACTGGAGTTTCCTGATTGGCCCCTTTTCAATACTATATTTCAGCCGATCTTTTTTTTCCAGGTCTTGGCCAATCAGAGCCAGCCAGATAAACATTAACGTAGGTGTAAAAATGTGTCTACGTGTGACTTCATGTGTGCGTGCGCGTGGGTGTTTTTTTTTTAACTGTTTTTTCTCCACCCATTCTTCCAGAAGTTCTTTCGCCAAGGGCTACATCTTTTGGATCAGCTCAATTTTCTGTGAAATAAACAGACTACTACAGGTACACCTGCTTTTCCCTCAAACCGTGGTGTGCACAAAATCCACCCACACACACTCCCAACAACAAAGACTTCCACACCCACATGAGAGCAGCACTGTCTGGACCTTTGATCCATCACATGAGTGTTACTGTGTTTGTGTATAACATGAAGTCTCTCTCACACGCGCTCGCGCACACACACACGCGCGCACACAAATACTATATAATACCAGCACTCACTTCTACAGAAACTATTCGATGTAAACAGTGCATTGTTTGTCTAGGACTGGATATTTGTCTGGCGGCCAGGCATATAAGCCGAAAATCTCTTTGAGCATTAAACAAAAGTTCAGCTTGTTCCATGAAAGGTGTTTCGGTTCTTAATTACAAGCAGACATTCCCGTCTCCGAGATAGCATTGTGAACAGACTGCATTCCTTCTCTGAAACCTGGCACCTGACAACTGATAAACAGCCTCTCTGTTTCACACACACACACCTTCCAGTGACACCATTTTTATCACATTATTACTGCATCTAATTGATGCTAATCCTACAACTAAAATGATCTCAAACCTTAACCACATAACCTCTCTGCTCTTACAGCTCCATAAATCATGGCTGTGTTTTTTTTTAGGGAGAAAAAAAGTGCATCATGGGGACGTGTCCGATACATTAAGTAATGACCGGCAGATGCGCAGTTTGCACTCACAAATACAAATATACACGCACAAACTCAAAAAGCTAGAGGAAAAAAAGAGACTTTATCTTCGATTTGAGGAATATAAATAGCATCTGGATAGTGTGCGCATGGTGCCTGGGAGAGAAAAAAAAAACCTCATCGTAGCGCCAAATCACGTGCTCTTCATTCTCGTGTAAGGAGTCTCAGGATTTACAAACTGCGCCACACTTTCACCGTCAGGTTCAGATACTCCCGCCAATATGAACCTACTTCACTGAACCACGAGAGCTGAAAGGTCTGCATTCAACGGCATGAGAACTGAAAACGTTTTGTTTATTCTAAAAGGAGGACAATAAATATGGCACGGATTACTAGAGCCTTAATATTACACGCTACAGTAAGATATGGACAAACGCATCGATGGATGAAGCAGTTTTTTTTTTATACCTAGTACCTAAATACACCTACATGTTTTATTTATTACTTGATTACATCATTGAGACAGACATGTGCATAGCTCGTGTGTGAAATTTGTGGGCTAAATTCAGTCAAAACATACAAGCAATCGGAAATGAATTAAGGAAACGATCTCAATGACAGCGTAACACTGACGATCGCACTGCAGCCACAAACTATTACAGAATGAACACGCTGCCACTTATATAAGCCACATTTTTTCCCCCTCCAGTCCTTTCTTCCTTTTTATTCAGTGATTTTGCATTTTCAAATTTAACGCCCATCATGATCGTTTATCAAAATAACAATAATAATTAAACGATGACATGCAAAGAAAGCTAAACATTTTACTTTTTCAGCATTTTTAACACGGCTTACCTTTTACTGCTGTTGCTGTGTCCTTGAATCCATAAGACTGGCATTATTGCACTCAGGCTCCCTTTGCAGCAGCTGGCAGCTTGGAATCGAACCAGAGCATCGCAACCAGCCAGTCCCTCGTCCATAAGGTTTAAGGCGATGTAGTTAAGTCCGTTCTGAAAACCTGCCGACGTTTCTCTGCACATGGGACTGCCGTATTCCTCTTCGAAGCCTTCGCCGTTCCTCGTCAGCACAGAGACGTTCTCCACGGAGGCTGAACCGTGCCGCCTTGCATCATGCGCGAAGGAGGGGAAAACTGGTGTGACGGTGGTGGTGGAGGAGAAGGTCTCCGAGCTGTGTCGCCTCCGTCCTTGGGGGTCTGCGCGTATCACCTTGGCACCCCTGTCTGGGTCTACCTGGTGTGTGTCCGTGCCGCCCAAGAGGAATGACTCAACCGGGCATACCCCCGTGGATTCGTTCAAATTTAACCTCCGTGCGCAGGACGACGGGCTGGCAGGCTTTGCACAGTTAGTGGTCTGAGATGTAGGCTGAGTAGAAGAAGCAGAAACACAAAATGTCATTTCAGTGTAATCATCCTTCACGTTGCCAGCCTGGCTTGAGGGTTCCACCTGTGATGTGAGGTTGTAACTATTTATAACTTCCTCCTCCTCCTCGCACGGGGCGGGGCAGACTGCCAGCTCTGGCATGGCATCGAGAGGGCTGAACGGAACAGCATCTCCAGACTTGGGTGACTCCGAACTTAAGTTAATGTTCATGTAGTTTGAAAGAAACGACCTCCTCTGCTCGCTGGTGGAGCCGGTGGATGAAACAGGGCTCTCTGTGGAAAGCGGAGAATAGCTCTGAGTGACATGGCTGAAATCTATGTTTATGTACTCGCCAGGGCTTTTGGGCTCTGAGGGCAAAGGGTGTTCATTCATGCTAGGCAGCATACTAACCAACTCCAGGGGCAGGCGCGTGGGTCGGCTGATCCTGGATCTGTGGAGCAAGCCGTCAGGTCTGTTTTCCTTCAGAGGAGGGGGGTCTATTTTGGGATCTGCTTTTTCCGGCTCCTCCACAATCTTCCAGTTTTGTAGGCTCATGAGGACATATTGATCGCTGTCACCATTATCTGTTTTCTGCTGGGGTTTGTAGCAGCGGGGAAGAGAGCTGTAAGGGAAAGGCTGTCTGTGGGGTGGTTGCTGTTCTACACCACCCACCGTGGTGGGGAAGTAATCTGGGGGCGTGTCCGAGACACATGGGTCAACTGGAGACATGTTGAGGTACTCAGTGTTGGACAGTTTACCATCAGAGCTCTCCATAGAGAGTTTGGAGCTGCAGAGCATCCGCATGTATCCGCTGTCCTCCAGCGAGCAGCTCGAGGGCGAGCTGGTCCTGTAGCCGTTGGCCACGGTGAGGGGGTGTGTCCTCGGGTTGATGATCTGTTTTGGGGCGGAGACACACATGGGGCTCATGGGCATGTAGTTTTCGATTTTGGTACCCAGAGGTGCCACGCCAGGTGTCATTGGCATGTAACCATCATCCACTAGAATACTACTGGTGCTTTTTTGTAACAAGCCAATTTCGATATCTCCATAATCCTCAGGGTAGGCGAATTTGGGGGACGCCGTATGTGAACTGCGTCCTGAATGCCCGGCGTTTTTAAACGTGGCCCTCATGAGCGTGTACTCGTCCAGCGAGGCAGAAGACACCTGCGATTGCACTCTCTTCTGATGAGGCATGGTGAGAGAGTAGGTCCGCTTCCGGTAGGCTTTTTCTAGGTCCCTGCCACCCTCCTCCACCATGCGAGCCCCGCGTCTCCCGTGGCTGTGTGCAAAAACACCCTGCTTGTCCATGACCATGTAGCCGTACAAGTCACTACCATCCCGCGAGGGAGGGGTCTCGGGAACAGACTCCGGCGTGGAGCTGCGATGCCCCGCTAAGGTATGGCCCGCGTCTCCCGGACTGGAACCGCACTCGTCGCAGGAGATGAAGCCGGCGTCACTGGGGGAGCCGGCGATTGAGGCTGTACAGCTGGCTGGGCGGCCACTACTTGAGGGTGCGCTAACGGGACTAGCGTCAACTGAAGGAGGTGAACGAGACACGGGCATGCACATGGACTTACTATGCTGGAGAGAAGAGGTTTCAAAAGTCCGACAAGGGCGCGCTGCGACTGTGTTCGAGCGACTCAGGTGTGTCCGGTTTACGCCGGGACTGACAGGACTTCCCGCTACTGACAGAGACACCGGCCGCGTCGTCGTGCCGTCCCCTTCGCTCGCCGCGCGCATCCGGCACGACGTGTACTTGGCACCGGGGGATGAAGCAGCCGCGCTGTCGGTGCGCGATCGCCGCGGCAACCCCGTCTGACTCGGCGGCAAGTGGTTTAAATGCCGCCTGGCAGGCACCGAAATCGGGTTGGTGCCCGACGACTGGCTTTTGCTGCGCGGCCGGAACTCGCACATCAGCTCCTTCATAGCCTTCATGGCTTCTAGGATGGTCTCGTGAATGTTTTGCGCCACCACCGAGTCGTCGGCTTGCATCCATAGCTCACCGGGGCCCGTGGCGGCTGACCTGCCCACCTCGATGAAAAAAAAGCTGTCCGAGTGGCCGCAGCGCCGGATGTTCATCAGCTGCAGAATCACGGACGCCACGTCCGTGTTGAGTTTCACGAAGCTGATCGTGCGGCTCGACAAGCACAGCCGGTACACCCCGGTCAAGTTGCGCGTCTGCCCGAGTCCCTTGGATTTCAGGTTGACTTGCCAGACCTCCTTGTACGCGGCGCTGAGCGGCGTCACCGCGCCGTAACTCGCCTCGTCGAAGCCGAGCAGCGAAGATGCCGAGTGACTCGCCGTTCCCTCGCACGCCCGGCCCTCGTTCATCAGGTCCGTTAGGACGCCGAACCAGCTTTCCTGCTCCTGCTCGTTGTCGGCGGCCACGGCGAAGTACTCGTCCTTGGTGTAGAGCGCGATGAGATGTTTGTGTTTGGCGTCCGCTCGCTTGTTGATATTCAAACACGAGTCCAGCGGGATGATCCGCTTCGCAGCCGCCTTGTTCCTCCATTTCTTCTCGCTCTCGTAGTACTCGAGACGCGCGGGGAAGCCGTCGCTCTGCGCCTTCAGCACGAAAAAGCGCTTATGGCCGTGCTTCTGCTTCTTCAGGTAGCCGCACTTTTTAATATTGTTGCTGGTGTTGTTCAGACTGGAAAGCGGGGTTCCGACCACCGGCGGCGGACTCGCCATCCTCTCAGCGCTGTGAAAACAACCCAACTCTCACTTTGCTTCAACTTGGATTTCTGCCTTGTATAAAACGATATTATCTCTTTCCCGGCGCGGAGCTCCGCGTACCGTCCCCGGCGCTGTGAAACAGTAAATAACCCATATCGCTAAAGTGGCTTGGAGTGAAGAGGAGAGAAAAAAAAACATATGACGTCCTACACATCCAGCTACGGTTACAAAAAAAACACAGGAGGAAAAAAATACACACGCACTGATACGAGGCGGTGCAACCTGAGGGGAAGAAGGCGTATCCCGCTTGGCTGTTCGGCTTATTCGGCTCATTGGGTGAACGCGCTGAAAGATAGTAAAACGCACGTCGCATGGCACACGCAGGCCCCGCCCACTCGAGTGCGCACGCTCCGCCCATCTCCGTTTAACCCGCACACTACACCACCAACATATACACACACACACACACACACACACACACACACGCAGTCAGGCTGTTAGTAAAGATAATAAAAATACAAATATAAAACAGTTTTCGATCATGTATCACTTGATTTATTTTCTCTTGTCATTTACTGGCAATAACATAATAAAAAAAATAGTGATAGTGAAATGATCACTGATATTTTTTCCTGCTTATTACATGATTATATACATGATTATATACAAATCTGTTATTCAGAGCTGGAATAAATGTGAAATATATATATAACTTTTTCAGAGCTTGGATGAGACTTTATGAATAAATCTGATCATTTGCACGAGAGCATCGTTTAAATGGCAATAACATGATACTGAAATGATTAAAATGATTACATTTTTCTTCATGCTGCATTGATGCTTCGTTCATACATGATTATATATTAATCCGTTATTCAGACCTGGAATCAATCAAATGTGAAATGTGTTTATATATATATAATAAATATATATATATATATATATATATATAATATATATATATATATTTATATATATATAATCCCTTTTTTTCAGAGCTGAGCTTGAGCTCGGATGCGAGTTTATGAATAAATCTGATCATTTGCATGAGAGCATCGTTTTAATGAATCCACTCCGGGGCGTTCCTCCTGCATGTACAACTGTGAAGAGAAAGCGCATCGGTTCCGGTCCACGCCGCGCCGTATCCTGCCGGAATCATCGTGACGCACCCGGCTCATGAGAAATCATTCAGGCGAGAGATTGTAAACAAGCGAGCAGTCGTGACGTTGCGCAAGCGGCGGCTGTGTGTGCGGCGCAGCAACACCGCCCCCAGCGGCTCCATCCTCAGCTTGCTGCGTGGTGGGTTTTTTTGGTGTTTTTTGTTGTTTTGTTTTGTTTGTTTTTTTCCTTGGTTTGAACGTTAGCTCTACTAAACGGACATGCTTTCTGCGTATTACACGTTATGGAAATGTTGTTTAAAGGTTTATTTATTTTTGACATCGTCCTCGCTCCCGATGTGGACTCGTCCCTGTGATGATTCTCCGTCATCAGGAGGTGTCCGCTATTTCTGGACCGGGATGTTGGAGGATGACGCCGGAGCTCCGAGTGCGTCACGGCCTCGGAGCTGTGCGCGTGAGCACCGTGGCACATTCAGGGTCGCTCACTGCGGATGTGGTGCTGCTCACACATCACCCCGAATTCATGGACTTCCGGCTGACTTTTTTTGTGAGGGGGCAGACAGACCGGAACGCTCCTGCCGACAAACACTGAGTATCTGATCAGTGTGCGCTTCTATTCTACGTTTATTAGTAATATTTCACCAGGCGGAAGCGCTGATCTTAAACCAACATACACTTGGTGGAGAAAATGTCCCGGAAAGGACGTAATGTACCTTATAAATATGTTTATAAGCCTGTAGATGGTTTTATGTAAAGAAAATTAACCAAGAATAAGCAAATAAATACAATTATAAATGGAATAACGTAACCACATTAATTAATTATTTGAAAGCATTTTTAAAGCTTCATCAATTGTCCTTATGTCATGTCAAAATCCCATAATTATGTCATGTCAGCTGTATTTTAGCACACAATTTAGTCTTTTCTATATTTTGTTTTTGCCAAAGTATATGAGACACTGGTGTTTTGATGCTATGCACAACACACACACACACACACACACACACACACACACACACACACACACACACACACACACACACACAAGAGAGTATTCCAATCCAATCATCTTTCAACGTTGAGTACCGGAAGGATGCAGGACCTTGCTTTATTTTTCTTTCACAAAACAGTTGATACCATTCAGATCAAGAAAATCACATCACTGTAAAATGTCAACGAGCACTATTTAACTTTTTTTTTCATTATCTTACAGGTATAGTTTTTTCAAACGCTCCTTACTGTTTTTCTTTACAATGGTTTCTATAATGGGTTCCTATTTTAGGTTACAGAGTTAGAACTGTAAAGCTTAATATCAGATTTAAAAAAAGGTCCAACACCCTCCAATATCATATGGTTATATTAAATAATCCATGAGAAAAACCTGGTGTACAGATCTTCCTCGTTCCCTTTCTGTGTACAAACTCTGGATTTAATGGTACATTGGTCCATGTCACCTGCTTTTTCAGCAGCAAGGTCAATTGTGCTGGTGCCGTGCATTGGTCAATAAAGGCAACAGACCACTGATTTGGCTGGTATGGTTGTGGAAATGGAATCAAATTATGGAATGACATTCCCCTGTACTGCTGCTGTCTAACAGTCATGAATAACACAATTGAATCGGACTGATTCAGTGGCCAGCTGTGCATTCACGTGGGTCATACCGCGCCTAGGGAGGCTCTATTAATGAATCTGAGTTTCACACTTTCACTTTAAAGCAGCGTGATCGAATGATGGATTCTGAGCACAGACAGCTACTACAAGTCAAAGCCTCTATTAAATGATCATTTTTGTCTTCATATACATACCATCATATACATTACATGGTACAGATACATGTTTTTTTTTTAAATAAGTATACTGTTGGAGACAAATGGCTTGTGCAAGATATTTTTGTTTGAACTAAATCATGCCATCTGTTTTGCATAATAACTAGCTGGACTGATTTATCAGCTTGTTGGGTCCATGGATCATAGTGTGCTAAAGTTTATCTAAATAGTAAAGCAATTAAGAAGAGAAGAGGGAGAGCACTTCCATTCCGCTCGTTATCAGAAGCAAGGCAACCCTAAACTCTCTCATTTACTCTGTGGCTATCGGAGAGCTTAGGAGAGGTTATGTGTTGTGTTTGCTCTTTAACCACACCACTGCAGTCCATCATGCAAATCAGTCCACCATAAAATTGCAGTCACGTGCACGCTTTCTTTCAACTGTGAAATGTGTTGTAAAATGCAAGCACACCCAGACACGCACCATACGGCCCATCTGCTTGTCCTCCTCTCTTTTGTTGGTTATCCCCTGAAAGATGGATGCATATCATCCGAGAATTTCTATACAATGATCCGATAATTAATGAGTTCATTAACTAACAATCACATTCCAATTCATATGGTTGTAAAATATGCTTTTGTGGAACGGCTACATGCTAAATATGACCCAACCAAAGGTGTTACAATGGTAATTATGTCATCTGTTTGAGATTTAATGACTTTTTTTTTCAACCAGGTTCCTGCCATTTCCGTCTCCTCCCTTTAATTTAGCTGGTAATATGACATAAATCATGGCCTACAATTCAGTGTTGCATATTAAATGGCGGTCATAAAAATAACACAGTTCTTCTTGTGACACTGTTTGTTAATTCGCTAAAGAAGAAATTGAGCAAACCTAAATGATGCGTAAATTTACCCATTTGAAAAGTATTGTGGCTGTTGTGTATACTTTGTGTTTTATTTTATTAAACTCAATTTGAGTACCTTATGCTTTGCATGTGTGGTAATGTGTGTTTTTCTTTTTTTTACTACTCCTGCCTATGTTTATAAAAGTGAATTGTTTTATGAATATATTATTCAGGCAGTGACATTGATCTCAGGCCCTGACTCTATCCCACCCTCCTTGTTCTGTTACCAAATACCACAAATGGTAACCACATAATCTCTACTGAATAAGATTAGAATATTCAATCTGACAAGATAAGATGAAATGTGTTTGTGTGTTTATTCATGGGAATCGGTTTTACGCTCTTATGTGTTATGCTACCACAACCCCCCAGTCCTTTCCTTAAATGAGCAATGACACATGTGTGCTTCAATCCCAGTCTTCTTATTCCTTGACCAAATCGTCTTAAGCACTTCCGTGTACCCACAGTGTCAAGAGCAGATTTGCAGCATATTGTTTTCTCGTTTGTTCCTTTCCATAATGCTTAGAACTGCAAATTTGTCATTTGCAATTATTCTTTGATGAAATGCACGAGTTTATAAAGCATTCCACGATACGATTTCATTTTGAAGCCAAAAGCAATCACGCCTCTTTTATGTACATGTCAATAGATACTTTCAACCCCAGGATTTAGCTCGTGTAAGTAGGCTCATGGTATCATCAGCATTCTATTACGGCTTAATATTGTCTCACTTTCGTGTCGGCATTTCACAGCGATCCGACACAATGTTACTGCGCTTGTAATCGGCTTCATCAATAAATGTCTCTAAGAGCCTTGCTCCTTACAGTAAGCGATATCTTTTACAACCTCTTTGGAGCCTGCAAGGTTTCAGCAGTGTCCTTCCTATGGCTTATTGACTGCACTGATTGTGTCTCAATTGAACCAGTGCAATGCCATAGAATACAATCAGAGAGCCTGTCTATGATTTAACTTGTATTGGACATAAGTGCACACCCCTGCTTTCAGCCTATACATCAGTAATTACACCCTTGAATACTTCAATTAGGTTTCTAGACCTAGATGTTATCTAGTTTAGATTAATCTGAAAATGTCTACTTTGGAAGTCTCCTCTCTCTCTCTCTCTCTCTCTCTCTCTCTCTCTCTCTCTCTCTCTCTCTCTCTCTCTCGTTCTCTCTCTTCCTGGAATGAAAGAGGAATGAGGAAGGTTCATTCTGGGTTAATTCACCTTGGTAGTTCAGTTCTGCGCTGGTAAAGAGGTTCTTGACATCATTCTTGTTAGGTATTTATGCAATTTCTGTTTGAAGACTTATTAGAATGCAGTGCCATCTGTTAATTCAGCATAGTCGTGGTATAAAAAGGAAAATAGTTGTAAAGGCAAACATACACAAACAAACACCTTTATAATTTTCATGTAATGTTTGGTGTAATGTTCTTTCATTTTATGAAAATGTATTGATCATTTCACTGACAATTCATACAGACCTACCGTGCAAACGATTTTTGTCTGACTACATTAGTAAGACTACGGATGTTTCTCAGATCTGCATCCCTTTTTAAAACCTTATTAAAATGTAACAAAATAAAATATAAATTTAATAAAATATAAGAATGCATTATTGACAGCATAAGAGTTCATTTTAATAGTGTTAGCATGGATTTTATTTATTGGTTTATTAGCATCATTAAAAAAACATTTCTAATATCAATTTGTGAAGAAATTATATTACAAATGACGCGTTATGCAGTACCTTATACCTACAATTTTATCAAACCCATTTTAGACATCTGTAATTCATTTGTCATGTTTCATTATTAACTTGCTCTAACAATTACACACTGGTTTGGATTAAAAACTGATGAAATCAGCCAGGTGTCACTAGGCTTTGCCATTATGAGATTGAATAGCTACTTGCTGTAAGGTGGCCCAGGGCAAATCTGAAAATTTCCTGTCAGGGAAATTCCCTCATTGTTCGAACATTGTTACAAATAATCTAATCTAAGTGAATGTATTTTCCTCGCCTTAAGAATACCCATAGACACCCTAGGGAGCCATTCCCGCTGTTTTGTTTTTCTACCTCATCAGGGCTTTAACTCCCATGAGTTATTACAAAGACAACAATGCGCCCAATTCGCCATGGTGAAATATGAATTTCATTCAATTATATTGCTCGTAGAGCTTTCTGCCCTTGCCTCCCCCTCCGTTGCCTCATCAAATATTCGACCAGTGACATCAATATGCATGTCCCCATTACTGGGGCATGTGGCTCCAGAGAAGCAAGGAATTTAATCAATGGTATAGTCATGATGAATTCTATTAGATCTCATTTGAAATGCTGAACGAAAAAAAAAATAAAACACAACACCTGCAGATAAAGATGCCAAAATCCTGTGCTCACCTGATGTTTTTCCTCTATAAACTCTGGAATTTTGCACTTGTCACAAATGAATGTCTCTAACTTAGCTGTCTTATTTATGGTCTAATTGGGATTTAAGACATCAGTGCCGGACGCTTACCTTATCCTTACCAGAATCCCAGCCAGTCATAGACGCTTAGACTGACATGTGCAACCCATGCAATATAAAGTCTTCATTTAGTTTGGAAGTCCCTGATTCTTCTGTAGGGATCACTTGTATGTTAAAAGGTTGTATCTGGTATCTGTTTAACCATCCTGTTTTAGACTATAGGCCGGCACAGATAGGCTTCTGAAGCAGGCCGGACTTTTCTTAGTCACTAGTGGAAGCCTTTCTCTATGTTTTCTTGTTCATCCCACTCTTACCCTCCTCGTTCTTCACTGTTCAATGTCCTACATAATCCCAGTATGATCAACAAGGAAATGACAAATGTAGAATGTGATGCAGTAGGCTGACTTGAGGACAAGAGAATAGAAGAGAATCTTTTCTTTAAAACATTGAGACTTTTTCAATGTTTACTTGAATCTGGATCAATGTCAGTGGGCCCGAGTGGGAGTGAGCGCATACCGATGAGAGAGAAAAGTAAAAGAGCGGCTAACCATCAAACGGAAACGCAAAACGTGTTTCTCAGAAGCTGGTTAAAAGTACTGAGATGTTGTTCTTATTTACTTTATTTGAACTATATCCAACTGAAAAATTTATAATTACAGAATCTTCAGTCAACTTATAAACAGTCGTCAGCATTTGTAATTTATGATTTTTTGGAAATTTGGGAATCGGACTAATGAACTTCCCACTAGAATGACGAAAAACAGTGGACTTGTCTACCTAACACTACTATTTAAGTGTGATACAAATGTATACAAGGTTAGACAAACACTGTTTGGCTTCGCTGACTTTTTTTCATCCTGCCTCTACAATTACCTTTCTGTTTTCCCTGAGGTCATCATGCCAATAAAAGCCATTAATCAACTGTATTTATTTTGGGTCACACGACCAAAGACAATGAATAATAATGCAAGATGATGGATAGCAAGTTCATAATCCCATGCTTGACCCAAGATTCTGTCCCCTGCAGTTCACCTTCTCACAAATCATTCTGCACATGAGCAAGCCCAAATCCGACATTGCATGAAACTGCATGTGTTTCAGTGTTTGGGAACTTGAATGGAGGAACTATAACAGTTTAAGATGAAAGAAAAAAGTGAATTCATTGAGTGTAAAAAGAGAGAAACAAAAGATGGCTTTGACAACGAAAGATGAGAGGCCATGTTTCGGTGTATGTTGTTTATCTCTGCTTATCTCTAACAAGGCCCTATAAATAATTTCCAAAACATGTGCAGTATAAATCACATCCATATTATGAGATTATCATTTGAATGGTTTATACCAAAATTATTTCTATATGATTAACATAATTCATAAATGACTAATAAATAAAATAATGCTTATTAGGGAGTGTATGTGGATCTGGGAAAGCATTTTCATCTTTTCATTTTTACATGCTTGGGGGAAACTAAAAGGGGGAAGGAAAAGAGTCGCATAGAACATGGACAAGTCCATAGTACTTCTATACTAATTTATCATCCATGCCCTGGAACCCCAGGTGTTGAAGGCCACAGAATTTTACCGCTGGTTTGTTTTACTTTGACAAAGCGAGGTGAGGATCCAGTGGGTCGACATCAAGAATCAAATTAGTCATCTTTTTAAAAATGTAACAAGAAGCCAAATGGATTAAATGTGGATTTTCTTTTTAGCCCATAACCCATTACAGTGGGCTATGTATTTTCATTAACAAAGATAAAGCACAACAGTTTAACTACCCTTATGAATAACTCATAACTATGACAGTGTATAACAAATGCTATTTGTTACAAACCCGGGATTGAACAGGCATATTGACTTCATTATAATTTAATTATGAGTGAATTATCATTGAACATTCATAGGTGCATTACTTTGATTCAAGCTCGTCTAATTGTACAGATTCATCATTCAATTCCTTGCTTCATCTCAGGGTTTCTTCAGCATTTCATCTAAGGGAGTTTTTCCTTGCCACAGTTGCCCTAGGCTTGCTCAGGGATGAATGCACATCAATTCTGTCCTTAAAATTCTTACATTCTGTAAAGTTGCTTTGAGACATCGTCCATTGTGAAAAACGCTATGGAAATAAATGTACTTGAACTTCAAAAAGGAGCATTTTACAGAAGATCTCTCCTGGTATAAGAAGTGAAAAAGTGTCTCAACATGTAAAACCATGATCTCACTAGAAGCAATATTTTTTTGGTGGGGGGGGTTTAATTACGAATATCGTTTCATCTTTCCTTTTGTTCGGGTCATCAAGGATGTAAACTTTATGTACAAATGATTCCAGCTCAACAATAGATCATTCAGAGGTGTTTTAATGTAAAACCCAACAAAAGACCACCCCTTTCAAACAATATTTGAAAGTCATACATACATGTACACTTATAATGTAGTAAACATGCAGGGAAAATCAATACAAAGATCTGTCAGCTATGCAAACAATGTAGATTTATGAAAATCAAACAAAATAGAGTTGAAACACTTTATTTGGATCTAGAATTGTATGGATTTCTTGTTTTATTTTTGTTTTTTGATTGTTTTAATAATACATTAAATTAGTGTACAGTATGTGGATATTATACAAGATGATACAAATGACAAGGTTTGAGTAAAAAGCTTGATTTTAAAGAGTGGTTCAATGTTTAGTCTGAATAAAATGAGTTATTTGATGTAGTCGTTCTTTACTGTTTTTAGAATTTGTTGTCTTTGTTTGTTGATTATTGTATTTTCTTAAGTAACCCAGCCATTAGGGTTGAACAAGCCAGTGTATTCTTAGTGTCGGTCCCAAGCCCGGATAAATGAGCAGGTTTGCGCTAGGAAGCGTAAAAACATGTGCCAAACCAAATATTCGGATCACAATGTGGCGACCCCTAACGGTCGCAGCCGAAAGAGGACAGAGAAAATCTGTATCTATCTTGTTGACTGGAAAGGAATGCTCTGCAGAGGAAACTGGACTAGCTAAAACCACAGCAATGTTGCACACCTGTGGTAACAATGAGGTAATCACAGCTGGACCAGACTTTTCCTTCATTCTCAGACTGTCACTCACTCGTTTATACTACTCCATCTGGGATCTCCTGGGCTGAAGGCACCCTCAGGGAAAATGGTAAAAATTCCAAGTTCACCCCCCTTGCTAACTTCCTCACTTCAATCGATCTTTTAGTTTTACAACTTCAACTTTAGACTTCCCTACAAGTCCTGGCCATATGCCGTCCATTTGCTGAACTCTCTTTCTATAAAAAAAAAAAACCTCATGTAGTCAGTTTGTGGCCGTCCCGAAGATCATAAGTTCGTTTCATTTTCTGTATTTCTCAAAGCCGCACAATGGGCCTTCTTTATTTACGTTGCGCTGCCACCTGTCCAAATTCTAAAGAGGAGCTCATAAATATAAGATATGGATCTGAGCAAGTCATCTCATGCTGAACCATTAGAGTGGCCAAGCCTTTTATTACCCGGTTAGTGAGATAAACATTTCACAAGAATCAGCCAAATGAAACAAGAAAAACAAGGCAACAAGAAAAACAAGGCCGCCATGACATTTTTAACCGGTGAAGTAAGACAGGAAAAGTCCAGACAGGCTCGCAGACAGTAGCCTGGAAATATTTTAGTCACACATGTGCATGTTAGTCACACACACACACACAAACACTCAGCACACATACACAAACATACGCACATGAAATGTGTTTTGCTTAACGCAATGCTTTTCTGCAGAGATTTTTCTGAGGCTGGTTTTAAAACAAAAAAAGGCAAAGCACTTTTATTTTTTTTAAATACACATTTCGCTTCTATCTCACATATGCAGAAGAAGAAGAAGTTGGATGCAATTGAAAAACAGGATGGAATGGTTTCTTGGTGGTTTACAGTTGTGGCTCGTGCTTCAGACAGAGGCGCTGATGATTGGACATAATTGCCTCTTTAGTCTACTAGATGGCTACTGTGGCCATGCAGTATGTCCAGCAGAGGTAACTGACCCTGCATGGCACTGAGAGCCCAGTCTGTTTACTCAACCCACAAGCAAGAGAACACGGAGCAACAGAACTGCACGTAGGACACTTTTCTCCCCTAATTCAGTGAAAAGTGGTGTGTGAGGATGTGTGTGTGTGTGTGTGTGTGTGTGTGTGTGTGTGTGCATACGAAAGAGAGATGAGCTTTTAAAAATATCAACAACAACCAATGACACCCTGTTATGCTACAGAGCCAAGGTGTCTGTAACATTAGAACTCAAAGGATGTAATTACGCATTTCAAAACAGACAGTAGTCTTCTTTGTTTTAGCCTGTTTTTTTTCTGCTGTAGGTTCCTTTTTTTTTTCATGTCATCTCCGGAGGTCACTCCAGGCTAAATCTTTCTCCATTCATCGCTTCATACTCCACCCACAAAGCCATGCTTTGTCCCAGAAAGAAATCGTTTTCATATTGAGGTAGGAAGCCATTTCATGGATGGTATATCCAGGTCTATGCATGTATGTATGTGTGTGTGTGTGTGTGTGTGTTTGAGGCAGGGAGGATAGGAAATGGGGGTGGGTGGAGATGAGCGTACAGAAAGGGGTATAAAGAAAATGCACAAAAAGCAGATGGTGCCATGATAAAGGTACACTCGGGCTAAATTAATCACGAGGAATGATTTGGTAAATGAAAGTTTCCAATTGAACATGGGATGTTAATTAAAATGGCGATAAACAATCTGCTTGCCCTCTGGATAAGAAAAAAAGGGTTTTTGATATCACTAGGTGCTATAATTTTTCTTTCTTTCTTTCTTTCTTTCTTTCTTTCACTTTACTTTTCTTCTGTCCGTCCTCCAAAGGGAACGAAAGCAAAGTTTACATGCTGAAGTGATTTATATAATCGCTCATACATATTTATGCTATTACACCATTTAGATTTACTGAAGACACATTGTTTTATGTTCAGTAAAGATATTAGTCATTCTTAAAGTCAGGTGGAATAATTTGTTGTTTGACGAGAAATATAATGGTTTGCATGGACTACCTCTAACTGATTGAAATTATACCTAATGGTCCCATATATCCATTTTGACCCCATGCCTTACCACTCCAGCAACTCATCTGAAGGAAATTAACATATTCAGTTTCATTTATTATGGGAGGGTTATTAATGTTAGCTGCTGAGAAGTCTTTGGGCATAGGCAGAGCCAATTAAACCGCCGGTGGAGATATGCTATGAATGCAATTTGCACTGTTGCGGGGATATCAAGTTCTTGGCATAGCCATTAAAACAGTCATTAATCTGTAATGTCAACTCTGACCCACAGAGATTGCATACAGACGTACTGTCCAAACCCTTCGGCCCCATTACTCAAAGAGCACGACCAGTATTGACAGTTTGATGAACCCTTTAGCGGTAAGGTTTAACATAATGTACAGGTTATGCAGATACATAGGAAGGGGTTAACCTTTACCATATCCAATCAATGCAATAACATGAACCAAATCGAATCAAATTCTTCATCTTTTGGAGGGTCAGCACTCTCTTTTTAGTTTAAAGATCTAAAAGATAAAAAAAAAAATAATAACTCTCTTCCCCTGTTGTTGTTAAATACACTTGGGTGCACACAAATAATATTTTTACTCTGAATAACTGTGTCATTGTGGAATAGGGAGTAAATTGTGTGCTTTGGCTAGGCATACACCACATAATTGAAGTTAGATCACAACAGGAAGTTGTTTCTTGTTCTTCTTCTCATTATTATTATTCTTTCTGCCTTCTACCAAACACAGCTCAGCATTCCCCAGACATGCCAATTGCATATAAAATGCTTAGAAGCACTATTGATATTATTGTAAATGACACAGTATGTGTTCATCAGGCTATATTTAGAGGATCTGTGTGTATGCACAACCCATATTTGGCAGGGAATTGGGTTTTTGTGTGTGTGTGTGTGTGTGTGTGTGGGAGACAGGTCCTGTACTCTTACACAGGCCAGAGTGAAGTTTTCTGGGCAGATTTCCAGGAGGATGCTGGATGCTCATAGTTTTTTAGAGCTTGAGACCCCCTGACAAGGTCACCGCATGTGGGAAGGGTAGACTTACTGACATATTCCCACACTGCTGATTCAAGAGCTAGATAAAGATGTACTGTTTATAAACACCACATACTGTACAACACCACTAGTATAGGACGGCTGAAATTATTACGGGATTGTGCCTAGTCAGGGAGCGAATTCTGCATGCGGGTCGCACGAGCAATGTATTCATTCATTCATTCATTCATTCATCTTATATCGCTATATCCAATCTTCCCTCGTGTCACGGGGAACCCTGGATGGTATGCCAACCCATTGCAGCACACACACACACTCACATTCACACACTAGTGACAATTTTCTAAGGTGCCAATCAACCTACCGTGCATGTTTTTAAACCGGGTGGAAACCGGATAACCCGGGAATTGAACCCCGACCCTGGAGGTGTGAGGCGACCGCTAACCACTAAGCCACCGTGCCCCTGAGCAATGTATTATTATTATTTTTTTAACCAGATTCACAGAAAGCTGCAGAGATTTTAACGCTCAACCGTGACCACCAATAACATACAGTCCTCTTACTTTGTTCTCATCAAAACAGGTATATTTTTAGAGCTTTATGCTCCAGGGGAAGCAAGGACCTTCCAGGAATGCAGGAGTCATTAATGGGAATCGGCTCTCTGTTTATCCTCCTGGGCTTATTCACCCACCAAAGATGGATGGTAGGAGAAGAGACAAGACCTGGAATGCACCTGAACCCTGAGTCACCCATAATGCTTCCTTGTGGAGTCTCCGATGGTCTCCTCACCACATTATGACTTTTGTACTTTCATCCACGTCGCAGAACACGTCCAGCTAATGGTCTGCAATGTAGAGAAAATATTTCTTGAATGCCATCTTCGTCAAGCTTCCCATATCAAACTGGGAAAATGCTTCTTCGATAAATTCATAGCCATTTTAAGAGTAATAGTTCAGAGGGGAGTAAATGAAAAGGTCTCCATGCTGTGTTTGAAGGCTTATGTCATAACAGTGTAGTAATGTTACAGCTATAAACATGTAGTTGGAAAGAAAATAAAACAATACAGGTGCTACGCATTTTAGAAGGCTGAGTTATGCATTTTAGAAATAACATTTAGTGCCAAACTGGTTCTTGTTAAATACGTCCTGTTTTCTTTCTTGTGAGAATACCGAATTCTAAATGGCACAAATGTTCTTAGTTTAATAAAAGCCCTATTTAGGAGATATTTCCATTATAGTACGCAATAATAGCAACGATGGACAAAACGTGTTTTATTAAATTATATCTGATGAAACAAATATCAACATTCAGTTGATCTAGATAATATTTAATTGTTGCCACAATACCCCGTATTCATAAAATTTTAATAAACCATGATATATTTGTTCACCGCAGCATCTGGTTTATTTTGCATCTGATTATTAAAGTAAAGCAAATAGCGTAATGTTTGAATACATATCCTATGTGTATGAGAAAGAATGTGAGGATGTACATCTATCATTACATTACATCACTATATTCTATTTAATATTTAATAATAACAATAGGGGGGCACGGTGGTGTAGTGGTTAGCACGTTCGCCTCACACCGCCAGGGTCCGGGTTCGATTCCCGCCTATGTGTGTGTGGAGTTTGCATGTACTCCCCATGCCTCAGGGGGTTTTTCTCCGTGTTCTCCGTTTTCCCCCGGTCCAAAAACATGCCCGGTAGGTTTGATTGGCACCTTTGGAAAATTTTCCCTAGTGTGAATGTGTGTGTGAATGTGAGTGAGTGTGTGCCCTGCGATGGGTTGGCATTCCATTCAGGGTGTATCCTGCCTTAATGCCCATAACTCCCGAGATAGGCACACGCTCCCCGTGACCCGAGGAAAGATCGGATATAGCGGTAGAAGATGAATGAATGAATAACAATAGGTTGAACTGAATTTTGATTATTATTACTTTATTTTAATATTTGGTCTTGAAAACCTATCAAAAAAAAAGTATATGTTAGGCGATATTTTCTCAGATAGTTGAGTATGTAAAGGAAAAAAGAGAAGGATTTTATTCCTACATTCTATAAGATAACCCACTGTTTTTCTGCTTAACAATTGAAATTTATATTATACCTCCTAAGGCCTTCCTTCCCCCTCCTTTTTTATCTCACACATTCACTCTACCTTCTTTTCTTTTTTTTTTTTTTTGCTTATAGGTCAGGTCTCATAAATATGTATAGCACACAATATCTAAAAATGTATGCATGTATACAGTTGGAAAGACTATATGGCACTATACACCTCCAAATACAGCTACGGTATATTCTGACTAAGAATTAATATTTAAATATTAAAATCAATATTTAAGTGACAGCAGCATTACAGTTTTTCTACAGTTTCATAACACTGTGTTTGAGTGGCGATTTAGAGAATAGCATCTGCTACATTAGTAAATGTCAATAGGTTTTTAATTTAAATGAACGAAGGTAAATGTAGTCAGAAAACATTCATCAATATTAAGAATATATTAAGAATCAATATTAAGTCCATAATAGACCTTTAATGTGCAAGAGAAATGTAAAAAATGTAAAAAAAAAAAACAATTGTAAAAGTGTGAGTTTCTTTCATATAACTACCAAAATGATGGTTTTGATGTGGGTCTTTAATAACAGATATTTTACAGTTACAAATCTTGAAAAAAAAACATTTGAAAAGTTGATAATGCGTGTTGGTATGCTTGTACTGGACAGCATGAACTAACAGTGAGATGCCATTTGAACTAAACTAAATTCCTGACATGCACGTAGAACATGTGAGCTGGCCTTGATGTTGAAAGTTGTATACAAGTTATCTAATTCAATTTGGTGCATGACTGCTGCTAATTTAAACTGTGCGGAGCTTTTCAGGTCACAAGGTTTGTTCTTCTATGTACTGTATATTGTATCTGTTTAAATGATACAGATGGGCTGGAAACAGGATAAGGAATGCTGAATATTCAGCTTGTGACTACTGGTCTCCCTGACAAACTGCCAAATGCATTTACAAATTTTAATCACTTTCATATGTAAGTAGTCAAACTTAAACCCACACTTGCCTGTGGAGGTAGATTTTGATGCCTTTTTGCGTTCACATGGAAAAAGCACTCCGGGTGTGTTCACAAGGTTAATAAATAAAAAGGTCAGATAAATAAAATCCATGGAGGAACAATATTTGTGGCATTTAAATATTTAAGATTTATTTTGTACTTCATGCAGGAATAGATTTATTAGATCTACGTTTGACAAAATGTATTCAGTAGTAAATAAAATGTTTGCATTTAGGATAAGAGGCTGAATGTGGATCATCATAATCTGCAAGTCATATTTATCCCTTTTTTTAGATGTCTAATCCCTACCTATTGTCATTGCTCTGGCCTATGTTCCTAGCAATTCTTCTCAAGAAATTAGACTGAAGACTTTTTTTGTTTATTTTTATAACCCTATGTGGCTATAGAAGAGCTCTTAACTGTGTTGTGTGGAGCAAAGCCTACGTCATCGGTGCGAGAGTGTTCCTGCCCTGAGCTAGGGTGCGGACCAAGATACTGAACCATTCTGACAAGTCTACTGGGGATGGGAGAGTTGTCGATTCTGTCTCAGGCGCTTTTTTTCTCAGTATCAGGAAGAATAAAAAATGAAGAGCACCAGAGGGAAGTTAATGGCCAGATCTTGCTTTATCGTTTATTTTAGTCTCCACTGGGAACAATCACACAGGTTAACAAGACTTATCAGCAACACAAATGTGTCTCAGTGGCCCTCACTATATTCCCTGGTCTAAACAGTGATAACACAGCTGACAAGCAAGACGTCTGATGATACTGCAGGCAGCAACCTAACAATAATATATATATATATAGATATATTATATTCATTTTAATATATATATATATATATATATATATATATATATATGTACACATACACACACACACACACATATATATATATATATATATATATATATATATGTGTGTGTGTGTGTGTGGTGTGTGTGTGTGTGTGTGTGTGTGTTGTGTGTGTGTGTGTGTGTGTTGTATATACATATATATATATTATTATATACATTATTTCAGAAGATGTGGGGTGAAAAAATATCCGTTGCCCTGGAGCAGTTAGAGACATATGCACCCCCCATATAAGCAGAAGTGACCCAATATTTGTGGCCAGATTCACATATATTTAAATTGAAGCCACTGCTAATATTTTATATGTTTAATATGATTTTATAAGTTGCGTGCTCAGAGATACTGTATGTTTGTTTAGGATTAATAAGGGCAGTATATCATTGTATATCTTTTTCTAGTGACATGTTATGGCAGAGAGTAGTTAAATTAAAAATGACATCAATCATCTGCAGATCCTCAGGGCAGCTTTGAGTCTTGGGGTTAAGAAGGGGTTAGAATGCCAGCTGAGTAAAAAAGATGACAGAATAGGGAAAGATGACGTTTGTGTTTTGGAGCGAAAGCGGTGAGCATAGTGAATAAATGTATTTCAATGTCATTTATTTGACATGTTTTTTTTTCCTCTCTTGATTAGGGTTTGTCTAGAACGTGGTCTTGTATATGATCTATTTCTTCTTCTTTTGCAAAGCATGTTTATATAATCAGTGTCAGATATGAACACGTGACCGGGCTATGATGCTTACAAAAAGAAGTAGGATGGATGTACACATACTATAACAGCAAGGGTCATTCAACCATTGAGCTGTTAATTAATGTTGATTAACGTTCTTTTTTTTCAAAAAATTTGATAAAAGTATACGTGGTAGGTATCTTGATGCTGTAACACAAATGACATATAGTTACAAACGTGTGTGTGTGTGTGTATGTGTATGTGAACCCTCTACATGTTTCTGTGCATGCATGATACTTGACTGTGCAGTGACATTTACCCTGAGCAGTAATATTCATTTTAGATCATGGCTATAACTGTCATGTTAGAGAAATGAAAAATATGGATTAAGTGCGGAATTCTATTGAGCTGCTCCATCTGTGGGAAAATCTTTAATGCATTCAAGAACACTTCAAAAGTACTAAAAGTGTGCATTTAATACCAATATATAGATAAGTCATGTGTGAAACCTGCTACTGTTTGTTGATTCAGGAAGAGCCTTATATATAATGAACAATTATACATGGTAGCATATGGCTTTAGAAACGCAATATGCATTACAATTCTGTCCGTGTCTCTCTCACTCCCTTCCTCACTTCCTGCTCTCTCTCTCTTTTCACTTCTTTAATCTACAGGTAGTGAAGTGGACGGGAGTCGATGAGTTTAAGAAGCCATGTTATGATCTGCCTCCTAATCAACCTTTCATTTGGGTCCATCTTTTGACTTTGATTTTAGTGCTCATATTATTATATAGCATCCTTATATAGCATTACACAGTAACAACACACATTTCAGCTTGCAAAACAGTGAATGTAGCAATGCATGATATCTTTCAGTATCATACACTAAATTATTCTCTTTGCTTTTATTCAATACCTCAGCATGGGGGAGAAAAAGAACGTTAACTGTTATGTGATCCTTTTTCAAGATATTCAAGGAAAGGTCAAGCTATTTCTCTAAGGTGGGAATTTGGCAAGTGAAAATGTGCATTGTCTATTGGTTTTTTTTTCTTTTTTTTCTCCTTTCCGGTTCGTTTAAATGTAATCCAACATATGGCTTGTGTTGATCTATAAAAACCCTATACTTAACTTAGCTATATCACGATTTGAAGCAATACTACTACATTCGCTGAGAAAACTTCAGTTATTTTATCCGTGCCTGAGATGCCTCATCACATCAACATTAGGAAACTCTCTGCCCATGTGACCACCTAAACAAAAAATAAGAGTGCAGGTCATAGTTTATGACTTGAGGAAAACTGGTCCTTCTGTGCTAGAAGTAGACTAATTTCTTTATTAGTGTTGGATACATGACTCTTGTGAAATTACAAAATAGCGTTTAGGAGTCAGTGTAGATCGGTGAGTGGTTTTGGTCTTTGTAGACCCACTGCAAACGCACTGCACTCAGCAGCTTTTTCAACACTCAGAGTTGACATGGTTCATCAAATATCCTGGCACTGGGACGTTATATAGTGATTGAGAGGAACGGAATCTCACTCGGCTACTATACAATACGGCAAGTGCAATGAGTGTCATCCCTTCAGGGACTCGTACGCAAAGGAATAATTTGACTTGGATGAACCTTGCCCCACCTTCTCTGTGTCTTGCCCTCTGCCGGCTGCCCCCTTCTGGTCTGATCTTCCTTTGTATGAATCTTCTGCCTCTGGCCCACTTCTGCTGTGCCGCCTGTGCACGACTTCCCCTTCCCCCATTTTTATTCCCGAGAACCTAAACTTTAATAATCCACATAGCACATCACCCACAAAACATCAATATCACCACACCACTCCCATCTTCCCACCGACACCCACACAACAATCACAATCCTTTTAATTTTAGTTTATACACAAACATAACTCATCAAAATACCTCATCATGTTAGTTTGTTGCTCTTTAGAAAGGTACAAGTACAACAATCTAACGCCCCCATGGTTTTGCTGTTCCAGACTCCTGAGGCAATTCTCTTGTTCGTGTGTGTGTGTGTGTGTGTGTGTGTGTTGTGTGTGTGTGTGTTCTGTGTCTGTGTGTATGTGTATGTGCACATAAAAAGATGATAATATCAGCAAGGAGACAAGGTTTTTATACTGTGATGGTAAAATTTACATACATACATACATTTGGTGACAAATGAAAGATTTGTGAAAGTCGATATACATTAATACTGATAACGCTGTCTGAATCGCACTGCTTTACACAGTGACCATTGCTTAGGATATTGTACTGGCTTAATGTGGTTAGTGCACATTATGACATTTAATGCAAGTGTAGTGTGCAAGCGTACATTGTAGGCTTTTGCTTTCATATCTTACTGATACAGATCTTCACTTTGTGATATAAAGCATTCCATCAAGCCATTCACAACACTAACAACATTGATCATGTCCATTTGTCAGCCTTATTTGTCCACTTATGTGGAAAATACCACAAACAGTGATGCATTCAGTGGTAGATGATGGTAAAAAAAAAAGTGCTCTCAGGTGATTTGACTCTTCGGCTCTGTTTGTCAAGGCTTATCTGCCCTCCGTATTCTGCACACAGCTGCATCCTTTCACCTCTCATCCGATGAAGAACAATTATTTTGAACCTAAATCATATAAAGCACCATCAAGATTGGCGCAGGAGTGTTGCTGTGTTCGCATGCAAATTGCCCGTCTGCAGCCATCATCCACACTCACACACTAGTCTGGACCTGCTATTGCCTTCAGCATTGTGCACTAATAACCACCACTAACACCATGTGGGCAAATCAACCACACCCTTCAGTGCTCAGGAAGGGGAATATATCACATGTATTATGGGCTATATCTTACATACTCAGAGCCTCACATGTTCCGATTACATCCTGAGAGAAATAGCTTTCGGATGGCTTGTGCATAGATTGAGATGAGCGTGTGATTGACAACTTTGAGCAAAGGGTGTGATAGCAGGCTAAGTGTGGTGCTTGGCTGCAGTCAGCAGAGCCAAGCTGAATTTCTTTACTGCTCATATTACTCTGCTAAAGCTCCTTCTCCATTTCATTCAGGCTCAGAGCAATTTTTAATTTGGGCTTTTACTTTATTTCATTCCATTTAATTTTATTTGACTTTATTGCTTGCAGCCAGGCTTTGCTCAGGGGCACACTGACATATCCTACATACGTATGTCTATGTACTCAAGTTAACAATATTCGAAACACTAGGTGTTTAAAAACATCTTTCGATTAATATTTAAAAAAATATAAATATCATATACATAAATAACCATCGTTCTCTTTATAATAGATAGATGTGGACTGATGGGATGATTTGATCCCATTGTTTCTTCCGCCATGGTGAGCAGCCATAAACAGCCCCAGAGCTGACATCTTCAGGGCAACATGTCTGAACGGCACGATGTCCGCTGTAATCCAAACAGTCCAAACACCCAGACCCAACCCAACCCCAACCTCATTATCCCACCCCAAACCAGTCACTACTCAAGAAAACCCAGCAGCTTAACTCGCTATAATGTCGCAGCCCACATCTTTGAGCCCATACTAGACCGCAAGACACATCATGCAGCTCACCGTGTGTGCACAATCACTGTAATACATGGCAACAGCAGGGAGCATCAAAACAAGTTTGTTGTGCCTCTGCCTGACTGACTCACACACTGACTCTTGTGTAAATTTCTGAGGCTGGATAAAAGTTCCTCCAATCAGCTGGAAGCAAAAATAAAATGTAGAAGAAAAAGCAAAAGCACTGCAATACAATCAATTATAACAAAGATTTATATTTATATTGTGGCCTGGGAAGCAGCACAGAGTAAAATCTTGATGTTGTTACTCTACTACTCTCTAACCAAGGAGCTGATTGCAGGAGTTGGTTGTTATTGTTGATTGTCATGCCCGGGCTGTCCACCACTGTGTGAAACTAATCCAACATTGAATCTTCCAGCCTGTCTACTTCACATCAAAATACTTTTGATCTGTATCCAATATAGAAACGCTGTTAGCCAAGCACCTGTATGTCGTATCTAATGAGTTGGCACAAATTGCAATAAAACCATATGTTCTATAAATCAATGTTGTTGCTGATCTTTCCACAATCTTTCCTGGGAAACCGCTGTAATATGAATCAGGAACTAAACAAGCTATACAGGGTTTCCGAAAAGATGTTACCACTCATATGACACTATATAATTTTTACAAAAAAGACTTTGCACATGCATTGAAAACCAGTCGAAGGATTGCAACTTTGACTTCAATTGGACTTGTGTACATAGTGTGTGTTATTTTGTTATTAAAATAAATGTGGTAACATCTTTTTGGACAACCCTGTATTACGTTCAGAGAAATACCAGTTTTTAAATAAGTAAAATATGTTTCTTTCATGCAAATATTGTATAAATAAAGATTTGGCACTTTAAAATCTGCTTGCGAAGGTTAAAAGGGAAAGGTTTCTCATTAGATAATTTCATTCTAACTTCAATGATAGACATTGGCTCTCGAAAATTTAGTTTATCATATAGTTTATATAGTTTTCATTTTATATGTAATATGTTAAAATGGGATTCGTTGGACTACATATGAAAATCATACACTGATTTTCCTATTGAGTAGTCATTCCATGATTAATAATAATATTCTTTATAAAAAATAAATAAATAAAAAAAGATAGAATAGATGGTTATATTTACATTGTAACCTAGATTTAGAGTCCTCAATAATACTGCAGTTATCTATTCATCATCCCACTTGGATTGATCATAACCTATGATAATAGACTATTAACCAGGCATTTTGACCCCACCAAGATTGTAGGCCATAATTTCCATTTTAGTAGATTTAGGATACACATCATAATTATCTCTTAAAATAGAAAACAAACAAATGATTTCACCATTCATCAGCATCATCATCATCATCATCATCATCATCAATCTTTCTAGTCTCATCTCCTGAGGTAAATGGCAAATACAAGTCTTATATTCAATTCATTCTTTACTTTTACATGAGTGATGGTTTACTTCATTGTCTTTGTCCTCACAATTCTCTTGATTTCTCTTCAAAAAAACCTATATTTGTATAAATAGCATTTAGATATTACATATGTCATCTGTCATATCTACAGTGTAAGTTATTTAGTTAGTTAGTAGATTAGTTAGTTAGTAGATTAGTTAGTTAGCTAGATTAGTTAGTTATGGGATTTAGTGGCTCAAAAAGGATCTCAAAAAACAGAGAGCCAACCAAGCCACTGGGAGTTGCATGAGCCAGTGCACTCTCAGTGCCGTTCCCAAGCCTGTATAAAATGGGAGGGTTGCATCAGGAAGGGCATCTGGCATAAAACTTGTGCCAAATCAGATATGCAGACCAATGGTTTGCTGTGGCGACCCCTAAAAGGAGAAGCTGAAGGATAAAAACACGCACTTAGCCAAACACAGCAACATACAACAATTGCGTAGACTGCTACACAACTCTTGTACACACAGAAAAATGACCGCATCAAATATATTATAATATATATATATATATATATATATATATATATATAAAAAAAATAAATCACAGAAGACAGACAGAGAGCTGATTTTATCATAATATGTATGTAGGATAGGGCAGACAAAAGAGTGTTTTCTTCTTCTCTGTTCACTCCCTGACTTATTTGTTCAGTAAACAGATATTCTGCCTTAAGGACATTGATGAGTCTTCACCTTGACTGACTGACCTGACCTTGGAATTTTTGAGCCCTTACCATTCTACCCTGCAGCACCAGACACCCACACACATACACACACACACACACACACAGACATATACACACAAGTATAATCATCCAACCTCAATCTAATAAACACACACACACACACACACACCTTAGTGAAGATAAAATCCCTGAGGCTCTTCACATCAGTAAGACAATATAAAGTATGTCAAATTAAGAACTTCTCACCCCCCAAATCATGGATATAGGTGTACTGTCTGTGTTAAATTACATCTATGTGTCAGTTTTTGTGTAAATGCATCGGTTCACTGATGGAATGCCATCCAATCAAGGGTGCATCTCTGCCTCACCTCCCCAGTGTTCCAGGGACAAGCTCCAGATTAGATGTATAAAGTTAGTCCCACCTAATGTAAAATGACAGGTGACCTTCGACTGGTAAACAGTGGGAATATATGTTAATTAATTCACCATCCATATAAATTAAAAACAACCATTATCATAATGGTTGATGGGAGAATAATGGGAGAATATTTCAGTTTTGTCATTTTCCTTCTGGTGGAAAATCCGGTTGAGTTAAATGGAATCTGGGTTGTGTAAAAGTCACCAGTGTTGCTACATAAGGGTCCCCCGCCCCACATTTCTTTATTTTACCTTAAATCCTAAGCAAATTTTCAACTATAAACAAATGGTATAGTGATTGTCCTTTTCTTATCTTCTCTCATAGTGGATTTTGTGATTTGCTGTAGGCACTGTATAAAACCTTCAGCAGAGACCTCACCTTCAGGAGAAGAGATCTCACCAACCCCCATACCGCACCTCACTGAGTGAGAGCATCCAATACTGCTCGACTGTATCTAACATCTCTCTGGGTAAGAGATAAGTTTAGTTCAAGGTTCTTCTCTGTCCTGGCACCGAGGTGGTGGACTGAGCTTCCAAAATGGACGGCTGAACAGCAGAGTCACTGGCTATCTTCAAGCGACAACTGAAGAAGTATCTCTTCCAGAAACCCTTAACTTAGCACCTTTTTTGTCTTATCATCACAACAAGAAAAATAAACCCTCACCTGAGTTCTTGTATCTTAAGTGTGTAATTGATCATACCAGAGTTAATTTTTTCTTAGATGGAGACATAAAGCACTTTTTGCACGCCGCTCTGGCATGTGCTAAATGCTGTAAACGTAAATGTCAGGAAAACTAACACTGGCAAAAGTGTGCTGGATACAGTTTTATTAAAATGTCTCTTTTACTCCATATGTATACACATCAACGTTTCTCGTATCATTGATTGAACGTATCTTATAACATTTAGGTCATGCTAGGTGATAGAACACAGCTAATTACACACTTCCACATAGAGCTTTTCAAAAAATCCTTCTCAGTCAGGAACGAGGAACTGTCCTAGTTTAGGGCTCTACATTTCAAATTGAATGTGAACATATGCCCCGCAGCTCCACAGTGACATGGATTCTTTAACATCTAGTTTTAAAGCTCAAATCATTGCATTCAGGGCGTTTCCCCTGCAGACACCCACGTTACAGAAATACTGCTAATAATTGTAAAGCTACAGAGGTAATCCTATAACTTTAGCTTCTGTAGCCTTATTGGATTTGTCTCTCTGGCTCAATATAACCCACAATTAGAAATAATGGGCCTTAAGCTTGCTAATAAATTGCATACCTATATCCCTGACGCAGGCATTCAGAGGGAGAGGGATTTGCGAAGAGCTGGATCATGTTAGCGATACTCAGTTTCTCTCTCTCTCTCTCTCTCTCTCTATCTCTCTCTCTCTCTTGTATATTATATATATTCCTTTATACGATATATATAATAATATATATATCGTTAAAATTATATCTATATATAATAGGAGAGAGATATATATATATAAAGAAACATATAAAATATACACTCACACTCTCACACACACCACACCACACACACACACACACACATATATATATATATCTATATATATCGATATATATATATACTATATATATATATATATTATATATGATTCCATCACTGTTTGTTATTTTCCGCACATTTTCCGTGTGTAAGGCTGACAAATGGACATGATCTAATTGTTGTTAGTGTTTATGAATGGCTTGATGGATTGCTCTATATCACAAAGCGAATGCCCAGACACTGTCAGTAAGATCTGAAAGTAAAAGCCTACAACGTGCGCTTGCACACTACATTGTCTTAATCTGCACTAACCACATTAAGCCAGTACAATATCCTGAGCAATGGTTACCGTGTAAAGCAGTGAGATTCAGACAGGGTTATCAGTGTTAATCAGTAGGCCATGCGTTGCTGTCGCACTGCGTAATGGGACTGCCTTAAAGACGACCGTTTCTTTAATCAAGCAGGAGCACTTGGTTGAAGTTGAGTGATGACATGGCAGCTTGGGGGGGTTGGGGCGGAGGAATCAGTGCCCATACAAAGTGATTACTATACCTGAGGCCATTTAAACCATATCTCTTCATGCATATACCCACTGATGATATTAACTGGCATAATTTAGTATGAAAAACCAGTGCAAAGAGTGAGATAAAGTAGACTGGTGAAATCAAAAGCTTGCATCTCGATTCATCATTACAGATTGATGGAGTTAATGTGAAACAGCAAAGCAGTAAGATAATTCAGTATACGTATGCCTACAACCCCCCATAAATACAGAAACGTGCATGACCAATGCTAATGTCCATTGGATATGCTGAGCTACAGCAACAATTCCTCAACCAAGCACACTGCCTGTCACGAGAGGTACACTGATTGTGTGTGTGTGTGTGTGTGTGTGTGTGTGTGTGTGTGTTTGTGTGTGTGTTTGTGTGTTTGTGTGTTTTAAAAAAAATCCTTTGCATTTTCTGACTAAGTGCTTCACTTTACTGCACTCTGGGAAGAGAGGCAATATATGTATGTAGATTAATTCAGCACTGTGCATCCCCCCATATAAATACTAATTAAGATGATCCTTTCATGCTGCTTGTGTGCTTTGTGTGTGTGTGTGTGTGTGTGTGTGTGTGTGTGTGTGTGTGTGTGTGTGTTTATAAAAGCATGTTTATATATAAAGGTGGAGCAATGTTTTGTTTTTTTTCCTTTTTGTGTTTTATTTAACATATGGGGTAGGGGATGGGAAAAGGATAAATATTGCATGGGTTAATGAAATTTCCAATTCTTTATGAGATTTCCAATTCTTTAACAATTCAACATTGAACAGGCAATGTTTTTTGCCCTGAAATGCCATAGCAATTACAATAAAAAAAAATAGGGATGTCAATAGATTTTTATCGCGATTGCTCTCACGATTGCCATGAGTAAACTCAAGATTAAACGCATTTTTAATCGCACATTTCGCACATGTACCATAAATGAATACTTTTCATATTTCTAATACTCTAATTGTAACCGATGGTATAAATATATGAATTTCACACAAAATCTCTTCCTTTAATAAGATGATTAATTATTTAATGGAAAGTATTATTTTAATATTGCAGTGAAAGTGAATTTCTTTAAAGAATGTTGTTTGCTTGCTGAAAGGATTGTGAATTGTGGGAGGCCGTGGGGATGGGGGTTGTCAAAAGGCTAAAAAGCACTCTATGCTAACGTGGTAAATCTTCAACACTGTATTTTTGTTGTTAAATCTACATTGCTTCTCATTAATTCTAAATTATTATTCATAAATAAGTGTGCGACTTAGCTTTACTTAGCTGTTAGGCTATAACAATGGCATTATTCATTATACAATGGCTGCATGTTAAAGCAAGAAATAAACAAAATATTGGTGTGTGTGTGTGTGTGTGGTGTTGTCTATCTCCTATATATCTGTCTATATATATATTCAGGTCTATAATATACGATCTATAAGTCTAATATAGTATCCTATCTCCCCCTCAACCGGTGGTTAAATGTTCCTAACCCTTCATGACATATTGCACATAACTGAAAGCACAATATTTGGTTTGTTAATACAGACGGCTCAAGCAGAAGATAACACTTTCACTGGCACATAAACAGGTACTCTGTGATACCAGATTTTTTTAGATGCGCCATCAGAGTATTCACAGAGTATTACTTGTAGAGATGTCAGACACTACAAAAGCAGGTGTTCAGATTTGTTTAGTATCTAGCATGGGCCACATGTGGTAGACAGACTGCATCTGAAAAAGTAGAATGTTTATCCTTGATTCCTACATTATATTTGTTTAGAATGACTGGATCTGCTAGTTGTATTCCTTTACAGATTTTATGTGTATGCATACATTTAGAGTATTTCAGTGTATTCTCCAGTTACGTTATAAGTGTCCCTATGGGGTATTTACCTCAGCCAGTTCTTTTGTGATGAGTCTGAGCTGTTTGCATTCTTAATAGAGAACAGTATGCACACTTAAAATTGTTATTTGTTTTTTTCTTTTTTTTCCAGAGTTGTACTAGCACTATTAGTGCCGTCTGTTATTGCCTGGCGGGCTGTACTGCCAAGGCATGTCATGACTCTACACGTCAACATGTATACTATTTTCAAAGGAAATTGCCATTGTTGTATGACATGTACTGTATGGAAATAGAAAGGAATGTGCATATGTTGCATGAATGACTAAATTGAGGATCTTCAGGACACAATGTTCCCCTGGATACAGGAAAATGGCCAGACAGAAACATGAACATGTATACTCTTTTATGTCAGATTCACAAAGAGACACATTTGCTCTACTCGACGCAGCATATTCTGGCAAAAAAAAGAGAGCACATGTTAAGTATTAGCCATTTAATTGTTCTCCGAACCGCAGTTAGACACAAATGTCAAATGATTGTAAAAATATTAAAACATGACAGAAAGATTAAAACATTCTCAATTATTGAATGTATATACAATCTGAAAATATTAAGGACAAGATCAGATTTATATTTTCATTGTCAATATGAATTCTATTTAAACTGTAAATGTATATATCTTTAATATGACAATAGACAGTGAGCAAAGGAAAACTATAGTGAGGCTTTAACATTGCGTTACATTTCATTTCCTCTTAGGAGGTCCTTAATGTTTGTTCTCTACATGACCCCATTTTTTCAGACCTGTGTGTCCATGCAAGGAGCATGTAGTCCCACTGGGCTTTTTGCTCACACATGTGGGCCAAAGGTCATCTACAAACTCTTGGGATGCACCCATTAGTCCACTGTCTGATCCTTGTGAAAGGAGAACAAGCTGACCTTAGTACTGAGCTACAGACACCCCACAGCTAAGGGCAGGTCCTCTCTCTCTCTCTCTCTGACTTCAAAACATTCAGTGCTTGGGTTTTGCCTTTATACACACATGCACACAGAGGATTACACCACCTCCTGTGTATTTCAATGGCTTTCTGAACAAAGACCTGATATTGAGATTTGTGAGGTCTCCAAACCAAACCTTTTCCATATGCAATCAATCAAAATTCTGTTTCTGGAATCAGACACTTGTTATAAAATTAAAATTTCAATTCCTCATATTGATTCCTGGGTAAATTTTTTTCAAAATGGCTGTCAATCTGCCAGGACCTTCTGCATGTCTAATCTGCAAGGACCTTATGTGGTAATCTAAACATTAGATTACAAGATGGAAAGTGGGAAGTGCTCAAAAGTGTGGCTACGCTTTGTCAAAACCAAAGACAACACATAATTATTGTGATAAACTAATACTTTGCAAGCAAGGTGTCACGACTAACATGATTAAGCATCTGTGGTCGGGTCACCATTTGGAATCAAAACTGGCAATCGATAAGAATCGGATTCAATAAAATTAAAATGATACCCAATATTACTCAGCACATAGAAGAATAGCCTTTATTTGATCGGCCATGATACGGCACCCCTGGAGCACAAAGGGTTAATTATCTTTCTCATGGACCCATGGGTGGCAGCTTGGCAATACCGGGGCTTGAACTCGGATCTTCCAATCAGGATCCCAGCGCCTTAAACCACTGAGCTACACCCCTCCCATATAGCACATCATCAGGATAATGTGAAAGGATTTATATTCATTTTCCTAAAAAGTTCTGAAACACACGCACCCATGTTTGCTTTTATGCGGATTTCATTATGCGTTAGTATTTGTCTAACAGAAAAAAGACTGAAAGCAGTTTAAACCAACCCATTATTAAATCAGCTCGGAATATTCTAGAAACAAGTGTTATTTGAACCCAAAGTGCCTGGATCTTGAATGTTCTGAAAATGTCCTGCTAACTTGAATTTGTTAGCTGAGACCTTCAACAGCCCATTCCTCACAGGCTTTTGCTGTTTCCTTTTTTCTTTTTCTTTTTTTTTTTACTCTAAAGCATTTGGCTCAGCAAGAGATTCTCAACCATCTGATGGTAGTGGCACAACAGGAGGTGCACACAGGCCCTCATGCATTTTATATCTGATAGCAGACCATCAGCATACAAAAGAGATTAGCCATTATCAGGGCCACACAGACAGAGAACATACATGTGTGCATTCACTTCGACACTTCGCATTGCAGACATAATGAGCGAGTGAATTATTTAAGAAATAACGAGTACAGTACATGCACGCTGTTCATGACAAAAGGACAAATGTGGAAGAAAAAAAAGACGCGAACGAAATTCAGCATGAATAGCTGAGCATGGGAGCATAGACAGGTGGAAGGAAAGAACTAGCAACAAGAGTGAGACGGAATACAAAGCAAGCTGCGATGGCTCACTGCCCACCCGTCGCCCACTTTCCTCTTCCTCCTCTCATCCCACACACACTCTGTTCCTGTGACGTCCACTCAAATCCCCCACGCTCGGCCGTGGGTGTCTGCTCGCCCATTCATCCACACGCCTCTGCTCTCAGCGCTGCTCCTTCTTCCTCTCCAGCTCCCACTACCATTCTCAATGAACTTCTGTCTCAGAGGTGTGATCCGGGCTGTGATTCGTGATGGAGAGAAAGCCGGATAACGAGGCAGCGGTATTTCTCTCTCTCTCTCTCTCTCTCTCTCTCTCTCTCTCTCTCTCTCTATCTCTCTCTCTATATATATATAATATATATATGATTATATATATATATATATCAAAGGCTATGTTTCGACAATGCAACTTGCCCATGTCCATTCGCTTATTAATTCAGTGGGTACATTTCAGCACGTGACGCCGGGCCTGCTCCAGCCACCTTCTTCTCTCAGGTTCACTTGTGTACCTAAATTTACCGCTCTCCATGAGTAATATAATATCTGATGTGCCAGACTTATTCCAACTGGTCCCAGAGTCACAGCATTTTCCGTTGAGTCTCGTCTTTAATCCTCCATCAAAACAGCCCACCAGTAGCTTTCTCATTGAGACCTCACCTGGTTTTTGGGAAAATTCCTCCCGCGCCATTGCCGTTACACAATGTGTTGGATTACAGCACCATTATTCATTATTAGCTGATATTAATGCCACCCTTATTTTAAATGATTACAAGCTTGAACAGGATATTGCATCTATTTTCCAGTGTGTTCCCTGTAGGTTCCCAGTGTGCACATGTGTTTAGTCCACGTTCTGCGTACGCGCTTTAATTAGGCTTCAGCAATGACGCTTTGTCAGTTACTAAGAAATATTATGAGAAGAATATTGTGTGTTATTTTCATAGCGCTACTTTTTAATCTGTAAAATGTAGGAAAGTTTGGTTCGTTTTCCATAGCCAAGTGTCAGAGTACATTTACAGAACCTGTAAAACATAAATAATATTAGGCTTATGAACATAAATGTATTCAATATGTAGTAGGAAAATATCGTTTTTGTTTAAGGTCATCTGTTTTCAGCTTTTATTCATTTCGATTTGCTCGTTGTTGTTCTTAATAGTGTAAAGTACATTTTCATTTCATTATTGATGCAAACAAATATACACTAAATATACCCATGCAAAATGATGTGGTCAGAGTTATATTTTCTTCTAAAGATCATGTAGGAATTGTTTTTTTCTTCTGTAGAAATATTAGACATATCTAGAACTCGGAGCATTTTCTAGAGATATTATTACACTTTTCTCTGTAATCGGATAGCCTTGGTGTTTTTATTTTTATTTTTTCACCTGAGCTGCAGGGAAGCTGACTCACCACTGCTGAAGAATGAGTCGTGTTGGACACGCCCCTTCCCATACACAACACTGATATTATTGTGTGTCTACAATTTCTAATAATAATCAACATCTGAATACTAAATTCTCTCCAGATTTCAGCTTTCATGTTGTTGACATTTACAAACCTTTTGTGGTTTGATTACTAATAATTGATTTGGACTTGTTTTTAGTTATGGAATATTTTTTTTATGTGGGTGAATTTGTCAGCTTTGTGTATTAAACATTGTAAGTGGCACATTAATGCTAACATTCATTGTTTCATTTTAAATAATGGCCTCAAAAAGGGTTTTTTTTTTTTGCTCATCTGGCTGTTCCGCTACATGTGTTCATGTGTTCACCTACCGAATCATCAAGGACATTTCTTTATCCTCATACTGTTGGCAGCAGTGATGCATGCTTAAGTACTTGTAGGGTTAGAAATGAAAATCAGGAGCATCAATAGCTTTTCACTAACCCAACAAACAAACAACAACAACAAAAAAACAGCTAATCCGATCTAACCTCATGTAGTGATTAAAGGTCCATGTCATTCATGGTACATAGTCTCATCAAGATTGTAGCTGTTTTCTGGCAGATTTCCTCTCATATCCAAAATACAATGTGGGCTAGATTAAGGTAGGAAATGTGTGGGACAGCACCAGGGCATTACTCATGATTTATTTATTATCTCTCCATCTGCTTTTTTTTTACTGTTCAGGGAACATATAAAGGTCCCTGATCACTGTCACTAAAATGGAATATTAGCAATTGTTTGATTTAAGAAACTGGCATGTGATCTTTCTCAAATCCCTCACTGGATACTTGTGATTTATGTATCACTACACTTGGTCTAAGTTCGTCACCCTTCCGTAAATGCTGTTTACCTTTGGGCAAAAGAGAGAGAGAGAGAGAGAGAGAGAAGCAAACAGGAACTTTTTTACATGGGTTTGTTTTCATTCCCACAGTCTTGCTGCAGTCATTCATATAAAATAACACCCCCTGACACGTATATGTAACTGATCCCCCGACGCCACCCACAGATACGTCTTTTTTCTGCTCCTTGATAACACTCAGTTAATTTAATATCCTCCTGCAAGTTTTCAGCCACCATCTTTCTACTTTTGTTTTTTTTTTCATAGATGACCCTAACTCGGATCTGCAAGAAACATATCCTGTAGTAATGTATTTGTGACAAATAAAGGCTGTTCTATTCCAATATTGCCATTGGAAATCAAATGGAGTGGAAAAACATTTTCTTACACAGCCCAATGTCCTTGACCAGGTCAGATTAAAATATCTTTGCAAAACTGTTAATTGAAATAAACAATATTTTATATTTTAAGAAATATAAAGCCTAGAATGAAAATAACACTAGAAAGGGTTATAAGGCCATTTTTGAAACAATTTCAAGTTTGCAGTGAGGAACAAAGTGGAAAAGATTCAAGGCAGTTGCCTTCTTCGCCAAAAGTGGACGTCCCAGCAGATTCACCTCAAGTTAGTTTCACTCTCAATAGAACATAATTGAAAGGTAAAGGTTGACGTTGTTGAAAAACATTGATTGTGTTGATATTACAGTTAGCAGAAGATTGATCAAGTTTGGTTTGGTGGATCACCAGGAGAAAGCCTCTTCTTTCTTAAAAAGTATTACCTAGAATTGCATTACATAGGTTTGCAAAGTCACCTATAAAAAATGGAAAGAAAAGCTACCTACGCGATGCTTTATGATTTATTTGTACATGGTACACAGTTGGTCTGGTGTTTCATCTTGCAGTGTTTATTTGTTTTTAGATGGAATAAGATTATCTTTGTGGATGATCATTCAACACTGAACACTTAATTAAACTCAAGTGATGTTGTGCTGTGTGTGTGTGTGTGTGTGTGTGTGTGTGTGTGTGGGTGTGTGTGTGTGTGTGTGTGTGTGTGTGTGATATATACACTTTAACCATGCAGTTAAACTGATCAAACATGATAGGTACTACTAATTATAGGTAAAAATGTGGAATGGTGTCATTTTGGTCATTTGCTTGACGTAACATTTGCATTGAGGAACATTTGCATTTAGGATCTTCTTTTCACCTCACATGGGTGAATTAAAGACACCTAGTTTACAGCCGGATGAGGCACAGTCAGGAATGGGATGCTTGTAATTCTGCACTTCACCATGTGCTTGTGGGATGGGTTAGCATTTGAATCAGAGTTAACAAAGATACAAACATACAGAGGTGTGTGTGTGTGTGTGTGTGTGTGTGTGTTGTGTAGGCATGGAGGTATGCTTTTATCCTCTTGGTTTATCACTGTCAGCTGCTGGTAGGTTGTAAACTGAACAAATGAGATAGTCTTGTGAATATGTCAGGGGTCATTGGTCAGTCCAATCTTTCACGCCTGCATATGTATACATACAAATAATGCATATGCAGTATACTGTATTCCCCCCTCACTCTCATATATGTGTTAGTCATTGACGTGTGTGTGTGTGTGTGTGATCTGACAGTATCACAGTAGGGGAGGTTCACATATAATGCGTTTGTATATGTGATAAAGAAAGCACATTTGACAAAAAAAATGTGTCTAAAGTTGCTTTTTTTTCTTCTGCATGGATCTTAGAATATTGCCAGCAGCAGTGTTACTTGGCAGAAAAGGAGTTCTTTGGCATTGGGAGAGTGTTCTAATAGCCTCAGGAGCCATCTTCGAGTGCTGGAACAACACACTTGTTCATGGCACACCATGCTCAAAATGCCTCCACACAACCTGGCACCACGCGAAGGCACATGCATAATAGGAATCCATTTCTGTACCTACCGGCAGCTCCATAATCCTACACAGCAGCACTGTTATTTGTGGAATTGACTGAGCTGTGTTGAACTATAAAGTTTGTCCATTATTCTTCTATAGGAAATCCAGTCAACAGTTGGTACCCTTTCCAAGAAAAGTGCAACGAGTGCCAAGGACGCAATTGTACTGCTAAATGCCTTCATAAGTAATACACCATTGCAATCTATAAAGACTTTACAAGCAACAGTTCTGTCGCTATGGGTTTGCCTTGGTACATTCTGGAATAGTGCCATTAATCCTGGTATCCAAACTAATTACAACAAATTTAGCTAGAAGCAAAAATCTTTTGCAAGATTACGCTGCTTTCTTCCTGAAATTAAAAGATTTAATCAGGAGTTTTTAGCAGCTGGCACAATTTTTAATAGGAACACTAAAATGCAGGGTACAACATGTACGTACACCACGCTCAGTGCTAATCATGCAGTAACACAATTATAGGCAAATTATTATTCCGACTTTAAAAAGTTGGCAAAAATTGCGATTGGAGGTAAAGTTTTACCAAAAAGAGGGATATTTGATTATAATAGGTCATCACTGACATATCTCAATCGAATTTAAGCATGTATCTCGTCACCCTGTGCAAATTGTTAAACAAAGTTAATGTTGAACACATGAAGCGGTGACTGAGATATTCTACGAGTACAATTGCAGTTTTGAGAGAACTATCTGGTAAGAAGAACTTATATGTTTCTATAGTCAGGGGCAATAAGTACAGCCTTCTTCAATTCTACAATTGTATTTGTCCGAGTGTGAATAACACTTGCTTAGTCCTCAACTTTTATTAATAAACATGATTAAAATGATTGCAATATGTATGCATTCTTTTCCTGAAAATAAACCAACATTTAGAAACTAGGTCCCAGGTTAGGCTTTTACTGATTGTGCAGTAAAACATGAACAATAATGTGCTTACAGAGGCCTGTTTATCCATCGATATAATTCAGAAGTTTTTCTTTGTGTTGTGGCAGTAGATAATATGACCTTAAGCTGTTCTTTTTTCTTTTGTCTGAAAACACCACTGAAGACTTTTCATTTATATTTACAGGATTTGGCAGACTCCCATATGCAGAGCAACTTACAATTATGTAATTATGTATGGATTTGATCTACCCCTTCTCCTGTCCTCCTGATTGTAAAATAGTGAATTGTGAAAAGTTGTTTGTTTATGGTGCCCTTTTTTCTAGACAATATGTTTGTTCCAGAACAATAAACTACCAACACGTTCTGCTTTTATAGACACGTCTTGCTGATTATCTAATCTTGTGCATTTCATTAGTAACACCTGGCTGCTAATTATGTTCTATTCTAACTGTTAAAAAGATGAATACGGCCCTCAGTTTGATATGTATGGTAAGAAAAACAAAAAACATCCAGAGACATAGAAACATTTTGATCAAAGAGTCTAGGAAACAAATGAATGCGAATAGCCAAACCAAATAACCTCTCTCTTTCTACATGCATGGTGAGCAGAAAAAGAGCTCAGAACTCACAGCATGTTGAACTTGACGGTAATATGCTATGCTAGCAGAAGATACCATCAAATTCCACTCCTGTCAGCCAAGAACAGCCAATAAATCCAGTGCTATAGTGGGCACAAATTCACGGAACAGTTGAAGACCAAAGAAAGACAAACCAAACCAATGTTGTTCTTCAGTGTGGATAGCGTAAGGTGGGTGTACTCAGCCATTCAGTCACCCGCATATTCAGTAGTGACAAAAACATCCTTTGATCTTGTATATGTGTGGTTGGGTTTGAATGTGTGAGTATCTGATACCTTTAATATTCAGACACCCTGAGGTAATGTTCCCTTGAGAAGTAAATAGTACCTCTGTTGTTTTTCGATGCACTTTGTACATTCATGCTAGCAGGTGCACTCAGGTTGTGGGTGAGATTAGGCAATGGTTTTGGGAAAGCCACCTCTCTCACGTTTTCACACTGAGCCTTCGGCATCAGAATCAGCTCTTTGTTTACCTGCTACATAACACTGAGCGGGAGTAAATTTTCAAGATACGGGGTGAAACAAAAGACGTTACACAAAAATACGATGAGACCTGTTCGCGGTGTACTTTTGGCAAAGGGTGAGTGTCAGAGTAAGAACACGAGGGGGGGGGCGGTTGTGCGTTGAGGTGTGGTGTTATGATACCTTCTTAGAATGGCTTGGAGTGCTTGTGAGGATAAACATAATAAGAATAATCACCCAGGTGATGACATCATTAATCTCTCGACTTCAAAAAGTGTATAAGAAACATGTTGAATAAGGTTTATTAAAGTTGAATGTAGCAATTAAAGAGTAATACAAAATTCACAATTAACATACAATTCTATAAATGATTTTTTGCTTATATTATAGTGTCTTGAGAAAATTAAATCCAATCAAGGTCAATCGATTTCATCCACAATCCTCCTTAAGTTAAAGCCAACAAGGGGAAGATATTGCTCGTGAAAGGCACAGAAACAGCAACACCAATACACTTTATCTCCCTGGTGACTTCACATGTCGTCAGTAAGCATATATGGCCAATTATAGGCGTGGATTCCATGAAGGCATTTTTCCAAAGTGACCTTGAACCATGCGTTCACAAATGTTTACCCAGGCTACCATACCTCAGTCATGAGACTGTGCTCATTCATCTGATTGGTTGCCAAGCTTGTTTCACCTCTATTGATATCATCAGAAAGATTAACAGGATTAGCCTCTTTTGAGGTTATGGTTATCATGCTCTTTTTTAATGCTCACATTAAAGTTTTGTCTCCGTTGTGTTACATAATTACTTAACACTACGGGATAAAGTCTATGATTACAATGAACAACTCATTGCTTAGAAGAGACAATGTGTGATCACTACACACATAAGCATAGTAACACTGTGCTTTCTGAAAAATCTCTCCCCTATATACATATTTATATCCAGCCACTGAACCTTGCTCTTCCTGCTCATGTGTAGTGTCTCCACTGGAATTTCACAACCTTGTTCAACTCCTCCACTGGCCATATAAACACTCTATAGTGAACCCAGAACACACATTAGACTAACATAAAAGCACAGCATGACACCAAAGCACAGTATTTTGGGTGGATTTTTTTCATATAAAGGTCTGTAGAGCCCTGTTTAATGTGTGGTTTAATTATTTAACAAATTCTTTGTGACTGTAATTTTTCTGGTGTCAGTATTTTACTTCAATATTTAATTATCAGATAACTTTTACTCATAAAATTGCACAAATATCTGTACTTTGTACTTCTTTTTAAACTCATTTTATTTTATTTGAACTTATTTTAGTTTCAAACTATTTGGTAAAATGTTGACATTTTTTCTTCTCATTGCGGGCCGTTTTCATCCCATCAAACTTTTTCTGGTCAATCTACCACTGTTGTATCTTTTCTTGGCTATTACACACTACAGATGTAGGTCAGATTATGAAGCAAGTGTAACAATGAACAAGGCAGAAGGCAACAAGAAATCTAGTTGCTAATGTGAATGAGAGGAGAGAGAGAGAGAGAGAGAGACAGACAGTGATGTAACATGTCTGTGAGCAGAGGCATTCCTGATCACCTGATCATCATCATCATCTCTGCATGTGTTCTATACTGTGTTCGGTCTGTATACATTTATTAGGTATCAAAATTTTAAATGAATTTTCTATCAATGTATTAATTAAGACTGTCAAAATAATTTGTATTTTTACAAATATATTGATAAATATGAAAGCTTTTTCAAAATGTATTCATGACGTCCTTTCATTTAGGTACATTTAGAACCAGATTAATATTGTCAGAGCCCATACTTATTTACTTCAACTTGAGTAAACATGTCAGTATTAAAAATATTATACAATAGTTCTACTTTATTAAGGATGTGTGTATTTTTGCCAACTCTGAATGAACATCACTTTGTCCAGTTTGAGTATATAGTGAAGGCCTCTTTATCTCATTATTGCCCAACCTGAATAAGAACACTTACAAAACACACATTTTCATACAGGACGTAAATTTTAGATGACTCATTTTCAGAACAGCAGAATTCAAAGTTCAGGAAAAAGCAATTATATGGTGGAAAAATATATATATCAAGTTACCCAAAACCTAAAAACAAACATGACAATGCTCAAAGCTATAAGTTCAACAGGTTTCTGCATTGAAGAAAGCTATTTTCATTGCTATAACTCTGCTGCATTCTTGGATTAATCTGTTTGCCAGTGATCTTCAATAATACGCCACGTACTTCAGTGCTGTATCGCCCTCTGCAGTCAAGTGTGTGTTTCTACATACAGTAGTTTTTCATACTGTTGTCTGCAGCTGCAATACGAAATGGGTCTCTTGATCACTGAAATAAAAAGATAATCAGAAAAACGCTAAAAAATAAACTGGTTTTAGCACGTCCAAAAAATTAATTACATTAATTACGATGACCTCTTATAGCAGGAGTTTCCAATCTTTTCCACAAGGGTGCAGGTTTCTATCGCACTGTCTATTCACTTGAAGATGATAAATGTTCTGTGCCTAATGTCTACTTAGAAGTAGAAGAATCTCCATTCACAAATTTACTTTAATCAGAGACATTGTCTTCCAGCAAGCAGAATATTCAAATTATCAGAGGTGGGAAGTAACACAAATAATTTACACCATTATCTGTACATCTAGATTCACTGCATTTTCAAACCAGACTCATTACTTTCTATTTCTACTTTCTGTCATTTTAAGATATTAAGTGAAAAGTCAATGCCCCCCCCTCCCTTTTTTCTTTTTTTGCCGTCATTTCAGGGCTTTTTCAATCTACTGGTGTATTTCCTGGCACCACAAAGATGGGTTAGCTTACAAAGCTAACAAGTGAAGCAAAAGGCAGCAAGAAGTCTGACTAATGTTGAAATGTAAACCTGACAGACACCTGATCCTCATCATCATACTTTCTCTACTGGTGTTCTATATGGTGGATGTTCAGCCTGGAAACATTTATTAGGGAACAAAATTGTATATTTGAATGTTGACTGGAATTCAGGGATGTACTGATCTTTGGCATGTGCAGCATGTAACATTGATGCACGGCAAATTTGTAAGTGCGAGTGAAACAACTCGGACAGATTTGAAGACAATCAAGCACACATGCAAGATGTAATGCAGAGTTTTAAGCACCAAGACTGGACACCGTTTCATTCTTGTGCTCCAAGAAAAATAATGGCCAGAAACCTCAAATGCAGGTTGTTGCCAGAGAAAAACCCTTTACACAAATTGTGTTTCTACAGTCCTTGTATTTAGACAGTGACAGACATTTTGCTTCTGACTTTTTTTTTTTTTTTTTTTTTTTTTACACAGGATGTTACTCAAGTGCCACCTAGTGGACGAGTAAAAATAAGCAATCACTTCACTTTACTTCTTAAGTAATTTAAGTTACACTATTAATTACATTTTGAATAGGGTAACTTGTAATCTATTACATTTCCAAAGGACCTCCCCAACAAATATATATACACACACACAGTACTGTGTAAAAGTTTTAGGAAGGTGTAAAAAAGAATGCTTTCAAAATGGAAGTGTTAATCATTTACTTCCATCAATGAACATAAGTGAATGAAAAAAGAGAAATGGAAATAAATCAATATCTGGTGTGAACACCGTTTGCTTCAAACAGCAAAACAGTAATTCTTCTAGATGTGCACAGCTTTTGAAGGAACTCGGCTGGTTGGTTGTTCCATCTTGGACATTTACATTTGCAATATTTAGCAGACGCCCTTATCAAGGCGACGTACAAGAAGTTCTTTAAGGTCTCCATCTAAGGATAAATTCATTCATGAAGGGTAGATACAAACTTAAGTATAAAATAAGCATATACACAGTTGAGGGTTTATTTATGGATTCCGGACAGTGGAGGAAAGACGTGTGTCAGGATAGGTGTTTTGGATTAGGTACGACTTCAATCGACGTTTGAAGGAGATAGTGTCGCGTTGTTCGGACTCCAGTGGAGTTCGTTCCACCACACGGTGCCAGAACAGAGAAGAGCCTTGAGCTGATTTTACCTCTTCCCCCGAGAGACGGTGGAACCAGGCGAGCAGTGCTAGATGCTTTCAGGCAGCGAGATGCGGTACAGGAGGTGATGAGCTTTCTGAGCTATGAAGGTGCCGATCCATTTTTGGCTTTGTAGGCGAGCATCAGTGTTTTTAATCTGATGCGTGCAGTTACAGGAAGCCAGTGGAGTGAGGGCAGCAGTGGGGGTGATGTGTGAGAGAATTTAGGAAGGTTGAACACGACTGGCACTGCTGCATTTTGAATCATTTGCAGTGGACGAATGGCGTTCTGAGGTAGACCTGCCAGCAGAGAGTTACAGTAGTCCAGTCTCGAGCTGACGTGAGACTGAACCAGGACCTGAGCAGACTGAATCCTTTTGATGTTGTAGAGAAGGTGACAAGAGCGAGTAACGTTAGAAATATATGGTAAGAGAAAGATAATTGATTTATTCATAGTTACCCCAAGATTGCGAGCAGTGGTGGAGGGAGAAAGTAGAGAGTTGTGGAGAGTTACGCCGAGATCCTGACCAGGAGATGAATCGCCTGGGTTCACCAGCAGTTCCGTTTTCTTCAGGTTGAGTTTGAGTTGATGAACGCTCATCCACGAAGCGATGTCAGATAGACAAGCTGATATTCTAGCACACACTGTTGTAGCACTGGACAACTAACCACAGATCTTCTGTGGATGTAATTCCACACACACTCGATGTTGATATCAAGGCTATGTAGAGGTACATTACATCCAGTACTTTTAGTTCTTACCAAATATTCATGTAGATTTCTTTTGTTCGAATTTTCACACCTGCCTAAAACTTTTGCAGAGTCCTGTATATGCACACTTTTTTATATACATCTTTATAAAGTGTAACGACTACGGTTTGCATGAAAATGAAAATCTCATGAATGAAAATCTCATTCAAACCCAATTAAATAGCACTGCAAATGACAGCAGTCATTTTTTGAGCATTATGTCATCTATTATACAAATCTCAGCCATGTTTACAGAATTTTATAATTCTACGTGCAACTGTGTATGAGCTATACAGCTAAACTGTAAACAGCAAACAGGATGAGTCCCGCCATCATCATCCTGCATCAACACGCAACCAGCGTCAACCTCCAATTGAAAGTGCTGTGAAATGCCAAAAGGCATTACGGTGTAGTGTAAGAAGTTATCAGGCTTTACAAACACATATATATCTCGGATGCCTCAGGAGTCCATGTAACTTGCCAATAACCTTATGCAATAAAAAGATGCTTACTAGTGCTTACTAACAAACCAAGCGACTCCGACATTATCCACACGATCATCTATATGAGGTAAGGTATAACAATCAGATACTGTGACCAGATTTACTTTTGCGATAATTTGTACAGAACTGAAAAGTTCCATCCGTTTGTGTACTAATAGGCATGAAGAACTCCAAGGCTAACACTGGGTTCGGCTAAACCTGCTTAATTTATTCCTGCCTCATTAGATCTCTCTTCACTGAGTTGGTGTGATGTTTCAACAGGGTATTACGAGTAACCTTAATGTCATGCTGGAGAACAGAAATTTGTGTGGATACGTCACCAAAATGTTTTTTCTTTGTTTCTATCCGCAATAGCCACGCAGTAGTAAGTAGGGGGCAATATCAAGTTTTTCCAAGTCCAATAATCCTTATGACTTTCAGTGCCTCAGTTGCTTGAACCGCATGTCGCAGCTTGGAGAGTGGAGCTTGGAGCATATTCATTTTTATTATTCCTTACTATCATGATTGAATTACATTTGATGACATAATAAAAGACGTAAAAAATACGAGTAAAATATTTCTATGTGTCAAGAAAATGCGCTTCATGTACAATCAATTCAACTTCTATAAGAGGGAGTTTAAATGCCTGCTAAACATGACTTATATAGCGGTGGATCATGAGCATTTATCAGCAATACCGGTTGCAAGATATCAATGAACTTAATGATTCACTTCATTTGTTCGCATAGATCTTGTGTAACCTTTTGCATTTTGTCGCCTTTAACAGTTGTTGCTTGTTTGCTGGTTTGCAGTGACGCCTTGTGGCGTAATGTCATAAAGCGCGTCTTTTAACGGTGTGTGTGTGTGGGGGGTGTTTTTTAGGATAGAGATATAGATATATAGATAGAGATATAGACAGAGATTAGGGAGAGATATGGAGATATATATATATATATTCTTTATATGGGTGGAGTACTTGAGAGAGAAGGAGAGAGAGTTGTGTAGTATATATATATTAATTAATATAATATCTATTTAACATATAATGTAAAAGAACAACTGTTAATTATATATAAGGAAGTAGACCTATCTGTAAACAAGCGCGTTCGGACTGATAGTAAAAGGTTCAACACTGGGAAGTTCTAAGCATGGGTAATACATATACTAATATTATAGCAGTCACCGGAATTAACACAACGAACAGGGTGGACATTTTAAAGAAAAGGAGGAAAAAGATACATCTCCTGCTTCTGCAATCCTCCTCCTTTCTCTTCCTCCACATTGGCGCTTAAATCCTCAGCTTCCGTGAGGCGTGGCAGATCTCCAACCACGCACAATGACAGACAGGCACCCAGCTTTGTGGGAAAGACCCACGGGCAGAAGACCGACAGAGGAAGAAAACAAGCAGGCAAAACTGCAAAAACTCTATGTGCCTGCTACACGTAACACGACCCCCACCCTTTTTGAACGTGAGAGCTACTTCATGGATACTGAGTCATACAAAGGGCTCCAAGTTGACGCATCTTCTGAAATATCACATTTGCCTTTAGTTATAAATTATAATTAATGACACTGATGATTTCTCACAATAAGTATTGTGAGTTACAAATGAGGTAACTAACATTTTAGATGCATCTCACTGATGAGTTTTTAGAACAGGCCTGAGGCGGGCGATATCAGTGTGGTCCTTGGGGGGGGGCGACCTACGTTGGTGACCCCTGCTCTAGGAGGTGGGCGGATTACTTTGAACAGAAAACTTAGGTCAACATCCACTTATAATTTCGTTTCTACTGCGTTTAACGATTTTTTTATGAGTGAATGCAGCCTGAGAGGGTGTAGAAACAGCGCGTTCTTTTCAGTAAACCACTATCCACTCCAGGGATACACGTCCTAAACTCATCAGTAAAATTAGTTCACGGAGTGACGCATAATCATTCACCTTGTTCGCGCTACTATTAATCAAAGACAATGCCCTTCTAACGCACACATTCCACAAATATCTGAGAAGACAATTTCTTCAAGTCCGAAAATTCTGCCTCTGGAACAATGTTCATAAGCCGTAAAATCATACCGAAGACTTTCTGCGAGCGATAATGGTGGAACATACTGCTTGTGCTTTTCCGACCACTTTCCACTGTAACCACAAAGCCCATATATCGTCAGCCCAACGCAACGTAATAGCAAGCCTTTTAAACATACTATATAAGTGTCCACTTCACTTTCCCGAAAGGGAAGAAAGCGCTATATGTTTTGACAGAGTGGTGAGAGAAAATAACAAAATAAATAAACTTTAATAAAAGCTGGATGTGTAATATCAAATGTGCAGGCACGATTCACACTGGTTACTCCTAAATAAAGACATCCAAACGAACACAGAGATAACAACACAGCAGGACTGCGACTAAAAATAGCAAGGGCAGGCTAAGAGAAATCTAAAGACTCACACGGTGAAGGAAGCACTACAACCCAAAGAGTGGAGATAGACTTGCCTTCCTGGCTGTAGGCACACAGCTCCTGTAACTAAATACAAAAACAATATTCACAACTTCAAAATACGTAAAATTGCAAAGGGCAGAGAATACAGATACCAGTGAAATCAACGAAAAGAAACGCAACTATAATAACAGCAGAACAAGTCAAAGTGAAATATTACAACAAATTCAAGGATTCCAAGATTCACAGAGAAAATAAAACCAAACACAAGTTAACCAATGTTTTTCAAACCACACCCCCACGTAATCCCGACTGAAATCCACAGAACAAAACAGCACGTCGAGTCAGCTCCAAGCGAGCATTTCCAGCCTGAACGCAGCCGCACAGTAAAGACAAAGCCGATGAGCCGGTGGAGCGGCAGGTTTGAGGGGAACCGGGCGTCGTGGATGGAACCGAATCTCCATGTCGCCCTCCAACTCCAACCTACGAACAGTTTCAACTCCACGTCGGCGTGCCGAATCTCAGCTTTCTCTTTTGCCTCCATCTGGAGACGAGCAACACGCAGATTGAAGCAGATATCTGCCGAAACCCCAGCGGATATTTCCGATCTGTGCGAGAGAGGATCAAACTTGCCCCCGTAACAATAAGTTCAATAATACCCTGGAAATCGGATGCGGTTAGCCACTAAGGAAGTGGTAGCACCAGTCAGGAATAATTCTATTATATATAGCCGGGTCCGACTGTTTAAGAACCACGCAGTAGTCTAAATCACTGATTTTACACAAAATTTCAGATGTAATCTTATTTGTAATCGTTAACATTTTCATATGTAACCGTAACATTTATTTTGTAATTAAATTACGTAACCGCCGTGAATTAATAAATATATATATATATATATATATATATATATATGTATATTATTATATTATATATATTATTATAGATATAAACACGCAAACCCAGCCACTTTCCATTTACATTCCCGCTCACAATAACTCATGATGTGGACAACCACAAGACTCGTGGAGTCTATTTGTATTTCTGGCCAAAACCTAAGCGCACGTAACAGGCGGAAGATATATATATAGATATTATATATAGATATATATGATCTATATAGAGATATATATATATATATATATATATATATATTATATATATGTGTGTAGGTGCAATTTACCCGGAAGTCGACTATTCTATCTTACATATTTAAAGGGAACTTACAAACTCTCGTATGTTCATAATATGCTTATTTTATTGTTAGGTGCATATATTGTTATTGTTTCTATTTCTATTATTATAAATATATAAAGGTTCGGTAGAGATGATGATGATTTACGGTAGTGATGTAAATATGTACAAAGGGGGCGGGGCTTGGACGTTAAAAGAGGACCATCTTTGTGAAGAACTCACGATGCAGTTTTGCGTGCTGGCGACTCAAACAACAAAAGCAGAACCTGGGGGTAAGGAACTCTGCGTATGTTTGCAGGCTGTCCGCCCGCCCGCAGGGTTGCCCCCACCAAAGCATACATGTGGTTGTGAGAGTAATAGTGCTATTAGCTGTTTGTTTTGTATTTACTTTCACAAGAAACCTTTTTTTTTCCTTAGATGTTTTTTTCATAAGTTCTTTTTTCATTTAAGTTTTTGATGCAAAACAAGATTCTTGGTCTCCTTGTTTTTCACAATGATTTTTTTTTCCTGCCCCACATATTTTTTTATTTGTCATTAATTCACAACCTTCCTTTATTGTCTTTGCAATTTCATTGCATAAAA